>CM040122.1:426476853-427076853 GCA_022559845.1 Amorphophallus konjac | reverse complement strand
GCTCAAACCGGACATCCAATTTGGATTCCGTCAGTTCTGACAAGTCACTTTCATCTCCCTGGTCGTGTTGGAATGATCGGCACAGCAGTCCGACCGGTATTTCCAATTTTAGACCCCCGGACCCGACCTGGTAGTTTATTTAAACTAAGTGTATTTTAAAATTGAACTTTGAGCGCCGAGCTCAAACCGGACATCCGATTTGGATTCCGCCAGTTCTGACAAGTCACTTTCATCTCTCCGGTCGCGTTGGAATGATCGGCACGGCCGTCCGACCGATATTTCCAATTTTAGACCCCCGGACCCAACCTGGCAGTTCATTTAAACTAAGTGTATTTTAAAACTGAACTTTGAGCGCCGAGATCAAACCAGACATCCGATTTGGATTCCGCCAGTTCTGACAAGTCACTTTCATCTCCTCGGTTGTGTTGGAATGATCGACACGGCCGTCTGACTTGTATTTCCAATTTTAGACCCCCGGACCTGACCTGGCAGTTCATTTAAGCTAAGTGTATTTTAAAACTGAACTTTGAGCGCCGAGCTCAAACCGGGCATCCGATTTGGATTCCGTCAGTTCTGACAAGTCACTTTCATCTCCCCGGTCGCGTTGGAATGATCAGCACGGCCGTCCGACCGGTATTTCCAATTTTAGACCCCCGGACCCGACCTGGTAGTTCATTTAAACTAAGTGTATTTTAAAACTGAACTTTGAGCGTCGAGCTCAAACCGGGCATCCGATTTGGTTTCCGTCAGTTCTGACAAGTCACTTTCATCTCCCCGGTCGCGTTGGAATGATCGGCACGGCCGTCCGACCGGTATTTCCAATTTTAGACCCCCGGACCCGACCTGGTAGTTCATTTAAACTAAGTGTATTTTAAAACTGAACTTTGAGCGCCGAGCTCAAACCGGACATCCGATTTGGATTCCGTCAGTTCTGACAAGTCACTTTCATCTTCCCGGTCGTGTTGGAATGATCGGCACGGCCGTCCGACCGGTATTTCTAATTTTAGACCCCCGGACCCGACCTGGTAGTTCATTTAAACTAAGTGTATTTTAAAACTGAACTTTGAGCGCCGAGCTCAAACCGGACATCCGATTTGGATTCCGCCTGTTCTGACAAGTCACTTTCATCTCTCCGGTCGCGTTGGAATGATCGGCACGGCCGTCCGACCAGTATTTCCAATTTTAGACCCCCGGACCCGACCTGGTAGTTCATTTAAACTAAGTGTATTTTAAAACTGAACTTTGAGCGCCGAGCTCAAACCGGACATCCAATTTGGATTCCGTCAGTTCTGACAAGTCACTTTCATCTCCCCGGTCGTATTGGAATGATCGGCACGGCCGTCCGACCGGTATTTCCAATTTTAGACCCCCGGACCCGACCTGGTAGTTTATTTAAACTAAGTGTATTTTAAAATTGAACTTTGAGCGCCGAGCTCAAACCGGACATCCGATTTGGATTCCGCCAGTTCTGACAAGTCACTTTCATCTCTCCGGTCGCGTTGGAATGATCGGCACGGCCGTCCGACTGATATTTCCAATTTTAGACCCCCGGACCCAACCTGGCAGTTCATTTAAACTAAGTGTATTTTAAAACTGAACTTTGAGCGCCGAGATCAAACCAGACATCCGATTTGGATTCCGCCAGTTCTGACAAGTCACTTTCATCTCCCCGGTTGTGTTGGAATGATCGGCACGGCCGTCCGACTTGTATTTCCAATTTTAGACCCCCGGACCTGACCTGGCAGTTCATTTAAGCTAAGTGTATTTTAAAACTGAGCTTTGAGCGCCGAGCTCAAACCGGACATCCGATTTGGATTCCGCAGTTCTGACAAGTCACTTTCATCTCTCCGGTCGTGTTGTCATGATCGGCACGGCCGTCCGACCGGTATTTCCAATTTTAGACCCCCGGACCCGACCTGGTAGTTCATTTAAACTAAGTGTATTTTAAAACTGAACTTTGAGCGTCGAGCTCAAACCGGGCATCCGATTTGGTTTCCGTTAGTTCTGACAAGTCACTTTCATCTCCCCGGTCGCGTTGGAATGATCGGCACGGCCGTCCGACCGGTATTTCCAATTTTAGACCCCCGGACCCGACCTGATAGTTCATTTAAACTAAGTGTATTTTAAAACTGAACTTTGAGCGCCGAGCTCAAACCAGACATCCGATTTGGATTCCGTCAATTCTGACAAGTCACTTTCATCTCCCCGGTCGTGTTGGAATGATCGGCATGGCCGTCCGACCGGTATTTCCAATTTTAGACCCCCGGACCCGACCTGGTAGTTCATTTAAACTAAGTGTATTTTAAAACTGAACTTTGAGCGCCGAGCTCAAACCGGACATCCGATTTGGATTCCGCCAGTTCTGACAAGTCACTTTCATCTCTCCGGTCGCGTTGGAATGATTGGCACGGTCGTCCGACCGGTATTTCCAATTTTAGACCCCCGGACCCGACCTGGTAGTTTATTTAAACTAAGTGTATTTTAAAACTGAACTTTGAGCGCTGAGCTCAAACCGGACATCCGATTTGGATTCCGCCAGTTCAGACAAGTCACTTTCATCTCTCCGGTTGTGTTGGAATGATCAGCACGGCCGTCCGATTTGTATTTCAAGTTTTTGACCCCCGGACCTGACCTGGCAGTTCATTTAAGCTAAGTGTATTTTAAAACTGAACTTTGAGCGCCGAGCTCAAACTGGGCATCCGATTTGGATTCCGTCAGTTCTGACAAGTCACTTTCATCTCCCCGGTCGCGTTGGAATGATCGGCACGGCAGTCCGACCAGTATTTCCAATTTTAGACCCCCGGACCCGACCTGGTAGTTCATTTAAACTAAGTGTATTTTAAAACTGAACTTTGAGCGCCGAGCTCAAACCGGGCATCCGATTTGGATTCTGTCAGTTCTGACAAGTCACTTTCATCTCCCCGGTCGCGTTGGAATGATCGGCATGGCCGTCCGATCGGTATTTCCAATTTTAGACCCCCAGACCCGACCTGGTAGTTCATTTAAACTAAGTGTATTTTAAAACTGAACTTTGAGCGCCGAGCTCAAACCGGACATCCGATTTGGATTCTGTCAGTTCTGAAAAGTCACTTTGATCTCTCCGGTCGTGTTGTCATGATCGGCACGGCCGTCCGACCGGTATTTCCAATTTTAGACCCCCGGACCCGACCTGGTAGTTCATTTAAACTAAGTGTATTTTAAAACTGAACTTTGAGCGCCGAGCTCAAATCGGGCATCCGATTTGGATTCCGTCAGTTCTGACAAGTCACTTTCATCTCCCTGGTTGCGTTGGAATGATCGGCACGGCCATCCGACCGGTATTTCCAATTTTAGACCCCCGGACCCGACCTGGTAGTTCATTTAAACTAAGTGTATTTTAATACTGAACTTTGAGCGCCGAGCTCAAACCGGACATCCGATTTGGATTCCGCCAGTTCTGACAAGTCACTTTCATCTCCCCGGTCGTGTTGGAATGATCGGCACAGCAGTCCGACCGGTATTTCCAATTTTAGACCCCCGGACCCGACCTGGTAGTTCATTTAAACTAAGTGTATTTTAAAACTGAACTTTGAGCGCCAGCTCAAACCGGACATCCGATTTGGATTCCGTCAGTTCTGACAAGTCACTTTCATCTCCCCGATCGCGTTGGAATTATCGGCACGGCCGTCTGACCGGTATTTCCAATTTTAGACCCCCGGACCCGACCTGGTAGTTCATTTAAACTAAGTGTATTTTAAAACTGAACTTTGAGCGCCGAGCTCAAACCGGGCATCCGATTTGGATTCCGTCAGTTCTGACAAGTCACTTTCATCTCCCCGGTGGTGGTGGAAGGACCGGCACCGCCATCGGACTGGTATTTCAAATTTTAGACCTCCGGACCCGACCTAACAGTTCATTTAAACTAAGTGTATTTGGAAGATACACTTTTCAACGCCGAGCTCAAACCGGGCATCCGATTTGGATTCCGTCTATTCTGACAAGTCACTTTCATCTCCGCGGTCGTGTTGGAATGATCGACACGGCCATCCGACTGATATTTCAAATTTTACACCCCCACACCCGACCTAACAGTTCATTTAAACTAAGTGTATTGTAAAACTGAACTTTGAGCACCTAGCTCAAACCGGGCATCCGATTTGGATTCCGTCAGTTCTGACAAGTCACTTTCATCTCCGCGGTCGTGTTGGAACAATCGGCACGACCATCCGACTGATATTTCAAATTTTACACCCCCAAACCCGACCTAACAGTTCATTTAAACTAAGTGTATTGTAAAACTGAACTTTGAGCACCGAGTTCAAACCGGGCATCCGATTTGGATTCCGTCAGTTCTGACAAGTCACTTTCATCTCCGTGGTCGTGTTGGAATGATCGGCACGACCATCCGACTGGAATTTCAAATTTTACACCCCCAGACCCGACCTAACAGTTCATTTAAACTAAGTATATTTTAAAACTGAACTTTGAGCGCCGAGCTCAAACCGGACATCCGATTTGGATTCCGTCAGTTCTGACAAGTCACTTTCATCTTTCTGGTCGTGTTGGAACGATCGGCATGGCCATCCGAATGGTATTTCAAGTTTTAGACCCCCGGACCCCGGATTTTCTCAATTCTTCTAAAGTAAATGTGTTTTAAAATTAATACTAAACATAATTGAGTAATTTCATCAAAATAAAAACATAGTAAACACTCACCTGTGCGGCCTGTGCTGTGGTGGTGGTGGATTGCTGAGGGACCATTCCCTTCTGGGAGAGGAGGCCACTGATTGCCTGCAAAACCACTAACACCTGGCTAGAGATCTCATGTTGGAAATGCTGCTGCTGCCGCTGCATATCAGAAATCTGCGATCGGACCATGTCCATCATGTCGCTGGCAGAAGCGCTGGGGGCAACGGAAGGCATAGTGAAGGCACTGGTATTGGTTTGGGCATAGCTAGAACTCGCACATGATGATATCACCGCGCTAGCGTCTAGGCTCTCCCCAAAACCATATAGTCGGCCTTTCTTCGGTGCGCCAGCTGCTGCCACCCACTCCACCGGATCGAACTCCGGCTGCTGCGTGTCTCCCTCCCCGTACTTCTCTGTCAATGCTTTGTTATATGTTTCCTAAAAATTGAATAAAATAACTAGTCAGTTTCATATGAATTACATGCTGATTTAAATGAACGGTACAAGTTACATCTGTAGATAAACTTACCGCTGCTGACTTAGCCGTCTCACTCACAAAATCATTAGTCCCCTTCTTTTTGTGTGTTCTGTCGAACACCTCGAGGAACGACGGAGGTCGATTAAACTCCACAGCCTGTTATACAATTTATAGTAAAAAAAAGTCAAATATTGGGATAAATTGTAAGAAGATAAATTGTTATATTACTTACCAATTTTTGTTTATGAGCCGCATAAGAGATGGACCCACTCGTATGCAAATTTGAACCTGGTTTTGACGCCCTGTTTGCTTTGGCTTTTTCGGACTTTTCTATCCACTTGGGGTCGGCAAAATGGTCACAAGATATCTCCCAATCCTCCTGCCTCATCCATAGAGGGCGGTGTGCCTTCCACAATTGTCGGTCTTCACTCCCCCCACTCATTTTTTTAGCGTGTGCTCGGGCCTCATGTATTTTTCTCTTGTAACTTGCGAGCATAGTAGACTCCCAGACACGACGACATCTCGCCGCGTCATGTCCACATGTGAATCGAAAAGACCGCTGTAAATCAATTACTTTTCACACTTAGTATAAAGTTGTAAATTGAGTTTGGGAAATACTTGAATTAAATGACGTAATTACTTACTAAGAACATGTTGTACAATGAATCGCGGACGGACATCGGAAAATCTCTGAAAGTGGATGCTGCCCCAGGCACATGTGCCAACATGAGTTCGGTGGAATGATGGACAGCGGTGTGGGGTTCAACTTTCGTACTGCAATTGCAAATGTCAAAATATTCATATTAGACAGTTGAAGGCTAATTAATGTAATATAACCTTATAGATTTACCCGGATATCCAACACGGGCGACGTCTATCATGGGCCGTGCCTCCCTCGTGACAACTGTCGACATCGTCAAGTGGCTGACTGGTGGGGGTGGGCCCTGTACAAGGGGGAGGTGGTGGGAGGGCACTGGGACCTGCAAGAAATAATTTTCATGTGGAGTGATACAAATATTGCGAACATATAATTAAAATATACATACCTGCAGCGGGAGGTGGTAGGGGTGGGGTCTGCACAATAGGTGGGAGGCCACTGAGACCTGCAAGAATTAATTTTCATAAGTAGAACAAATATTGAAGAATTTAAATTAAAATATACATACCTGATCCTCGAGGTGGTGGGGGTGGCGTCTGCACAACAGGTGGGAGGCCACTGAGACCTGTAAGAATTAATTTTCATAAGAAGAACAAATATTGAAGAATTTAAATTAAAATATACATACCTGCAGCGAGAGGTGGTGGGGGTGGCGTCTGCACAACAGGTGGGAGGCCACTGAAACCTGCAAGAATTAATTTTCATAAGTAGAACAAATATTGAAGAATTTAAATTAAAATATACATACCTGATCCTCGAGGTGGTGGGGGTGGCGTCTGCACAACAGGTGGGAGGCCACTGAGACATGCAAGAATTAATTTTCATAAGTAGAACAAATATTGAGGAATTTAAATTAAAATATACATACCTGATCCTCGAGGTGGTGGGGGTGGTGTCTGCACAACAGGGGGGAGGCCACTGAGACCTGCAAGAATTAATTTTCATAAGTAGAACAAATATTGAAGAATTTAAATGCAACATGTTACTGAAAATTAAAATAGACATACCTGTAGCGGGAGGTGGTGGGAGGGCACTAGGACCTGTAAGTAGTGGTGGTGACGTCTGTACAAGTGGTGGTGAGCCGATACTTGCACCTATAAATAAATTCTTTTAAGTTTGTAAATAATTAAAATATTTATATAGCTTATTGATCAAATATACCTGTGTCTGAAGAAGATGGTAGCGAGGAGGGAGTAGCGCCCCTCTCACTGCCAGGTCTCCTCCCACTCCTAGTACGACCTCCTCGCACCATTTCCTTATTAATAACAAAACAATTAATACATATTAATCCACAATTGTATAAGGCTAGACAAATGTTATTTAAAATTATGCTTAAAAGTAAGAATCATCTTACTAAATTATGAAAACATGCCTCCCTCATGTTGATATATCTAGCTCAGCATCGTCATCTTCGTCATCCATAGTAGTCTCATCAGATTCAAACTCTTCGTCTTCATCTGATTCTTCCTCCTCTCTAACATCAACATTTAGCTCCATCGGATCGACTTCTTCCACTTCATCTCGCGTACGTAATGACAGTGGATCATCAGATTCGTCCAGATTAAACCTAGAGGAACCGACAACGCCAACTTCGTCTGATTGATAATATTCAGCACGAGCAACCTCTGAGACATCTCCACTCATAGTTAACTCATAAGTGGGAAAGAGTTTTGAATTAACCCTGCAAACTGCCCACCAATCTCTATTCTTGGATGATGGATAGCTTGAATAGTACACTTGCTGGGCTTGTGCGGCTAAAATGAACGGTTCATAGGTCTTAAGTTTAGACCTATGCTTGACATTAACAATCCCATAATTTATGTCATGTAGAACAGAATTAGGATCAAACCATTGACACTTAAATATGTATACATGATTGTCTTGTCCCAAATACTGAAGTTCTAAGACTTCTTCAACAATACCATAGTAGTCCAATTCCATTTCATTGTATAAAATTCCCTTCACACATACGCCGCTGTTCATCGTAGACTTATTTCGCCCATAATCTCTTGTATGAAATTTGTATCCATTCACAATATATCCTGAATATGCACGTGTCTGGTTTGAGGGGCCATAACTTATCTGTTGTACTCTTTGATCAGTAATGAGACCTTCTTCAACCTAAATTCAAATTAGAGTAGTTAAAATAATAACAATTACCTCAATATACGTAAATACAAACATATATATTCGTAGTTGACACTAACTCGGTTTCTGAGCCATTTGGAAAAAAACTTCTCGCGTTCTTTTTCAATCTCCGCATCCTGGATATTTGGACATTTTTCAACTAATTCTGAATCAAATTGCCTGCAATATAAATGCACTACTACTTTAAATGAACTGTAGAAGAAGGATGAACAACTTAGGGACTTGCTGGAAATGTGAATTAAGAACTTACTCAACATAAGGTTCAATCTCGAGGCAATTCAAAAGAATATATAACTCAACGGCGTGCAACTCTCTATCTTCGAGCGTGCGAGTCAAGCAACGTCCGAACGCACGTCCAGGATGTTTAAATATGGAGAGCCGATCAGAAGATTCATCCACTCCCCCATCATCATTACGTGGAGGTCGAGTACGACGAGTTTGAATCTCTGGCTCAAAGTACATAGAACAGAAGTTCGAAATTTCTTCAAGAATGTATGCCTCAGCAATCGAACCCTCCACCTGTGCCTTGTTGCGAACTTTCATTTTTAATTCATGCATGCACCTACAACAACAAGTCAGATGGCAACGATATGTACCGGCTATGGACGACTTATAAGTTAACCAAAATTGTCGCATACCTCTCAAATGGATACATCCATCGAAATTGTACTGGCCCTCCGACGATAGCCTCATATGGCAAATGAACGACCAGGTGCTCCATCGAATCAAAGAATGCCGGAGGAAATATCTTCTCTAGCTTGCAAATGGTTGTGACAACTTTTTGTTCGATAGTTTGTACATCCCGAAGTCTGAGTTCAGATGCACATAAAATCTTGAAAAATTGACTCATCTCAGCTAGTGCTCCCCATATCTGCTTTGGCAACAAATCACGAAATGCAATGGGCAGTAGCCTCTCCATGAACACATGACAGTCGTGACTTTTCATACCATATATTTTCCCCTCATTAACATTCACACAACGGGCTATGTTGGATGCATATCCATCTGGGAATCTCAACTATTTCAACCACTGGCATACTTCCTTGATCTGTGTATCATGAAGCACATAAGTTGCTTTAGGCTGCACAGTTTTGCCATTTACGTTTTGTAGTTCCAGTTCTGGACGTCTACAAAGCATCTTTAAATCCATACGTGCTTTGGCGTTGTCCTTTGTTTTCCCTTTAACATTCATGATCGTATTGAACACATTATCAAAAAAATTCTTCTCAGTATGCATGACATCCAAATTGTGTCGTACAAGAAGAGTTGACCAATAAGGTAATTCCCAAAAAATGCTTTTCTTGACCCAGTTGTGATCTTTTCCAAAACTAGGGAGTTGCCGTGTGCTACCAGACAATTGAACTACATCTGGTAAATTGTGCACCCGTGACGCCATATGTAGACCCGACACCCGTTGCAAGTCAGCTTCATCCATTTCAACAGTATTTTTTTTAAACGAGTCTTTTTGCCTTCGAAAAGGATGGTCACTTGGTAGCAACCGCCGATGGCAATCAAACCAGCATGCTTTCCCACCATGTTTCAATACAAATGATTTGGTATCTTCCATACAGTAAGGACATGCTAACCTCCCATGTGTGCTCCAACCAGATAACATTCCATATGCAGGGAAGTCACTTATTGTCCACATCAGTGCAGCCTTCATAATAAAATTTTGCTTCCTATATGCATCATAAGTAACAACTCCATCAGTCCATAAAAATTTGAGCTCATCAATCAACGGCCTGAGATATATGTCCAAATTTTTTCCGGGACTTTTTGGACCAGGAATTACTAGAGACAAAAACAGATTTTCTCGCTTCATGCACATGTGTGGCGGAAGGTTGTACGGTGTCATGAACACTGGCCAACAAGAATAAGATGCCACTGAACCACCGAATGGATTAAAACCATCTGTGCATAAACCCAATCGAACATTACGTGACTCCCTTGAAAAGGCAAGATGAGTACGACTAAAGTGAGTCCAAGCTTCACCATCAGCAGGATGACTGATTATATCATCGGCACGACGTACTCTTTCGGTGTGCCATGTCATATGTCGAGCCGTCTTTGAGGACATATACAGCCGCTGCAGCCTAGGCACAAGAGGGAAGTATCGCAACGCCTTGTAAGGTACATCTTTTGCCTTTGAATTGACCCCCCCCCTTAGGTTTGAATCTGTCATGGCCACAAATGGAACATGATATCTTATCTGCATCATCTTTGTGATATAACATACAATGATTCGAACATGCATCTATTTTCACATATCCAAGTCCTAAGTCATTGACCATCTTTTTTGCACGGTAAAAAGTTTCTGTCAACTTCTCGTCTCGAGGTAACATACTCTTGAGCAAGAGGAGGAGACGGTCAAAACAAGTCTCACTGATGTGAAATTCAGATTTCAAGTTCAACAACTGTGACACAGCAGACAATCGAGTGTGCTTTTCACAACCATCCCACAGCGGCTCATCAGCATCCCTAAGTAACTGGTAAAATCTTCCGGTTGTCTTATTCGGCGCTTCATCATGAACATTAAAACTAGGACCAGCAGCATCTACAACCATATCCGCGTACCCACTTGTGCCTGCAATATTGTCGAGCTTATACCTCAAGAATTGCTCACCGTGACACGTCCAATTCGTATAACTATCCACGAACCCTTTCGTGTATAAATGATGTTGCACATCCCATGTTGAACACCACCTCAAGTTTCTACAACTTGAACAAGGGCATCGAATGTGACCGTCGCGATCTATTACTGCATTTGGATTCCCCAATGCAAATTGAATGAAACTCTCAACCCCAAGCTTAAATTCCAATGACACCACCCGATCAACTTTTCTACGATACATCCATGAACGATCTGTCGACATTTTGCCTGCACCCAATAAATGACAATACACATCCTAACTTTCAAATCATTACTCATAATATTACACCCGACCCTTTCCTCACATCGTTCATCATAGACCATTTGCAGTTGGAAGAGGAATATTGATTAGATTATCACTTTTTAACCCATCCATGAAGGTTTGATCGCACAATCACTTACTATATGTGCTGCACGATTTGCTGAAAATTTCGACAGCATCTCCCCACACTTCTCCGATATACCAAATATATTTATTGATTTTGAAATTTTCTTAAACACTTACAAGTAAGTGGTTAAGAAAACACTCAAAATCAATAATGGTATATCAGAGAAGAGTGAGGAGACGCAACCGAAATTCTCAACAAACCATACAAACACATATAGTAAATGACTGCCTAAGTGCGATCAAACATTCACAGACTGTCCAAACAGGACAATTCAAGACTTTGAGGTAGATATATACATTCTCATAAACAAATGAGAACATACACATCAAACCCAAAGTCTTGAACGGGAAGGCACATTGACACGGTTTTAACGCGCTCTCCTGAGGTGCGTGTAATGTTAGGTCGCACCCACGCACCTCAGCTCACAGGGAATACCCCATGCATTTATATAACATAAAATTAAATAACAACGCAATAATCATTATGCACATATCAAATTAAATAACACCCAAATTACAAAATTTTTCAAATGAAGAACATCGAAGCTAAACAATCTACATTTTTTAGTCAAATTAACATCAAATTTCTATTACAATCAGATTTAAAAATATATTTACATGCAATTAAAATCCACATAATTTTAAATCACAAAACGAAATTTTTGGGTATTTACCTATTGCTATAGAGAATTCTGATTTCTTTGCATTTATCCACATCTTTGTATATATGTACTACTTAAGATATGTGGTCATTCCATTTCTCTATATCTTCTTATCATCATAAGATAAGGTCATTCCATTTCTCTATATCTACTTAAGATATGTGCTTTCCCACCCTGTATGTTCTTGTTATTGATCTTTTCTTTCTCCTTTCTTCTTCCTCCTCTACTGGTTGTCCATCTCTGAAGGTATTGCGTTTCCTAACAAGGGTGCAGCTAAAATTGGAAGGCTGGCAGTCAAAATTTCTATCTCAAGCTGGTAGAGCCGTATTGATTGACTCAGTCATATATAGTATGCCAGTTTTCCTTGCCTAAGTCACTTTTATCCCAAAGAAGGTGATCAGTTTCATTGACCGGCTATGTGCAATTTTTTTTTGGTATGGAGAGAAAGGCACCAGAAGTGTGGTAGCACACTAGACTCCATCAAGATGTTGTTCACTGTCATGAACAATGCCCAAGTGATCCTATTTTTCACATGCTGCTGCGCAGGAGCTGTTATGAACAGAATTGTGAGGTCATCAATCTCTTCACCTCCTACAATGCCTTGTGCCCGTAATTGTTCAATTGTAGCTAAGAGAACAAGGTACAAAATTACAGAGTGGAAGAAGTATTCTGCGTAGGGCGGTGGCTTGGGAGGTGGGTGACATCGAAAAATTAATCTGACAGATGAGCAATTGTGCAACTTAACCAAGGATGGAACAATGTGGCAAAGCACATTCAGAACAATTGAGGGTGCAATTTGCAGACTAATCCCAATCTGAAATAATGATGATTTCAGCTTAGATGTGAATTTCTAAGCATGACCATAATTGGTACAACAATTTTACTCTTGTCATCATCATCATGTAAGATATCTTTCTTGTGATCCACATATACTAGTTTCCAATCTATCCTCTGTATGCTGAACAGTCGAGCAAGATCCTGCTTCAACTCATCATTGCCCGAAGACCGAGTGATATCTATTGATCTACCAATCAAAAAGCTGCTATCATTAGTGGAGTCACTAGAATTAAATGCCACATCTGGAACCCCAAAAGATTGAGAAACAATTGATGTTGAGAATTCTGCTTGAGTTTCCTTGGAGCCACTGGAATTGGAAATAATGTTGTTTGAAGTGAGATTAGTCTGATAGTCTTTGCCAGAGCTTATGTTTTTTGCTAGTAAAGGATCACTAGGCATTGGTATCCCAAGAGGGTTATCAATGTCAACTCCAAAAAGGACATTCTTTCTCGGATCAGAAGCTGGAACTTCACTTTCCTGCATACCATCTGAACTAAAAATTAATGATTGTTGATTGAATGAAGGTTCTTTGATGGTGTTCTTGTAAACTCTGGCTATTTATTGCGTTTAGAATGCCACATGCCCGGGAAAGGAAAAATGCAGCTATCATCAAGTTCCGTCCGGGGCAAGACTAGGAACATGTGTAGCATTTCACACAAGCGATTTATTTTTTTTAAAAAAATAACCTGTGTATCGTTAAACTAAACCCATGGTTGTTCAGTCCAAATCAGTCTCCGTGGGTCCGACGAGTCTCCCCAGTCTAATTCAGTCCAAATTAATCAGGAAGAAGCTACCCAGGGAGACCCCAAGTGATGTGAAATTGTTCACAGTGGCCAATTTGGGCAGGGAGTGAGACGGTCACTTAGGCCACGGGTCCAAATTATCTATGACTCCGTTAGGTGGAGTTTGGTTGGATTTGTGGGGATGAGTTTTAAAATTCTACTCATTAAAATATCTGACATCTCTATCATTTTAATCAAATGTAGTATTAAGATCTTGACTTATGCGCCCTGATAGATTTTTGGAGGAGAATAAGACATGTTCAAACTGAGTCTATTTTCGGAATCTGCGATATCTCACTCCAACGAGTTTTTAGATAGATTCTACAAATTAAAATACATCCACCTAATGTTCAAACTAGAGTTTACAAGAACAGCATCATAATGCGAGGGGGAGAGGGGCCACGGACAGGGGAAGAGAGGGCAGTGGAGGGGGTGGGGGAGGGCGGCCAGAGGGAGTGAGGGAGCGCGAGAGGGGAGAGGGAGAGGGAGTGAGGGAGCCGGATAGGGGAGAGGGAGAGGGATTGAGGGAGGGGAACATGATCGGGAGAGAGAGAGGGAGAGGGAGGCCACTTACCGGCCGGCGGCGACGGCGACCGTGGGAAGAGGATGATGGCGGCGACGGCGACCACGACCGTGAGAGGGAGGGAGGTTGGCGAATGGCGGCGACGGCGAGGACGGCGGGGTCTCCGGTGACGGCGAGGATGGCGGGGCCTCCGGTGATGGCGAGGACGGCGGCTCCGACGGCGAAGACGGCTCCGGCAGCGACGACCGCAAGCAGAGGGTAGAGGAAGGAGAGAGTGAGAGGGAGAGTGGGGGGGTGAAAATGGGGCCGGGTGGAAGAGGTGGGAGGGAGGGGCGGGAAAGGCGGAATTTTCCGACGGAAATACGAACGGAACTTATTTCCGTCTGCAATTTCAGACGGATTATTTCCGTCTGAATATCCGTCCCAAATTTGCGACATATATAAAGACGGAATATATTCCGTCTATAATTATAGACGGATCTTCAGAGGGAGTCTAGTATGTCCTTAATAATAACGGAATTTGTGACGGAAACTAATCCGTCACAAATACAGACGGATTTTAAGACAGAAAAATATCCGTCTGAAATATCCGTCTGAAATCCCGCTTTTTTTGGTAGTGGTAGCAGGGGGGAAGGGAGGTCGCAGGGGGAGGGCGGCCGGAGGGGGAGGAGAAGGGAGGACACAGGGGGAGGGGGGAGGGCAGCCGTAGGGGGGAGCACTGCCTTCCCTGTTCGCCGCTTTCGCCACCGCCGGTCGCCTTCCTTGCGTCTGCACCGCCTCCGGCTGGCCTCTCTCTCTCTCTCACACACACACACACGCATGACTAACTAAGGGCTAGTTAGTCTTTTCCTAATATCGAGTCAACTTAACTCTGGTTTATTTAATTTTTATGCATTTAAAATAACGGCAGGGACTTATTTGAACAACGGAGATAATTATAAGGGTTATTCAAATAATAGTCAGATTTGAGGGATTAATCGACAATTCGATAAATTTGTAAGGACTAATATGTAAAAATCCCTATTTTCAAACGATTGAGAGTTATATGCACTTCGACCATCGAGTTTAATTGAAAAAATATTCGTAAAAGATCGATGCTACTAAAACAGCTAGTTTAATTAGTACAAAACTATAAGAATACCTTTTAGACTCAAATGATCTTATCAAATCCTCATAAAGCGTAACTTGAAGATAATTTCATCGTTTTAGTAGTGTTTAAACCATTCTCAAGTGAGGGCCAGAACTGAACGTATAATTAATCACTTGAACATATTTAAGAATATTTTTGACAATTCATGACAGATACGGGATAATAAAAAGTATAATTAATTACATAGTTTAAAGATCAATATATACGCTCTAAAATTCTTATGTGAAATCGTTTAATCATAGTTACTAAAATTATAAACTAATAACCAATTCGGACAAAACTAATTACACAGAGCGTTCTCGGAATCGGCGTTAGCCCCCGGGGAAGAAGGAACAAGGTAACGAGTCCATTAATTTCTAGGATCGACTTCCATTGGAGCAGCCGTGGGGATGATCGATCGAGCTGGCTGAGTGCAATATATTATACGAGGGCCTAGTTAGAATCAAATGGCCGGATGCATAAATGCATATATGGGTCCAAAATAAAGTCCGGGTCTTTAAAAACCTGCAATTCGATCGGTGCATGGTGTAACAGGTGTAACACTTGGCGAGCTTCTATTGCCTTTCTGGTGAAGAACAGCTGCAGCTCAAAGACCTTGCCTCTTGTGTTAATCTTCACTCGATGTCGTAAAGGCGTGAGAGCTAGCGCTGGTGTCCTTGAATAACCTCAACACCTCCGCCCACACCCATTGCCAGGTCTTCAGCCGGTGGATCGCCATTCTATCTCCGGCATGATCGACTCGTGGGAGCACTTCGAGTTGCCCCACCCCGGTAGGCGTGCAGGACCGGCTTCGCCGTCTAGCACGCGGTTCCTCGCCTTCTCCCCGTTCTTCCCCTTGATTAGCCACTTACCCGCCAACTTTGTCCTCCAGCCCTGTCACATCGTGCGTAGATGAGATCCATTGCACCCGTCAGTAACGACGGAGTTAGAAAAAAGAAAGGGAGTTTTACTTATATATCTCGATAAAATTTAATTTTATCAAATATATCTTTTATCTGAACATATTACGTAGAATATTTTTCATTTAGATAAAAATATTAAGATTATACCCTTTTAATTTAATGTCGTCAAAAGAGGAGAATATTTCGTAAAATATGTCATCTAATATCATTAGATCTAGAATATATTTGACAAATTCAAATTTTATAAGAGTATATATATAAATCTTACTCTTTAACTCACACTTAACTCGGGTTAAATAGACGGGAATTGCAACGATGACATAATCGTGACATTATTCATATTTCGAGGATATTAATGATAATATGCTCCAATAAACAGTATATTTGACAAAATTAAAATTTACAAAGGTATATATGCAAAAACTCTAAAATGAAAAAGTATTTTTAATTTTAAGTTTTTTTTTAAATTAGGAAAAAATACTTCTAATTTACTTATTTAGTCACATGCTCTCAAAATCTTTAAAATTATAATAAAAAATTTCTCGGGTTACAGGTCATCAAAACAAAAGAAATATATTAGAGAATATTCAATTGTCTCATCCCGTTAATTTATATATTTCTCATTTTACTCTCTCTCTCTCTCTCTCTCTCTCTCTTCCGCAAGGGAGACATGACGACCGCCGAGAATGGGGGCTGCAAGCTGTCGGAAATTAATATTTCTCGGATTTCTCATGCACAGTGCTAAACCTTTCTGTGTCGCACACATAAAAATTGTCCGTCTCTAAAAGAGAGATTAATGAGAAAGCATAACAAGCGAAACAAAATCCAAAAGTTTTTTGTCTTTCACCTAACATAAGCCGAAAGGTTTGAAGAAAATTGCAGTGCCTCCGCTACCACACTGATTACACCAAACTAACAAAGAATGCCCACCCGAGGAAGAAGATCCGAAAAGAAAGTCTTGAACTATAACACCAGCACCGAGGACGATACAAGGTAGAAGATCCGAAAGACTCTTCTATAATATATATGTCTTGATCAGTCGATGTGGTAAAACTTGGAAGGTTTGAGCGCCTTGGTCGCGTTGAAGTACTTCAGCGTCTCGACCCACCTGTCTTGGGTCTTCAGTTTGTGCACCGCCACGGTCCCCGGCCAAAACTCATGGGAGCACTTCCCGCTGGCCCCCGGGAAGTCGTACATCTGCGGCTTCATATTGTAGCGGTGCTTCCCCTTCTTTCCCTGATCTAACCACCAACCCACCATCTGGTCTTCAGGTCCGATCTGATCTTTGGCGGTGATGTTCGCCGCCGCAATATACTCCACCAGGTCCCACGACAGCACGTACCCCATCCCGGACATGTACCTGCCGCTGAACGGTTCCACGTTCTCGCAGGGGATGACGTAGCCGTAGTAGAGGTCCTCCCTGTGAAGCGGCCACAGCGACGCCGCCAGGGGCCCCAGCCTGAAGAACGTATCGTCGTCGGCCTTCATGATGTAGTCGTAGCGGCGGGGGAGGATCTTGGGGAGGGAGGAGAGGTAGGTGTAGGTCTTGCCGTCGTTCATGTTCTCGGTGCAGTTGAGGATGATGATGTCGTCGTAGACGAGGATCTCCAGGCCGACCATCACCCTCTGCGCCTCAGTGGTGAGGTTGCAGAACACGAACTTGACGTCGATCTCTGCGGCGGTCGTGGGCTGCGTCCCGTAGACCAGCCGGAGGCGGCGCCGGGCCTCGTAGTTGTCGGCCCGGGTGAGGATGCCCATCATCACGCTGAGCTCGATATGGCGCGGGGCGCCGCGGAGGGGCGGGGCAGCAGCGATGCCAAACAAGCCAATCGACTGGGCGATGGATGATCTCATCTCGAAGTCGAAGAAGAAGACGAAGAAGCAGCCGACACAGAGGGCAAGGAAGAGCAAGGCGCCTAAGACGTTCCACCGCACCCGCGTTGCAAGGTGCCCCTCCATCTGGAAGAGCGCTAGCTTCCGGAAATCGAAGAAGGAGAAGAGCAGAAGAATTAGAATTAATGCGATTAGATCTATCTCTAGCTAGCTAGCGAGGGAGGCAATGGACTGCGCTGCATGCAGATCCCCGCGTGCCCCCGTTCGCTGCTGCTGGAGACTAATAAATCCTTCGTGCTGGAGTGTGGTTGTAGCGGGAGTTCTGCAGAAGGTAGTTAGGCAGAACGTAACCCAACTGGATTAAACGCCAGAAACTTCCGCGCGGGCCGCGTGGTCGTGGAAGTGGCGTACAACTCATAAGCAGAGGTTCAAAGTCCCATGTCGAGATCCGGAAAGTGGACGTATCGGCCACGCTAGCTTCTACGGAGCATGTGCTACATCTCGCACCTGATTGATTGGAGCCAAGGCTGACTGGTGATTCCATTGATCGTCGATCAAAGTGGCGTTGAATTCTGGATTGGCCAATTCACGCCGTCCATTTTGCTAGATGAGTTGAAATGCTTTTACATCTAACCGTGAACAAAAACACTAGACAAATTTAATTAAATGGACTTTAAGCGAGAAGAACCCACCTCCTCATTGTCATCTTGTCCATCAATTCGGCTGCTTTCTTCCACGAGAAATCCTACTATTATAAACTGTTGGCCGCAACCTGGTTATTCTAGGGGCTGACTCAGTTTTACTCGATTTTAACTCCTATTTTGATTTGATAATTAAGATAGATTAGTTAATTGAGTTAGAAAACATCTGTACTAATTCTTAATTAACTCGATCCAATCCAAGTTACTTATCCCACCTCAATAGGTGGGTTAAGTTAACTATATTTTTGGTTGTCCAACCAAAAATATATTAAATAACAGACATATTGACTCGGTTAATATCTAGTCAGAGTTATAGTAACTCGCCACCAATGGGAGACTTCTGATAATAATGCGCGTGTGCAGCTTTCCTCTATCTTGGGCGGACGCCTAGAAAAACGGGAAGGAGACAAACGGGATTACCCATGGTCAATCACCGGTGGTGGTAAAATTAAGAAAGGAAAGTGGGTAATTTCCCTGGGCTTAATCTGTCCACAGAGACCTATAATTCATAATCAGCCACTAGGAATTAAGAAATCTACGTACGGTGGTTTGGCGGGGGGGTGGACTCGGACGTAGACTCAGAATCACACATGGCCCTTCCTCCCCCACTGGGTTGAGGCAACATTAGACTTTTTCATTCGAGAAAAGAATCTTCTTTCACAATGAATTCCTTTGTATGTAACCTACATCTCGGGAATTCAATATCTGATATTTGTCAGGCTCTTAATACGTACGGAGATAAGTCAATATTATATACGAGTCATGTTTAGTGCATATTCGGGCATAATTACACATTTAATATGTATATCAGTTAAATTTATTTTTAAAAAAAATATGACGTGATATTCGAGTCACCTTAATTAATTATTAGTGGAGCAAGACACATCTCTACATATCTGATGGTCTAAAAAAATCTAAATAAAATAGATTCAATGAATAATGTTGAATCTAATTTATCTTGAATCGGCATTTTTTGTTTTACATTTTTAAGACCGTCAAACGGAGGTGTGTATTATACCACAAATTAGGGTGACGTGTGTCTCACGCCACAAATTAGTTTGCCTCCTCGATCTGCTGTCTTAATTATATATCTCTACTGACAAACTAATGAAACTTGCGTTCTGGGATCGATCAGTGGCCGGCCGGTTGAAACCGGAGGCGGATGAGTTCGGCATTACGTAGGTAACCACTGGCTGAAACGAGGAACTTCTCGTGCTTTTGGCGGGGGAAGATCGATCACTCGGCAGTTAATTTGGTGGCCTAATTGACTAGATCAACTCGTACTGTCAACTCCGTCGCCATGTCGAGATCCGGAAAAGAACGCAACGGCCAAGCGGAGTACGTACTGACTCCACCGGTGGAGTCTGATAATATTAATTATACGTCTAAAATAAATCTGTAAAAATAATTTATATAAGATTATACCCTATAATTAAGTTAGCATATTTTCATCTGCAGCTAATTAGTTTGGCTATGATCGGGAATTTTCGAAAATACCCTTGAATATATATTTTCAAACGATTGGGAGTTATATGCACTTCCACCATCGACTTTAATTGAAAAAATATTCGCAAAAGATCGATGCTACTAAAACAGCTAGTTTAATTAGTACAAAACTATAAGAATACCTTTTAGACTCAAATGATCGTATCAAATCCTCATAAAGCGTAACTTGAAGATAATTTCATCATTTTAGTAGTGTTTAAAGCATTCTCAAGTGAGGGCCAGAACTGATCGTATAATTAATCACTTGAGCATATTTAAGAATATTTTTGACAATTCATGACTGATACGGGATATTAACAAGCATAATTACGTAGTTTAAAGATCAATATGTACGCTCTAAAATTCTTATGTGAAATCATTTAATCATAGTTACTAAAATTATAAACTAATAACCAATTCGGACAAAACTAATTACACAGAGCGTTCTCGGAATCGGCGTTAGCCCCCGGGGAAGAAGGAACAAGGTAACGAGTCCATTAATTTCTAGGATCGACTTCCATTGGAGCAGCCGTGGGGATGATCGATCGAGCTGGCTGAGTTCAATATATTATACGAGGGCCTAGTTAGAATCAAATGGCCGGATGCATAAATGCATATATGGGTCCAAAATAAAGTCCGGGTCTTTAAAAACCTGCAGTTCGATCGGTGCATGGTGTAACAGGTGTAACACTTGGCGAGTTTCTATAGCCTTTCTGGTGAAGAACAGCTGCAGCTCAAAGACCTTGCCTCTTGTGTTAATCTTCACTCGATGTCGTAAAGGCGTGAGAGCTAGCGCTGGTGTCCTTGAATAACCTCAACACCTCCGCCCACACCCTTTGCCAGGTCTTCAGCCGGCGGATCGCCATTCTATCTCCGGCATGATCAACTCGTGGGAGCACTTCGAGTTACCCCACCCCGGTAGGCGTGCAGGGCCGGCTTCGCCGTCTAGCACTCTCCCCGTTCTTCCCCTTGATTAGCCACTTACCCGCCAACTTTGTCCTCTAGCCCTATCACATCGTGCGTAACCTCTCACGACGAGATCCATTTGCACCAGTCAGTAACGACGGAACTAGAAAAAAAAAGACATATTTGGTTTTAAGTTTTTTTTCTTAAAATAGGAAAAAATCTTTTAATTTACTTATTTAGTCACATGTCCTCAAAATCTTAAAGTTTTAAAAAAAAACTCCCGAGTTACAAGTCATAAAAAGAGAAATATTCTAGAGAAATTTCAATTTTCTCGTCCCGTTAATTTATTTATTTCTCATTTTACATGCACACACACTCTCTCTCTCTCTTCCGTATGGGAGACATGACGACAACTGTCGATCTCCCCCTCTAATCCGCCAATCTCCTCTCTCTCTCTCTCTCTCTCTCTCTCTCTCTCTCTCTCTCTCTCTCTCTCTCTCTCTCTCGGGGAAGACCGGAAGCTCCCTCAAAAGTCCTTTATGTGACTGAGTGCCTCATTCGAGGTGATCGATCACCCGCCGGCGGGCCTCCTCCTTAATGGCCTTGATGCAGAGCCCATAGACCCCCCCATCCTGTTGTTGCCGGACCTATTTGATGTACGCTGTTGTGCATTCTTCCGTGAGGCCGCCGTACGTAGGTGCACCTGGCAGCCTCCACCTTTGGGGCTCCATCGGTGACCTTAGTCCCCCCTACTGTGGCAGACGGTCTGCTAGCAATCTAGGTGTCCCCCATTACGATCGGGTACTTCTACTCCTTCCCGAAGACCACGGTAGTGATCCAACACTATCTCCACACCACCTTCTCCTCTATTGTGTCGGCACCAGGCGGGGTGGACATCCTAGGGATCCCATGGGATGTCGTCGTTGCCACTGCATCGCTCATAGCAGTGGCAAGGTACGAGCTCGCAGGCGACTTGGGAGTCCCCCACTGCGATCGGGTATCTCTCTCTCCCCTCTCTCTCTCATACTCCCTCTCATGCCTCCCTCTACAACTCTTTCTCCCTCCCACACCTACATACACGGCTGACACTCAGATGGCCGATTCCCCTTCTGACGCCCTCTCTCTCTCTCTTTGTGTGTGTGGGAGGGGGGTGAGAGGGATTATTGGCACCGAAAGGGAGGGGCTCTGTGTGTGGGGGGTGAGGGGTGGGAGGGATTATCGGCACCGGAAGGAAGGGGCTCTCTCTCTGAGTCTCTATATAGGGTGGAGATATTATGCTCTCTCTCTCTCTCTCAACCTCTCTCTCTCTCTCTCTCTCTCTCTCTCTCTCTCTCTCTCTCTCTCTCTCTCTCTCTCTCTCTCTCTCTATATATATATATATATATATATATATATATATATATATATATATATATATATATATATATATATATATATATATATATATAGAGGGTGGAGATATTATGCTCTTTTCTCTCCCCTAATTAGATTAGACCATGGTTAAATTAGCTTAATCATAATTTAATTTACAGTGAGAGACGAAAGAGACTTTTTCATATAACATTGAAGATTTTGGGAGTTTTTTACTAAATAGATGAATTAAAAATATTTTTCTCAATTTTGAAAGAATTTAGGAACTTAAAACTAAAAATACAAAAGAAAATTTTGGGAGTGTCAAATTAAATGTCTTTGGTATTCAAGTTAAATTTGTTTATTTGATAGACAACATTTTCACAAAAATATAACAAAATAATTATAAGGGGTTCCAGAACTTCAGTAATTGATTTTTGTCTCCAAATCTTTTAAAGCAGCCAAACTGAAAATACATACCAAGGGCATGAGAGCTCACGATTACTTGACTCATAAGTTTAATTTTTTTAAATACACAGCATATTATAATAAAAACAGATACTTTATGTTACTCAAATTATATGGCTTAACGTCCATAACTTCCAGTTCTTCCTAACATAAAAACAAAACAAGATTTTTGTTTTCCTTCTCTATTCACCACAAAAGCAGCCATATAGTTACAAAATCAAAATTGCAATAAGATAAAAGACATATCATTTACATAAATCTCATAATTTTCTTATTTTCACCATCTAAATAGTATGGATTATAAAAGGAAGAAAGAAGGAAAAGGCAAGTGTCGGCTAATACTTGGAAGGGAATAGATAACAAGAGAAAAAGAGGAGAAATGGAAGCGGGTGTACATTGAGTTCCTTCTTCCCGTATTTCGGCAAGTGCAATGTTTGCTGGATGGATTAATATGTTGCTGCCCGCGGCCTGACTGATAAGATTCTCAGATGGCTGCCGACCCCGGTTGGCTTGTGAAGACGGAGAAATGTGTTTGCCGAGAATCATCATGATGTATGGTGCATGTTTTACTAAATATTATGGTTAATAGATAGGTTAGACATGGGTTGTCATAACGGATCCACGGGATCCGAAAATCTGATCCAAATTTGATTTTTTTTGGATTCAGATCAGCTTGTTTGATTTGAAATGAGTAGTTGCACAGATCCAGAGTGAATTTTTAGGCCCCTTTTGATAATCGGGTGGGGGTAGGTTAATCGATCCCGAAGGGTCGATTAACTCACCCGACCTCGATTAGACATGCATGTGCCAGGGAGAGGCGGGACCCACCTGCTCTCCGGTTACGCTAACCGACCGACAAACCAGTTATCAAAATGGCCCTTACTGATTTCGGATCGGATTCTCGGGACACCGTAAAAGCCCTCATTTTAAGGTAACGATATCTCAATCGTCGCAATCGAACTCCCCTTCTCCCTTCTCGCCTCTCTCCTTCTCGAGCTCCACCCCTCTCGTGTCTCTAGAGTTTCTCCGACGACGATGCTTTCGACGACGGTGACCTGATATCCTCGGCCACTCCCAAAGGCGACGACGGTAGCAATGACGTCAGTAATCTTCTCCCCAGTCACAATCGGCTTTCCCTACTCACCTCTCAACTCTCGTCTTCTCAGTGGTGAATAAAGGTAACGAGCCCATTTCCAGTCATCCTGTTTATAACAATTGCGGAGCTGAGCTGGCTGCTTATAAATGTGTTGTAAACCACCTGCTCTATTGCTGGGTTCGTCCAGCAATTAAGATGAGCTGGTTTGTTGGAAATAAAAAATCGAGATATTTACATAAAAACTATTGTTAGAGATTGTAAAAAGATTATTCTTAGAAATGCATTAGGGGTAATTCAAATAGTGCAAAGTCATTTAAGCGTAATTGCTTATAAATTTTTGATAAAAAATAATATATTTATAAATAAATATGATATTTTTACATAATTCAGATTTATATAGTGATATGCCGGTTAATATATTAATAGGAATAATTTTTTACAGATTTTTATTTAACAATAATTTTCTTGTAAAAAAATCTTAAAAATTTTTACATTCAAATTCTCTGAAAATGCCGAGTATCTGCTCTAATTTTTGGAAAGTCAACGTGAACGATATATCTGGATAGTAACTAGCAACATAAAGCGGTAAAGGGTACTTTTCCAATGATATAAAGTGACGGTAGCACATTAACAATTTATGTTCTTTCAGGGTATGTCGGAGATATATTTAATTCAAGTGAAATATTTATCTTAGTTTCAGTTTTTTTTTTTTACTAATTCGTCGCTCTCGTTCTCAGAAACTGCACAAGGACCGAACGGGTAATTCTCCACCATTGATTGGCTATATATATATATATATATATATATATATATATATATATATATATATATGTTTCTCTTAAGAAATAGGTAAATCATCAAAGACCTCAGTTAATTAAGCAATCGAAAATCATATATACTCTAGAGGCTAAAACGTTTTGCGTAATTTGTAGCGTGAGAACACAGAAGAAATGAAGCTCAAATAACTTAATTAACATAATTAATTACAGAATCTCTTTCTGTACTTGAAATGGTTAGGTCCATGTAAAATTTCGCCTTCGCTGTCAAATTAAAGAACGCAAACATACCACTCCTGTCAGAAAGTACCATCGATTATGGGCAATAACTTTTCAACATGTGCACGAGTGATAGTATAGCAAGTTTTAACCATGAAAAAAAAATACAACAACTCAGATTTTACCAGTACTACAGTAAATGGAGAACACACTGGAAATTCTAAAAAGATATATAATTTTGTAACACCAATATTTGGCACACTTTTGCGACACACTTTTGACATGTCAAAAATACCCCACTCCTTATTTTGTTTCTATGGTCCGGACGCCTCTCCTTATTGCAATAATTAGTCAGGTTTACAATAAATAGACATTGATATCTTTTTTATCTTCACAGGTGTCAAAACTAAGGTGCGTTTAATCTTTGGTGTTACAAAACCAGTTCCAAATTCTCTATTCATCTTGACCGAGCCCTAATTAACACGCTGCAGACCCTTTCGTAAACATACGAATACGACACTTGATATCATCTTATACTATTTCATTATCTTTTTGCCAGCTCAATGGTAACTTAATGACAAACGACGTCATGACAAGATTCCATGTCCTATCTTCACCGGTGCTCAACTCATCGGACACCATAGCAGTTAAATGTATCAATCCAAAAGGAGCTCCAGATCTTGGGAGAAAACGTGCAACTCGACCGGGATTAATGGAGTAAAACTGCGGGAGCTAGCTTATATAGAGAGCCTTTCATTCTTGTCCAGGAGCAGCAGCGGCCCAACGAGCTAGCCTTCTATGCTATGTCAGATTGAAGAACTTCGTGGACCCCCCGGGTAAGTCATACGTACGGCCGGCCTTGCCGTTTAGCGATTCCTCGTCTTCTTTCCCCCGTGTTTGGTCACTTGCCCACCACCTTGTCTCCCCGTCGTCCTATCTCATCCCCGCCTTGGTGACCTCTCAGTCTCCGCCGTCCACTCCTCCAGGCCAGACAATCTTTCACAAAGAGGCAATATCAGAAGTTTCAGAGACTAGAAAAGGAAACTTCTTTCACAAAAGGATTAATCCGTTGTAAATAAGCTGTCGGAAATTAATATTTCTCGGACTTTTCATGTACAGTAAACCTTTCTGTGTCGCACACATAAAAACTGTTCGTCTCTAAAAGAGAGATTAATGAGAAAGCATAACAAGCGAAACAAAATCCGAAACTTTTTTGTCTTTGACCTAACATAAGCCGAAAGGTTTGAAGAAAATTGCAGCGCCTCCAGTACCACACTGATGACACCAAACTAACAAAGAATGCCCGCCTGAGGAAGAAGATCCGAAAAGAAAAAGTCTTGAACTATAACACCAGCACCGATGACGATAAAAGTAAGAAGATCCGAAAGACCCTTTTATAATATATATGTCTTGTCAGTCGATGTGGTAAAACTTGGAAGGTCTGAGCGCCTTGGTCGCATTGAAGTACTTCAGCGTCTCGACCCACCTGTCCTGGGTCTTCAGTTTGTGCACCGCCACGGTCCCCGGCCAAAACTCGTGGGAGCACTTCCCGCTGGCCGCCGGGAAGTCGTACATCTGCGGCTTCATATTGTAGCGGTGCTTCCCTTTCTTTCCCTGATCTAACCACCAACCCACCATCTGGTCTTCAGGTCCGATCTTATCTTTGGCGGTGATGTTCGCCGCCGCAATATACTCCACCAGGTCCCACGACAGCACGTACCCCATGCCGGACATGTACCAGCCGATGAACGGTTCCACGGTCTCGCAGGGGATGACGCAGCCGTAGTAGAGGTCCTCCCTGGGAAGCGGCCACAGCGACGCCGCCAGGGGCCCCAGCCTGAAGAACGTATCGTCGTCGGCCTTCATGATGTAGTCGTAGCGGCGGGGGAGGATCTTGGGGAGGGAGGAGAGGTAGGTGTAGGTCTTGCCGTCGTTCATGTTCTCGGTGCAGTTGAGGATGATGATGTCGTTGTAGACGAGGATCTCCAGGCCGACCATCACCCTCTGCGCCTCAGTGGTGAGGTTGCAGAACACGAACTTGACGTCGATCTCTGCGGCGGTCGTGGGCTGCGTCCCGTAGACCAGTCGGAGGCGGCGCCGGGCCTCGTAGTTGTCGGCCAGGGTGAGGATGCCCATCATCACGCTGAGCTCGATATGGCGCGGGGCGCCGCGGAGGGGCGGGGCAGCTGCGCTGCCAAACAAGCCAATCGACTGGGCGATGGATGATCTCATCTCGAAGTCGAAGAAGAAGACGAAGAAGCAGCCGACACAGAGGGCAAGGAAGAGCAAGGCGCCTAAGACGTTCCACCGCACCCGCGTTGTAGCGTGCCCCCCCATCTGGAAGAGCGCTAGCTTCCGAAGTCGAATTAAGGAGAAGAGCAGAAGAATTAGAATTAATGTGATTAGATCATCTCTAGCTAGCTAGCGAGGGAGGCACTGGGCTGTGCTTCATGCAGATCCCCGAGTGCCCCCGTTCGCTGCTGCTGGAGACTAACAAATCCTTCGTGCTGGAGTGTGGTTGATGCGGGAGTTCGGCAGAACGTAGCCCCACTGGTTTAAACCCGGGAGTTCGGCAGAACGTAACCCCCACTGGATTAAACGCGAGAAACTTCCGCGCGGGCCGCGTGGCCGTGGAAGTGGCGTACAAGTCATAAGCAGAGGTTCAAAGTCCCATGTCGAGATCCGGAAGGTGTCCACGTATAGGCCGCGGCAGCTTCTACGGAGCATGTGCTACATCTCGCACCTGATTGGTTGGAGCCAAAGGCAGACTGGTGATTCCATTGATCGTCCATCAAAGTGGCGTTGAATTCTGGATTGGCCAATTCACGCCGTCCATTTTGCTAGATGAGTTGAAATGCTTTTACATCTAACCGTGAACATAAAAAGTAGACAAATTTAATTAAATGGACTTTAAGCGAGAAGAACCCACCCCCTCATTGTCATCTTGTCCATCAATTCGGCTGCTTTCTTCCACGAGAAATCCTACTATTATAAACTGTTTGGCGTAGAATTTTTCATACGAGAAAAGAATTTTTCATACGAGAAAAGAATCTTCTTTCACAATGAATTCCTTTGTATGTAACCTACCTCTCGGGAATTCAATATCTGATATTTGTCGGGCTCTTAATACGTACGGAGACAAGTCAATATTGTACACGGGCAATGTTTAGTGCGTATTCGAACTTAATAACACGTTCAACGTGTATATCAGTTAAATTTAATTTTTTAAAAAAATATGACGAGATATTCTAATCACCTTAATTAATTATTAGTGGAGCAAGACACATCTCTACATATCTGATGGTCTAAAAAAATCTAAATAAAATAGATTCATGGATCTAATTTATCTTGAATCGACATTTTTTGTTATACCACAAAATTTTATTTGATAGGGACTGTCAAACGGAGGTGTGTATTATACCACAAATTAGGGTGACGTGTGTCTCACGTCACAAAATAAAATAAAAAAGTTAATTTTACTTGATAGATACACGTCTGAATTAAAAAATAGTCCGAATGAACACTGAACACTACTTCTGTTGCATATGTAGAAGGACTGTCCGGCCATCTAGCTGAGAGAATTGAATGAGAAGATAAAATGAACTAAATAAAATCCAACAATTTTTTCGTGAACAAAAGCCCAAAGCTTCCAAGAAAAAAACGCAGTGGCTCCATGAGCTCATGAGTTAACAAAATTAACAAATAATACCCCTAAGTACGTGCACAGCATTGTAGAATCGTCAAAGCAACAACATGCCGTACTTAATCAAAAAATGGAACCACCTCCCTCTCACAGAGCATAACCTTAACACCGGGGCAACGGTTGAACATTCCGTGCGTAAGCGGGAACACCCCACCCCCACTCTCACCCTCACCCCCGTGAGGCACACCAATTGACTCCATACCATACTTCTTCGTCACCGCTTTAGCGATCACATGGATTCGTTCAAATGGATCTCCCGAACGTAAAGAACCTGCGCCAACAATTTAGGCGGATATATATATATATATATATATATGTGTGTGTGTGTATTTATAAAGGGAGAAGAAGATTCAAAAGGGAGTCTTCGTCTTCTTGTATTAATTATATATTATATGACGTGCGCTTCACGTAGTCATCGGTCAAGGTGGTAAAGCTTGGAGGGTTGGAGCCGCCCCTTGGTGACGTTGAAGTAGCTCAGCGTCGTCACCCACTTCTCCAGTGACTTGAGCTTGTGGACCGCCACGGTGTCCGGCACCAGCTCGTGGGAGCAGGGGATCCCGTTGGTCCCCGGGAAATCGTACATCCGCGGCTTCGCGTTGTAGCGGTTCTTCGCCTTGTTCCCCTTATCCAGCCACCATCCCGCCTGCTTGTCCTCAGGCCCGATCTTCTCTTGCTCGGTGAGGTTCGCCACCGCAATGTACTCCACCAGGTCCCAGGACATCACGTACCCCATCCCGGACATGTAATGCCCGCCGAAGGTGTCGTTCTTGTCGCAGGGGATGACGAAGCCGTAGTAGAAGTCCTCCCTGGCCTGCGGCGCCAGCGACTCCACCAGCGGCCCCAGCCTGAAGAACGTGTCGTCGTCGGTCTTCATGACATAGTCGTAGCGGCGCGGGAGGAGCTTGGGGAGGGAGGAGAAGTAGGTGTAGGTCTTGCCGTCGTTCAAGTTCTCGGTGCAGTTGAGGATGATGATGTCGTCGTAGAGGAGGATCTCTAGGCCGACCAGCACCTTCTGATCCTCCTTGGTCAGGTTGCAGACCACGAACCTGAGGTCGATCTCGGCGGCGGTCTTGGGCTGCGTTGCGTAGACGAGCCGGAGGCGGTGCCGGGCCTCGTACAAGTCGGCGCGGGTGAGGACGCCGATGAACATGCTGAACGCGGGGCCGGGTCCACCGACGGGGGGCGGGGCGGCGGTACTGTTGCCCATGAAGGCCAGCGTCTGGGCGATGGGTGATTTGATGTCGATGTCGAAGTAGAAGACGAGGAAACAGCCGAGGGAGAGGGCAAAGATGGGCATGGTGCCGAGGACGACCCACCGCACGCCACTCATATCGCTGAGTTCCCCTCTGCAGGTGGAGGAGTACTAGCTACTTGCGGATCGAGATCAAAGGGGAAGCTGAAGAAATATCAGAATAATTGTAAGACTCGCCGAGAGGGGGAGAGATATACATGGACCAGTGGTTCCATGCAGTTCCCCGTTCGGCCCCCTTCGCGGACTTATATTGATGAGAAACTAATGAAACTGCAGGCGTGCTGGGATTTGAAACAGGACTGGGAGTTCGGCACAAGGAAGGAACCCCACTGCCACTGGTTTACACGTGAAGCGCGTCATGGTTTTCGTTGTGCGCAGGGGAAGACAAATCGATCGCAGTTCGGCAGCCTAAATTTCAGGGACGTGGTCCACAGTCAAACTCCCATGTCGAGATCCGGGAAAGAAGAAGAACGTAAAGGCGAAGCTTCTATGCTCCATCGCTCGCATGATGCTTGTTGCAAGCGAGCTTCGAGGGAGAGAGACAAAGAAAGATCTAGCAAGTGCATTTTTACTATGGTATGGTACTTAAGTTTGTATTCTTAAATTTACCGTATGGGAGTACTGGTAATAGTCTTTACTCATAGGGTCACATTTGAGAATGCACACGGACGTGACTTTAGAGTCAAAGTCTCCTCACAATTTTTAATCTTCGTTAAATAGTCACAGTGATTTTTGACTTACGAGAAAAGAAAATTTTAAAGAGAAAAAAAATTAAATATAAAAATGTCAAATTCTCTTAATATCTTAAAATAATTTTAAAATTATTTACGAAAAATTTAAATGATAAAGAATCACTGACACTCTGCATCGATATCAATATGACCGACGGATTTTAGTAAAAAGAACGGAGGCCATCCGGTTTCCAAACTAAGCCTAAGCCGTGTGATCTCAAAATCGAAGGGTGAAAAAAAAACTACGGCACCATGGAATTCATCTTTGCACCGTACGTTCTCATTATTATGATGATTGTGGGGATGAGCTGGCTCCTTAAACGGGTCACCTAGCGACCAAGACTGGCATAGTTGCGTCTTGCGTGTAATTAAGAAGGGAAGGCTCTAATATTGATAGGCTGGTCAAGAAAAAAAAAGTGAGTTTGTTTCGAGGAATAACTTTTTCCTCAACTTATTCGAAAATATCTAGTGTCCACCCTGACTCTGAAGACTAAACTGAATTAGAATATCCACTCCACTGAGAATTATTTGATAAAAATGACTCAACCTGATGGAAAATTCACAACTACGAGAATGGGAAATTTTATTCCGTTTTCATATGTTACCCGACGTAACTTCTATCTTGGTGCGGTTTTTACTCGTAAAACTTTCTTTCATTTCATTTAATACAATGGCGACACTACTCACTTTTTTTAAAAAAAAAATATGTCCGGGAAAAAAAGAGAACAAGCTTTGATAAGTTGTGGAATTGGTTTCCGGATTTGATTCCAAACCATTGCAAATATATACGTTGAAACTGGATATAAATTCGGTTAATTAATGTTTGTAGCCCCATCCGAAACTTAAATGAATGACAGGATGCGTGCAAATGTCAGATGTAAAGATGTAAAAGTAGTGAATTAATATATCTGCAGCAACCGAAAGGGGAAGAGTTGTTAATTAGAATTCTGTCATCCCAAGGAAGGCATGCAGGCTAGGAAATCAAATTAATTAAGAGAGCATCTTCGTTGAAAATTGTATTTAAAACTTTCACTTTCATTTTCAACGTAACGTGAGAATCAACAGATTGAGTCAGATCTAATTAACTTTTAAATTTTTTTGTTCTAACTAAGTAGTTCCTTAGAATTTTTGGTTTGTGTAGAGGTCATGATCTCGCAATTTCTTTGGACCGTTGGATGGTCCGGAGATTTTGTCACTGGGAAAAGTAGGCCTGCCAATGGATACGGATATTATCCGGATCCGCTTCGATTCGTATTCGTTTTTTCGGATACGGATAATATCCGAATTTGAATCGGAGCGGATACGGATATTATAATATTCGCTTCGAAAAATATCCGTCCGTAATATTATATATCATATAATACATATTCTTAAATAATATATTATAAAATAAATGATATTATAGAGAAATTTAGATAGTTTATAGTTGTATTTTAATTTAAAATTTATTTTATATATTTTTGACAGTTTATAATTATAATTTATATACTTTTAATATTATATAATTATATTTATATACTTTTAAATTCGAATCGGATAATTCGGATTTTAAAACGGAACGGATACGAATAGTCAGATATTCGCTTCGTATCCGAGTCAAATCGGAGCGGATCAAAATCGGATAATTCGAATCGGAAAATGGAGCGGATACGGATAGTCATATATTCGCTTCGTATCCGCTCCGTTGACAGGTCTAGGGAAAAGATCACACCTTCTTGAGCCTGAAGGACCGGCTGCCAGTGAGGAGAGAGAGAGATGTGTGCACGTGATATAATTACTTGACTTTCTTTTTCTTTATGTTTTCACTAGGGAAAGTTACATTGCCTCGGCGGACTAGGGTACATACCCTCAACAAAAATGGTTGAGGCTCTCGTATAGAGCCTAAGAAAGGGAAGTGGAGATTCCCCTACAGAATCGAAGAAGACCGTCGTTGGTCACTTGTTAAGCTTCAGAATGAGGTCACTCGGTGCTGGTGAACTAGAGGCACTAAAGGTTGAGATCGGCTTCCACGACGGTGCTTGGCGGAACCAGTTAGTCATGTCTGGCATACAAAAAATGGGCACTCAAGAACCCGAGTTGTGACAATTGTGTGGGGGGCAAGGGGCGGCCGGAGATAGGGTAGCCCCAACAGAAGTAGAGTTAGTTGGCCGGTGGGTCTCCCAAGAGAAAAGACTCGAGAGCTTGTGCCTAGTCGTGCAAGAGCTTAAGTGGTGTGTGACGAGGTGGCGTGACGGCTTTGGTATTGGTCAGCCATCGACAGTGCTTCATGGGCATCATGCATGGAGCGTTGGCAGACGCTTGGCGACTTCATGATGCGTGGTTTTCTTGGAGGGGGTACCCTACGTACTAATGATAGCTTCCGCGGGCATGACTCTTCACATCTCGAGTTGCCTCACCTGATCCAGAGCTTCAGTTGTTGGTGAACATGTCCTCTAGGTCTTCCATGAAGGAAGAACTGAGCCATGATGGTGGTGGAGGGAGGATGAAGACTGGAGCCAGTTCTGCTTTAGGAACTTGCAGTCATGGTTCGGCCGTTGTCGAAGTTATGCGTTGTCTCCATGTCGACCGTCCAAGCGAAAGCAAAGAGCCGCCTTCCAGGCTGTTTAAGCGGCAAAAGTGATGGCCTGCCTCATCAGATGGCTTCCACGAATGTGCACTTCGCATCCTGACTCAGGACTTGTGGAAGCATATGACGCCAACGCGGAGAATTGGGTCCCTCCATGTTGAATGTAAGGCATGGGGTCATGTGTCATGCATCTTCAGTTGTGAGTGGGAGAGCTTTGCTCCCGGTGGCATGGGGGCCATCCGCAAAAGGACTTCCGGTCAGGGCCCTAAGAGGACCTCTTCGAACTTCTGACCTAGGCTGCCGAAGGTGTCCGCCATTTTGAGAGGTTCTCGCTGGACTCCTTCATGCAACGGAAGTTATCACCGAGATGGATGTTCTCCTAGAGAATCCTCTGACGCTCAAGTAAGTAGGTCTTTTGGTGGGAGGAGAAGCGGTACTCAATACTGGAGGGGGGGGGCATTGATCTGCTGGAGCAACCTAGCTAGCTAGCTGAGGCAGGGAAGAAAACTGGGAGCTTCCACTAGGGTGGCGTTGCTCTCTGATGGCTTCATGGTGGTGAGAAATTTCAATGGTATGAGAGCTCATATATTGCATACCCATAGGAGGCCATGGAGACCTCCTTATATGGGCGTTTGGGATGTTAGTGTCGAGAAGGCTTGTAAATCTTGATAGAACTGTACAAAATGGCTCACCTTCCAAAGTGGTGCATGTTACAGATTATGGGGCGCGTTATAGATGACCTCGAAAAGGTGCAAAGATCTATTGGTGTTGGTAGGTGATAATGACACTTTAACTTCTCATAACCCTGTTGTTTGGTCTGGAATTGATAGGATGGAGGGCACGTAGCTGATTTTGGGACTGTATCCACATCTCCATGTGCCTCAGTTGGTGGGTATGGTGGCAGTTGTGCTTCTCAAAGGATACGTGCCTTACTTTGCTCATACTTCGATATTCTTTACTCTGACCGATAGGACTTGACTCGATGCTTCAGGGCTTCTATCACTACTGCCATATAAAATATGAGCTATCTAACATGGTGCCCTTGGCTAATGCCTTCGCGCTGAAGCTATGGTGCCGAGAGTCAGGTTGGCAAACTTTTTGGAGAGCCATGCCGAACTAGAGCTATCTCTTGGATCGGGATCGAGCCAAGTCTTCTTGACGGCTAGACGTGTGGGTTAAATTCTTTAGTGCCTAGGGCTAGGTCAAGAATCCTTAATTAACACTCGGATTGGGGGATCGAGCTCAGGCTTTTCGATGACTCAGGATCGGGCCAAAGTCCTTTGGATGGATGAGGCCGAGTAAGTAATTAAGGCCCTCCGCTGGCTCAAGTTTTGAGCTAAGGCTCTTCGACAACTTACCGGAGTTAAGACCCTCTCTTGTCTCCCGTGATGTTCGAGATTGAGTAATTAAGACTTGCCCTTGTCGCGATGACCAAGTTAAGATTTCTCTTGGGATTCGAATTAATACTCTCTTCACTCCGGAGTTTTATAACTTAAGGCGTGTGATCTCAAAATCTAAGGGCGTATAAAAAAATGGCACCATAGGATTCAACGTTGCATTGTTCTCATTCTTACGATGATTGTGGGGGTGAGCTGACTCCTTAATTAAATGGGTCGCCGAGAGCTAGCTAGACTGGCATTGTTGCGTGTTAAGGAGGGAAGGCTCTACTGCTGGCTGGTCAAAGAAAAAAAATGAGTTGGTTTCAAGGAATAATTTTTTCCTCAAATTATTCGAAAATATCTAATGTTCGCTCTGAATCTGAAGACTATCTGAATTAGAATATCTACTCTCCTGAGAATTATTTGATGAAAATAACTCAGCCTGATGAAAATAACACAACTGTGAGAATAGGGAGTTTTATTTCGTTGTCATATGTTACCCGTAACTTCTATCTCGGAAAAAGGAGGATATGCCTCGATAGAGGAATTGGTTTCCGGATTTGATTCCAAACCATTGCAAATATACATGTTGAAACTGGATATAAATTCGGTTATTAATGTTTGTAGCCCCATCCGAAACTTTAATGACAGGATGCGTGCAAATGTCAGATGTGAGAGGAGTGAATTAATATATCTGCAGCAACCGAAATGGGGAGAGCTTTTAATTAGAATTCCATCATCCCAAGGCAGGCAGGAAATCAAGTTAATTAAGAGACCATCTTCGGTGAAAATTTTATTTAAAACTTTGACTTCCATTTTCCACCCGAGAATCAACGGATCGAGTCGGATCTAATTAACTTTAAGCAGCCAATGCTTGACAAGTCATCTAAAATATTCTCATCTTTCCTGTTCTAGCTAATTATATATAGAGTTCCTTAGAATTTTGAGAAACACTTTGTTCACCTAATAATGCACTAATTATATTTATCGGTGTAATTAGATTAACATTTATTTTTTAAATAAAAATTTAGTGACCTCCATCATAAATTTGTTTGACCCTCACGTCACGTCTTCAGATAACATGCCGCGAGAGTCAAACAAAAATATAAATCAGATCATGTGAACGGTGAGAGAGGTAAATTTATTTTTGCTTGATCCTCGCGTACACCACGTCACTTGATTACGTGACGTGGGGGTCAGACAAATTTGAGATGAAAGACACTCAGAAAAATATTTAAAAAATTAAATGTTACACTAATTACACCCGCAGATGTAATTAGTGCACTTAATGTTTCGCTAGATTTTTTTGTTTGAAGTCAGAAAAATCATATTATTAATCACCCAGATCTAAGGTGTCGCACACAAAAGGTTTAATTGAAGTCACATTTGCCTTTTATTTTCAATGTAAAAAAATATTGAATAAGATCAATTGTGAGTGATTTTGGATGGTAAACTGAGCCAAACCAATCCCTAATTGCCACATTTCTATCCCAATTGTCAACTCTTACAAGTTGGATGCCAAAAGACAATGTGGAGGATTACAATATTTAGGTTGAAATCTATAAAAAGTGTAAGAGTCTCTTTGATAATTGAATAAAAGTAGTATAAGTGACCTTAATTCGAGGAATAAGAAAAAATATAATTTAATAAGATAGTTAATTTTTTTCATCTCTAATTTAAATTTTCTTAATCTAGTCAAAAGATATAATAAATTAATTATTTCACATTAACTCGAATATATTTAAAATTTAAAATTTAAAATAATAATAATAAATTTGGGTTTAAGCTAACCCAGTTTTCCTTAGAAAGAGCCTGAAAGTACTCCGAAGGAAGGGTTACATTAAACATGGCGTTAATGTCTTTTACTCAAATTAACTATACGTTGGGAACTACGGGCCAAAAATACTTCGGCATTTGAAGCTGCACCAAGAACACCTTCATTGTGTGGTGAGGGCAGACCGGTGGAACAGCATTTTTGATGAAAAGTTTGTCGAATTCTAGATAAATAATTGGACGGTTCGTATGTATATATCAATATATATATATATATATATATATCAATCATCCGTATGTAATTGTGACTTTCGATTAGAAATGCTTATACACCAACCAAACGGTGACCATTTGGAGTCATCTTCTTCGAAGGTTTCATTGCTAATCCACCGAACCTATTGTTTGTAGCCACGTACAATATTAGAGCTAGAGGATGAGAAATCTTTGTCGTCAGTGCCGCACATGAACAGAGGAAACTACCGAAGTTTTCTCGGACACGAGACTACGTACACCCAGTGGGAGTGGCATGCGGTTGGTGGACAGATGAATGCGGAGGAGAAATCCAAACGGTACACTACCTAGAAAACACCCGATCCACGAAGAAATATTCCCTTACCAACCCCGGAAATTAAACGCCTAACATGTGTTGTGATTAGGAATGTAAATGAATACTCGAGTACATTAATCATCATATTCTACCCACTAAAATTTTATAAATATCATATCTTGATAGTATATTATTATTCTTATGGATATAAATATAGATATATTCATCACAAGTACATATATATATATATAATATATATATATATATAAATATACGGATATTTGTATTCGTCTAAAAAATAAAATTTATAATTTTAAGTTGAAAATTAAATTATTACATAAAATTTTCAGTTCTAAAAATTATGAGAAACATGTCTAAACATAAACAATCGCAAACATAAGAATTAAAAATATTACTAAGAAATAGACTCGAATCGTGTAAGAGGTTGAGTGCACTAAATTTATATTTGATCTAAATATGAAATGAACATTTTGAAAATATTTAAATTTAAATCTATATTTAAGTATTTAAGTATTATTAAATCAGAAACATATATTTTTGACATTCCTAATTGCTAAATTTCTCCCCCAGACCTTCCCTCCTACATGTAAGAATACAACATTCATCTCTTAGGGCCACTTTGGTAATGGGGTAGGTTGGGGGAGGCCGGGTGACCAACCCAGAGTGGTCCACCCGACCCTTAACCCTAACCCGAATGGATTAACTCATTCCACCTATTTCTCTGGAATGAGTTAATCCACTTTAACCATATCCGACCCGAGTTAAGAAAAAAAATATCAAACAAAGAATAATCCACCCGCCCCCGATTAACTCACCCTAACCTGACTTAACCCGTTACCAAAGTGGCCCATAAAGGGTTGATCGGATGATGTTTGACCTGGTCAAAAACATCTTGCCTACTTGTTATGGGTCCTATGGGACTCTCTCACTCACGCACGGAAGGGGAAGGGGTCAGTGACGTAAGCCCTCTCTCCTCTCTCTCTCTACTTATGATGCACCCCCGGATAGAAAATTAGGGGAGAGATTGGTAATATATTTTATTTGAGAAAACTTATTCAATGATCTTTGAAAGAGCATATCTTTCTCATACCTTTTTTATGTCATGTTATAATTTCTCTTTAGCTCTTGTTTGGATAATCTCACATATATATATATATATATATATATATATATATATATATATATATATAAAACACAACGAGTTCAAAGTTGGAGAACATAACTCGCAACGTAAATGAGACATACACAAGTACCAACAAAAGCAGAAGTAGAAACATGTGTGTACCTTCGTCATCCGGGTACAAGATCGACTACCAGAGTCAACCCCTATCCATTAATCGTCGTGGAGTCACGTAGTCGGTTACTAGAGTCGCCTCTAAAGGTCTATACTTCAACTTTGGAGACCATAGTGATATTTCCTCCAGAGATGTAGACCACAATCATCACGGGATTGGGATAACCCGTGACTATCATCGTACAGTTGGCTCACCGACACCCTATCCTCATCGTTTCATCTTACACATAGAGAAAAAAAGATGAGGAGAGAGAATCATAGAGAGGGGCCGAGAGATGGAACTAATGGATACGTCAACGTTATTGTATTGATCTCAGGCTTCTCTCTCTACACACACATGCACATACTCACTTTCTTATACGCATCTACGTCGTCTCACAAACATATCTTGACCTACGGAGATGAACCTCTGGTATGGAGCATCTTTCAAAGTTCTCGTACTCAAACCTTTGTCTGATTATCTCGTCAGCATGACATCGTCCATCGACACGAGTCATATCCTTCACCTAATCAACCCCTTAGGGGATATTTGGAGAGGGAGAAGAGGGAGGGCAAGTGGAGGCGGAGGAAGAGGAGGGAGTGAGAGAATGCATGAAAGAGGGAGAGGGCGCGAACGAGAGGGAGAGACAGCGCGACGAGGAGGAGAAGAAGAGGGGGAAGCGAGCTAGCGCGAAGATTCGTGCGGCTCCTCCGGTGGCTCCACCCGGGCGCGCCAAACATCCCGCTTGTGCACGTTCGCAGGCGCCTCGGCCGCGCATGGCCCAAATGGGCACCGAGATCCATTAATAGCTCTCTCAGCAGAAAACTTATTCAATGATCGATATGTGAGTATATCCTTTTTCATACCTTTTTTTTGTATAATTACTCTTTAGCTCTCTTAGCGGATGTAAGTTTTCTAGAACTACATAAACGTTCTCTCTCTCTCTCTCTCTCTCTCTCTCTCTCTGGTTTGTTTTGTCTATTTTATTGTGCACTTTTCTCGTTAATTTGATTTTTGCCACATGCATGCACTTGCCGATTCATGCTTTTGATGATCCATTCAGCTGCATATATTTTGCACCTTCGCATCATATGCCGTTCAAGATATTAGTTTTAAAATCATCAATTTTAAAATCGAGAAAAATAAACCCTCTCTGGATCTAGGATCATCAATTTTAATCTCTGCTCTCTGTTTCAATCGTTTTGGATTGAAACCATATATCCATTTGCTTTTCACACATGTTGATGATGACGATATCAGGTAAACAATTTTGGTTCTCTCTATACTATACCGAAGAAATATTGCTCAAGTGCATTATTTATCTTCAGTTTTGTGCATTTTTCCCTGTGCTTTGTTCTTCTAGTTCTCGCAATCGATCAGCACAAGTATCCTCCGTGAATAACTGTATCTGTTTTTCAGAAACCAGCTGGTTAATGGGGGAGGGGGGTGGGGAGGTGTTGTGGAGTAAGTAAAGCAATCTAAGGAAAATCATGTCCATGCTGCTAAAGGGTGTTTAAGGTTGTACGTACCAACCTAAACAAGAAAAAAACGAAAGAAATGGAACTCAAATAAATTAATGTCAGAAGATTTCTGTCTGCAGTTGAAACGTTTACTTCAGTGAAAAACTCTGTTTTCGCACTTACAAGCAAAGACGCCCCTCCCATGTCAGCAAATAACATCTAACAGTGGGCAATAATTTTGCAATATGAGTGATTATACAGCATATTTTTACCATCAAAAAATAAACACAACTGCTATTTTGTTTCACCTGTGTCTTGTTGGTTGTTTCCACATGAAAACCGAGTAGATTCTGCTCAAAAACAACAGAAAAACTCAAATAACCTCACCTCAATTCCAAATTAAGTTCAAGCAGTACCGAACTAAATTCCTCTAAATATATATCTTGAACAAACCCTAGACGATCCGCAGGCCCCTTCCCTAATTATCATGGCCCTCCAAAGGTAACAAGCTTCCCGTCCTATTTCCGTACATATTTGAACCAAACGACCTCCCCCGTACAAAGTGAGGAGTGAAGTTATTTCCGTATATGTAACTTCAACTGGACTATGAACTATAGTGAGTACGTATCAAAATTGGGTTTCTTTCACCTTAATAAGTTGTCACAGAAATGGACAACGACATCTACCATCGATCGAGAAAGAAGAAGGGAAAAGATGTTTCTGGGAGTCTTCACATTAGAAAATCAATAGAAATGGAACGAAGCACTTCTTCGCCCAGTGAGGGCCTTGGCAGTGAAACGAATGGGTGCAAAACAAAGTCCAGATCTTTAAAGACCTGCAGCTATCGGTCGGGGAGTTTCGATCAGAGACTTTCTGGTCGAGAAGAAGCAGCAACCAGGAGACCCTTCCGCAGGTTTCACTCAATATGGTAAAGCTTGGAAGGCTTGAGCGCCTTGGTCACGTTGAAGAACTTCAGCACCTCCATCCACCTCTCCCACGTCTTCAGCCGGTGGACCGCCACGGTCTCCGGCACCAGCTCGTGGGAGCACCTCCCGTTGGCCCCCGGGTAGTCGTACATGGCTGGCTTCGCCGTGTAGCGGTTCCTCGCCTTCTTCCCCACACCGAACCATCTACCCACCAACTTGTCCTCCGGTCCTATCACGTCCGCCTTGGGGATCTCCGACGCCGCGACCCACTCCACCAGGTCCCAGGACAGCGCGAACCCCATCCCGGACATGTACCCCGCGAAGGGGTCCCTGCTGGCGCAGGGGATGACGAAGCCGTAGTAGAGATCCTCCCTGGGCAGCGGCCACAGCGACGCCGCCAGGGGACCCAGCCTTATGAACGCGTCGTCGTCCGCCTTCATGACGTAGTCATAGCGGCGGGGGAGGATTCGCGGGAGGGAGGAGAGGTAGGTATAGGTCTTGCCGTCGTTCATGTTCTCGGTGCAGTTGAGGATGATGATGTCGTCGAAGCGGAGGATCTCCAGGGCGACCAGCACCCTCTGCGCCTCGTTCGTGAGGTTGCAGAACACAAACTTGACGTCGATGTCGGCGACTGGGGCGGACTGCATCCCGTAGATGAGCCGGAGAAAGTGTCGGCCGGCGTAGTTGTCAGGGCGGGTAAGGATGCCGATCAGCATGCTGAATTTGAAGGGCCGGCCAGGGGAGGGCTCCCGGACGCCGGGGGCTGCAGCATCACCCAAGCCCACCGACTGGGCGATGGGTGATCTCGTGTGAAGGTGGAAGAAAAAGACGAGAAAGCAGCAGAGGAAGAGAGCAAACAAGGGTAGGGGGCCGAGGACGGCCCACTGCACACGCATTGCTGCATAGGTTGCGGCCGCCAGTCGCTTCATGCCCCTGCAGGCTGCAGCAGCTACGTACTCATATATAAATTATATATATATATAGATGAGCGAGAGCTATGGAAAAGGAGAAGCTGGAGAATGAGAACCGCGAGAAGCGAGAGGAGGCAATGGAGTAGAAGCTGAACTTCATGCAGTCCTCGTTTGCCTCCTCGATCGGGCCGTCTGCTGCAGCGTAACCGCCGGTTTCACGTTCTTGTCCAAAGGCCTCATGCTTCTCTGCGTGCACAGGGGAAAGTCCATTGGTGGTTTGGTGGTCTGTTACGAAGCTTCACATGAACCATGCACCCTACGTCCTGGAGGACAACCTACTTATTGATAGGTTATTTAACGGTGAGGGTAACAGTTATATACTTATTCTTATCTTTAAAGTAAAAAGATTATCCTTAACTTTATCCTTATCCTTATATATATATCTGCATCTTAATCCTTCAAATTTAACTAAAACGGATGTGTAAAATGTTAAATTAGCGAACCATGCTATAATTAATTTGCTTGATGACAGAGGTAACTTAGATTTTACTTGAAGGTTCATCCAACGTTGATCCACAACTACTCAATTTTCATATCTGAACTTAATTAATACAATGTCACTAATTAATAACACGGAGTCAGGCCTTCCCAACAAAAAGGAAGTATTGGAGGACGGTTAATTTTCTCCACTCTAAAAATTGGGAGATTTTCAACGCAAAAAATCTCCCAATAAATAGCTAGGGTCATTAGGAGATCTTCCTAACCCTGAAAGCCCTTGTTGGGGTAAAAGTCTATAATGAAAGAAGTCGAGCTTTCAACCAAAAAAAGGGCAAGATGATAGGCAGATTTTCAGCTCCCTAGATTGTTTTTATATACATGGACTTGAAATTTAGAAGGGGATTCAAGCCTCTATCTCATTTTAATTTCATTAGATGATTTGTCTTTGTGATACATAAGGATCAATTAATCAAGATATATATTTGGCTTAACTCATTTGATAAAGAGTACGTACTATTTATAAGGTCTTAATTATTAGCTATCCATGTCATATTACATACCATTAAAGATTTTGTAAGGGTTCCCTAAAATATTTATATATTATATAATATATAAAATAAAAGTATGGATAATTGGGTTACAGGATATGGAAATAGTTACTTTCTTATCCTTATTCTTGTCTAAAGATCAGGGAGAATGCATGGGAGGAAAAGCATCAGCGCCTTTCCTCCAAATTGAAACGAAGAAGAAACGCTTAATTAGGACATTTTTGTTTCTTCGGTCAAAACATTATGTTGATACCCCCACTCAAATATAAAATGTAATAATAAAAAATTACAAGGAGGCAGAAGCATAAGTAGAAGCAGGCGCAACAAACTCAAAGCGGAGTCGGAGGTAGGTTATTAGAGCCTATCCCACGGATCTACCCTTCAAACTCGTGGGATGGCGGTGATGATTCTTCGTCGTCGTCGTCGCCGTGTCATAGGCCGGAAGAGAGAGATAGAGAGAGAAGAAGAGGCCACCGTCGATATAGATAAAGATACGATGCTGCACTCTCGAACTCACTCTCATATGCACATACAAGGTTGCTCTAACCCCTCGAATGCACCCTATAAACCCCACGCAAGAAGCTCCCCCACAAATTAAGCTGTTCACTCCACTCCGTCTATTAAACACACAATTACTTATTTACAAGTCACATTGTGATTGGGCATTCAAAAAGTTTAAAAAGGTGAAGTATATGTGACATTACAACTAAGGGCATTTAATTTTTATTTTTAAATTTTTTTAAATATCCAACCATGATGAAACTTGCATGGATCGACATATAACTTGCACGGGCCCAGAGGTCAATAATTTTTTTTTTAAATGAAAAATCTCCTACGTGCATGCCCGAGGCGTGCAGCAAGTATTGCCCTTCCCTCCATTACATTTAACCTTTTTCAACTGGTTTTAAATACAAGCTTGTGTATATAAGACGCCGTTAAAATAACGTTGTATTTAATTACATGCTCACCGTTGTATGAAGCTGGCTAATTAATTACTGGTTAAAAGGGATAAAATTAATAAGGAGCTATCTAATTGAAAGATTAATTACGAGGGTCACAACGAGCTAGGGCCTGTGACAGCCTCCTGCCAGAATCCTTGCATCCAGAAGATCTGGACTGTTCAAAATAAGGCGCAACAAATCAACATTCATTGGCTGGGGGGAGGGCGGTGGACCGTCACACACTGGGGCAACAGTTCTTAAGCATTCCTGCATGAACCGGATCCCTCGGAAGGCACTGTCCAGTTGATGCTACCTTTCTAGTTTAAAATGCCCGCCTGTGTTGAGAACTGCAGTCCGATCATCTAGCAGCACCAAGACCTGTGTTGAGAACTGCAGTCCGGCCATCTAGCACCACAAAAAGAAGAAAAAAAATTGAGTTCAGAGAACGTTGCATTGAAACTTTTTCCTACTCCATGCAAGTGATCAGTTCCTACATTAAACTATTACCTTTTCCTACTGTAAGAAGCTCCAATTAAAAAAAGTTCTAGTTGTAAGGCAGAAAATTAGATAATGACTTATTATAAGATTTCATGCCCTTTCCTTAAAATGATTGAGTTAAGATTGAAATGTTAAACTATGGAATCAATATTTCTCTTCCAACAATTCAATTCTAATCCACCTAGTCTTGTTATGGCAAACATATGACGGGTCAATGTTGTCATTAGTCAAAGGATAATAATTAAGATGTCAGACAAGGGTAAGTAGAAGAAATATATATAACATGGGGCCGACCCATGACAAATTGTCACGGGGTCGACATCTGAACCCTTAAATATACGGGACTAATATATAGGGAGAGATCATCTCCCATAAATTGAAAGACTCAGATGTCGACCCCACGACAATTTATTATGGGGCCGACACTATGTAAATATTTTCATATATATATATATATATTTATAATTTTCAGACAAACATTGCACTCAGTGTGTACATCAGCGGTTGGGTTGAATGCTAAGGCACACAAGTATTCCAACCGGTGAACCGACTAGAGAAACGAATCTACACGAAGGATTGCTTTATAACCTCTCAGAAATGTAAACGCTTGTTGTAACAAAATCCAGACGTTCAAGTATTCGAGAGAGACTGCAGATACGTCAGAGTACAAGACGTCGTGATCAGAAAGAGAATCATGTTGCCGGGCAGAAAAAAAAAAAAGGCTCTACGAGCTTCTAGACTCGTCGAAGTACAAGATGTCGTCGTCATCGGGAAGGGAATCCCACTTAGAAACGGAATCTCACGAAGACTAGGGTGACAGTCAAAGTACGTACAAGAGGAGGCAGTCAAAGTAGAAGATGTCATATATAATCAGATAACGGAAGCAACACAGCGACGCATGTGGATTATTCCCTGTCGCTTCAGTTTCGCAGACTTGTATTTTTATTATAAGGGAAACATTTTACATGACGGTGCCTTAGACTTAGACGGCAAAGTACGAAGTTTAAGAAAGAGAGGGGAAACTCGGATATAGAGCCCCAGAAAGAACAACATGAGTACTCAAAGGTTAAACTAGTTTTAAGATTATCATTTGCTCGCGTGGGGGGTTCTCGATAGTTTGAGGGTACTGGGCTCGACGGGTCTGTGTAGGGCTAATCTTCAGACGTCGTGAGAGCTCCACCTAATTTGAATCTTTCGGTCGGCATCAGTCTCTTGGACTTTGTAGGCTTTTTGGATGAAGCCTCAAATGCTCACTCGGAGTCGACCATATATCGTTGCCTAGTGTCCCGCTCGTTTGTGGCGGATGCCAGGTCGAGGGGAAAGTATGACAGGCTTGGCCACTCCTATATGGGCCGAGGGTGTTTGTTCTTGGTTCACCCTACGTAGGACCTGAGTCTACAAAGGTAGGGAAATTAATAGTACCTGACACACGGTTCTCGAGATGTCGCCACTGAGATAATATCCCTTCATACCAAAGACTTCCTGACGACCATGTGGTGGTGCCTCCTTGAAGGGGACTCGGGCTATCGCACCAGCTTGTATATAGCTGGTGTAATGAGGGGCGGAGCTTCCGGAGTCTTACTTGATAACTTCAATATGGAGACGTCATCCACCTTGGGACACTACAAGAAAAGGCGATGTTTATGACGGAATTTTCAGATGGATTAATTTCCGTCTGAAAATCGGTTGCAAATTAAGACGGATAATTTATGTCTCAAATTCCATCGGTATTTCTGACAGATAAATATATGTCTGAAGATCTGTCACAATTTGCGACGGATATTCAGACAATAAATAATCCGTCCGAAAATTTCAGACAGAAATTAATTTCGTCCGAAGTCCGTCTGAAAATTTCATCTCTTCTGCCTCTCGTCGAACCCTTTTCCCACTCTCTCTCCACCCTTTCTCCATCTCACTCTCTTTACCCTTTCTCTCTCTCACTCTCCCTCTCACTCTCATCCCATTGCCGACGACAGCCCCCCAGAGCCGCGAGTGGAGCCGTCGTTGCCGCCGAAGCGATACGCCAGAGCGTCGGTTTGAGCCCGGTGCTCAAAAGTGCATTTTGTAAATGTACTTAGTTAAAAATTAAAGAAGTTAGGTTCGGAAGTCTAAAATCTGAAATACTGGTCTGATCGGCGTGCCGATTGTTCCAACACGACCAGGAAGATTAAAGTGACCTGTCAAAACTGACGGATTTCAATTAGATATCCGGTTTACGCTCGACGCTCAGAATTACACTCTCTAAATGTAATTAATTTAAAATAAAATAACTATGTTAGTTAGTTGGGGTCTAAAATCTATGTAATTATCGATTTGATATTATGTCTGATTTAAATTTATGTAATCAAATAAAATATTTAATTTATCTCTTCACTAATTTTTTTATCTATGAATGAATATTTAATGTTATTATTTGTTTAATATAAGAGGATCCTTCTGCGAGCGGCGACGGAGGAGATAAGCAGGGCGAGGAGGATGAGGATATGGATGATGCGGAGGATATTTGTTGATTTTCTTATGTGTTTTATTTTCTGTACGTTGGTTTGATTGTGATGGGTACATTTGATGTATTTTTAATTAAATAGGTTTTTATAAAATTTTTATTATTTTTAAAAACTTAATAAAAATATTTCAGACGGATTTTGTGACGAATCCATCTGAAGTATCTGACAGAAATAACGACGGTATTTATTCCGTCTGAAACATCAAACGGATTTTCAAACGAATCTGTCCGAAATATATATTTTTATATATTTTTAGCCTTTATGTTACAGATGGATTTTGGGACTGTATATCCGACGAAAATATTTCAGACGGAATTTCCGTCGGATCCTTTTCCGTCTTAACTTTTGGACAGAATTTTAGACGCACAATTTTCCGTCGGGATAATTATGTTACCGACGAAATTTCCGTCCACTTCGTTTCCGTCTTAACTTTCATACAGAATTTCTGTCGACTATTTAGTCTGTGACGACCCGGATCCCGGATACCAGATATAGCAGATAGGACTATCGAATACACCTGATACCACTTGGAACCCGTGAAGCTTCCCAAGAGCGGTAAAGCTCCGAAAGGATAAAAGGATTGTCGTGTAGTACATTGAAGCCATAGAGATATGATAGTAAGTAATTAAATTTCATTAGATCGATTTGCTAAAGTAGAAAAAATAAAATTACTTTCTAATTAACAGTTTAAATTTAACGATTATACACCAGAGTCAAGTCCAAAGCTAAAGACAGCAAGTCTAGCAGTACAATCGACAGAAAAGAAAAGATGTACCCTGAAAGTCGGGGGAAGCCCGACAAAGGTACCAGCTGGCAGTTACAAACTCAAACACCAGGAACCGTACGGAAGCAGAGCAACGCCACCCACCTGAAAAGCAGGGGTGAGCCTCGTGTCACTGGCCCAGTAGGGGTCACGCGGATCCCCACTGAAAAATAACGCAGTAAAACGAAATAACTAAAATAGCAGGTGTAGTAAAGCAGGAAAACTACCACTAGAAAGATGTAAAAGAAGTCCGAAACGGAAGGAGTAGAGCAACTAAAAGAAAAGAGAAAAGCCGTACTGAACAAAACACGGCTGCCGAACTAACCTCGGCCCCTAAGCTACTCCACACAACAACAGCAACAGATGGGTAACTCTGAACTGACGAAGTCAGGAGTTGCCGATCTGTCGGCAAGCACGAGGCCCAAGACGAAGGCCTACGAGACCAGATAACAAGTCTAGAAAAAGATCTAAATAGACACAGACGGCCTAAAGCATACACGACTCGATTTCTGTGCACGCTCTTCTAGAAATGACCACCACACACGACTAGAACGTCGTGCACAAGACACAACACTGACCTCAGGCAAGACCACGAGAGGGCTATCCCGGAAAGGTCACGGCGTACGAAAAATATGAGAGTCACGTGTCACGTGACGGAAGTACCCCCTCACTAGAAGAACAGCCAGCTGCGTCCACTGACGTCTTATGATGTGCCTACAAGTGTCTCGTCTACGATGCCGCCTGAAGCACGACAGAGACTAAGACACGCTCAGAACCAGAATGGAACTACAGTAACGAGTGACTAGACAGGGGAACGCCCGTCGGCATTAGTCCAAAGCCCCAGGTCACATGTGCACACACCGACTCTTGCTGGAGATCCATGCCTCTAGCTAGTTTTCCCCACCCAGCAGGACGCTACTGTACAGCGGGGGCCCACGGAATCTAGCTTACAAATCGTATATCGGGAACTGCCCCGCCACAAGGGCCGACATGCCGTAACGTGTCGTAAGGCTACGACTAGTGAAGACTCACAAGACACAGACTCCAAAACGCGAGTGCCGGAGTACAGACAGGCAAAGAAGCACTGTCATACGTACTACGAAGCACAGGACACAAGGTAGCATACCAGACTGCCACCGGACTCAGGACAAGGCAACTAGACCTAAAAACACAATGATCCTTGAGCCTCACGACTCGTAGTCAAGATCGTCGTACACAGCGGAACAAGCCGCCAATCGGTCTATTCCTAAGCCAGAAGAAACAACCGTAGAAAACGACACATGGAAACCTGAGGGAACTCCAAGACCCCCAGCATGCATGGACATGCAAACCGAGGTAAGACAACACCTCGAGGCATCCAGAACCATGTCTTGAACTGGACAGAACCGCTCAGACACGCAAGGTCACCTATTAACCACTAGGTCACCGCGGGTTGACCGGAACCAGACAATGAGGACTCTATAGTAGGAAAGCAAATCCTATCACAAGCAAGAAAACTCATGGCTACCTTATAACGTGGCCATAGCTCTCATAGGACATCCAAAGATATCCACGGGAACGGCAAACCACAAGGTGAAGCCACGATACCGGGAAATCGAAACAACGGGAAACGACACTCTGGGCATAGGCGATCCATCATTCAGCTGCTAGGGAAACCAAGTAGTAAAGGAGGGAATCATTACGCACATAGAGACGAAGATAATGGCGGTCGGGGGTAGGGCCACGAGGCGACTATAGCGATCAAGGATATGACCACTAGGATCAGTCAACTCCAGCTGACCTGCCCGACAAACCACCAAGCGGTCGATGATAGACACGCTACACGGACTAGGCGGTCCAAGAGACAACCGCCATACTAATCGCCCTAAGATATTGACATAAGACAAACGACTCGTAGCGGCCTAAGGAAGGCGCGCTACAGCGAATAAACGCATGAAGGTTGGGCCGCCAAGGCCAACCGACTTAAACCTTGACTAGGTCCAAAACCATGGTAACATGAATATCGAGGTAGACCACAGGCCGCTGATAACGCGAAAGTTCGTCGTTTAAAACATACGTATCAATCTTAAAATTTTCAACTCGCACTAAATGAAAGTAAGACGTAATAGGGTGACGAGAAGGGTCGAATCCAAAGAGAAGAAGAGATTTTTAGACTTAAAAACTTTGGAGTCATTTAGAAAATATTTGTGATTTTACTTTTCTTAAAGAAAATAGTGAAATGAAGAACAAACCAAACACTTAATTAAAAACACTTATGACTATGTGCCTATGCTATAGAAATTAATTGCATGAAGTGAAAAGAAGAGATAGAAGAAGGGGGCAGAGAGGGAAGAAGATCAAGAACTAGATCAAAAGAACAACTCTCTTCATTAACTTAAAAGAAAGAGTACATGAAGTGCAAGACAAGCTTACAACAAAGATGTGACAAGATTACAATGAAGTAAAATAACACAAAAATAATAACAACAAGAGGAGCCTGAGATGTGAAGATGGTAGTAGCAATGGTGATGACGGCGCCATTCTCTCTTGGCCTTGGATCACGAACCACCATGCGGAAGATATCGTCTACGCCGGGAGGAAGTCACCTTCGTCGTTGAAATCGCCTTTGGAGGGTGAATAACTTTAAAACCAAGATGAATTAGGGGATACCCAAGAAGAAGAAGTTGAAGAGGAAGAAAAGTGAAAGAACTTTTATGAAGAACTCATAGAGAAAAGAAGAGAAGAAAGGCTTCAAAATGAAGGAATAACATATTCTAGCCCTTCAGATGAATAGTAAACTCACAGGACAGTAATGTGAAAAACGGAGAATAACCTAAAAACTTGAAAGAATTAGAAGATGAAGCAGAAGAAGAAGTTGTATACCATTTCAAAACGAAGAACTTTCATGAAAATAGTAGGAGGAGAAAATGAAAGGAAGAGAGAGAAATATTGAGAAGAACAGAGAGGAACACTGATTCGTAGATGAACATGATAGTATAGTGAAACATAAGAAATAACTTGAAAACTAGAGAGAATTAGAAGATGACGAAGAAGAAGAAATTATAGATCATTTAAAAATGAAAAACTTTTATGAAGAACACATGAGAAGAATAGGAGCAGAAGTGGGATAAATTGGCGACCTAAGGTGAAGGTTGGAGAGGGAGAGAATTGCCAAAAGAAGAACTCTCCATCTCCTCCTTGTCATGGGCTATTTATAGGAAAAGTTGGGTCAATGGAGGGTGGAGATTGTATCAAAAGGATATGGATGGTTGAGATTTAGGTAGAAGATGATGTATGGAAAAAAGGAAAAGGAGGTGGGCAACCCCTTTCTTGGACTTTGGGCACCCCATTTTCTAAGGCTCATCATGTCTATCCTTTATTTTAAATTTTGAATGTCATTTTCCTCCTTTTAAAACTTAAACTATGAATTCCTCTTTTTCAAACTTTGAATTCAAAATTTGAACTTTCTTTTCCTCCCACCAAAATATTTTGAATTCTTTATTTCACTTGGTCAAAGTGATGATGATAGTTTTGCCCCCGGCTTCTTTACCTTCGGTGTATTGCACACACATAATTATAATATAGTCCATAGAAATTATCATAATATGCACATAAATCTCAAATGCTCATAGTTATGCAATGGAGAATTAATGCCCATGACCCTCAACTTTAATTTATTAAATAATATCTCCAAATTAATCAATTTACATGAAAGTTTCAATTTAAATGCAGAGTTGAGGTTAATTGTGAAATAGGCAATCCATCTGCAGACCAGTTAGCCAAGGTGGCTTGGGTATAATGTCTCTAAGACATTTGGAGATAGCGTTGAGGGTGAAAATGCTGTGGAGGGCTTTACACTATAATTCTCTGTGGGCGTCTTATTTCAGAGCAAAACATATCAAGGAATGTCATATTACGGACGTGACTTTTAAATACATGAAAGGCCATGGCAGGAAAAGCTGGTTCAAGCTAGAAATCTCATTGCCCAACATAAAAAAGTTATCATTGGTGATGGGAGCTCCACCAATTTCTGGAGGGATACATGGCTGGGTAACCAGCCATTGGAATCTTTTACCCCGATGGCTGCAATACCCAACAACCAGGTTACTGTTAGCCAATGTATTTTGCATCCGACACCTGAAGAAACTCAGGTCATTAACACCTTTTTACCAGCTGACATATGCTCTGCTATCAGAACTACTACTTTTTCTCATATGCAGGACCAGGAGGTTTGGTCGCTATCATCATCAGGCTACTGTGTAGTCTCTTCTGTATATAATTTTATTTGCAACAGCAATCATGAGCAGGGTCAACTACCTTGGTCCAAACTTTGGTCTAAATGGCTGCCAACCAAAATATCTGTGCTACTCTGGAAGATTGTATGGAACTGCTTACCCACAGACTACAATGTACATGCTCTGGGTATTCAGATGTGCTCCAAATGCCATTGCTGCTCCTAGCCTCATGTAGAATCATTGCAACACATCTTTATTGACAGTGAAATAGCCGCTGCTACATGGTCTTCCCTTTCGGCTATGGGGCTGCAGTTTGAAGGAAACTCTGCCAGGTTCAGGATTATGAATTCGGTTTTTATGCTAAATCTGAAATCTAAGTATGGTCTACTTTCTTTGGCTGTCATCGGTTACACCATGTGGGAGCTTTGGTCCGCAAGAAATTTGGCCAAATATGAAGATAAGCATATCTCCAAGCTAAGTTTGCTCCACAGCATTGTCACCCAAGCCAAAACAATTTGTGAACTGTCAGATTTAAGAGAAGACAATCCAAGCAGGAAGCTAATTCTTTCACATCTTGGAATAAAAGGAGGCAGCACTATAAACCCCATACTGAAAATTGTCAAATGGGTTTGTCCGCCATGGCCTTTGCTTAAACTGAATACCGATGGTGCAAGCAAGAATTTAGGTACATCAGGTGGGGGTGGTCTAATCCGAAATTCTAAAGGTGAAATTGTCATTGCTTTCTCCCACTTCTATGGGGCTGCCACCAGTATCATTGCTGAAGCCCGAGCCCTATTAGATGGACTCAAATACCTTAGAATGGTATCCTCTCATCCGACATTGATTGAATGTGATTCCAAAATCCTTGTGCAAACAATCAACAAGCAAGCTCACTGCCCATGGTCTATCCTTACTTATGTCAGAGAAATCAGGGAATTACTCTCTCAAAGAGACTCAGTCACTCATATCTTCAGAGAAGCAAATGTTGTTGCTGATTTGTTAGCCTCCCTAGCTTGCACAAATAATTGTAATTCTTTCTTTTCCTCATTTGAGCTACCCACGAATATCAAGGGTGCAGCTCGGTTGGATAAGCTAGGTATGCCTAGCATCCGTATCATATAATTTTCATTTGATGTTTATCTCAATAAAATCAACCTCTTAGTGGTCTAATGGCGAAGTGTTTCCTCCTCGAGGATCACTTTCCATTTCACCTCTAGGCAGGGTTTTTGGAAAAAAAAAAGAAATAGGCATAATTACCTAATTATATGCACATAAAATGGTGTACATGCAATGAATTACTCTAGAAAATAGACACTTATCACACCCCCCAACTTGAACATTGCTAGTCCCTTAGCAATGTAAATAATTATAAATTTAGGACTAGCAAACACTCATGTGTCACAGTTCATGGCAAGAACATTATGCATAATGATTTAGACTTTAGAGTATTACAAGTTCAAGTAGAATGTATTCAGTACAAATTTCATCAGTCCATGTGTTTAGACCTTTCCTGAGGATACACTCAAAATTAAATATCCCTTTGTGTAGGAGTGATATAACTTAACTAGTGATTACCCAACAATCTAGATGAATGAGTCTTCTACCTTTCACTTTAAGATAATTTTCAATTATGCCCACATCTCGAATTACAGGTAGCTTCACTCTGCCAGTTTATTCATTCTATTTTTTTCTTTCTCTTTTTTTTTGACATATGGTGCTGCACATCCCTTCGCCATTTAACGCGAACATCAACTCTTGCCTTAGGAGAAGTAGGCCCGGTTATTAAGTTCAGGGGCATTTTCCGTGTTATTTTTTGGCAAGTAACTTTTTCCTTACGATTACTTTCAACGAATGGGCACAATATCAATCATCACCTAAGTGTCAAGCAAAATTCCCATCATCCTAATATTTATCATCCACTAATCTTGTTATTGTGCAATTGTGTGCAAGTTCAATAGAATTTTCAGGTGTATTCTGAGGAAACGGTTAAAGACATAACCAATTAATTCACCCCTTTAACTTGTTACTCTCATAAGTAAGACTCTAAGTCCTGTCATTCTAAAAAAATTTCTCATCATGAAGTATGAACATGAAGCACTTGTTAGGGGTGTGATGAAAGGTTGCAAGCATTTTTAAGAAAATTAGAGCTCAAGCTACCCCCCCCCCCAACTTATGTGACAGTGTCCTCAATGGCATGAGTAAAAATGAAGTAAAGTCATAAAAAAGTGGTGGGAAGGATAGATACAACCTGAGCAAGAGGCGTCATTTGCAAAGAAATACTGCTCCATGCTCCTTAAACAAAAGAAGAAAATCAATCAAATATTTTTTATATTTTTTTTAGAAGAGAAAGAATATTTGGGTTGTCTCCCAACGAGCGCTAAATTTTACGTCTTCAGCCAGACGCAATAGAGCTCACAATGGGTCACTCAGCCTGAGAGAGTCCTCATGTAACATTGGAAGATTTTCAATGTAAGGTTTCAAACGTTGACCATTGACAGTGAAAGTTTGACCAGTTTTAGGATCGAGAATTGTTACAACCCCATGGTCAAATATTTTAATTACCACATATGGTCCATCCCATCGAGATTTCAATTTTCCAGGGAATAATCGCAGTCTAGAGTTAAAAAGCCAGACCTTTTGGTTGATTTGAAAAAAATTTCGTGAAATGTGTTCATCGTGGAATGCTTTAGTCTGGGCTTTATAAATCTTAGAGTTCTCATAGGCCTCATTGAGAAGTTCCTCTAACTCATTCAGTTGAAGGGCTCTATGGGAACTAGCATGTGCTGAATCAAGATTGAATTGTTTGATTACCCAATAGGCCCTATGTTCCAATTCGACTGGCAAATGACATGGCTTTCCAAAAACGAGTCTATAAGGGGACATGCCAATTGGAGTTTTGTAGGCAGTCTGATAGGCCCATAAATCATCATCTAATCTTTCTGATCAATCTTTCATATCGGGCCTAACAGACTTTTACAAAATGTTCTTGATCTCCCTATTAGAAACCTCCACCTGGCCACTAGTCTGGGGATGGTAGGGAGTAGCAATCTTATGTGTTATCCCATACTTCATAAGTAAAGTTTAAAATTGAGAATGGATGAAATGTGAACCCCCATCACTAATGATAGCCATGGGACACCCAAATCGAGAGAAAATGTTCTTACGAACAAATTTCATGACAATTTTGTGATCATTAGTCCTCGTTGATATAGCTTCTATCCACTTAGACACGTAATTCACCGCCACCAAAATGTACTCATGACCAAAAGATTGTAGAAACGGTCCCATGAAGTCAATTCCCCATACATCAAAAATTTTCACAACCAGGATAGGCATCATGTCCCAGCGTGACATGTTTCCCACAGCCTGACAACACTCACAAGATATGTAAAATATGAATGCATCTTTGAATAATGTGGGCCAGTAGAACCCACTCTGCAAAACCTTGGCTGCCATTTTTTTACCTGAAAAATGCCCCCCACAAGATAAGGTGTGCCAAAATGTCAGAATGCTATGTTGCTCACCCTCAGGGACACACCTCCGAATGATTTGGTCTGGTCCTAAATAGAATAGCTCAGGGTCTTCCCAAAAGAAGTACTTGAGCTTAGCAAAGAAACGCTCTTTTTCTTGTTTGGACCAACCTTCAGGAATTTTTTCCACAGCTAAGTAATTTACAATGTGTGCATACCATGGGGGTGAAATGTGGGATACACTAAGGAGGTGCTCATCTGGAAATGAGTCCTGTAAGGGTGTACGTGGTGTCTGATGTTATAATTCGAGACAAGTGATCTGCAACAATATTTTCACTTCCTTTTTTATCCCGAATCTCCAAATCAAATTCATATAGTAACAGGATCCATCTAATCAACCTTGGTTTGGCATCCTTTTTAGACAGAAGGTGTCTAAGGGCTGAGTGGTCAGAAAACACAATGACTTTGGCCCCTAGCAGATAGGATCGAAACTTTTCAAGGGCAAAGACAATAGCAAGTGACTCCTTTTCTGTTGTGGTGTACCTAAGTTGGGCATCAGCGAGTGTGCGGCTCGCATAGTAAATCACCACATGCTTTTTGTCTACCATTTGTATCCCAAAACAGCACCTAAAGCATAATCTTAGACATCACACATAATTTCAAAAGGTAATGACCAATTGGGAGTTTACAAGATTGGGGCATCGGTCAACGCCATTTTCAACGATTCAAAAGCCTCAAGACATGATTGGTCAAGATGGAATGGGACTTCCTTAACCAGCAGATTAGTGAGAGATCTAGCAACTTTGGAGAAGTCATGGATGAATCGGCGATAGAAGCCGGCATGACCCACGAATGATCGGATTTGTTTTACTGAGGTGGGTGGTGGCAGTTTGGCAATGAGCTCAACCTTGACTTTATCTACCTCAATTCCTCTTGCCGACACTATATGCCCCAGAACAATGCATTCTTTAACCATGAAATGGCTCTTTTCCCAACTGAGAACAAGATTAGTGTCAATGCATCTCTTCATTACTTTGGCTAAGTGATCAAGGCAGGAATCAAATGTGTCCCCAAAAATGGAGAAATCATCCATGAAAATTTCTAAAAGTTACCCACCATGTCAGAAAAAATTGCTAACATGTATCTTTGAAATGTGGCAGGCGCATTACATAATCCAAAGGGTATTCTCCGAAAAGTAAATGTTCCGTAGGGACATGTAAATGTGGTTTTTTCTTGATCTTATGGGTAGATAGCCACCTGATTGTACCCAGAATACCCATCTAGAAATCAGAAGTATTTTGCCCTGTTAATTTTTCAAAATTTGGTCAATGAATTGGAGGGGAAAATGGTCCTTCTTTGTCATGGAGTTGAGCTTCCTATAATCAATGCAGACCCTCCATCCCGTGGTCAACCTAGTAGGTATCAACTCCTCTTGATCATTGGCGGTCACAGTCAGTTCTGATTTCTTTGGGACTATTTGGGTTGGACTTACCCACTCACTATCAAAAATTGGGTAGATGATCCCGGCATCTAGCCACTTGACCACCTCATTTTTGACCACCTCCTTCATGTGTGGGTTTAATCTCCTCTGCATGTCTCTGCTTGGTTTTACATTCTCCTCCATATAAATGTGGTGCTGACAAATGGATGAATTAATCCCTTTAAGATTAGCGGCAGACCAACCTACAGCCCCTTTATGAGATTTAAGGAACTCAACTAGTTTCTCCTCATGGTTAGGTTCAAGGTCGCTTGCTATAATGACCGGCAAGGTTTGGTATGGGCCTAGGAATGCATACTTAAGGGAGGCCGGCAATGGTTTTAATTCAACCTGAGGAGGGGATTGCAAAGATGGCAGAGCTGGTTCAGATTCAAGCTGAGGTAAGGGTTCAACTAGGGGCCACGTCCTAAGTTGAGTTGACATGATGTCAACTTCTTCTCTCATTCCGGTCATCCTGTCCCCTTCAATCTCCAATAACTCCTCAATGGTGTCAACAGCATAGCAATCTTCTTTTTGATCATAAAATTTGGATGTCTTGAAAATGTTGATGATGACTTTCTAGTCCCCAAAATATATGTGAAGGGGGGTGATCTCGCGCGGCTCCTGAGCTGGGTGGATGATCACCGAACAATGAACTGTAGAGAAAGGGAAACGGATCAGGGGGCCCAGGGGAGGTTCCCTGGGGAAAACTCTCTGATGCTTAAGTCAGTAGAGGAATGGTGGAAGATAGGGAGGGAGGTAGAAAGAGGTGCACGAGATCCCCCTACACCAAGGTGGTGAAGTGGTTCCTACTCAGGGGATTTTAGGCGTGTATTGCCCTTACCTTTCACTGGAGGGAGTCCCAGGTTTATATAGTGTGCTTACCTTACGAGTCCCGTAAGCGGAGGAGTTTCAGGCGGGAGTTACGTCCTCATCGTGGGATCTTCACGTCCTCATCGTGGCATCTTCATAGCCTTGATGGATCATGGGTCTCTTATCCTCATAAACTCCTGCTCATAAAGGGCTCTCAACGGCAGCGTGGATAAGCAATCGTCGGTCGGTCTGAGCATAAAAGGTGACAACCCTGTCCGGGCGATTGGCATAGCTCGGATGAAGATAGGTCGGAGTGGGCACTGAGCGCTTGCCTTTATCCCGATAAGGGGATAACTCGGGCATGGGTCTTCCTCCGTTCTGACCGATGCTCGGGCCTTCCGAGCCTAAGGGCCGCCGAGGAAGGATGAGATCCCGAGTAATCTTATTGGGCTTTTTAACCTAAGTGGGCCCTATGGGGCTATCACTTGGATGAGATGAGCCTCGTTTGGTCCCGATGGACCTAGTTTGGCTACTCTTAGATGGACTATAGAAATCCCCCTCTCCACTTGTCCCCCTCCTACTCCCGAGCTTTAGTATGCTCGGAAGAGTAGCTGTTGGGGTTTTAGACCAGCGTGGCTCAGGTGGGTGGAGATCTTGCGGTGTTAGGAAGCCACTTGCCGTGGTCACCTGGGCCCGTAATAATGATGATCCTGACGGATTTGAACTGAAGGGGCCGCCTTTTCTCGGAGGTCGGAACGACGCGCCGCCTCCCGCGCGGGGATATAGGCGTTGGGCGCTTGCTGTCATTCCAGACTTCCTCCGTCTTTAGGGTTTTGGCTCTCCTCTGTTCGTGCTTTTGGGCTCTTCGATGCGTCGTGAGGACACGATGGAAGAGCATAGGCTTGCAGCGGCGTTCGGAGAGTTGGCGGAGATAACTGCGGAGGCAGTCCGGCTGCTTCCTCTTCCCCCGAAATCTTCGAGGTCCCGAGATCGCCTTTCCTCAAACTCTTCTCCGGATTCCATGGCGGACTAGCGCTCGGATGCTGAGAAGTGGGAGGATGAGCTAGTGGTGAAGGCGCCGGTTCCAAACTGCAGTGAACTGGGGGAGGCGGATGTGAGAAGGTTGGAGCACCAGTATTGCCTGCCCCACAAGTTCCGCTTTGTCACAGCTTCTCCACACGAGACGAGCTTGGACTCTCGTACAGGACACATCTGTACCTTCCTTCTGTCGTGGAAGGGTGGGTGCCGCCTTCCCTTCGAACCTTTCGTTCTTCAGCTTCTCAATTTTTTCCTATTGGCGTCCATTCAGTTGGTAGCCAATTCTTCTCTCCTTCTTTCTGCCTTCCGCATTCTCTGCCGCCAATGTGGAGTTCCTCCTTCCTTGGACCTCTTTCACTATCTCTTTGAGTTGAAAGCACATCCTTCGGCCGGGAAGGATTTCTATTTCATCCAGGCGAGGCGGAACAGGAGCTGTATCTCCTTGGCGGCGAAGGATTCTTCGCATAAGGGGTGAAAAACTCAATTCTTCTGGGTGGGGATTAGTTCAGTGGAGGAAACCTGGAGGTGCCTAGTAATCCCCAATTTCCACCCGAATATCCCTCCCAGGCAGGATGAGTTCCCTCCACATGTGGAGAAATATGCGGCTATCTTGCTGAAGCACCGCCAATCCACAGAAGAGCTAGTTACTCCATAGAATATCGAGCGGTGTCTTCTTACACGGCTGCATCGGTCGGGCTCAGGTGCCACAAACTAGGTTCTCCTTTGGATGTTGGGACCAGTTTTTCTTTCCTGAATATGTCTTCCCCTTCGTGCAAACACCAGGCGGCAGGCTTCGGAGGAGGCCGCAGAGGTGATCGAGCTTGGCGATGACTCGGCTGCTGATGAATCGGCTGCTCCCACGGGTCGCTCCCGAACCAGAGATAAGGGCAATGGGGCGTCCCAGGGCGAATCCTCCAGGCCGCGGGTGTCCAAGCGCAAGGACCTCGTGGAGGGCATGATCTCGGCCACCGCGAGGGCCAGGAAGCGGGCCAAGAAGGCCGGGGTCGTACCCGCAGTCGAAGGCGACCTATCCGCGGCTCGCCCCTCCGCCGAGCATGATGGGGCCGACCCTACCGGGCGAGCTCTCCCACCCGCCGAGCAAGAGGGGGCCGAGGAGGTTGGGGCTACTCCTGCGAGTGGCGACGATGCGGGCTCGGCCCTTCCTTCGGCCGGAGCAGAGTGGGCCGGGGCTGCTCCTGCCACTGGCAATGGTGCTGGCCCGGCTCTACTCTCGGTAAGAGCCTAGGGGGCCGTGGCCGAGGCGGGGGATGCAGGGGCCGTGGCCGAGGCTGGCGCTTCAGGTGGTGGTGCAGGTGCCGATCCGGTCCAGGTTGGGGGGCCGCAAGAAAATTCGGCCGTGACACGAGAGGTGACCGAGGCCGGGGCTTGGTCCGAGCCACTCGGTGGGGCACCAGGCAATGGGGGTTCTCTGTTCCGGCGGCCTTGGAGAGGCTTGGTATCTCGGGCCCTCTGCACCAGGTATGCCGCGGTATAGCCGCGAAGGTGAGGGGGGGAGGTAGGCAGTACTCTCCGTCCGCGGCCCTCGCTGGGGTTACGGAGGGCGGCCTGCCCTGGCCCAGATGGGGGCCACTCTGGCAGAAGCGTACGCTCGGTCGGAGTGGGAGCGAGCGAACCTGGCCTGGACCCTTGGTGGGTCTGACAGGAGGTTGGCTCGGCTTGCCGAGGAGCGTGATGGACTTCGGCGGGAGCTTTCCTCAGTCAGGGAGCTGGTGCGGTCGAGCCAGGTGGAGACCCGGTCGATAACCGAGCAGCTAGCTAAGGCCCGCGAATCGCTCGAGAGGAAGAACAGGCTTTTTGAAGAGGAGCGCCTTACACGCGTTGCGCTAGATGGCCGGTGGGAGACCGAACGTGCAGAGCTGGTAGACCGAGCGGAGGAAGCCGAGCGCCTTCGGCGGGAGGCCGAGGCGGATCGGGTCGAGGCGGAGAAGCAGGCGGCAGAGGCCGAAAAGCGGATGGCTGAGGCGGAGCGGAAGTCAACTGAGGCGGAGCGGGAGAAGGCCGAGCTCGCTGGTAGGGTGGGATCGGCCGGGGCAGAGGCTCTCGAGTAGTACAAAAGCTCAGAGGCCTACCGGGTCGACCTTAAGGAGGCTGCCCTCCCCTACTACGAGTTAGCACTTCGCCGGGGCATCCGCAAGGGGTTCAAGCAAGGCTACGACCGGGCCATCTCTTATGCCGAGGAGCAGGCATCCGGGGTAGTTGACTTCCCGTCCGGGCAATGCTATGACTCGGACTTGTCATCCTCCAGTTCCTCTGCTTCGGCACATGATGAAGAGGATCACGGGGGCTCTTTGTTCGAGGGGTCGCCCACTCCGGATGCCTCGAGAGGGCATGCAACCGAGGCAGTTCCCACACCGGTGGGGTCAGTGCCAGGGTCGGCCGTCGCCGAGGATGCCGGGGGCGGACCGTTTGAGCCCTCCACTTTCGGGCTTCAAGGTGGTTCGGAGGCCTGATGTATCTGCTTTGCTTCCTCTTTTTGTATGTCTTTTTTCTTTTTAAAGTGAAAACTTCATCTTTTGTGTAGAAAAATAGATAAGGCAATAGCGTTATGATGAAGACTTATCTGTTCCGTATCGCCACTGCCGTATTTTGTTCAGCGTATCTGCAGTGGTTGGAAAGAGCTGATACTTTCTGCGTGGATCTCGCCTGATGGTTGGGAAAGCGTCTGACAGGGTGTCTTTCCGTTTTCTTATGCTTTGAATGCCTGGCCGCTTCGTGTATCCCGCTGGGACGGAAAATGAGAAGTTTGAGGTGACCGTTCGTAGGGAGAGATCCCTTTGGCATGTTTTCGAGGAGAGAATCATTTAAGGCAAATTGCCTCCCTTTGCCTATAAAAGGTCTGAAGGGCGTCCCTTCCTCTCCACCGCTTAGGGGTTTCCCTGACAGCCTCTCCTCATTCTTTCTTCACGTAGCATTGTGCCATTGTATTTGGAGCATGGAAGACGCTCCGGAAGATGAGGCTGTCGACGACGGGGGGCAGACAGTTCTTGCTGCTTCGGGTTTAAAGAGGGTTCGACGGCAGGTGGACGGACTTAAAGAGGGTTCGACGTGTGGAGGCACGTCGTCTTCTCTTTATCATCTTCTCTTTAAAGAGGGTTCGACGGTTCGACGTGTCGGGTACAGGACCGGTCTGAAAAGACCAGTCTTTTGCCCCTTGGTGACTTGCTCCTTGATGATCGCCTGCTTCTCTGGCGCGTGCTTCCTTCTGCGCTATTGTACGGCTTTGATGGTTGGATCGAGGTTGAGCTTATCCATCACCGTCTCCTCTGGTATCCCAGGGAGTTGATCATCAGACCATGCAAAGACTCGGACGTACGCGGAAAGAGACTCTTTGTATTGCTGTTGGGCTTCAGATGTTAGGTCGGCTCCAATCTTTACTCCCAGGGTCGGGTCGTTGTTTAGGAAAACCGCTGACGCGGCGGCGTCGGGGGACGGATCAACGGCAAATCCTGACGGCACGGACGGGAACAGATAGGTTGCTATCTCACACAGCTCGGCCTCACGCCGGACGGTCTCACACCGGGCGACACTCAAACTCACAAGGAGAAAGAGGGAAGGGAAAGGCAAGAGGGGAGAGCTCTTACACAAAACAACATTTCATTCATATAACAACATTCATACATAACACACAAGCATTGGCCTCCTTATATAGGAAAAAAGGCCATAGCAATAATACCATCTAACTTCCACTAATTATGTTTATATCCTAGCCTAACAAAACAAAACCCACCCACCTCACTTTGACTTGTGGGTTTTAATCAAATAAAATACAAAAATTACACACATGTTATTTGACTTAGACTAGCCTAATAAGACGAAAGAAAAATACATGTAGGGATACATGTATACATACACACAAATACATATACTTAATACGTAATATAACTACCGTAGCCATAAGCCGAGTCTTCAGGAAGGATCTCCGAGTCATAAGCTCGGTGTCGGGACAGTGCGGCGTCGGCTCCGAGTAATGGACCCAATAGTGGACCCGGTGTTCCCACCAACCCTCCCGGGGTGGCTGGAACTCGACTCCGTCGAGTAAGGGGGGACACTGCTGTGGTAGTGCTCCAGCAGATCTGGATTGAGGCGCTGGAGATCTTCCCGACTGATCCAGGAATCATCTGATGGTGGACGGTCCCGCCAGCGGACGAGGTAGCGCTGGTACTCCCTGTGCCGTGTAGTGGTCACCTGCTCATCCAGCATCCTCTCAATATGCTCGCGCGGTGCTCTCAAGGATGTGGGACGCACAGGGTTGGGCTCACTCTCAAGGGGAGGAGAAGGCTCGAAAAGGTCACTAGGAATCGCTGTGGGTTCCTTGTAGGCCACTAGGTCTGCCACATTAAAGGTCGAGCTAATCCCCTCTTCGGGAGGTAAATCCACAACATAGGCATTGGCACCAATCTTCCGCAGGATTGGGAAGGGACCATCACTACATGCTTGTAACTTTTTAACGGCTCCCGAGGGGAGTCGTTCGGGCCGGGTCCGTACCATAACCAAGTCACCTTCTTGAGATTCATGGTGACGCCTATGCGAATCAGCTGACTCATGCAGACTAATGACGTGCTGTGCAAGCTCTTCGGCTGACTTGGACAGTCTAGACTCGAGGGGAAGGTTGGGTAGGGTGGACCCAGGGGCAAGCTCAATAGCGTGTTGTACATCACACATGGGAGGGAGTCGAGAAGGTAAGTCCGCAAGAACGATGTCTTGGGAGTCCGACAGTATGGCCGGGTCTTCAGTTGGGACTGAGACTCGAGACTCCTCGGGTGTGATGGTGACGTCAACAGCCAAAATAGAGGCACCCTCAGCAACCTCTATGTCTAGCTCACCGACATTCATGGAGTCAAGGCACCTAACTAGGTCATGGCTAACCTTAGGGGCCTCAAAAATGGGTGTGATAGATGTAGGAGAAGAGGGAAGGGGAGGTTTCCCTTCAGTGGGAGTTTGGGGATTCTCCTGAATTTTGGGAGTTCCGGTGGGGGTGGAGGTGGAACTCTTTCCCGGGGTCACCTTTGGGGGTACCGGGTACAACTGAATCTTCTTCCCGTTGTAGGAGAAGGAACACTGATTGGACCGACCAAAGGTGGCGATGTCTACATCATAGATCCATGGTCGTCCTAAGATGACACTCCCGGCCTTCATAGGCATTACGTCACATAAGATTTGTCCTTGGTAGGACTGGAATTGGATGGGAATGACACATGTGATGGTGACTGGGATAGAAGTATCATCGACCCAAGCCACGTTGTATGGCTTTGGATGAGGGTGAGTAGGTAGACCTAAACGGGAGATAAAATCTGAAGAGACTGCATTGATATAGCTCCCGTTGTCAAGGATTACCTTATAAGGATGAGAGTTCACCATGATGTAGGTTTGAAAGATAGAGGTTCGACGCCAATCGTCCTCCTGGGGTGTTGAGATACAGCGAACGACACCCAATCTTTTCTGGCTAGAACTCTCAAAAATGTCTCCTACCAGCATGTACTCGACATGCGTGCCATCAAATATTGCATCCATTCCCTCAAAATAGGCGATGAGGTCAGGATCGGTCATATATCTTTCTTGTTCCATGCGTTCTAGACGGCCTGATGAATTCCTAAACCAACGTGACATGCACGAGCTTGGACCTAGGTGATGCAATCCTGAGACCGAAAATTAGCAAGTTGTGGACCCAGCTGATATACAAAGGGTCAATTTGAAGGGATCGGTCGGGAAAAGTTGCTCGCCCGTAGGCGAAGTAGTTGTGGAACTATCTCCTGACAATTAGGGGCCCTAATGTGGCAATTCTAGGGCCTAAGGATAGGCACATACAAGCCCTCTCTTGCCCTCCACAGGGATGCACTCAGAAGACTGGTTGCATGGATCGGGCTCTCTCTTACTTCATCGCGCGGCAATCGAAAAGATACTAAATGAGCAAGTGATTGGAGCACGTACCTAACTAAACTGAAAAGTCTAACTCCGACCGGAGACGAGGGCGAGTGGGGACGTGAGAGTCTGCACAGCGTCGATGAAGCTTGACCGGTTACAATGAATTCACTCCGCGCAGGGAGGATTTAATTTATTATAAAACCACTCAATTTTAAAAATTTCCCTCGCAGGGGATGAATTATTTCCTACTTCCACGCATGGGAACAAATCAGTTCAATTTCTCCGCGCATGGAGACTTAGAGGTACCCACTTCCCATAAATTACGGTTGTGTGTCGGCTATCCGGCGACTCGGGTGCCGGGCAAACCATCGTTCGGGTGCCACAATGAGTACCTTTATTCAATAGATAAATATAAATATATATATATGATTTTATATATATATATAAGATTATATATACTCCAAATATATATATATCATATATATATTTAACACACCCTTTTTTTAACTTTTCAAACTTTTTTTTCACACGTTTTTTTTTCAACTCTCTTTTTTGACTTTTTAAACACCTCTTCTTTCTTCTCTTTCTTTTTCTGTTTCAAACCTCGCGTGCTTCACGCGAGGTCAAGAAGAGCCGGCGGTCCACGCGGGCTGTCGGCCGGGCAGGTGAGGCGCCGGTGGGCGCCAGCGAGAGCAGGGGCACGGAGCGGGCGCGGGGCCGGGAACGCAGGGGCGCGGGGCGAGGCGCGGGCCTCGTGCGCACAGGGGCGCGCAGGGGGACGCATGGGCGGGCTGGGCGGGCGACGGCTGGGCGGGCGTGGGGCACGCGCCAGGCGGGCGCGCGACGGCCGGGCGGGCACGGGGAGCGCGCCAGGCAGGCGCAGGGCACGCGCCGACTGGAGCAGGGACTGCGCCTGGCGGGCGCGGTGCGGGCGAGGCCGGGCGTCGGGCGCGGCGGCCGGGAGGGGAAGGAGTTGGCCGTTGCGGACGCTCCCCCCTTTTGAACCCGGCACGGGCGACGAGGCCCCGTGCCGCGAATTGAGACCCCTTTTTTTCTTCTGTTTTCCTTCAACCGAGAGAGAGAGAGAGGAGAGTGAGAGAATATGGGAGAGAGAGACAGAGCGCGGGAGAGAGAACAGAGAGGGAAAAAGATAGAAAGAACACATGAAAAAAAATTCTTTTGTTTAAAATTTTTTTTCCTCTATTTTTTGTCCTCTCAATCACAGATCCTTCTGCTACTCTTCTTCGTTTTTTTTTTGTTTCTTTTTTTTTCACTCTAGCAAACTAGGAGAGAAAGTGAGATGACATCGGGGACGCCGGGGTCGTCGGAGACGCCGTTGTTGGGCTCTGATACCAAATCTGACGCGGCGGCGTCGGGGGACGGATCGACGGCAACTCCTGACGGCACGGACGGGAACAGATAGGTTGCTATCTCACACAGCTCGACCTCACACCGGACGGTCTCACACCGGGCGACACTCAAACTCACAAGGAGAAAGAGGGAAGGGAAAGACAAGAGAGGAGAGCTCTTACACAAAATAATATTTCATTCATATAACAACATTCATACGTAACACACAAGCATTGGCCTCCTTATATAGGAAAAAAGGCCATAGCAATAATACCATCTAACTTCCACTAATTCTGTTTATATCCTAGCCTAACAAAATAAAACCCACCCACCTCACTTTGACTTGTGGGTTTTAATAAAATAAAATACAAAAATTACACACATGTTATTTGACTTAGACTAGCCTAATAAGATGAAAGAAAAATACATGTAGGGATACATGTATACATACACACAAATACATATACTCAATACGCAATATAACTACCGTAGCCATAAGCCGGGTCTTCAGGAAGGATCTCTGAGCCATAAGCTCGGTGTCAGGGCAGTGCACCGTCGGCTCCGAGTAGTGGGCCTAATAGTGGACCCGGTGTCCCCACCAACCGCTAGCTATTCGCCTCCAGGCTCGGCGGTTGCGGATTTTTCCTCGACTTCCCGGGGGCCCCAGTTCTTCCCGTCCGGCCTTGTGGCTTCGACCGAGATATTGTAGCACCTTCTGGCCATGGCCTGGTTACCTCGGACTTCCCCCAACGCATTTTTGGTGGGGAACTTCATCTTTTGGTGATAGGCAGAAGGCACTGCTTTCGTTCGGCTGAGGATCCCTCTGCCCAATATTGCATTGTACACTATCATACCCTTGATCACTATGAAGTCTGCCATAACCGTAACGGTTTTGGGTGGGGTGCCAAGAGTAGCCGGCAGGCTGAGGGCTCCCTCGGGATAAGTGGCCTGGCCATTGAACCCGCACAGGGGGGTTCGGATCGGGCGAAGTTTAGACGGATCCTCCCCCATCTTAAGGAAACATTCATAGGATAATACATCGGGGGCACTTCCATTGTCAACTAGAATCATGTCTACGTTACAATGGTTTATTGTGGCCGATATGACTAGGGCGTCGTCATGCGGGGTGCTCAGCCCTTCCAGGTCTCGGTCGGAGAAGACGATTGTAATGCCCCGGATTTTTCGGATCGTTGTTCGTGGGTCTCGGATCTGGTTTTTCGGAGTGTCCGAATCTGTTGTGTCCGAAATTTCGTTTCGGACATCTTTCGTGTTCGGATCGACGCGATCCGGAGTTGTTTCGGAGGGCCGGAAGCGTTCCGCGCCTTTTTCGCGTGTGTTTTTCGATTCCCGGTGTGTGTTTTGGTAATTCCTTTGGAACCTCGTTGCGGGTGAACCGGGCCGGATTTGTTGACCTTGTGTGCCATGAAGTCTGTGCGAGACGTGCTCCTTATCTTGGCAAGGCGGTTGCCTGTGAGAAGTCGTGCCCATTCCCTTGTCGTGTGAGGGTGCTGGCGCTGTTCCGGAAGGACGAGTGCTGGTTGGGCGGTGTTCGCTTTCTTGACTGTGCGCGCGGATCAGAGTGCGCAGCAGAAGCGTGGTGGGCTTGTGACCCATTGGTTCAGGATCGTAGCGTTGGTTGCTACGGGCGGATTCCTGAGTTTACGTTGAGCACAAGAGGATTGGTTCCTCTATGCGAAACGTGTTGTTGTTGTGCCGTTGCCCGAGAAGTCGTGATTCTTGGCACTGGCAGGATGGAGTGTTGGGGAATATGCTGGCTAGTGTGCCACATGAGTACCTTGTTCCTGTGTTGGAAGCCGTGTCAGACGTCGGTGTTGGACCTGGATGGGGTTGTTGAGGACGTCGCCTGACGGAGGTTGAGGACGTGTTGGTCAGAGTCGGTGGCTTGGTGTTCGACTTGTATTCCCATTCGTGTCCTCTGTTGAGATCGTGTTTTGAGGAAGTGGTCTCTGGCAGACGATGGGTCCCGGTTGGCGGCTGTAAGTGGATGGTGAGCCTAACCGTGTGACCGACCACAGCAGCGTCTGTTGGTTCTACGGTCTTGTCATATTGTGACGGTGAGATGTATAATCGATCGGGGACCCATAGTGCTTTGGTCGTGGTGTCGGCAACCAGGTCGCCGCGAGCACTGTTCAGGTGGTGTCCCGTGGCTCTGTGGTAAGGGCGGAATCAGGATTGGCAGGTGTCCACTTGGATTGATCGAAGGATTTGATGAGACCAGATGGAAGAGTGACGCCTTTGGGCGGAGGCCTTTTTGTGAGATTGGCGTCGGTTTGGTGGTCCTTGATAGGACGTTGGTGTCGCAATGGTTATCCCTGGTTTGGTGACCAGCATGGGAGGGTTCCCCTGTGAGTCTGAGTCCAGTGAGGTGATGACTGAAGACACCAGGATTTTGTCAATTGGTTTCGTCGTGCTCCCCGAGAGGGTCGAGTTGGTGCGATGTTCGAGCTCAGATGCGGAGTCCGAGAGGAGTGCGGCTCGAGATGCGGCTTCGGTCTGTGTGAGAGTCGACGGATGGCTTGCCGAGGTTTGGAATGTTTCCTTTGGACCCGATCGAGGACCAGGAAAGAAGGAAGAAGCTGAGCAAGCGGAGGTTTCCCGTTGACGTGTATCTAGCGACCGATGGATGGTCTTTTCATAGACAGAAGATGCTGGTGGTTGGGGCTCGAGCGTGGCGAGAGCCGTGTGCCAGCGAGACCTTTGGTGGTCGTTTCTGTGATGTGCCTTTCCGGTCAGGATCTGGGCTTTATCGAAGTTTGTCTTCTGACAAGAGTTGGCACAGTGTTATGTCCGACTTTCAGCTTGCCATGTGTGAGGTGTTTCTTGGTGCTGAGCCGATGTTCTGGTTGCGGTCTACCGAGAGGACTGCTTGAGCTGGTGGAGGCTCTGTTTTGGTTGCTCCCTTGAGGAGGGTGCGCGACCTGTCAGCTGGTTGTGAAGCTGATGTGCGATTTGTCTGCCGACCATTGGGTGAATCGGTGGCTATTTTCTCGTGCGAGGGTTGTGATTCCTCGGTGAGCAAGATTGTGGCTGCGGTGCCATGGTGGATTCTCACGTTGTCTGAGGTGATGCCGGACTGTGTCCTTTGGTATATGCCTGCTCTGTTGGCCAGTGTGCTCGGCGCGCGGAGCGAGGTGTTGTTTATGATTGTAAGTCTGGCTGTGTCCCTCAGGATCGGTGTTTTCATGAGAATCGAGGTTTTCTGTGCTGGGGCTCTGACAGCGTTGTCAGGAGGTTCAGTGTTCTTCCCCTGTGACTTTGTGCTAGGTCCTGAATTTCGAGGACGAAATTCCTTTAAGGGGGGAGGGTTGTAATGCCCCGGATTTTTTGGATCCTTCTTCGTGGGTCTCGAATCTGGTTTTTTGGAGTGTCCGACTCCGTTGTGTCCGAAATTTTGTTTCGGACATCTTTCGTGTTCGGATCGGCGCAATCCGGAGTTGTTTCGTAGGCCCTGAAGCGTTCCGCGGCTTTTTCGCGTGTGTTTTCCGATTCCCGGTGTGTGTTTCAGTAATTCCTTTGGAACCTCGTTGCGGATGAACCGGGCCGTTCACCTAGGCGAGTGTGGTACCGTTATGATCAACACGTTGCGAGGATCGAGGAGGTGTATTTTTCTATTTTTTGTAATTTTTCTGATTTTTTGGATTTTCCTATATAAACCCCCCACCCTCTCTCTTCCTCTCATTTCTCACTCTCACCCTCTCTCTCTTCTCCCACTCTCTCCTCTCACTCTCTCCTCTCCGGCGGTCGACGGACTGAGGCGGGGGAGATGCGGGCAAGGAGGACGGCGGGGATGGGTCGAGGATCGAGGCTCGAGGGCGCGGTAAAGCCGATTCGCGGGCATGGAGGCACCGGCGGGGTTTCGGAGCCGTTTCTTCGTGGATCGGCGTCCACGGTGCGCGAAATCTTCGGTGGAGGTAGGGAGATGGACCCCCAGCTCGTGCACTTCATTTCCCGTGAGTTTTGTAGGCCGTGGTGAGCCGAGAGGGTCGTTTGAGGCGTTTTGGGGAAAAATCTATGTTTTGGGGGAGTGAGCTGGATCCCTCATTTTACGGTGTTTTTGGTCGATCTAGAGGTTTAGATGTATGCCTAGGGGCTTGGGGATGGATTCCCCTTTGTTTCCCCATCACCTGGGGGTGATCGGGGCGTGGATCGGATTTTTGGGCATTTTCCCGCCGTTCTCGATTTTCCGAAATGATCGCGGTCCACCAGTAACCGCTTTCACTGGTCGCGGTCTTAGGAGAACTGCCTTCACTCTTGTGTTTTGGTCGAGAGCGTCGGCAAGCGTCGCGGTCGTGCGATAGACCGTTTCTGTAATATCCCGGACCTTTCGGATCCTTTCTTCGTGGGTCCCGGATCTAGTTTTCGGAGTGTCCGACTCCGTTGTGTCCAAAATTTCGTTTCGGACATCTTTCGTGTTCGGATCGGCGCGATCCGGAGTTGTTTCGGAGGCCCGGAGGCGTTCCACGGCTTTTCCGCGTGTGTTTTCCGATTCCCGGTGTGTGTTTCGGCTTTTTCTTCGGAAGCTCGCTGCGGGCGAACCGGGCGGTTCCCCCAGGCACGAGTGGTACCGTTGCGATCGGTGCGTTCCGAGGATTCCAGAAATATATTTCTCTAATTTTCGATATTTTTCCGAAAAATCAGATTTTCTATATAATCCCATTTCTTTTCTTTTTTCTTTTCTTCCTTCTCTTTCTTCTTCTTCTTCCTCCTTCCTTCCCCAACCGTGGCCGCCCTCCTCTCTCTCCCTCTCTCCCGTTCGAGCGCGGCGACCACCGTTTCGGCTGCAGACGGTGGCGGTGCGACGCGGCGAGGATGTGGGTGACGTCGAGACGATCGTGTGGGCGTGCGGCAAGCGTGGGAAGCGTGGGGAGTTCGTGAAGCTTCAAGCGTTCTTCGCGATTCGCGGGTGATTCGGCGGAGCATTCGCTCCATTAAGGTAGAGTGACGTTCCTTAGCCTCTTGCCAATCTTTTCCGTGATTTATAGGCCGAGGGGAGGCCGAGAGGGGCTTGTTTGAGCATGCTTGGGGTTTTTCCATGTTTAGGGGAGAGTCGCCCAATCTATGGATTTGATGCATGAATTCACATTTTGATGGCCTAGAATCATGCTAGGGGTCCCCGGGGGCCTTCCCCTTTGATTTCCCCCTCTCCGGTGGAGGCATGGGGGCGTGGATGGTGTTTTTGGCCGGTTCCCGCCGTTCTCGGTTTTCCGAGATGATAGCGGTCTACCAGTGGCCGCGTTCACTGGTAGCGGTCGGGTGGGGACCGCCTTCACCAGGGTTTTTGACCGTTGGGGATTGTTCTGTCGGCAGGCGGTCGCGGTCTTGCGACTGACCGCGACTGCTGGTGGCGGTCAGGGGGCGACCGCTTTCACCATGGGGTCCGGCACGGTCTTCGAGATGATTTTTTGACCGTTGGAGTCTGGTCGCGGTCTCCTGGAGACCGCTATCAGGTGAAGACGGTCATCAGGCGACCGCGTTCAGCTTTCGCGCACCATGGTGGTCACGGTCCCAGGAGGACCGCGACTAGGTGGTAGCGGTCCTGGGCCTACCGCGACCACTGGAGGCGGTCCTCCGGTGACCGTGACTCCTTTTCCTTGCCAATTCGAGTCCCGGACGAGCTAGTCTAGATCCCTGTGCTGACCCGTAGTCCGACTGATGTGGGGCATCATGTGGGGGCTACACGTGGGGGTGCCGTGGGGTCCCGGGAGGTGGTGACTTCGGTTTGTGTCACCGTGCGTTAGTGTGGGTACAAGGAGCATCCCTCGTACCTGTGGTTGCGACGTTGTTTTCCGTGACTTGAGAGTCTACTCCTTCAGTGACCCTCCACTAGTCGTAGCCTACCAGTACGCGTGTGCTAGTCGCACCAGGGAGTGGTGTACGGGCTGACATTTAGAGACGGTTTATGGACCGATTACCGTTGGGCCCCACGTCTTGCAGTCAGAGTCCAGCTGAGGGGAAAACCGGTCAGAGGGCCAGACCAGGGACGCGCGGTCTGTGTGTGCACACGTGGTTGGGGGCGGGTGGACCCACGTCGACGGGCGTGACCCCAGCTAGTCACTTGTTTGTGGTTACTTGTACGGTGTCTGCACCTCGGGTAGGACCTACCACGTCAGGCGGTTCACCTGCGGTGCGGTGTAAGACGTCAGGGGACGCTACCGACTGTGCTTCTAGTGGGTGGTACTCCTGTCGAGTACGGAGTGACAGACTGTCAGTCGTGTGTTTCCGACCTTCGGGTTTTGTCGGGTTGGCCGTTGAGCTTCGGTCTTCTCTCCGTGGCACGTGTGTCGGTTTGCGTGCCGTAGGGCTTGGTTCTGTAGAGTACAGGGCTTTCCTTTCCGAGGTACTCTTCTACTGATAGTGTAGTGGTTTCTCGTTTTACGAGGTAGGGTTCGAGTGATCCCTACTGAGTCTTGTTCCGAGACTCATTCCCTGCGTGTTTTCACCGTGTTTCAGGTGAGGCGCCGCCCCAGGGGAGCGCGTCTGGGGTGCAGCGTGGTGCGGGTGCCCAGAGGTAGTGCCAGAGGTCAGAGCCGGGGTATACCCCGTATAGCTGTACTTTTCTTCCTTGTCTCTGTACTAGTCGTGGACTATTGTTATTGTTGTTAATTTCTATTGTGTACCATGTAAAATGTTAATTTATTTCCTGCTTAATGTTATAACTGTTTAATTTCTGTAATTATTTGTGATACTTGTGTAGTTTCCACACCATCCTTCTAACCCTTCCAAGTCTTCGGACTCGTGGGTGGCGGTACGAGTCTCGGGTTATCGGGCCTTCCCGGTAATCGGATTCTCGGGTCGTTACAGTTTTCGTCTGGTCGCGGTCATGAGGTGACCGTGACTGTGTGGTCGCGGTCCTTGGGTGACCGCTACCATCGGCTTTGCGCGTGGCTAGTTGCGGTCATGAGGTGACTGTGACTGCGTGGTCGCGGTCCCCGGTCGACCACTACTGTGTGGTTGCGGTCCACGGTCGACCACTACCACGTTACAGTTTCCGTTCGCGTTGTTTTGACCTCCGGTCGACCCGGTTGTGACCCAGTGGTTGACTTTAGGTCTCGTGAGTGTCCCGGACACCCCGTGGAGTTCCGTGACCGTGTCTTTGGGGTGTCGGGAGGTTCCATTTACCTCGATTAGTGTGCCCGTAGGTGTAGTGGGTCCGGGTGACCTCACGTGTTCCGGACTTTCGTGTTACGCTTGATCGAGCCACCGTGTATCGGTGTGTGTGCGGTGGGGTCTCCCCCGCATGTCGTCGGTTTCTTTGGAAGTTGATTCCCATGTGGGCCACGTGTTTGGCCTTGGACTGCGAGTCCAGTTATCCGGCCTGGGCTGGAGGTTTCCCGCTTGCGCAAGGATGGGAAATCGACATGGCGGCTTGGGTGCTGCCTTGGGAATCATGCTTCTGTATTTTCCGTGTGGCCCGTGTGGGTAGCTTTAGTCCTTTGCATTCCCTTCCCGAGGGAGTGGTCTTGGCGGTTCGTGAGTTGTCTCGATACTCGTGCTACCGTGGTTTTAGACCTAGAGATTGGACTAGATTGACGGCCTTGTGCTGTTGCGTACAACGGTCTTGACCCTGAGTCTTGTGACTCACGGACCGTTGGGTGTAGTGCGTCTAGAGGACTATCCAGAGCCCAGTGGCTTAGTGCCACTTGAGTTTTCTCGACTCTCGCGCAGGGTGCGTGCATGGCCGTGGACTGCGAGTCATGTTTCTTCTTCGACTGTGATCACCGTGCGACGGGGCCGGTACGTGGGGTGGTCTCCGTATGTCGTCGGATACGGACGTTGTTTTCCGTTGACTTGAGAATCTACTCCTTCAGTGACCCTCCACTAGTCGTAGCCTACCAGTACGTGGTACCTGTCGCACCAAGGAGTGGTGTACGGGCTTACCCTAAGGATAGTTTTAGACTGGTTTCCATCGGGCCCCTCGTCTAATCAGAGTCCAGTGCCAGGGGAAAACCGGTCAGAGGGCCAGACCTTAGACGCGTGGTCTGTGTGTGCACACGTGGTTGGGGACATTGGACGCACGTCGACGGGCGTGACCCCAGCTAGTCACTTGTTTGTGTTTACTTGTACGGTGTTCGTGCCTTTGGTAGGCACTACCACGTCAAGCAGTTCACCTGCGGTGCGGTGTAAGTCGTCAGGGGACGCTACCGACTGTGCTTCTAGTGGGAGGTACTCCTGTCGAGTACGGAGTGACAGACTGTCAGTTTCCGTGACTTTGACCTTCAGGTTTCGATCGTGTCGATCGTTGAGTTTTGGTTGTTTCACCGTGGCGCGTGTGTTGGTTTTCGCGCCGTCAGACTAGTGCTAGTGGCTTTACTGAGGTTGCGTCTTGTCGTGCGGTATCCGTGACCAGGTGTCAGGGTTGCACTTTGGACAGCGTGTCCAGGTTGGCCGTGTTTTGGGAGACAGGCCTCTACGGCGTGGTTGCCGTGTGATTTTACTTCGGTAAGCGGTACTAGTGTAGTGCCGTGTTTCGACCGGCCACCGGGTTTACTGTTCCTACTGTTGCGGTTGCTCTTGTAGCCTTCCTTTCCGCTACCGCCGTTATTTCCGGTTGGGGTTCTGCGGGATCCCTGCTGAGTCTCTGTTTTGAAGACTCATTCCCTGCTTTTCAGGTGTGGCGGTTCTTCCTCGAGGTTCGAGGGTGCGGAGCGGAGGTTCTCTGTTGCCAGCTTGCCGGGCCGAGTGTTCACTTGGCATGTGGTACGCTTTACTGCTTTAGACTGTACTTCTTGTTGGATTGGACTCTGTTGTAGCTGTAGGTGTTCTTTCTTTCAGCTTATTGTTGTTGGTTGTCCTACTTTATTTCCTATTTCTTTGTGCCTCCACACTCCTTTTAGCCCTTCCGAGCCCTCCCGGCTCGTGGGCGGCGGTGCGAGTCTCGGGTTATCGGGCCTTCTCGGTAATCGTATTCTCGGGTCGTTACAGCTGGTATCAGAGCGGTGGTTGTGAACGTACATAGGAATTCGAGATATTGCAGCGATCAGAGTCCGTAAGGTCCAGTACAGTCGGCAGCTGGCTTAGGGTTTTGTGTTCGTTTTCCGCCTAGTTTCCCGCTTGAGAGCTTGAGTGCACTGTGCGGCGCTGTGAAGGTGGTTGTTGTCCACGGCTTTCGTGCCAGCATGGGGTCTAAGAATCGAGGTCGAGAGCTTTCTCCCTCATCGATGGTGGCCCTGGTTGTGCTGTGTTGGGCAGAGTTTGCCGGCAGATGTGTCGCTGCGGTGCTGCGTTCGAGGAATCTGCAGCGTGGTCAGGTGGCTGGTGCGGACTGTTCATGGTTAACTGGCCGTGAGCGTGCTCTGAGGGAGCTGTTGTCAGTTTGGCCACTCCAGCTTGATGTTTGTCCAGCCCCTGAGGTGTTCAGGTCGTGGTTTAAGGTGGCAGAGCGGGTGTTCTGATCTAGAAGTGTGCTCGGGTGAGCGGAATATCTTCTCGGTGAGCTGATGTTCGTCGAGCCCGATGTCCTTGTCGTGCGCTGTGGCGTCAGAAATGACGTGTCGGTCTCGGTTGTTCTGCGGCTTTCGAGGCAGGTTTGGGCTGTGGTGTCCCAGTAAGTCTTGCTCCTGCGCTCTTGTGTGCGAATGGGTTGTGTTCGCCCTGGAGTTGGCCTGAGATGTGAAGGCTCCACGGAGAGTTTGGGACTCGGGGGTGAGCATCGGCGGTTTTCGTTATGGCTCGTGTCGTGGCTCTTGGCGTGGTGTGTTGCAGTTTGAGGAATTGCAGCGGTCGTGCATCAAGAGATGCTGTGATTGTGGTCCGACGTGACACTCGTCGCGTGTGTCGGAGGCGCTGACCTGATGGAAGCGATAATTTTCCTTGGTGCTGGATGGTGCTGTTTCCAGCATGCGCGAGGTTCGAGGTCAGGTCGAGCGTGGAGTTCTTCCGTTGGTCGGAAGTGCATCTGGTTTCTCCTTTGGTTGGAGAGCTTGCGTTGGGTTAGGGTTCGTTGTCTTATATGGCGTGTTCGGATTGGTTGGCCTTGTGTGCCATGAAGTCTGTGCGAGACGTGCTCCTTGTCTTGGCAAGGCGGTTGCCTGTAAGAAGTCGTGCCCATTCCCTTGTCGTGTGAGGGTGCTGGCGCTGTTCCGGAAGGACGAGTGCTGGTTGGGCGGTGTTCGCTTTCTCGGCTGTGCGCGCGGATCAGAGTGCGCAGTGGAAGCGTGGTGGGCTTGTGACCCATTGGTTCAGGATCGTAGCGTTGGTTGCTACGGGCGGATTCCTGAGTTTGCGTTGAGCACGAGAGGATTGGTTCCTCTGTGAGAAACGTGTTGTTGTTGTGCCGTTGTCCGAGAAGTCGTGATTCTTGGCACTGGCAGGATGGAGTGTTGGAATATGCTGGCTAGTGCGCCGCATGAGTACCATGTTCTCGTGTTGGAAGCCGTGTCAGACGTCGGTGTTGGACCTGGATGGGGTTGTTGAGGACGTCGCCTGACGGAGGTCGAGGACGTGTTGGTCAGAGTCGGTGGCTTGGTGTTCGACTTGTATTCCCAGTCGTGTCCTCGGTTGAGATCGTGTTTTGAGGAAGTGGTCTCTGGCAGACGATGGGTCCCGGTTGGCAGCTGTGAGTGGCTGGTGATGTGATGCCCGACAATTTATAGCATTTTATTTAATAAATAAATTTTTTTCTTGCATGCTTACAAGGGTTGAATTTATTGGTTTATTATATTTATTTATGTCATGAAAATAAATTAAGAGAATTTTTAAAGGTTAGAAGAAAGTAAAGAGAAAAAAATAATAAGCAAAATTTTAAAAAAATCTTTGAGAGTTAATGTGTTTAAAATAGAATAAGAAAAAGATTAAAACAAAAAAGGTCGTAAGCATAAAAAAGAAAAATTGAAGGTTAAAAATGAAAAAAAATAAAAAAATTAAGAAAAACGGTGGGAGGCGGCCCCCACGCGGCCTCCCGCGTGCGCGCGGGCGGGCGCCCTGCCGCCCCCCTCTTTTCGGCCGCATTTGTGGCCGATTATATATATAAAAAAAAAATTATGTTAACCTTTGATTAGTTTAATCTTTTAAGTTTCTATTAGTCAAATGACACATGCCTTATATTAAAAAAAAGAAAAAAATATAGGATAGTCAAAAGAGGTTAGGTGAATTGGTAGGTGGGGTTTGAATGTCAAATGTGAATTAAATAATAGTAATATAATTGGTTAAATCTCCACCCTTAATTTAAATGAAGGGTTAAGATGGATTAGGCCAAAACTACTATAAATAGAGGGGTAAGGGGCTTCATTTGCATCCTTTAGAATCTGGGTACGTGAGGTGCTGAGGAGAAGGTCCAGAGCCTATTAGGGAGGTGTTAAAGCATCATTAAAATAAGTGATTAGTATTTTATCCTATTGATTAGCATGGATTAGCATATTTAGATTGGTTTAAGGTGTGTAATTAGCATCTATATAGGTAGTTTATTGCATAAATCGTTATTTATGATCTGTGATCATATCTTAGTCGTATTAGTATTAGATCATTAATATTAAAGCATGTAATTAAGGATAAATAAAGTGATTAAGGTCTTATAATTAGAAACGATGTAAGATAAATTTAGAAAGTTTTCATAATCATGAAATATGATGTTATAAACTTTTTGTAAAAATTTTCATGTCTGATTTAATTTATTATTACATTTATGATTATTTTAATATTATCTTTAATGTGTTCAATTATACTAAAATATAAAGAGATGATATTAAATCACCTAAAATTTTATGAATGCATCTTACTGTGAATTCCATGTGTAGAAAATTTTTCATAATTTCTGGATCAAGGTATTTATTTTAATGAATTTTCATACATGATAAAATATATAAATAATTAAATATAAATTACAGAAATTAGAGATCATGTTCACAAAAATATTACAATTTCACAGAAAGGTTCTTACATTAAGTTTGTTGTATTCTGAAAATTTCAATAATTACTGATGCCTGCAAATAATATTACATAATTTTTGATATTTTGTTAGAGGTATAAAATTATGGGATAAATAGAGATACTATATGGAAATTCTTGAAACTTTACCGGAATGCTATAATGCATGTTAGAACTAAGTGATGAAAGTTTCACCTTAGTCTGATAACAGAATCTTTACTAGTATAATTACCCATGTTTAAATAAATGATTAGAAAATTGAATAAATATTAATACTCTGTGAAAATTTTTGAGAATATTACAGAATTGATATAGAGTACTTTTAAGTTAGTTTTCAGTATATTTTGGTCATTGAAAGTGTTCTGGATGAATTTTATCTATTTAAAAGGTATTATTGTAAATTATTATAAATTTTAGAAACAGATATAAAATTTTATAAAATAGACTTACTGAATGAAAATGATGAAAATTTTTATGTATGACACTTCTGTCTGAAACAACATTATTTAAATTTTTAGAAATTATCTGATCATTTTAGATATATTTAGTTGATTTATTACTCGTGATATATTTTTATTACTTAGTGTGAAAAATAGTAATACAGTGTGAAAAATAGTAATGTAGTGGAAAAAATAATAAAAAGTTTTAAAATCGATATTTCTGTTATAGATGATAGTTTGGCGAATTATGGTGATTTTTAGAGTGTTGTGAGTAAATTTAGATAATTTTCCATGTATAGGAAAATGTATACAATTCGGAAAAAATTCAAATTCCGCATGAAAATTTATGAAACATTTTCTGTATAATACTACATGTAAATGTGATGTGCAGTAAAAATTTGAGGAATTTAATAATATGGTAACTAAATTTATTCAATTTATGATATATGTTGAAATACATGTAATATTAGGAAAATTCAAGTTACTGCATGAAAATTTGTGGAAACTTTTATGTGAAATGTTACATATAAATATGATATGCAGAAAAAGTTAAGTGATTTTCAGAACATGTTAGTTAAATTTAGTAAATTTTTGATACATGTTGATATACAAGTAATTCTGTAAAATTATAAATTCTGTCTGAAATTTGATGGAAATTTTATGTTTGGATTCTTTCTGTAAATATATTGATTCCATGAAATTTTAAGGCATTCTCATACATGTAAATAGATTTAGTAAATTTTGATATATAGATATGTCATTATATTTGAATAACTTGAAAATTTCAGAAAAAGAAAAATAATTTTCAGCATTGGTATATTAATATTCACAGCAAGATTATTGAGTGGCATGTGTCTATTTCATATAAGTCATATTTATATTTTTACCGTACCGTTAGTAATGTCAAATGGACACTGCCACTGTAGGGGGAGACTGGAACCAAACTGTAGAAATGCCCCTATAGGGAGGTTCACACTGTACTGGCCCCGAGGGTAAGGGGGAATGAAATCCTGGAGGTGGACAAGTGCCACTGATTAAGGTGGAGAGGACTTCTCCCGGTTCTGTGCAGTAACCAAGACTCATCACTACTTACCTAGGTGATCGAGTACCGACTGAATGTCCTTCTAGTGGTGGTTTGGGCACTGTGTCTGCCTATTTATACCACTGTTATTGTTTATTGAACTGAAATTGAATAACTGATACTGCCTACTGAATTGATACTGAATTACTTTTACTGTTCACCGAGTCGTTATTTATACGACTATTACTGTTACTGAATCGATATTGGAACTGCTTTTACTGTTCACTGAAACTATTGTTATTACTCATTTAACTGATATTGAAATTACTGTTGTTGCATTTTTACTGTTACTACATGGTAAATATTCACTATTAATGAATCTCCAGTATAGGTGATTTGGAAAAGGGCAAATTATGTCTGTCTGGATCCCTTCACTATGCGTGAGACTACTCCGCCTAGTACTGGAATCATTCTACTGGTAAATGAACTGAGTTACCTTGCATAGTAATATTTACAAATGTTAAATTATCAGTGATAGAATAGAGTTTTATTGTACATGTTTTATTTGTAAAAGGTTAATAGCATGACTTATGATCACTTTGTAAAATGAAATACCGTAAATCACTTTTGGTGTGCTCTTACATATTATGACTGGGGACTATGCTAGTCTCTTACTGGGTCTATTCGTAGACTCACCTCGTTGAACATTTTCAGGAGAAGCGGTAGAGGAAAGCGAGGAGTGATCTCGCAATGTTCTGACCGCGTCTTGGAGTTACTTCGAGTTTTTATCTTAGGTAGTTGGGTTACGAGTTGTATTGGTTATGTTAAAAAAAAGTGTGTGAAATTTGGATTTGTAATAAAAGACTTGTGAAATTGTTGTCTTTATTTTTATCTACGTGGATGTAGTCATTTGACCGTAAGCTGATGAATTGAGTATTTTCATTTCCGCTGCAATGATATCTCAGTGTTTATGTGTAATTCTCAATCGCAATTGTACCGCTTGGGTTGTTCCCACTGTGACGTCTCGACCGGGATCCGACGCGAGTCTTTACGACTGGACCGGGTCTCCGAGTCGGGGCGTCACAGAGAGTGGTATCAGAGCCCAAGATTGAGAATTTACATAAATAGTCATCAGCTTAATCCACATTTTAAACATCCTAAATTAGTAGGGAGTTATGACGAAAACTTAACCGAATATTTGTATTGTCAGACCATGGCGAGAGGAGGTCGTCGTGTAGCTCAGAATGACGATACTCAGGAGGAGCCGAGAGGACCCCCAGCTCCGCCCCCACCACCTTTGGTGGACTATGGAATGTTCATGCAAGGCCTGGTTAAAGCTATGCAGACCCAGGCGCAGACGCAGGCGGCACTTCAAGTGCAACTCCAGACTCAGGCAGCGTCACCTCAGGAGCAGGCTTCAGGAGGGGTGACTATGATGGAAAGGTTTCGGCGGATGTCACCACCCTCTTTTAAGGGGGAGAGTCAGCCAATCATGGCTGAAAATTGGCTCCGCGAGATCGAGAAGATCTTCCGGGTCATCCGGTGTGCAGATAACGACAAGACCAGTCTGGTGGTGTATATGCTACAAGAGAGAGCGGACGTATGGTCGGCATCTATTTTGAGGAATCAATCTGACAGGCTCGAACATGAAATTACTTGGGAACAATTCACGAAGCTATTCACGGCAAAGTACATACCGGAACATGTGCAAGACAAGTTGGAGCAGGACTTTCTAGCCCTAACTCAGGGGTCGAAGATCCTACTCGAGTACGAAGCAAGGTTCGCGGAATTGTCAAAATATGCACCCCATATTGCTACAGATGAAAGGAGGAAGGTGAAGAAGTTCGTGGCGGGACTTCGACTGTCGCTTCGGACCCGCCTAGTTGCACTAGATCTGGCTACGATGGAGGCGGCTCTTGGCGCGGCATGTCGTCAAGAGAGAGACATGGAGTTATATCAGGAGGAGAAAAGGACTTCAACAAAAAGACCATCGGCACCCATTTACCGGAATGATAAAGGCAAAAAGGTGATGAGAAATCCGTCACGACCGTTCGTGGCATGGAAGACCACACCACCAGCTTGGGGCAGCAACAAACCAGAATGTAAACAATGTGGCAAGCGACATGGCGGAGAAGTATGTTGGATTGCCACCGGTAGATGTCTCCGTTGTGGCGAGAAGGGCTACATGATTCGAGATTATCCGAAGATGATGCAACCTATTGCGGGTCGGCCAGTAGCAGCAACATCAGCTCCAGTGGCAGCCAGACCAGCAGTAGTAGCAGCCAGACCAGGAGCAGCCAGACCAGAAGCAATTGCAAGCTCCTCAGTTTTCTCAACCTCAGCAGCCGTAATTCAGACCTCCTCCTGTACCGCAGGCTCAACAACAGTTCTTTTCTCAAGCGTCGACGTCTTCTCAGCAATCCTCAGCCGGATCAAAGAAGCAGAAAGGCAAGGTTACTCATATGACTAGAGCTGATGCTGTTGCGTCCCATCTTGTGGAAGGTACGATTATGCTTTATGGTCATTCAGCTCGTGTCTTATTTGATTCTGGTGCTTCTCACTCTTTATTTCTGAGAATTTCATGGCATGTATTGAGGAACCGACTTCAGAAATAACTTGTGAAATGTATGTTGAGATGCCTTCAGAAGATTTCATGATTACACCTCTGTGTTTGGAAGAGTCTCCTGTTATGATTGATAATCACCAGTTGCCGGCGAGATTGTATGCGTTGCAGTTGGCAGATTATGATGTTATTCTGGGAATGGATTGGTTGGAGCGTTATGGAGCTGTGGTTGACTGCAGATCGAAGAAAGTCTATTTTCAGCCATACGGAAAATCAACTTTTTATTTCCAAGGTATTCGATCCCGATCTTCTCGTATGATTGTTTCTGTTATTCGAGCCTATAGGTTGCTTAGTGCAGGTTGCAAGGGATTCTTAGCTTCTGTGGTTGCTGTTGAGAAACCACGACAGGATGTCAATGATATTCCCGTTGTCTGTGAGTTCCCTGATGTGTTTCCTAATGAGTTGCCAGGCTTACCCCCAGAGCGAGAGATAGAAATGGTGATTGAACTGATTCCTGGTACCGGCCCGTCAACAAAGGCACCGTACCGTATGGCTCCAGCTGAACTTAAAGTACTGCGAGCACAGCTACTTGAATTGCTGGAAAAAGGCTATATTCGCCCCATTTTTTCTCCGTGGAGTGCCCCAGTGTTGTTTGTGAAAAAGAAAGATGGAAGCCTGAGGCTTTGTATTGATTACAGGCAGCTGAATCAGGTGACTATCAAGAATAAATATCCACTTCCCAGGATTGATGATTTGTTTGACCAGTTACAGTCTGCTGCTGTCTTTTCACGAATTGACCTCCGGTCTGGCTACTTTCAATTGCGGATCCGGGAATCTGATTTGGAGAAGACAGCTTTCAGCACTCGATATGGTCACTTTGAATTTCTGGTAATGCCGTTTGGATTGACTAATGCCCCAGCAGCTTTCATGGACCTAATGCAGCGTATTTTTCGTCCATTTCTTGATCAGTTCATGGTGATCTTTGTTGATGACATTTTGATCTATTCTGCCTCTGATGAAGATCATGTGCAGCATTTGAGGATCGTTCTGCAGACTCTGAGAGATCACGAACTCTTTGCGAAGTTCAGTAAATGTGAATTCTGGCTTCGGGAAATTCATTTTCTTGGTCACGTGATTTCTGGTGACGGAATAGCAGTGGACCCTACAAAGATTGATGCTGTTTTGAGTTGGCAGAGACCGAGAACTGTAACAGAGATAAGAAGCTTCCTAGGTTTGGCTGGGTATTATCGCAGATTCATCCAGAATTTTACGAAGATTGCAGCACCTATGACTAGACTGACTCGTAAAGATGTACCTTTTGTCTGGTCGGATCAGTGTGAGGCTAGCTTTGTTGAATTAAAAAGGCTATTCACTTCTTCTCCAGTGTTGACTTTGCCTTCCGACTCGGGTGGTTTTCTTGTTTGTACAGATGCTTCTCGAGTAGGTTTGGGTGCAGTGTTGATGCAACATGGTAAGGTTATTGCATATGCATCTCGGCAATTGAAACAACATGAAGAGAATTATCCCACTCATGATCTGGAGCTAGCTGCAGTTATTTTTGCCTTGAAGATCTGGAGACATTATCTGTATGGTGAGAAATTTCAAATTCTTACTGATCATCAGAGTTTACAGTATATATTCTCCCAGAAAGATCTGAATCTCAGGCAGAGGCGATGGATGGAATACATGAAAGATTATGACTTTACACTCTCCTATCAGCCGGGTAAAATGAATGTTGTGGCTGATGCTCTGAGCAGGAAAGTAAAAGTCCATCAATTGTTGCTTCATGAATGGAAATTGTGGGAACGGCTTCCTTGCGAGGCATTCAGTGTGGAGTTTCCTGCTGATCTAAAAATGGCAGTTTGTGCTAGCTTAGTTTTGGGTTCAGCTTTGTATCAGCATATTAAAGAAGCTCAGCAAGCTGATTCTGATTTGGCCCGTGTTATATCAAGATATGATGTGGAATGTGATGGCGAGCTAGTCGTCAGCTTCCAGGGCAGATGGTATGTTCCCGCTGATGATGAATTGAGGTATGAGATTCTGAGTGAAGCCCATGGTTCCCATTTTGCTATTCACCCAGATGTCATCAAGATGTATCAGAATTTGAAAAAGTAGTTCTGGTGGCCAGGCATAAAGAAAGACGTGGCTATATTTGTTTCTAAGTGCTTGACTTGTCAGCAGGTTAAAGCTGAACATCAAAAGCCAGGTGGATTGCTTCAGCCATTAGAGATTCCAATGTGGAAATGGGACCATGTTACTACAGATTTTGTGGTGGGTTTACCTCGAACTTCTCAAAGTTTTGATGGTATCTGGTTGCTTGTCGATCGATTGACTAAAACTGCCAGATTGTTGCCAATTAAAGTTGCTTGGAGTGTGCAGAGGTTGGTCGAGCTTTATGTGCAGAAGATCGTGCCACTGCATGGAATTCCTGTTTCACTTGTGTCAGATCGTGATCCACGTTTTACCTCCGGCTTCTGGCGTAGTTTCCAGAAAGCTTTGGACACTGAGTTAGCGTTCAGTTCAGCGTATCACCCACAGTCAGATGGACAGTCAGAGAGGACTATTCAGACTCTCGAGGGACATGCTGAGATTGTGGTGCCTTGACTGGCAGGGTTCATGGAGTCAGCATTTGCCACTTGTTGAATTTGCTTATAATAACAATTTTCACTCTAGTATTGGTATGGCTCCTTATGAAGCACTGTATGTTCGTCCTTGTCGTACTCCCTTGAACTGGTTTGATGTTGGGTACAGATTGTTGACAGGACCTGACATGGTACAGCAGTGTTATGATGTGGTTCGTCTGATTAGGCAGAGATTGTTGACGGCTCAAAGTCGACAGAAAAGTTATGCAGATCAGCGCAGACGTCCACTACAATTTGAGCCAGGAGATATGGTGTTTGTTAAAATATCTCCGATGAAGGGTATTTCCAGGTTTGGGAAGCGTGGAAAGCTTAGTCCGCGATATGTTGGCCCGTTTCCTATTTTTGAAGCTGTGGGTCCGGTAGCTTATCGTTTGCAACTACCAGCGGCTATGCAAGCTATTCATGATGTCTTCCACGTGTCTCAGTTGAGGAAATATGTGCCAGATGCTTCTCATGTTCTCGATGATTCAGTTTGGCCCGAGGTGACTGCTGATTTGTCTACGCCAGAGTTTCCTATCAGAATTGAAGACCGTCGTGAGCAGCGGTTGAGAAATAAGGTTATCCCTCTGGTAAGAGTTGCTTGGCAGCGTCACTCTGGTAACGAGTCTACTTGGGAACGTGAAGATGAGATGCGTCAGCTTTTTCCTTTCTTATTCCAGTGAGGTATAAGTCTTTTCTCAGTTTCCTCCTTTTTCGTTGTTGTAAATTTCGAGGGCAAAATTTATTTTAGGAGGGAGGGACTGTAAGGCCCGTGCCTTAATGGATCCTTAGTGGATTTGGTCTAGTATTTATTCTGGTATTTCCGACTATTTTCCTGAATTTTTAGGAATTTTCTGGTATTTTTCCAGATTTTATTGGAGTTATTTGAGAGTTATTAGAAATTAATAAGATTTATATATATATAATAATTATATTATATATATATATTAATTTTATTTTTTTTCTAATTACCCTCACCCTCACCCCCTCTCTCCCCTCGTCGATCTCACTCTCCCTCACGCTCTCTCTCACCTCCGCGGCCGTCCTTTTCCCCTCTCTTGGGTTGCAGGCCATTCGACGGCGGATTGAAGCGTGGTTGGCGCCAGTGGATTCCTTGCGTCGAGAGGAACGCGTGGGTACCCATTTCGGCGTGGTTCGGTGATCGTGGGAGTGAGGTGGAGCGTGAAGGCTCCGTGACCCTTCCTCCTTGCATGTGGCCTTTTCGACCGTTTCGGCTTGCAAGAGGTAGGGGATGGACTCCTGAACTCGCTAGGAGCATTTCATGTAGCTAGTTCGTTTGATTAGAACCTCGTTGCATACATAATGATGATTTTTCCATTTATGGGGTTTTGGCCATGTTCTTCGCGTTTAATTGATTATAGGCGATGCATGTGTTAGTTTTAGTTGTTAAATTGTTGTATGGGTTGTATGGTTTGACAGGATACAGGTTTTCAAGTCGATACCCGACGATTTCTATCGTCCGGGAGGGAACCGGTTTTCAAACCGAACCCGTCCGTGACCCAGGCGGTGTGACGGTCCTGCCAGGAACCGTCACACGCCCAACGGTCTTCCGAGGACGCGTTACTTCAATGTAACGGCCCGTTGAGGGGGCGTTACATTGAGAGTAACGGTGGGGCTCCCATCCGTTACTCTCTCGTTGGTTTGCGTTGACCGGGTCAGGCGGTTAACCTGACGGCCAGTCGGCCGGCCGTCAGGTCAACCCGACGCGCCTAGGCAAGCGCGTTACATCGCCTGCTATGGGTTTTTGACTGCTGTACGTTGGTTTTGGCCTCGGGAGGATGTAACGGCGGGGGTCCAACGCGTTACAGTGGATGTAACGCGCTGTGCCCCGTCCGTTACTCCCCTTGTGGGTTGTTTGGGCTAGAGCTCCGGTGGATGTAACGGATAGGGGCAGACGCGTTATTCTTGATGTAACGCGCCAGTCCCCGACCGTTACATGCATGTAGCGCATGGGCAGTAGACCGCCACATGCCTGTTGGTTTCAAAAGGGTGCCGGCCTATTCCTTATGTGTTCCATTACGTATATATGCCATGTTTATGTTATTTTATTATACAATGGCATGTTTCTATACCAATAGAGTAGCTTTTCTTTCCATGCAATGGAGCCACTGTTGTTGCCCTAAGGTCTGTTGAGTGCCGACCCGCTTAGGGATAGCGGAGGGGTGTTTCCCGTACACGGTTTGTAAGCTAGTTCCGTGGGCTCCCGGCCAACGGTAGCGTCCTACCGAGGGAGAAAACTAGCTAGAGGGCCTGGCTCAGGCGAGAGTCAGTGTGTGCACACGTGGTCAGAGGCTGTGGACTGACACTGACGAGTGTCACTCTGACTGGTCACTTGGTTTGGTACTGTTTACGCGCTCAGCTTGTCGTTTACCGACTGCGAGTGCTTGAGACGCAGTGTAAGTCGTCAGTGGACGCATCTGGTTTCTGCTCCAGTGGTTGTCCTACTCCCTACTGCTTGGATTAGTTAAGGCTTATTCTATTTGGTAGATTTAGTTTCAGTCGCTTGCATTTATTTAGTATTGGCATGTGTTAGCTGTTATACCTGCTTAGATAGAGTTTACAGCTTTCTTGTGATTAGTTAATCATGCCAATGCCTGTTATTTATTTAAATGCATGCTCTAATTGCCTTTATTTCTGCATGTATGCTTGTTTAGTGCGAGGTAGGGATCCGCGTGACCCCTACTGAGTCTGGCTGTGACTCACCCTTCTCCTTTCAGGTGAGCCGCGCCCGCCGTCTCCCGGTGTTTCGTGAGCTGTTTTGGAGACCGTGCCTAGCTGCCAGCAGTAGACGGGTCACCTTTTTGAGGCTCTGTTGTACTTTTGCCGGGGTATGCCCCGTGTAGTTGTACCTTCTTGGACTAGTACTCTTGTGCTTCTGGACTAGTTATATATATATCACTCTGGTTATTTTGAATTGCTTCCGCACTTGTGTTAATTTTATTACTTAATTGTAATATGCACGTTCCAAATTGCAATTCGTTATGCATCCTCCTCGACAAACCCCACTAACCCTTCAGGGGCCTCATCAGCCTCTTGGGTGGCTTCCCCAGTTCTTGGTATCGGTGTATCGATGTTATCGGTATATCGGTATCCTGAACTCTAGGTCGTCACAGTTGGTATCAGAGCATGAGTTGAGGAATTGTATAAGGAGTTGGAATTTGCAACTTGTCCAGAGCTAGTCCTTTGTGTTGTCTATTGCTGGCTTAGGGTGTTTTCTACGTGATTAACGGATTTTTCTGTTGTTTTATGTTTTCGGCAGTGTAATTATGCCGCCTCGTCGAGGAAGACCTCCTCGAGTTCCTCGAGTTCCCCGAGATGCGCCCAAGGAAGATAGCGGTTCTGCACCTCCTCCTGCAGTTCCTGCTATTCCGATTGTTCCTCCTCCAGCGCCTGTTATTGCTCCTCCTGTTGAAGTGCCCGGCAGTCGAGGCAAGGCTTTGAAAGAATTCCTGATGTTTAATCCGCCTGCTTTCGATGGCCAAGCCGATCCAGAAGTTGCGAGGCAATGGTTGCACGCGATTGAGCGCGTGTTTGTATCGATGGAATGTGCTGAAGATGAGAAGGTTATGCTTGCTGCTTTTCAACTCCAGGGTACAGCCATCACGTGGTGGAAAGCCGAGTGGCAGATCGCCTTTCATTCTAGACCTCTTCGACAAATCACTTGGGCAGAGTTTGTTGCTGCTTTTGAGCGCGCCTACACTCCTTCTTGTTTACAGATGGCTAACATGTATCAATTCATGGAGCTGACTCAGGATAGTATGTCGGTGCTCCAGTATCAGAATAAATTTATGGAATTGGGTCAGTATGCGCCTCATGTGCTGGCTAGTGAAGCTTTGAAAACTCAGCAATTCTTGCGAGGTTTGAGGCCAGAGTTGAAGATGCCCCTTATTGCAAGTCGCGTTACGGATCTAGATAGTGTGTGCCAGACAGCTGTGGCACTTGAGCTGGAGATGACGAGACCGGGTGGATATCCTCAGGCAGGGTCAGTTCAGCCGGTGGTGCAGTCTCAGCAAGCTTACCGACCGCCAGTGCCAGGTGTTCCCCCAGTCCAGTCAGAGGTTAGTAGTGCTTCCTCTCCTTCCAAGACCAAGTTCAAGCGATTTAAGAAGAAGAAGGGGTTTTTCCAGCAGCCGTCCGGTACAGATGTAGTTCAGCAGCCGACAGCACCTTCTACTCAGACTCGCCAGAGTTCTACTGTCAGTCAGCCATGGACGTGTCGGAGATGCGGTGGTCATCATAAGGGCCAGCCGTGTTCTCTGCCTGTTGTTTGCTTTCGATGTGACCAGCCAGGTCATGTGGTTCGGGATTGCCCGCTGAGACCAAAGCAATTGTAAGCTCCTCAGTTTTCTCAACCTCAGCAGCCGCAATTCAGACCTCCTCCTGTACCGCGGGCTCAACAACATTTCTTTTCTCAAGCGTCGGCGTCTTCTCAGCAATCCTCAGCCGGATCAAAGAAGCAGAAAGGCAAGGTTACTCATATGACTAGAGCTGATGCTGTTGCGTCCCATCTTGTGGAAGGTACGATTATGCTTTATGGTCATTCAACTTGTGTCTTATTTGATTCTGGTACTTCTCACTCTTTTATTTCTGAGAATTTCATGGCATGTATTGAGGAACTGACTTCAGAAATAACTTGTGAAATATATGTTGAGATGCCTTCGGGAGATTTCATGATTACACCTCTGTGTTTGGAAGAGTCTCATGTTAGGATTGATAATCACCAGTTGCCGGCGAGATTGTATGCGTTGCAGCTGGCAGATTATGATGTTATTCTGAGAATGGATTGGTTGGAGCGTTATAGAGCTGTGGTTGACTGCAGATCGAAGAAAGTCTATTTTCAGCCATAGGGAAAATCAGCTTTTTATTTCCAAGGTATTCGATCCCGATCTTCTCGTATGATTGTTTCTGTTATTCGAGCCTATAGGTTGCTTAGTGCAGGTTGCCAGGGATTCTTAGCTTCTGTGGTTGCTGTTGAGAAACCACGACAGGATGTCAATGATATTCCCGTTGTCTGTGAGTTCCCTCATGTGTTTCCTGACGAGTTGCCAGGCTTACCCCCAGAGCGAGAGATAGAAATGGTGATTGAACTGATTCCTGGTACCGGCCCGTCAGCAAAGGCACCGTACCGTATGGCTCCAGCTGAACTTAAAGTACTGCGAGCACAGCTACTTGAATTGCTGGAAAAATGCTATATTCGCCCCAGTTTTTCTCCGTGGAGTGCCCCAGTGTTGTTTGTGAAGAAGAAAGATGGAAGCCTGAGGATTTGTATTGATTACAGGCAGCTGAATCAGGTGACTATAAAGAATAAATATCCGCTTCCCAGGATTGATGATTTGTTTGACCAGTTACAGTCTGCTGCTGTCTTTTCACGAATTGACCTCCGGTCTGGCTACTTTCAATAGCGGATCCGGGAATCTGATTTGGAGAAGACAGCTTTCAGCACTCGATATGGTCACTTTGAATTTCTGGTAATGCCGTTTGGATTGACTAATGCCCCAGCAGCTTTCATGGACCTAATGCAGCGTATTTTTCGTCCATTTCTTGATCAGTTCATGGTGATCTTTGTTGATGACATTTTGATCTATTCTGCCTCTGATGAAGATCATGTGCAGCATTTGAGGATCGTTCTGCAGACTCTGAGAGATCACGAACTCTTTGCGAAGTTCAGTAAATGTGAATTCTGGCTTCGAGAAATTCATTTTCTTGGTCACGTGATTTCTGGTGACGGAATAGCAGTGGACCCTGCAAAGATTGATGCTGTTTTGAGTTGGCAAAGATCGAGAACTGTAACAGAGATAAGAAGCTTCCTAGGTTTGGCTGGGTATTATCGCAGATTCATCCAGGATTTTGCGAAGATTGCAGCACCGATGACTAGACTGACTCGTAAAGATGTACCTTTTGTCTGGTCGGATCAGTGTGAGGCTAGCTTTGTTGAATTGAAAAGGCTATTGACTTCTTCTCCAGTGTTGACTTTGCCTTCCGACTCGGGTGGATTTCTTGTTTGTACAGATGCTTCTCGAGTAGGTTTGGGTGCAGTGCTGATGCAACATGGTAAGGTTATCGCATATGCATCTCGGCAATTGAAACAACATGAAGAAAATTATCCCACTCATGATCTGGAGCTAGCTGCAGTTATTTTTGCCTTGAAGATCTGGAGACATTATCTGTATGGTGAGAAATTTAGATTCTTACTGATCATCAGAGTTTACAGTATATATTCTCTCAGAAAGATCTGAATCTCAGGCAGAGGCGATGGATGGAATACATGAAAGATTATGACTTTACACTCTCCTATCAGCCGGGTAAAATGAATGTTGTGGCTGATGCTCTGATCAGGAAAGTACAAGTCAATCAATTGTTGCTTCATGAATGGAAATTGTGGGAACGGCTTCCGAGCGAGGCATTCAGTGTGGAGTTTCCTGCTGATCTAAAAATGGCAGTTTGTGCTAGCTTAGTTTTGGGTTCAGCTTTGTATCAGCATATTAAAGAAGCTCAGCAAGCTGATTCTGATTTGGCCCGTGTTATATCAAGATATGATGTGGAATGTGATGACGAGCTGGTCGTCAGCTTCCAGGGCAGATGGTATGTTCCCGCTGATGATGAATTGAGGCATGAGATTATGAGTGAAGCCCATGGTTCCCATTTTGCTATTCACCCAGGTGTCACCAAGATGTATCAGAATTTGAAAAAGCAGTTCTGGTGGCCAGGCATAAAGAAAGACGTGGCTATATTTGTTTCTAAGTGCTTGACTTGTCAGCAGGTTAAAGCCGAACATCAAAAACCAGGTGGATTGCTTCAACCATTAGAGATTCCAATGTGGAAATGGGACCATGTTACTACAGATTTTGTGGTGGGTTTACCTCGAACTTCTCAAAGTTTTGATGGTATCTGGTTGCTTGTCGATCGATTGACTAAAACTGCAAGATTGTTACCAATTAAAGTTGCTTGGAGTGTGCAGAGGTTGGCCGAGCTTTATGTGCAGAAGATCGTGCCACTGCATGGAATTCCTGTTTCACTTGTGTCAGATCGTGATCCACGTTTTACCTCCGGCTTCTGGCGTAGTTTCCAGAAAGCTTTGGGCACTGAGTTAGCGTTCAGTTCAGCGTATCACCCACAGTCAGATGGACAGTCAGAGATGACTATTCAGACTCTGGAGGACATACTGAGATTGTGTTGCCTTGACTGGCAGGGTTCGTGGAGTCAGCATTTGCCACTTGTTGAATTTGCTTATAATAACAATTTTTACTGCAGTATTGGTATGGCTCCTTATGAAGCACTGTATGGTCGTCCTTGTCGTACTCCCTTGAACTGGTTTGATGTTGGGGACAGATTGTTGACAGGACCTGACATGGTACAACAGTGTTCTGATGTGGTTCGTCTGATTAGGTAGAGATTGTTGACAGCTCAAAGTCGACAGAAAAGTTATGCAGATCAGCGCAGACGTCCACTACAATTTGAGCCAGGAGATATGGTGTTTGTTAAAATATCTCTGATGAAGGGTATTTCCAAGTTTGGGAAGCGTGGAAAGCTTAGTCCGCGATATGTTGGCCCGTTTCCTATTTTTGAAGCTGTGGGTCCGGTAGCTTATCGTTTGCAACTACCAGAGGCTATGCAAGCTATTCATGATGTCTTCCACGTGTCTCAGTTGAGGAAATATGTGCCAGATGCTTCTCATGTTCTCGATGATTCAGTTTGGCCCGAGGTGACTGCTGATTTGTCTATGCCAGAGTTTCCTATCAGAATTGAAGACCGTCGTAAGCAGCGGTTGAGAAATAAGGTTATCCCTCTGGTAAGAGTTGCTTGGCAGCGTCACTCTGGTAACGAGTCTACTTGGGAACGTGAAGATGAGATGCGTCAGCTTTTTCCTTTCTTATTCCAGTGAGGTATAAGTCTTTTCTTAGTTTCCTCCTTTTTCGTTGTTGTAAATTTTGAGGGCAAAATTTCTTTTAGGAGGGAGGGACTGTAAGGCCCGTGCCTTAATGGATCCTTAGTGGATTTGGTCTAGTATTTATTCTAGTATTTCCGGCTATTTTCCTGAATTTTTAGGAATTTTCTGGTATTTTTCCAGATTTTATTGGAGTTATTTGATAGTTATTAGAAATTAATAAGATTTTTATATATATAATAATTATATTATATTTATATAAATTTATTTTATTTTATTTTTCTAATTACCCTCACCCCCTCTCTCCCCTCGTCGATCTCACTCTCCCTCACGCTCTCTCTCTCCTCCGCGGCCGTCCTCTTCCCCTCTCTTGGGTTGCAGGCCATTCGACGGCGGATTGAAGCGTGGTTGGCGCCAGTGAATTCCTTGCGTCGAGAGGAACGCGTGGGTACCCATTTCGGCGTGGTTCGGTGATCGTGGGAGCGAGGTGGAGCGTGAAGGCTCCGTGACCCTTCCTCCTTGCATGTGGCCTTTTCGACCGTTTCGGCTTACAAGAGGTAGGGGGATGGACTCCTGAACTCGCTAGGAGCATTTCCTGTAGCTAGTTCGTTTAGTTAGAACCCCGTTGCATACATAATGATGATTTTTCCATTTATGGGGTTTTGGCCATGTTCTTCACGTTTAATTGATTATAGGCGATGCATGTGTTAGTTTTAGTTGTTAAATTGTTGTATGGGTTGTATGGTTTGACAGGATACAGGTTTTCACGTCGATACCCGACGATTTCTATCGTCCGGGAGGGAACCGATTTTCAAACCGAACCCGTCCGTGACCCAGGCGGTGTGACGGTCCTGCCAGGAACCGTCACACGCCCAACGGTCTTCCGAGGACGCGTTACTTCAATGTAACGGCCCGTTGAGGGGGCGTTACATTGAGAGTAACGGTGGGGCTCCCATCCGTTACTCTCTCGTTGATTTGCGTTGACCGGGTCAGGCGGTTAACCCGACGGCCAGTCGGCTGGCCGTCAGGTCAACCCGACGCGCCTAGGCAAGCGCGTTACATCGCCTGCTATGGGTTTTTGACTGATGTATGTTGGTTTTGGCCTCGGGAGGATGTAACAGCGGGGGTCCAACGCGTTACAGTGGATGTAACGTGCTGTGCCCCGTCCGTTACTCCCCTTGTGAGTTGTTTGGGCTAGAGCTCCAGTGGATGTAACGGATAGGGGCAGACGCGTTATTCTTGATGTAACGCGCCAGTCCCCGACCGTTACATGCATGTAGCGCATGGGCAGTAGACCGCCACATGCCTGTTGGTTTCAAAAGGGTGCCGGCCTATTCCTTATGTGTTCCATTACGTATATATGCCATGTTTATGTTGTTTTATTGTACAATGGCATGTCTCTCATACCAATAGAGTAGCTTTTCTTTCCATGCAATGGAGCCACTGTTGTTGCCCTAAGGTCTCTTGAGTGCCGACCCGCTTGAGGATAGCGGAGGGGTGTTTCCCGTACACGGTTTGTAAGCTAGTTCCGTGGGCTCCCGGCCAACGGTAGCGTCCTACTGAGGGAGAAAACCAGCTAGAGGGCCTGGCTCAGGCGAGAGTCAGTGTGTGCACACGTGGTCAGAGGCTGTGGACTGACACTGACGAGTGTCACTCTGACTGGTCACTTGGTTTGGTACTATTTACGCGCTCAGCTTGTCGTTTACCGACTGCGAGTGCTTGAGACGCAGTGTAAGTCGTCAGTGGACGCATCTGGTTTCTGCTCCCAGTGGTTGTTCTTCCTTGTTGCTTGGATTAGTTACGGCTTATTCTATTTGGTAGATTTAGTTTCAGTCGCTTGCATTTATTTATCATTGGCATGTGTTAGCTGTTATACCTGCTTAGATAGAGTTTACAGCTTTCTGGTGATTAGTTAATCATGCCATTGCCTATTATTTATTTAATTGCATGCTCTAATTGCTTTATTTCTGCATGTATGCTTGTTTAGTGCGAGGTAGGGATCCGCGTGACCCCTACTGAGTCTGGCTGTGACTCACCCTTCTGCTTTCAGGTGAGCCGCGCCCGCCGTCTCCCGACGTTTCGTGAGCTGTTTTGGAGACCGTGCCTAACTGCCAGCTATAGACGGGTCACCTTTTTGAGGCTCTGTTGTACTTTTGCCGGGGTATGCCCCGTGTAGTTGTACCTTCTTGGACTAGTACTCTTGTGCTTCTGGACTAGTTATATATATATCACTCTGGTTATTTTGAATTGCTTCCGCACTTGTGTTAATTTTATTACTTAATTGTAATATGCACGTTCCTAATTGCAATTCGTTATGCTCCTCCTCAACAAAACCCCACTAACCCTTCAGGGGCCTCATCAGCCTCTTGGGTGGCTTCCCCAGTTCTTGGTATCGGTGTATCGATGTTATCGGTATATCGGTATCCTGAACTCTGGGTCGTCACAGTCTGGCTATTTATACCACTATTATTATTTATTGAACTGAAATTGAACAACTGATACTGCCTACTGAATTGATACTGAATTACTTTTACTGTTCACCGAGTCGTTATTTATACGATTATTACTGTTACTGAATCGATATTGGAACTGCTTTTACTGTTCACAGAAACTATTGTTATTACTCATTTAACTGATATTGAAATTATTGTTGTTGCATTTTTACTGTTACTACATGGTAAATATTCACTGTTAATGAATCTCCAGTATATCAAATGGTGATTTGGAAAAGGGCAGATTATGTCTGTCTGGATCCCTTCACTATGCGTGAGACTACTCTGCCTAGTACTGGAATCATTCTACTGGTAAATGAACTGAGTTACCTTGCATAGTAATATTTACACATGTTAAATTAGCAGTGATAGAATAGAGTTTTATTGTACATGTTTTATTTGTAAAAGGTTAATAGCATGACTTATGATCACTTTGTAAAATGAAATACCGTAAATCACTTTTGGTGTGCTCTTACATGTTATGACTGGGGACTATGCTAGTCTCTTGCTGGGTCTATTCGTAGACTCACCCCATTGAACATTTTCAGGAGAAGCGGTAGAGGAAAGCGAGGAGTGATCTCGCAGTGTTCTGACCGCGTTTTGGAGTTACTTCGAGTTTTTATCTTAGGTAGTTGGGTTATGAGTTGTATTGGTTATGTTAAAAAAAAAGTGTGTGAAATTTGGATTTGTAATAAAAGACTTGTGAAATAGTTATCTTTATTTTTATCTATGTGGATGTAGTCATTTGACTGTAAGCTGATGAATTGAGTATTTTTATTTCCGCTGCAATGATATCTCAGTGTTTATGTGTAATTCTCTATCGCAATTGTACCGCTTGGGTTGTTCCCACTGTGACATCTCGACCGGGATCCGACGCGAGTCTTTACGACTAGACCGGGTCTCCGAGTCGGGGCGTCACAGGTGAGCCTAACCGTGTGACTGACCACAGCAGCGTCTGTTGGTTCTACGGTCTTGTTGGATTGTGACGGTGAGATGTATAATCGATCGGGGACCCAGAGTGCTTTGGTCGTGGTGTCGGCAACCAGGTCACCGCGAGCACTGTTCAGGTGGTGTCCCGTGGCTCTGTGGTAAGGGCGGAATCGGGATTGGCAGGTGTCCACTTGGATTGATCGAATGATTTAATGAGACCAGATGGAAGAGTGACGCCTTTGGGCAGAGGCCTTTTTGTGAGATTGGTGTCGGTTTGGTGGTCCTTGATAGGACGTTGGTGTCGCAATGGTTATCCCTGGTTTGGTGACCAACATGGGAGGGTTCCCCTGTGAGTCTGAGTCCAGTGAGGTGATGACTGAAGACACCAGGATTTTGTAAATTGGTTTCGTCGTGCTCCCCGAGAGGGTCGAGTTGGTGCGATGTTCGAGCTCGGATGAGGAGTCCGAGAGGAGTGCGGCTCGAGATGCGGCTTCAGTCTGTGTGAGAGTCGACGGATGGCTTGCCGAGGTTTGGAATGTTTCCTTTAGACCCGATCGAGGACCAGGAAAGAAGGAAGAAGCTGAGCAAGCGGAGGTTTCCCGTTGACGTGTATCTAGCGACCGATGGATGGTCTTTTTACAGACAGAAGATGCTGGTGGTTGGGGCTCGAGCGTGGCGAGAGCCGTGTGCCAGCGAGACCTTTGGTGGTCGTTTCTGTGATGTGCCTTTCCGGTCAGGATCTGGGCTTTGTCGAAGTTTGTCTTCTGACAAGAGTTGGCACAGTGTTATGTCCGGCTTTCGGCTTGCCATGTGTGAGGTGTTTCTTGGTGCTGAGTCGATGTTCTGGTTGCGGTCTATCGAGAGGACTGCTTGAGCTGGTGGAGGCTCTGTTTTGGTTGCTCCCTTGAGGAGGGTGCACGACCTGTCAGCTGGTTGTGAAGCTGATGTGCGATTTGTCTGTCGACCATTGGGTGAATCGGTGGCTGTTTTCTCGTGCGAGGGTTGTGATTCCTCGGTGAGCAAGATTGTGGTTGCGGTGCCATGGTGGATTCTCGCGTTGTCTGAGGTGATGCCGGACTGTGTCCTTTGGTATATGCCTACTCTGTTGGCCAGTGTGCTCGGCGCGTGGAGCGAGGTGTTGTTTGTGATTGTAAGTCTGGCTGTGTCCCTCAGGATCGGTGTTTTCATGAGAATCGAGGTTTTCTGTGCTGGGGCTCTGACAGCGTTGTCAAGAGGTTCAGTGTTCTTCCCCTGTGACTTTGTGCTAGGTCCTGAATTTCGAGGACGAAATTACTTTAAGGGGGGAGGGCTGTAATGCCCCGGATTTTTCGGATCCTTGTTCGTGGGTCTCGGATCTGGTTTTTCGGAGTGTCCGATTCCGTTGTGTCTGAAATTTTGTTTCGGACATCTTTCGTGTTCGGATCGGCGTGATCCGGAGTTGTTTCGGAGGCCCGGAAGCGTTCCACTATTTTTTCGCGTGTATTTTCTGATTCCTGGTGTGTGTTTCAGTAATTCCTTTGGAACCTCGTTGCGAGTGAACCGGGCTGTTCACCTAGACGAGTGTGGTACCGTTGCGATCAACGTGTTGCGAGGATCGAGGAGGTGTATTTTTCTATTTTTTAGAATTTTTTGATTTTTTAGATTTTCCTATATAAACCCCCCACCCTCTCTCTTCCTCTCATTTCTCACTCTCACCCTCTCTCTCTTCTCCCACTCTCTCCTCTCACTCTCTCCTCTCCGGCGGCCGACAGACCGAGGCGGGGGCGAGGCGGGGCGATGCGGGCCAGGAGGACGGCGGGGATGGGTCGAGGATCGAGGCTCGAGGGCGCGGTAAAGCCGGTTCGTGGGCGTGGAGGCACCGGCGGGGTTTTGGAGGCGTTTCTTCGTGGATCGGCTTCCATGGTGCGCGAAATCTTCGGTGGAGGTAGGGAGATAGATCCTTAGCTCGTGCGCTTCATTTTCCGTGAGTTTTGTAGGTCGTGGTGAGCCGAGAGGGTCGTTTGAGGCGTTTTGGGAAAAAATCCATGTTTTGGGGGAGTGAGCCAGATCCCTCAGTTTACGGTGTTTTTGGCCGATCCAGGGGTTTAGATGTATGCCTAGGGGCTTGGGGATGGATTCCCCTTTGTTTCCCTATCACTCGGGGGTGATCGGGGCGTGGATCGGATTTTTGGGCATTTTCCCGCCGTTCTCGGTTTTCCAAAATGATCGCGGTCCACCAGTAACCGCTTTCACTGGTCGCGGTCTTAGGAGAACCGCCTTCACTCTTGTGTTTTGGTCGAGAGCGTCGGCAAGCGTCGCGGTCGTGCGATAGACCGTTTTCGTCTGGTCGCAGTCATGAGGTGACCGTGACTATGTGGTCGCGGTCCTTGGGCGACCGCTACCATCGGATTTGCGCGTGGCTAGTTGCGGTCATGAGGTGACCGTGACTGCGTGGTCGCGGTCCCCGGTCGACCACTACTGTGTGGTCGCAGTCCCCGGTCGACCACTACCACGTTGCAGTTTCCGTTCGCGTTGTTTTGACCTCCGGTCGACCCGGTTGTAACCCAATGGTTGACTTTAGGTCTCGTGAGTGTCCCGAACACCCCGTGGAGTTCCGTGACCATGTCTTTGGGGTGTCGGGTGGTTCCATTTACCTCAATTAGTGTGCCCGTAGGTGTAGTGGGTCCGGGTGACCTCACGTGTTCCGGGCTTTCGTGTTACGCTTGATCGAGCCACCGTGTATCGGTGTGTGTGCGGTGGGGTCTCCCCCGCATGTCGTGGGTTTCTTTGGAAGGTGATTCCCAAGTGGGCCACGTGTTTGGCCTTGGACTACGAGTCCAGTTATCCGGCCTGGGGCTGGAGGTTTCCCGCTTGCGCTAGGATGGGAAATCGACATGGCAGCTTGTGTGCTGCCTTGGGAATCGTGCTTCTGTGTTTTCCGTGTGGCCCGTGTGGGTGGCTTTAGTCCTTTGCGTTCCCTTCCCGAGGGAGTGGTCTTGGCGGCTCGTGAGTTATCTCGATACTCGTGCTACCATGGTTTTAGACCTAGAGATTGGACTAGATTGACAGCCTTGTGCTGTTGCGTACAACGGTCTTGACCCCGAGTCTTGTGACTCAAGGACCGTTGGGTGTAGTGCGTCTAGAGGACTGTCCAGAGCCCAGTGGCTTAGTGTCACTTGAGTTTTCTCGACTCTCGCGCAGGGTGCGTGCGTGGCCGTGGACTGCGAGTCCTATTTCTTCTTCGACTGTGATCACCGTGCGATGGGGCCGGTACGTGGGGTGGTCCCCGTACGTCGTCGGATGCGGACGTTGTTTTCCGTTGACTTGAGTGCCTACTCCTTTAGTGACCCTCCACTAGTCGTAGCCTACCAGTACGTGGTACCGGTCGCACCAGGGAGTGGTGTACGGGCTTACCCTGAGGACGGTTTTAGACTGGTTTCCGTCGGGCCCCTCGTCTAATCAGAGTCCAGTGCCAGGGGAAAACCGGTCAGAGGGCCAGACCTAGGACGCGTGGTCTGTGTATGCACACGTGGTTGGGGACAGATGACGCACGTCGACGGGCGTGACCCCAGCTAGTCACTTGTTTGTGTTTACTTGTACGGTGTTCGTACCTTTGGTAGGCGCTACCACGTCAGGCAGTTCACCTGCGGTGCGGTGCAAGTCGTCAGGGGACGCTACCGACTGTGCTTCTAGTGGGAGGTACTCATGTCGAGTACGGAGTGACAGACTGTCAGTTTCCGTGACTTTGACCTTCGGGTTTCGATCGTGTCGATCGTTGAGTTTCGGTTATTTCGCCGTGGCGCGTGTGTTGGATTTCGCGCCGTCAGACTAGTGCTAGTGGCTTTACTGAGGTCGCGTCTTGTCGTGCGGTACCCGTGACCAGGTGTCAGGGTTGCACTTTAGACAGCGTGTCCAGGTTGGCCGTGTTTTGGGAGACATGCCTCTACGGCGTGGTTACCGTGTGTTTTTACTTCGGTAAGCGGTACTAGTGTAGTTTGATAGCCTCGACCGCGAGGTCAGGGTGTGTTTCTGGTACAATAGGAGTAGTTGTGGTGCCGTGTTTCGACCGGCCACTGGGTTTACTGTTCCTACTGTTGCGGTTGCTCTTGTAGCTTTCCTTTCCGCTACCGCCGTTGTTTCCGGTTGGGGTTCCGTAGGATCCCTGCTGAGTCTCTATTTTGGAGACTCATTCCCTGCTTTTCAGGTGAGGTGGTTCTTCCTCGAGGTTTGAGGGTGCGGAGCGGAGGTTCTCTGTTGCCAGCTTGCCAGGCCGAGTGTTCACTTGGCATGTGGTACGCTTTACTGCTTTAGACTGTACTTCCTGTTGGACTGGACTCTGTTGTACCTGTAGTTGTTCTTTCTTTCAGCTTGTTGTTGTTGGTTGTCCTACTTTATTTCCTATTTCTTTGTGTCTCCACACTTCTTTTAGCCCTTCCGAGCCCTCCCGACTCGTGGGCGGCGGTGCGAGTCTCGGGTTATCGGGCCTTCCCGGTAATCGGATTCTTGGGTCATTGTCGATTTCCTCTGGGGCGCCTCGGTCCTCCTTTTGCCCTGCCACAAACCGGGACAGGTGTCCCTGGCGGACGAGGCGCTCGATCTCATCCTGGAGCTGATGGCAATCGCCGGTATGATGCCCGTGATCGATGTGGAACAGGCAATGCTTGCTGCGATTGCGGCTTTTCGACCTCATTGGCTCGGGTTGGCGGAGGAGGCCCGAGCCTTTGATGTCTTCATATATTTCGTATACTAGAGCAGTTAGGTGAGTGTACCGCTCATACTTCCTGGACGGTTCTTTCTGCTCCCCGTCTCGGTTCCGCCTCCTTCCTTGGCCCGAGCTTGACTCGGGTGCTCGCTTCTTGTCCCGCTCCTGACCCGAGCCGGTTGCGCCTCGGCATGCGCTGAGAACTTCTTCGCACTCAGCATGGCGTAATGCCAGAGTCACTAGCTCGGCAAGGGTCGAGGGAGGGTGGACGACAAGTTCGCGGTGGAGGTTCTCGTCCCGGGTGCCTCCGGTCAGCGTGGTTATGGCCGAGGCTACATCTAGGCGGGGGATTCTCTGGGCTTCCGATTTAAATCGGTTGATGTTGGCCCGGAGTCTCTCCCCTTGAGCCTGTTTGAGAGCCAAAAGCCCCGCTACCGACCTCGGGGGGCTGCTGCCGACGAAACTCTCCTTGAATACTCGTCGAAACTGCTTGAAGTCTCGGATGGATCCGGGGGCGAGGGCCCGGAACCATGCTTGGGCGCCTTGGACCAAGGTGGTCGCAAAAGTTCGTCGTTTAAAACACGCGTATCAATCTTAAAAATTCCAACTCGCACTAGATGAAAGAGAGACGTAATATGGTGGCGAGAAGGGTCGAATCCACAGTGAAGAAGAGATTTTTAGAGTTAAAAACCTTAGAGTCCTTTGAAAAACACTTGTGATTTGGATTTGCTTAAAGAAAATAATGAAATGATGAACAAACCAAACACTTAATTGAAAACACCATGACTATGCGATTATGCTCTAGAAAATAATTGCATGAAGTGGAAAGAAGATATAGAAGAAAGAGATAGAGAGTGAAGAAGAGCCAGAACTAGATCAAGAGAATAACTCCTTTCATTAACTTAAAAGAAAGAGTACATGAAATGTGAAACAAGTTTATACTAAGGACACAATGAGATTACAATGAAGTGAAATATCACAAAAGCAATAACACAAGAAAAGCCTGGAGTTTGGAGTTTGTAGATGGTAGCAGCAATGGTGATGATAGCGCCGTCCTCTCTTGGCCTTGGATCACGAACAACCTTGTGGAAGATGTCGTCTACGCCGGGAGGAAGCCGCCTTCGTCGTTGAAGCAGTCTTTGGGAAGTGAATAACTTTGAACCCAAGAGGAATCATGTGATGCCCAAGAAGAAGAAGTTGAAGAGGGGGAAGAGAGGAAAAACTTTAATGAAGAACTCATAGAGAAAAAAAGAGAAGAAGGGCTTCAAAATGGAGACATAACCAAAGCTAGCACCTCGGATGAACAGTAAAAACACAGGACAGCACCTTGAAAAAAAGATTATAACTTAAAATCGTAGAGAATTAGAAGATGGTGTAAAATAAGAAGTTGTAGAACATTTGAAAACAAAGGACTTTCATGAAGACAGTAAGAGGAGAAAATGATGAGAAGGGTGAGAAACAAGGGGAAGAACAGAGAGAAACACTGGTTCGCAGATGAACAGGATAGTACAGTGAAAAACACGAAATAGCTTAAAAACAAGAAGGAATTAGAAGATGAGGCAGAAGAAAAAGTTGTAGATAACTTAAAAATAAAGAACTTTGATGAAGAGTGCATGAGTTGAAAATGAAATTACGTGGGAGAACTCGGAGGCCTAAGATTGGGAGAGAAATTGCCAAAAGAAGAACACACTTCTCCTTCTTGTCATGGGCTATTTATAGGAAAAGTTGGGTAGATGGAGGGTGGAGATTGTATCAAAGGAGATGGATGGCTGGGATTTAAGTAGAATATGATGCATGGGGAAGAGAAAAAGTAGGTGAGTACACCCTCATTGGGCTTTGGATAACCCCCTTCCCAAGACTCATCATTCCTCTCCTTTATTTCAAACTTTGAATTCAATTCTCCCTCCAACCGAAATATGTGTTTCTTTTACTCAATTTCAAACTTTTAGAATTTCTTTTCCCTCCAATCAAAATATGTGCTTTTGACTTGGTCAACATGGTGGTGACAGTTTTGCCCCCGGTTTCTTTTGTAATTACCTTCGGTGTCCTACACACACATAATTACACTTTAGTACATAAAAAATACCATAATGTGCACATAAATCTCAAATGCTCATGATTATGCACTGGAGAATTAATGCTCATGGCCCTCAACTTTAATTTATTATTAAATAAGATAATCGAATTAATCAATTTGCGTGAAAGCTCCAATTTAAATGCGGAGTTGTTTGCTTAATTATATGCACATAAAATGGTGTACATGCAATGAATTGTCATAAGAAATGGACACTTATCACACCCCCCAACTTACTCATTGCTAGTCCCTTAGCAATGCCAATAAATTAAAATTTAGGACTAATAAGAGTTTGTAAAATTCATGCTTTCATATCTAGTTCTCCCTTCATAGAATCAACCAAAGATTAGGAATCTAGAATCATTAATGCACACTAGCCTTATGTAGGAACTTAATAGTACATGATTAAGAATTCAAATCAAAGCTCAATAGCACTTGTGCATGTGTAACTATCAAATCCACAGCTTAGACAATTGCATCCCCAATTTACTATTCCAAGTAAATGTCTTTTAACCCTGCACCTCTTAAATCAGAGCATTAAGTATAACTTTTTGTCTGCCTTATTGTTTTGTCCCTTTGTGATCTTTTATACCACACATGATGCTGCACTACCCTTCACTGCTCAACGTGAACCTCGACTCTTGCCTTAGGAGAAGCAGGCCCAGTTTCGCAGATCTAGGTTCCCTCTTCCGTTTTACGCGAACCTCAACACGTCTTGGGTGAAGTAGGCCCGGTTACTAAGAGTAGGGGCATTTTTCATGGTATTTTTTTCTATCTTTTATTTTTTTTCATAGTACTATTACACTTATTTGATAGATAATTTGGCAGAAAGTTTTGTAAACTGATCTCTTTTTTTAAGAAGTGCAGAATATCAGACAATATACCTAAAATAGCAGAGGACTTGTCTTGCTTGTTTCATTAGTGTGCAATGTGAATTTCTTTTTTTCTAAAGTGCACATGAACTTTAAAGGGATTCTTATATCAGTTTTCCATGGCTAGATTGACTAAATTTTCCATCATCCTTCTCCCTAATCTTTTCTATTCCAGAATTACTTTTAATTTAAGCATGACTCATGAAACTCGAAATGGGGCTTACATCTTAATGCAAGACAGAATTCTTATCAGGTTGTACTATATGCATCATGAAAATTTTTCTCTCCCCCCAACTTGAATGACATTATCCTCAATGGCATATTGAATTGAATACAATAGAACAATGTATCAATAAATACTTATGAGTAAGAAAGAGACAACCTGATAGACAGGATGAGGCCTCCCTCAATAGCATGGATAGCAATGACTTCCTCTCCATGGCCTTGACCTGACTACTAAAAACACACTAAAAAAATGTCAAAAATCTTGGGTTGCCTCCCAGAAGCGCTAAGTTTTTCGTCTTCAACCAGACGCATGAGAGCTCACAAAGATTTTATTCCAGACCATTTAGAATAATGGATTCTTTTTTCAACTGATCATTTTCCAAATAAGGTTTCAATCTTTGACCATTGATAGTGAAAATGTGATAATTTTGAGGATTTAAAATTTTGACAGCACCATGGTCAAAAGCTTTGATTACAATGAATGGACCATCCCACCTAGACTTCAATTTTCTAGGAAACAAACGCAGCCTTGAATTAAAAAGGCAGACTTTTTGGTCAGGTTGAAAAGATTTTCTCAAAATGTGCTTGTCATGAAAGGCTTTGGTCTTGGCTTTGTAGATCTTGGAATTTTCATATGCTTCATTGCGTAGCTCTTGCAACTCATTGAGTTGGAGAGCTCTATGGGAACCAGCTTGGGCCAAGTGCAAATTCACTTGTTTTATTGCCCAGTATGCCCTATGTTCTAGCTCAACTGGTAGGTGACAAGCTTTTCCAAAAATCAGCCTATAGGGGGATATACATATGGGAGTTTTGTAGGCAGTCCGATAGGCCCAAAGAGCATCATCCAATCTTTCAGACCAATCCTTCCTATCGGGCCGAACAGATTTTTGTAGGATATTTTTAATTTTCCGATTGGATATTTCCACTTGGCCACTTGTTTGGGGGTGGTAGCGGGTGGCGATTTTGTGAGTGATCCCATATTTCTTAAGCAAAGCTCGGAATTGGGAGTGAGTAAAATGTGAACCCCCGTCACTTATGATAGCCCTGGGACACCCAAATCTAGAGAAGATGTTCTTACGAACAAATTTCACCATAACTTTGTGATCATTAGTCCGAGTGACTATTGCTTCTATCCATTTAGACACATAATCTATGGCCACAAGAATGTATTCGTTTCCAAATGATGCTGGAAATGGTCCCATAAAATCAATCCCCCAAATATCAAAAACTTCAACAATCAAGATGGGATTAAGTGGCATCATGTCTCTCTTTGAATTGTTTCCCACGGCTTGGCACCTTAAACAAGTTTTGGAAAATTCGTAAGCATCTTTGAATAATGTGGGCCAATAGAATCCGGTCTGCAACACTTTCGCCGCTGTTTTCTTTCCTAAAAAGTGTCCCCCACAAGCGAGATTATGACAGAAATTCAACACAGACTGTTGTTCCTCCTCGAGGACACATCTTCTAATGATCTGATCAGAACCCATGTGAAACAGCTCCGGGTCCTCCCAAAAATAGTGCCTTAGCTTTGAAAAGAATCGATCCTTCTCCTGTTTAGACCACCCTTCTGGGATCTGTCTTACCGCCAGGTAGTTGACTATATGAGCGAACCAATGGGTTATTGTATGAGAGATGGAAAGAATTTGTTCATCAGGGAAGGAGTCGGACATAGGGGCACTTTCGGTAATTACAATCCTAGATAAGTGATCAGTTACAACATTCTCCAACCCCTTCTTGTCTCTGATTTCCAAATCAAACTCTTGTAGTAACAAAATCCACCGTATGAGACGGAGTTTGGCTTCCTTCTTAGACATCAAAAATTTTAATGCTGAGTGATCGGAATAAACAATGACTTTCGCCCCTAACAGATATGATCGAAACTTCTCGAGGGCGAACACAACAGCTAATAATTCCTTCTCCGTGGTGGTGTAGTTCATTTGGGCATCAGCGAGGGTGCGGCTCGCATAGTAGATAACCACGGGCTTATTTTCAACTCTTTGACCTAGGACAGCTCCTACAGCATAGTCTGAGGCGTCACACATGATCTCAAAAGGGAGCGACCAATCAGGAGATTGAAGAATAGGAGCTTGTGTGAGGGCCGCTTTTAAAGAGTTGAATGCCTCTAGACAGGACTCATCAAGATGAAAGGGAGTGTCCTTGGCAAGCAATTGTGTGAGTGGTCGAGCAATGGTGGAGAAGTTTTGAATGAATCTGCGGTAGAATCCTGCATGGCCAAGAAAGGAACGGATCTGTTTGACCGAAGAAGGGGGAGGAAGATTAGAAATCAAATCTACCTTGGCTTTGTCAACTTCTATTCCCCTCTCTGAAACTACATGGCCTAAAACGATCCCTTCTCTTACCATGAAGTGGCTCTTTTCCCAGCTTAACACTAGATTTGACTCAATGCACCTTTTTAATACCCGAGTTAAATTTCCCAAACAATCTTCAAACGAATCACCAAACACTGAAAAGTCATCCATAAAAACTTCCAAGCATTCTCCCACCATTTCAGAGAAAATGGACATCATACACCGCTGGAATGTGGCAGGGGCATTGTAGAGCCCAAAGGGCATTCTTCTAAAAGCAAACGTGCCATAGAGGCACGTGAAAGTTGTTTTCTCTTGATCTTCTGGGAAAATTGTAACTTGGTTATACCCGGAATAGCCATCCAGAAAGTAATAATACTTCTGCCCAGCCAGTTTCTCCAAGATCTGATCAATGAATGGGAGTGGGAAATGATCCTTTTTCGTGACAGAATTCAGCTTTCTATAATCAATGCAGATTCTCCACCCAGTTGGTAATCGTGTGGGAACTTCTTCTCCTCTCTCATTTGTTACAACTGTCAGTCCTGACTTTTTGGGAACAACTTGAGTTGGGCTGACCCACTTACTATCGAAAATGGGATATATGATCCCGGCATCCAACCATTTGACAACTTCTTTCTTCACTACCTCCTTCATACTTGGATTCAGCCGATGCTGCATCTCTCTGCTCGGCTTGGCATTGTCCTCCAAGTAAATGTAATGCATACATACATCTGGACTAATACCTTTCAAATCCGCCACTGACCAACCTATCGTCCTCTTGTGCTCCTGAAGGACATCTATGAGTTGGGATTCCTGAGCAGCAGTGAGGTTGGAAGCAATGATTACGGGCAGAGTTTGGTTAGGACCTAGATAAGCATACTTCAAAGGATCTGGCAGAGCCTTCAATTCTAGACATGACGGCTGATCCAAAGATGGAAGAATAGGTTCAACTTGAAGTGGAGGGAGTGGCTCCACTCTACAGTGGGGTGCACTAGAAAGTGGAGAATCCTAGAGCATGCTACCCTCTTCTAGACATTCCTCATTAACTTCCAGACTTTCTTCAATTAGTTCTTCAAAAACATCAATGACATTACATTCCCCCTCATGGTCTTGATATTGAGATGCTTTGAACACATTCAGAGAAACCTTCTCTCCTCCAAAGGAAATATCCATCATCCCCGTGACACAATTTATATTGGCCTTGGCCGCAGCAAGAAACGGACGTCCCAAAATGATAGGTGTGTGCTTTAATTCCTCGGACGAGGCCATATCCAGAATAAGAAAGTCCACTGGGAAATAACATTCATGCACCTTCACAATCTCATCTTCCAATAGTCCCCTCGGAGTCTTTACAGATCGATCTGCCAGTTGAAGGATTATAGATGTAGGTTTCAACTCCCCTAGATCAAACTGCTCATATATAAAGGTGGGTAACAAGTTCACACTGGCTCCAAGGTCCAGCAATGCTCTATCAAATGTAATTCCACCTATATCACAAGAAATCAGTGGAGCTCCGAGGTCCTTCAATTTTTTAGGCAAATGATTCATAACAACTGCGCTGACATCTTCAGACAAGCGGACCTTTTGTGTTACTGCCTTTGGTTCTCTTTTTGGTGTACATAGCTCTTTCAAAAATTTTGCATATACCGGTACATGTTTTATCGCATCCAATAGTGGAATATTGATGTTCACCTGTTTAAACAATTCCACTAGTTCATCTTGTTGGACCGGTTTTCTCTGTTGAGCTTTAGGCTTCAATGCATCAGGGAATGGGGCCTTAGGAACATACTCTCGAGGTCCTTCATCAACCTTTGCTTTCCCTTTGTCCAGCTTATTTTCTCCCCCCTCTTGCCTCTTCTTTTCTTGCATAACTACCAGCTCCTCCTCTTCACTATCACTTTCGATATGGGCATCTTGACCTGAACTACTGCCAACTTCCTTAGTCCTATAAGGATTATCTAAAACCTTCCCGCTCCTAAGAGAAGAGATTACCTTAGCATTCTCAAATTGAGCACCTATAGGAGGGGGTAGCTGAGGTTGATTGGGAGCTCTTGTGATGCGGGACGGGACCACGGACACGACAAGCTCGCGATCGTCCCTTGATGAGGGAAGCGTCGGACGTGCACGGTTGAGAAATCGGCAAGAACTAGGGTGGTCGATTTGCACTCTCGTGCCCGAATCGGGTCACGGGGACGGCCTCGCTCTCTCTCGCAGCAGCGGTGAATGATAATATAGCGAGCTAATGGACCTAAAGCATGCTCTCTAGCAGCGGCATAAACAAGTATATATGAAAATAAGCAAATGCCGAGTGTAGGGAGCGAGAACGATACCTCCACGCGCTCGGCGTGGGGAAGACGGGCCCGGCCGAAAATCGTACTCCCGGAACAATATTACACAATATTACAGAAATGCAAGCCGCTGCCCACTCCACGCAGGGAGGTAAAGGGCTACACAATGGGGTCCGGGAGGACCGAATTCGGGTTGACGGGCGGCTTCTTGCGTTGATTCGGCAACACCCGAACACGTGACGGTGGGGTCCACGTGCTGTCCGGAGGGGCCGTGTGGAACCCGGTGGCACCGCTGTAGTGGTGGATGCCCGGAGGGTCGCTCCTTGGGATGGCGGCACGCTAGTTCGCCGACCGGAAGCCCGGCGGCTCCGTTCGGCACCAGTCGGTACCCGATCAGAAATCTGCCGGTTCTGTATTTCGGCGCGCGCTCCGGCGAGAATGGGCGCTGCGATCAGCCCCGATGTCGGATCGACACGAGACTGGCACCGTTGGAAAGCTAGCTTGAAGCTCTTCAACCTAGGCCCAAAGATCTGGCCTGGATCTGCTCGGATCTTGACTTATGGAATTTTCAATCTCCTGTTGTACAGTAACCGAAGACTCAGACCTGCAGAGAACTTGACTATGGATTGCCTTTGACCGAGAGGTAGACGTCCGAATATGGGGTTGTGTTCTTCATAGAAGTTGTTGGAAATGGAGTTGGGAAGACAGCAAAATTAGTTTGGATACGTTTGGATCTCTCAATGATTTACTGTGATTTGTTTACTGGATGAAGGTCGGATCTGGGATCTGACTGAAAGTACTGTAGCTCCAGTAGAACATGAATTATTAAAAATAGGTAGAATGATGATAAAAATTTAATAAAAATTGTGGTGGTAGGGGACGATGGACAGAACACCCATTTAAATTGGGAGGTCTAACATAAATCAAAAGGGTGGTAGAAGGTGGATAACTCAGGGCTACTGTCACTGTAGATAGTGACAGAACAGATCTGAGATAGAGAGTTGAATGAAATTGTAAAGATATGAAACGGTGGCTTTTGAACCTGGATTTTTTTGTGGAAAATGGGCTAGACGATAGGAACCAACCCTCAAAATTTCAAATCGATCTGAGCTTGTGGCTGGCTTCAGGAATTCATGAACTGCACCTCTGTCCAGCAGGACAGAAAACCGAAGACGATCCCGTGGCGGCTCGAAGGCGGCACGAACGGCGGCGGCGGCGGCACCGACGATCACCGGAGGTTGAGAGGAGATGAAAGGAGATAGAAATACTCTAGAAATGGAGGTTGGGATGAAGAAACCAGAGGGAGAGAGGGAGGAGGTCGAAATTCACTCAAGGCATTCAACAAAATTCTGATTTTTCATTGATTTTCTCATGAAAATACATGGTTATATATGACTCCAATCAAATCTAATATGGACCCTTGGATCAAGGGTTGGGGATTGAATGGCTGAGATGAAGTGTGAATAACACACCAAATACAATTTTTTTAATCTATCTTGACCATTCCAATTCAAACTTGGACTAATTCCATTCCAACCTCACCTAAATCACACCTAACTAGCCTAATAGAGCCAAAGAAGGGGGCGCCCCCTTCATGGGCCTCCCTTGGGCCAAATGTGGTCAAAATGCCATGTTACAAGCCCACTAACCATGCTAGACTCTTCCACCCTTGGTGGCCCATGAGAGAGAGAAGCCTATTTGGGCCTAAGTGGCTATTAAGGTCCATAATGATGGCCTTAAGACCCAATATGGAATAAGCTCCTAATGGACTCTACTAATGGCAACCTAGTCATGGACTCTGCATTACAAATGGCCCATTGGCTTGATATAACCTTACAAGGAGCCCAAATGAAAGAAATGACACAATTACAATCTTATACAAGCCATAACACACAAATACACTCCACCCGTGTAAGGAAATCACCTCTGATGCCCCATCATCTTGGAGGGAAGTCTGGAGGTTGTTGATTGCGGGGGTTGACCACCGGTTGGCTCGGGAGCTGGCCTACCTATCTTCTCATGTTATTAGCAGCAAGTTGCCCTATTTGGTTTTCCAACTTAGAAATGGATTGTGCTTGGGTAAGGATGAGTTGTTGGAGTTGTTCAAACTTGTCATCAAAATTGGGCTGCGGAGGTTGAGGAGGAGGGGGTTGGAAAGGAACTTGAGTTTGAAAACGGTTTGGAGGATATTGATGATACTGGCCATGAAAATGTTGAGTGGGAGGTTGAGGATACGGGGTCGGAGGTTGAGAATATTGTTGGAAAGGTGCATTGGATTGAGAGAGATTATGATGAGACTGAGCTAGTTGAAGAGGAGATTGGTAATGTTGGTGGGTTTAAGCTTGAAAAGGTTGTTTTTGAAAAGAGGGATTAGATTGGGTAGATAGACCTTGCTGAGATTTCTAAAAAAAATTCGGGTGGTTCCTCCAGCCTGGATTATAGGTGTTGGAATAAGGATCATAAGGAGACTTAGAGACACCCTGAGCAGCAAAGATTTGTTCTTGGATGAATGGAGGAAGTTGGGCTGCTGTGGGGCAATCAGTTACGGAATGGCTAGGGCTTGAACAAAGAGCACAAATCTCTTCATTAGTGGGCGCTGAGAATGATTAAGGTTGGGAGGCAGAAGGTATAGAAGATTCCTGCCTATTCATAGATAACAACTGGTCTAACTTTTGAGCAACCAAATCAACCTTTTCCATCTTCTGCGCCAACAAATCCATTTTATTCAACCTTTGAGTTATGGCATTGATATCCATCTTGTTCTCACACTCACCTTGGCTCTTAACTTCATAAAGCCCACCCCTCTTAGAAGGCCCAATCATTCTTTCATATGATGACAGCGAGGTATGACTTATGGAATTTTCACTAAACATTTCAAATAAATCGTAAGCCTCATCCTCACTCTTACTCGTGAATACTCCTCCACATGATGCATCCACCATCTGTCTATAATTCTCCGCCAGACCCTCATAGAATGTCTATACAATTTGCCATCTTGATAACCCATGGTGGGGGTATTTCCTCAATAAATCTTTTAGTCTATCCCATGCTTCATGGATATGTTCCCCTGAGTTTTTTGTGAATCCAGTAATTGCTCTTCTCATCGTATTGGTTCGCCCTATGGGATAGAACTTCTTCAAAAATTCTTTTTGCATTTCTGCCCATGTATCAATGATCCTACCCAAGGCTCCTAACCAATATTTGGCTTTATCCTTGAGAGAGAATGGGAAGAGAGTTAGCCTAAGAACATCATCAGAGAAATTCTGGATTTTAACAGTTGAGCAGATCTGAAGGAACTCATCAAGATGTTTGTAAGGATCTTCATTGGGATTTCCATAGAAAGATGGTAACATTTGGATGGTACTAGACTTGATTTCATAATGAACCGCCTGGGTCTGAGGTGCTTAGACATAGAAGGATGGTTGGTATTGATTGGACAAGAAATAGTCCTTCATTTGCTTTGGAGGATCGGGATTTTCGGCCATTAGATTTTGGTGGTGAGGTCCTTGATTTTCGGCCATGAGATCTTGTTGGAGATCGTTCTCTGGATACAAGACTCTCTCAATTTCTTGAATGAGTCCTAGTAAGTTTGGATGTTGAGATCTTCTACCTTGCATGAACTAGGACGAAGAGAGAGATGAAAGAGATTTTTTTATGATGATTTTTGTTTAATTTTTTTTCTCTTTTTTTTGATTTTGATACAAACTAGGATGAAGAGAGAGAAGATGAGATTTTATTTTTATTTTTGTTTTTATATATTTTTTTTGCAAACATAAACAAGTTATCACATAAATTACTTAATGCCTTAGATGTGACCTAGACCTACAAATTGGGTTTCACAAAATGGCTAAAGTGCAACTTAAGTTCACCCTCAATATTTTCACCGGCCAGGTAAGAGGTGGGGTAGTGGGAGGTTCCCCCTACTTTCGTAGGGACCTAATTATGCCAAACCACTAGCCCGCTTAAGGCGTTTGCCGTCCGACTGTCTTGTCTTAGGCACCGGTTTTCACAAGAGGGTAAGCCCAAATAACACAAGAACCACAGTGTGAACCTAGGGCCAACGTCTACTGAATTTTATTTAGGGTCTAGGTGATGCAAAGATGAAGAAAGTTATGATTTGTGGGCTAAGGAAGGTGATGAAATCCCCACCTTATCTTGCTTATGGGTGTTGCCCTTAGAATATTTTAGAATGATATGTAACAAAGCAAGTTCAAACAGGGGGTTCTATGCAAATATGCATGAGCATGTGATTAAGAAAGAGATTAGAAAAGAACTCACCTTGCCCCTCGTAATCTTCCAAAATAAAATTAACATAAACTGAACAATAAGGAAGGAAGAACTTCTATCTTACATGATGCATGACCTAAAGTATGAAAGTGTAATTTCTACTCTTGCAATGAAGATTTTTATTGAAGTTCAAGTAATGTTTTTTTTTATTTTTATTTAGTGAACCTATCTAAACACAAGATATGAAATGTAAAGAAATAAAATTAAAATGAATGAGGAAAAGTTTGGATACTTACTTGAAAATCGTTCTCCCGTTCTTTATTTTTTTTTCAAAATGAATGACAGAAAGACTAAGGAAAAGGTGGAGACTTACCTCTGATTTTTTTTTGAATTTTCAAGTTATTTTTTTCTTTTTTTCCTGTAAAAATAAGAAAAGAGAACTTTATTAGTACACTATATACATAAGGAAAATAAAATTCTTAAGTCAAAAATCACCATTCCTCCCCGACAACGGCGCCAAAAATTGATAATGCAAAAGTTCATCGTTTAAAACACGCGTATCAATCTTAAAAATTCCAACTCGCACTAGATGAAAGAGAGACGTAATATGGTGGCGAGAAGGGTCGAATCCACAGGGAAGAAGAGATTTTTAAAGTTAAAAATCTTAGAGTCCTTTAAAAAACACTTGTGATTTAGATTTACTTAAAGAAAATAGTGAAATGATAAACAAACCAAACACTTAATTGAAAACACCATGACTATGCGATTATGCTATAGAAAATAATTGTATGAAGTGGAAAGAAGATATAGAAGAAAGAGATAGAGAGGGAAGAAGAGCAAGAACTAGATCAAGAGAACAACTCCTTTCATTAACTTAAAAGAAAGAGTACATGAAATATGAAACAAGTTTATACTAAGGACACAATGAGATTACAATGAAGTGAAATATCACAAAAGTAATAACACAAGAAAAGCCTGGAGATTGGAGTTTGTGGATGGTAGCAGCAATGGTGATGATAGCGCCGTCCTCTCTTGGCCTTGGATCACGAACAACCTTGTGGAAGATGTCGTCTACGCCGAGAGGAAGTCGCCTTCGTCGTTGAAGCAGTCTTTGGGAAGTGAATAACTTTGAACCCAAGAGGAATTATGGGATACCCAAGAAGAAGAAGTTGAAGAGGGGGAAGAGAGGAAAAACTTTAATGAAGAACTCAGAGAGAAAAGAAGAGAAGAATGTCTTCAAAATGGAGACATAACCAAAGCTAGCACCTCGGATGAACAGTAAAAACACAGGACAGCACCTTGAAAAAGAGATTATAACTTAAAAATCGTAGAGAATTAGAAGATGGTGTAAAAGAAGAAGTTGTAGAACATTTGAAAACAAAGGACTTTCATGAAGACAGTAAGAGGAGAAAATGATGAGAAGAGTGAGAAACAAGGGGAAGAACAGAGAGAAACACTGGTTCGCAGATGAACAGGATAGTACAGTGAAAAACACGAAATAGCTTAAAAACAAGAAGGAATTAGAAGATGAGGCAGAAGAAGAAGTTGTAGATAACTTAAACAAAAAGAACTTTGATGAAGAGTGCATGAGCTGAAAATGAACTTACGTGGGAGAACTCGGAGGCCTAAGATTGGGAGAGAAATTACCAAAAGAAGAACACACTTCTCCTTCTTGTCATGGGCTATTTATAGGAAAAGTTGGGTAGATGGAGGGTGGAGATTGTATCAAAGGAGATAGATGGATGAGATTTAAGTAGAATATGATGCATAGGGAAGAGAAAAAGTAGGTGAGTACACCCTCCTTGGGCTTTGGACAACCCCCTTCCCAAGACTCATCATTCCTCTCCTTTATTTCAAACTTTGAATTCAATTCTCCCTCCAACCGAAATATGTGTTTCTTTTACTCAATTTTAAACTTTTAGAATTTCTTTTCCCTCCAATCAAAATATGTGCTTTTGACTTGGTCAACATGGTGGTGACAGTTTTGCCCCGGGCTTCTTTTGTAATTACCTTCGGTGTCCTACACACACATAATTACACTTTAGTCCATAAAAAATACCACAATGTGCACATAAATCTCAAATACTCATGATTATGCAATGGAGAATTAATGCTCATGGCCCTCAACTTTAATTTATTATTAAATAAGATAATCGAATTAATCAATTTGCGTGAAAGCTCCAATTTAAATGCGGAGTTGAGGTTAACTATGAAATATGCATAATTACCTAATTATATGCACATAAAATGGTGTACATGCAATGAATTGTCATAAGAAATGGACACTTATCAATCACGAACCACCTTGCGGAAGATATCGTCTACGCCGGGAGGAAGTCACCTTCGTCGTTGAAACTACTTTTGAAGGGTGAATAACTTTAAAACCAATAAGAATTAGGGGATGCCCAAGAAGAAGAAGTTATAGAGGAGGAAAAGTGAAAGAACTGTTATGAAGAACTCAGAGAGAAAAGAAGAGAATAAAGGTTTCAAAATGAAGGAATAACAGATTCTAGCACTTCAGATGAACAATAAACTCACATGATAGCAATGTAAAAAATGGGGAATAAATTAAAAACCTGAAAGAATTAAAAGATGAGGTAGAAGAATAAGTTGTATAAAATTTAAAAACGAAGAACTTCTATGAAGACAGCAGGAGGAGAAAATGGAAGGAAGATGGAGAAATAATGGGAAGAACAGAGAGGAACACTGATTCGTAGATGAACAAGATAGCATAGTGAAAAATAAGAAATAACTTGAAAAATAGAGAGAATTAGAAGATGACGAAGAAGAAGAAATTGTAGAGCATTTAAAAATGAAGAACTTTTATGAAGAACACATAAGAATAATAGGAGCAGAAGGGGGAGAAACTGGTGACCTAAGGTGAAGGTGGGAGAGGGAGAGAATTATCAAAAGAAGAACTCCCCATCTCCTCCTTGTCATGGGATATTTATAGGAAAAGTTGGGTCAATGGAGGGTGGAGATTGTATCAAAAGGAGATGAATGGGTGGGATTTATGTAGAAGATGATGTATAGGGAAAAGGAAAAAGAGGTGGACATCCCCTTTATTGGACTTTGGGCACCCCATTTTCCAAGGCTCATCATGTCTCTCCTTTATTTCAAATTTTGAATGTCCTTTTCCTCCTTTTCAAACTTAAACTTTGAATTCCTCCTTTTCAAACTTTGAATTCAAAATTTGAACTTTCTTTTCCCTCCCACCAAAATATTTTGAATTCTTTATTTGACTTGGTCAAAGTGGTGATGATAGTTTTGCCCCCGGCTTCTTTTACAATTACCTTCGGTGTCCTGCACACACATAATTACAATCTAATCCATAAAAATTATCATAATGTGCACATAAATCTCAAATGCTCATAGTTATGCAATGGAGAATTAATGCCCATGACCCTCAACTTTAATTTATTAAATAATATCACCAAATTAATCAATTTACGTGAAAGTTTCAATTTAAATGCAAAGTTGAGGTTAACTGTGAAATAGGCATAATTGCCTAATTATATGCACATAAAATGATGTATATGCGATGAATTACTATAGAAAATGGACACTTATCAACCGTCGAGACCATTCCTTCAAGATGGGAACTCAAGGAAGGCCACTCACATGCGGGGGAACCCCACCGCACTCACACCGACTCACGGACGGACACAGAACAGAATAGGCCATCACGGCCAACAACAGGACTATAACGGCCTACTATAGGTGCGTTACACGCTCTGACGCACCCAGATTGGGCCGTCAGGGCCAACTAGCCTAAGCCTAAGACTCGAACGTACAGCATGTAACGGTCTAATATGGACGCATTACAACACCCTGGCGCATGGAGGTTGGGCCGTTAGAGCCAACCGACATAGCCAGTCAAACTCGGTCAAACAGCATGTAACGGCCTAAGGAAGGCGCGTTACAAGGCTCTGACGCACAAGGGATGGACCGTCAGAGAAAATCGACAGACACGGTCTTTGAGAAACGCCCAGGCTGTAACGCACCAACATAGGCGCGTCAGAGTCATGTGATGGTCCTACATTGGGCCGTCACACTGACCCACTGTTGAAGACCCGAAACGACCAATGGCTGTGGCGGTCTATCGTAGGGCCGTCAGAGACCTCTGACGGTCACTGGAACGACCGCTACACTGTCACGGCGGGAAAAATAGTGGAATGGCCAAATTGGCCCGTTCCACGCCCCATTCACGCCGAAGCGCAGGGGAAACAAACTCACACGATGAAAAATAACCCCTGGAGGTTAAAAAGACCACATGCACGCATTAAAACGCAAGATCGGGGCGATTTTGACGAATCGACCCTAAACGAGTCAACGAGATTCTCGGACTCCTACCGGCCCCGAATGACGACCAAACACTACAAAACTTACATGAATGGGATTCAGACATCCCAGCGGTCATTTTGACACTAACTAGACTAAGAATGGTTGCCGTTTTCCGGTGAACCCTACAAACCGCAAAAATGACGGCTTTGCTAGAACTGGCCCGATCTAGCCCGTTCGAGGACCAAACCACGCACAGAAGCAGGGAAAACGTGCAGGAGGAAGTGGCGATCCGTCTCCCTACCTCCACCGAAGAAACCGATCGTGGAGGCGACTAAACCACACCGAAAACCACAACGTGAAGTCAACCGCTGGCTTTGAATCCACCGTTCGGGATTGCGCCAAAACCAACCCGATCCTCGCTCCATCACGCGTCTCAGCAGCTTCCCGGCGTCGTCAGCTCACCCACGAACCCCTCTGTCTGCAGCCGGAGGCGAAGAGGTGAGAGAACGAGAAAGAACGGGAGAGGGAGAGAGAGTGAGCGTGAGTGAGAGGAGAGAGAGAAGGGGGGTTTAAATAAAAAGGAAATTAGAAATTTTTCTAATTTCCAAAAATCCGTAAATTACGTCAAAAATACACAAATTCATAAAAATATGCAAAAATAGCCGAAACGATCCTCGCGAAGAGTACATCGCAACTGTATCGTCCACGAGTCGATGAACTGAGAACTAAACTCACCGTAGGGTTCCGTAACTAGTACGAGAGAAAAACCCACACGGATCGTAAAACTCAACTCAGGAACTACAAAAGCGATCCGAAACTCTCCAAAAAGGATCTGAAAGACCTAATAATGATCCAATAAAGATCTAGGGCATTACATCCTCCCCTCCTTTAAGAAATTTCATCCTCGAAATTTAAGGACTAGCAAAGGAGAAGCAGGGAAGAACAACCCCAAGACACGACTACGGAAACGACACGAATCACGAGAAAATATAATTCAGACGAACACCGTCAGACCATAATCACGAGTACACGCTCAGGATAGAGCACGACACAAGTAAATACGAGTCCAACACCTCTGAAACAAGGCAGTGTCGCTTACGTCTCATAGGAAAAGAGACACGACTGCCACAACAATAGACACCGAGAAAAACAAAACGGCAGACACATCAAGCAGCAGCTTAAACAATGAGACATAGTCCTCTCAGCTGACAGCCTGACAACATCATCGGCTCCAGTGCCAAAGGCGACAAGGAACACCTGGAACATAGGACACCAACGACAGATTCACGGAGAAACAACAGCAAGATAACAGCACCGGACCATGGGCACAATCAGGTCAGTCCTCACTGAGATATTACATCTGATCGAGGCGTAAGCTAACTCTACCAGGAGAAAAGAGTACAGCAAAGCTAACCGGCAAGAGTTGCTCCACAAAGTGCCAATGATAGATATACAAAATCATAGAGAAATAGCACCTACAAAAACAACAACGGCAGCACTCGCAGGATTCCGGCTCCGTACAGGACACAGAACCACGGAACACCACTGTAAGCTAGGTCACATCAAGGCACAACAACAGCTGAATGCACGACCACAAGGGAACGAGTCATGCATCGAGCAGCTCAGTAAGAAAGACCCACAACAACGAGAAACGACAATAAAATGACAATCTCAAGGGACGCATCTCAAGGACCACAAGCACGCCTCGAGAACACAACACCCAAGAGAAGGAAATGCAGAGCAAAGGGTACTCAAGCAGCAGGAATGTCGACAAATTCCCCAAGACTCACAAATGCCGATGCTAACAGTAGAAAAATTACCAGCAACAGCACGGCAGCAGACAACGTCAAGGCATAAGGAGCCAAGACGAAGTCACATCGAGAAGAAGCAATTCTCTCGACCAGCCAGAATCTTACGAAAAGATCCTCGACCTGGGGGTTATCAGCCCACACGCTTCAGCTGCACACTCATAAAACGCGCACAGGCACCAGAAAAATATCTCGGCATCCGCATCTCAGCACCCGTATGACAGTATCGCAATTCATGAAAATCACAATATAACACGCCACGAGTACTGATCCAGCGAACGACCGATCACAAGAAGCCTAAGTGCAAAGAAGAGGAGTACCAACTTCAGCACAAGGCCCAAGGAAAAGACTAATCTCAGCTTACCTTCACGTCTTGAAAACGATAAATGAGCCTTCACAATACATCGGCCACTAGACACGGCACGACAAATACGGTACGCGACATCTCTTAACACCATGATGGAGTCCAAAGCCAAGCAACCGTAAGACAAGGAGCAGATCAGGCTCAGAATAAACACTGTCCACACTTAAGCAGACACAGGAAAAAGGCATCCCTAAGACAATAATTCCAAGGCTTTCCTCGAAAAGACTCCACCAGATGGGATGAGAAACATTAAGCTCGATCAACAGAAGCTCACCAGGAAGGGAAAATCCTAGGTTCGCCCAAGCATCTTCTCAATCAAGGAATCTAATTGCGCACTTCAACAGAAGCGAGACACATCAGGAGCTGAATAGACTCAAGTTGGGACGACCAAAATAACGTAAGAACGTGTACAGTCATCACACCAACTCGAAAAAAGTCATCAGCCACCTGAACAAACCACGAAAAAATCTCGAATAATGTACTACAGATTCAAGCCTATCAACGAACTTTGCCAAGTACAGCACGATCGAGACAGACATTACGACGGAAAAGAAGCACCTCGTCACATCCTAACGAGAGCAGGACCATCTCGTACAGTGCCAGGACAGCACGTACAAGACAACACACGGAAAACGAAGCGATACAGAATCGCGAAACCTAACGCCAGCAAATTCCACCAGCCTTCAGCTGGCCGACTGTACAGGACTTTCAAGACTCTGGTGACTGTATATCTCGGATTCCCATGTACTTCACACAACAATGCTCTGATATCAACTGTGACGACCCGGATCCCGGATACCAGATATACCTGATAGGACTATCGAATACACCTAATACAACTTGGAACCCGTGAAGCCTCCCAAGAGCGGCAAAGCTCCGAAGGGATAAAAGGATTATCATGTAGTACATTGAAGCCACAGAGATATGACAGTAAGTAAATAAATTTCATTAGATCGGTTTGCTAAAGTAGCAGAAATAAAATTACTTTTTAATTAACAGTTTAAATTTAACGATTATACACCAGAGTCAAGTCCAAAGTTAAAGACAGCAAGTCTAGCAGTACAGTCGACAGAAAAGAAAAGACGTACCCTGAAAGTCGGGGGAAGCCCGACGAAGGTACCAGCTGGCAGCTACGAACTCGAACACCAGGAACCGTACGGAAGCAGAGCGACGCCACCTACTTGAAAAGTAGGGGTGAGCCTCGTGTCACTGGCCCAGTAGGGGTCACGCGGATCCCCACTGAAAAATAACGCAGTAACACAAAACAACTAAAACAGTAAGTGTAGTAAAGCAGGAAAACTACCACTAGAAAGCTATAAAAGAAGTCTGAAACGGAAGGAGTAGAGCAACTAAAAGAAAAGGGAAAAGCCGTATTGAACTGTAACGACCCGAGAATCCGATTACTGGGAAGGCCCGATAACCCGAGACTCGCATCGCCACCCACGAGTCCGAAGACTCGGAAGGGTTAAAAGGATGGTGTGGAAACTACATAGTTATCACAAGTAATTGCAGAAATTAAACAGTTATGATAAGAAGCAGGAAAAGATAACAATTTACATGGTCCACAAAATAAAATAACCACGACAACAGTCCACGACTAGTACAGTGACAAGAAAGAAAAGTACAGCTACACGGGGCATCCCCCGGCTCAGACCTCTGGCACTACCTCTGGGCACCCGCACCACGCTGCGCTCCTGACGCGCTCCCCGAAGGTGGCGTCTCACCTGAAACACGGTGAAAACACGCAGGGAATGAGTCTCGGAACAAGACTCAGTAGGGATCACTCGAACCCTACCTCGCAAAGCGAGAAACCACTACTCTAGCGGTAGGAGAGTACCTCGGAAAGGAAAGCCCTGTACTCTACAAAGCAAGACTCTACGGCACGCAAACGACACACGTGCTACGAAGAGAAGACCGAAGCTCAACGGTCACCGACAAACCCGAAGGTCGGAAACACACGACTGACAGTCTGACACTCCGTACTCGACAGGAGTACCACCCACTAGAAGCACAGCCGGTAGCGTCCCCTGACGTCTTACACCGCACCGCAGGTGAACCGCCTGACGTGGTAGGTCCTACCCGAGGCGCAAACACCGAAAAGTAACTCACAACAAGTGACTAGCTGGGGTCACGCCCGTCGACGTGGGTCCAACCGCCCCCAACCACGTGTGCACACACAGACCACGCGTCCTAGGTCTGGCCCTCTGACCGGTTTTCCCCCGCAGCCGGACTCTGGCTACGACGAGGGGCCTACGGTAACCGGTCCACAAACCGTCTCGAAAGGTGGGTGCCCGTACACCACTCCCAGGTGAGACCAGCACCGCGTACTGGTGGGCTACGACTAGTGGAGGGTCGCTAAAGGAGTAGACTCTCGAGTCACGGAAAACAACGCCCAAGCCCGACAACGTGTGGGAATCACCCCACGCACTAGTCCCGTCACACGGAGACCACGGTCGGAGAAAAGTAAGGTTGCCACCCTCATGGGGCAACTCAGGAAGTGGCGGTCTACCCTCAGACCGTCACTGCCAAATGGCGGTCCACTCTAGGGCCGTCACTTGGAAATGGCGGTCTAAGGCAGACCGTCACACGGCCAGGGGGGATAGGGGAAGCGACGCGCCTGCCCTAGTGCGTCGCTTGGAAGCGGCGCACCTAGGCCAGGGCGTCACACGGCGCCCCACACCCTCCAAAACCACAGGGAAAGTAACGCGCCTACCCCGACGCGTCGCTTGCAAGCAACGCGTCGGGCTCAGTGCGTTACTCACATGTAACGCGCCTAGCCCAGCGCGTCACATGGCCCTACACTCGGGGTGGGAAGGGGAAGTGACGCGCCTGCCCCAGCGCGTCACTAGTAAGTAACGCGCTGGGCCCAGTGCGTCGCTTGGCCCATCCACCTGGGGTAACAACAAGAAGTGACGCACCTGCCCCTGTGCGTTACACGCATGTAACGCGCCTAGCCTGGTGCGTTACATGGCCTGACCCCCAACGGTCAAAAACCAACGGTCGAAACTAGCGGCGGCCCTGCCCTGGCGCGTCATTCTCCAAACGGCGGTCAGTCGTAGGGCCGTCGCTGCCCCCTGACCCCAAGAGCTAACACCCAGGAGAAGTAACGCTCCTGCCTAGGGGCGTCACATGCAAGTGGCGGTCACTGGAAGGACCGTCGCTTGCCTCCGAGCACGCTACGGCGGGAAAACCCCAAAAACGCCAACCACGCCCCCGTACCTCCACCGGAGAGGGGGAAAACAAGGGGGAAGACCCCTGGGGACCCCTAGCATGCATCTAAGCCACCAAAACATAGAATCATGGGCTAAAACCATAGATCGGGCGGCTCACCCCCAAAACATGGAAAAACCCCAAAAATGCCCAAACATGCCTCTCTCGGCCTCCCCGCGGCCTACAAACCACGGAAAAGAACGGCGAAGAGCTAGGGAACGTCACCCTACCTCAATGGAGCGAATGCTCCGCCGGATCGTCCACGAATCGCGAAGAACGCTTGAAAACCCTCGTTCTTCCTTAAGCTTCCCACGCTCGCCGCACGCCCCCACGACCGCCTCGCCGCCGCCCACGTCACCGCGCCGTCGCCCCGCCGCCGTCTGCAGCCGGAGGGGAGCTCGCCGTGGCCAACCGGGAGGAAGAGAGGGAGAGGGAGGGAGACACGGTGGAGGAGGAAGGAGGAAGAAGAAGAGAGGAAGAAGAAGATGGTGGGGGAGAGAGAAAAGAAAAAGGGTTTTATAGAAAAACCCGGAAAATGCGAAAAATACCAAAAATTAGGAAATTACACCCCCACGATCCTCGGAACGTACCGATCGCAACGGTACCACTCGTGCCCGTGTGAACAGCCCGGTTCACCCGCAGCGAGCGTCCGAAGAGAAAAGCCGAAACCCGCGCCGGAAATCGGAAATCACGCACGGAAAAAGCCGCGGAACGCCTCCGGGCCTCCGAAACGACTCCGGATCGCGCCGATCCGAACACGAAAGATGTCCGAAACGAAATTTCGGACACAACAGAGCCGAACGCTCCGAAAACCAGATCCGGGACCCACGAAGAAGGATCCGAAAGGTCCGGGATATTACAGCCCTCCCCCCTTAAGGAATTTCGTCCTCGAAATTGAGAACAACCAGAGGGGAAAGAAGAGGAAGACTCACTCAAACAGATACGGGAACTGCTGACGCATCTCGTCCTCACGTTCCCAAGAAGCCTCACCACCAGAGTGTCGCTGCCACACGACCTTTACCAAGGGAATGACCTTGTTCCGCAGGCGCTGCTCTCGCCTATCCTCCACGCGGATCGGAAACTCTGGGAGAGAAAGATCTGGAGTCACCTCAGGCCAAACGGAAAACTCGAGCACATGAGAGTCATCGGGCATATACTTCCGCAACATCGAGACGTGGAACACGTCATGCACCGACGCCAACTCAGGAGGCAACTGCAACCGGTAAGCAACCTCACCGATGCGCTCCACAATCGCGAAAGGACCAATATAGCGGGGACTCAGCTTCCCACGCCGTCCAAAACGCATCACCCCCTTCATCGGAGAAACTCTCAAGAACACATGATCGCCCACGGCGAACTCGAGGGGCTGCCTCCTACGGTCAGCATAGCTCTTCTGCCGACTCTGGGCCGCCAACATGTTCTGACGAACCAGGTGCACAACATCCACACATTGCTGCACCAATTCCGGTCCCGTCAAAACACGCTCACCCACCTCAAACCAATCGAGTGGAGTCCGACAAGGACGCCCGTACAATGCCTCATAAGGAGCCATGCCGATGCTCGAATGATAGCTGTTGTTATAGGCAAACTCCACCAACGGTAGGTGATGTATCCAACTCCCCTGCCACTCCAGGCAGCAGGATCTCAGCATGTCCTCCAAAGTCTGAATGGTCCTCTCAGACTGACCATCTGACTGAGGATGATATGCCGAGCTAAATGCCAACTCCGTGCCAAGAGCTCGCTGGAAACTCCTCCAGAATCCAGAAGTGAAGCGCGGATCCCGATCCGACACGATCGAAATGGGAACCCCATGCAACGGAACGATCCGCTCCACATAAAGACGAGCCAACTTAGGCACGCTCCAGCTGACCTTGACCGGTAGCAACCGAGTCACCTTCGTCAGCCGATCCACCAGCAACCAAATACTGTCCTGCCCACTCGGGGTTCTTGGCAACCCCACCACAAAATCCGTGGTCACATGGTCCCACTTCCAAGCAGGAACATCCAAGGGCTGGAGAGTACCGCCTGGTCGCTGATGCTCCGCCTTCACCTGCTGACAGATCAGGCACCTGGCCACAAATTCTGCGACATCTCTCTTCATGCCAGGCCACCAGAACTGCCTCCGCAAGTTCCGATACATCTTCGTCGCACCCGGGTGTACAGTGTACCTGCTCCCATGAGCCTCGCGTAACACCGCACGACGAACCTGCTCCTCAGCTGGGACGTACAACCTGCCACGAAACCTCGCAGCACCGTCCTCGCCGAGCTCTACGTCAGCCATAGCCAAAATCCGGGGCAACTCAGGGTCCGCATGTTGAGCCTCTGTCACCTGACGACGGATAGCAGGAGTGACAGTCAGACTCGCAAGCACAGCCAACCCTGGCTCCTGGGGAATCTTGAGCCTGAAAGATACCTCGGGCACTTGTTCCCAGAGCCTCCACCTCCTCAACATCAAGGCACTGACCGCAACCTTTCGACTCAAGGCATCGGCGACGACATTCATCCTGCCTGGCTGATAAGACAGGGTGAAGTCATAGTCCTTCATGAACTCCATCCAACGCCTTTGCCTGAGGTTCAGGTCCTTCTGCGAGAACACGTACCTCAAGCTCTGATGGTCAGTGAACACCTCGAACTTCTCACCGTACAGATAATGCCTCCAGATCTTCAGCGCGAAGATCACAGCCGCCAACTCAAGGTCATGGGTAGGGTAGTTCTCCTCGTGAGGCTTTAGCTGCCGAGATGCATAAGCCACCACTCTACCATGCTGCATCAGAACAGCACCCAGTCCAACGCCGGAAGCATCTGTACACACCACGAAACCTCCCGATCCAGAAGGCAAAACCAACACCGGAGCCGAGGTGAGCAATCTCTTCAGCTCCCTGAAGCTCTGCTCACACTCCTCGGACCAAACGAAAGGTATATCCTTCCGCGTGAGCCTAGTCATCGGGGTCGCAATGCGGGAAAAATCCTGGATAAACCGACGATAATAACCCGCAAGCCCCAAGAAACTCCGGATCTCCGTCACCGACCTCGGCCTCGGCCATTGCATCACAGCCTCGACCTTGGCGGGATCCACGGAAATGCCATCACCAGAAATCACGTGCCCCAGAAAGTGCACCTCGCTGAGCCAAAACTCGCACTTGCTGAGCTTCGCATACAACTGGTGATCTCGCAACGTCTGCAGTACCACACTCAAATGGTACGCGTGCTCCTCAGCAGACCGCGAATAAACAAGGATGTCATCCACGAAAATGACCACAAACTGGTCCAAATACGGATGAAACACCCTCTGCATCAAGTCCATAAAGGCAGCTGGGGCATTGGTGAGCCCAAACGGCATCACCAGAAACTCATAATGCCCGTACCTCGAACTGAATGCAGTCTTCTCCACATCGGACTCGCGAATCCTCAGCTGATAGTAACCTGACCGCAAATCAATCCGCGAGAACACTCGCGCAGACTGAAGCTGGTCGAACAAGTCATCGATCCGCGGCAACGGATACTTGTTCTTAACGGTCACTTCATTCAGCTGCCGATAGTCAATGCACAGCCGCAGACTACCGTCCTTCTTCTTCACAAACAACACGGGCGCACCCCAAGGGGAAAAACTCGGACGAATGTACCCCTTGGCCAGCAGCTCCTGCAACTGCGCCCTCAACTCCCTCAGTTCAGCGGGGGCCATACGGTAGGGAGCCTTCGCCAAAGGTCCCGCACCAGGTACAACCTCGATCACAAAATCGATCTCCCGCTGGGGAGGTAATCCAGGCAACTCCTCAGGAAAAACATCGGGAAACTCGCACACCACCGCGATGTCCTCGACATCCGGCTCCATCCGGTCAGACACAACCACTGACGCGAGAAAACCCTGACAACCTGAATCAAGCAACCGACGGGCTCGAATAGCAGAGATAAGAAATCGAGAAGAGGCGGAACGGATACCTTGGAAATAGAAGGTCCTCTTGCTCGGATGCTGGAAGTAGACCCTCTTCATCCCACAATCCACCACCGCTCCATGAGTCTCGAGCCAATCCATGCCTAGAATCACATCGTAATCCCGAAGCTGCAACGCATACAATCTGCCTGGCATACTCCGGCCATCGATCCACACCGGAACCTGGTCGAAGCAATACGGAGTGACCATAAAGTCACCCGAAGGCAACTCCACCGCCAAATCACAAGACAACTGGGTCACCGGCTCCTCGACGCTCGACGCGAAATCCTCCGAAATAAACGAATGAGACGCGCCAGAATCAAACAAAACCCGAGCCGCACAACCCAAAATCTGAACGGTACCTTCCACGAGCTGCGACGCCACTGCCTCTGCCCTGGTCAAGTGCGTGATCTGGCCTCGAGCCCTCTGCCTGCCTCCCACGCTGGCTGACCTGGGTAGCGGCGGATACTGTCCCTGCTGCTGCTGCTGCCTCTGCTGCTGGGGAAACTGCTGCTGCGGCGGTCTCTGTGGACAGTCACGCGCCATGTGCCCTGGCTGGTCACACCGAAAACAGATAATCGGCGCCGTGCACTGCCTGCCTGGGTGGGTCCCACCACACCGTGGACAAGGTCCTCGTGATCCACCCCCTGATCCCTGACGCTGCAAAGGAATCGGCTGCTGCACACTGCCCGATGAAGCTTGTCCCTGATCCTTGGGCTTCTTACGGAAACCCTTCTTCAAGAACTTCTTGACCTTCGAGCTAAAAGACGCAGATCCTGTCACTGAAGCTGCCGATGCCGGTACTCCTGAACCACCCGACGCATGCTGGAAGAAACCCTGCTGCTGGGTAGCCGACTGCTGGCTGCGACCTGACACGGACTGCCCCTGGCTGATCGGTCCTCGAGTCCTCTGCATATCCATCTCCAAGGAAATCGCAACACGAGACGCTGTCTCTAGATCAGTGGCCCCATTCGCGATCAAATGGTGCCTCAGCTCCAGCCTCAAGCCCTGTACAAACTGCGTGGTCCTCACCCTCTCATGCTCCATGACATGAGGTGCGTACCGACCCAGCTCGACAAATCGGGCCCTGTACTGCAACACGGACATGTCACCCTGCACCAGCTCCAGAAACTCCCGCATCCGCTGCGTAGCAACGACGTCTGGACAGTACGTACGCTCGAAAGCACTGACAAAGTCACCCCACTCGACCTGCTCAAGTGGACGAAGCTGAAAGGACGTCTTCCACTCGGAAGACCACCACCTCCGAGCCGTACCCTGCAACTGGTTGTAGGCCAACACCACTCTGTCCTCGGCAGTACTTTTCGCAGAACTGAACACCCGCTCCATCTCATCGAGCCAATCACGAGCCGCATCAGGGTCTGCCTGGCCGCTAAAGTAAGGTGGATGGAACTGCATGAAGTCCCTCACTGCTCGGCCCGGCCCACCCCTGACTGACGAGCCCTCAGCAGCCTCTCCGCCAAACTGCTGAGACATGAGATGGTACATGCCACGGAAGAAATCCTCGGCCCCCGGAGCTCTCGCAGCATCCGCGGCCTCGGTAGCTCCCGGAACTCTGCTATGCTCCTCCTGGTCCCTCTGGACCCCCTGCTGGATCTCCTGACCTCCAGCCGACTGCCCCTGCTGAGAGCGAGAACTCCTCCTCGGCGCCATCCTCGCTCCTGAAGCACAAGACAGAAAACACGGAAACGGCAATGTCAGAATAAAACACGCGGTGCCCAAGGCCAGCGTCACCCGTACATCATCGCCATGGACTAGTGGACCACTACAATTACCTATGATTCCCATGTAATTCCACAACCGCGCTCTGATACCAGCTGTAACGACCCGAGAATCCGATTACCGGGAAGGCCCGATAACCCGAGACTCGCATCGCCACCCACGAGTCCGAAGACTCGGAAGGGTTAAAAGGATGGTGTGGAAACTACATAGTTATCACAAGTAATTGCAGAAATTAAACAGTTATGATAATAAGCAGGAAATAAGATAACAATTTACATGGTCCACAAAATAAAATAACCACGACAACAGTCCACGACTAGTACAGTGACAAGAAAGAAAAGTACAGCTACACGGGGCATCCCCCGGCTCAGACCTCTGGCACTACCTCTGGGCACCCGCACCACGCTGCGCTCCTGACGCGCTCCCCGAAGGTGGCGTCTCACCTGAAACACGGTGAAAACACGCAGGGAATGAGTCTCGGAACAAGACTCAGTAGGGATCACTCGAACCCTACCTCGCAAAGCGAGAAACCACTACTCTAGCGGTAGGAGAGTACCTCGGAAAGGAAAGCCCTGTACTCTACAAAGCAAGACTCTACGGCACGCAAACCGACACACGTGCTACGAAGAGAAGACCGAAGCTCAACGGTCACCGACAAACCCGAAGGTCGGAAACACACGACTGACAGTCTGACACTCCGTACTCGACAGGAGTACCACCCACTAGAAGCACAGCCGGTAGCGTCCCCTGACGTCTTACACCGCACCGCAGGTGAACCGCCTGACGTGGTAGGTCCTACCCGAGGCGCAAACACCGAAAAGTAACTCACAACAAGTGACTAGCTGGGGTCACGCCCGTCGACGTGGGTCCAACCGCCCCCAACCACGTGTGCACACACAGACCACGCGTCCTAGGTCTGGCCCTCTGACCGGTTTTCCCCCGCAGCCGGACTCTGGCTACGACGAGGGGCCTACGGTAACCGGTCCACAAACCGTCTCGAAAGGTGGGTGCCCGTACACCACTCCCAGGTGAGACCAGCACCGCGTACTGGTGGGCTACGACTAGTGGAGGGTCGCTAAAGGAGTAGACTCTCGAGTCACGGAAAACAACGCCCAAGCCCGACAACGTGTGGGAATCACCCCACGCACTAGTCCCGTCACACGGAGACCACGGTCGGAGAAAAGTAAGGTTGCCACCCTCATGGGGCAACTCAGGAAGTGGCGGTCTACCCTCAGACCGTCACTGCCAAATGGCGGTCCACTCTAGGGCCGTCACTTGGAAATGGCGGTCTAAGGCAGACCGTCACACGGCCAGGGGGGATAGGGGAAGCGACGCGCCTGCCCTAGTGCGTCGCTTGGAAGCGGCGCACCTAGGCCAGGGCGTCACACGGCGCCCCACACCCTCCAAAACCACAGGGAAAGTAACGCGCCTACCCCGGCGCGTCGCTTGCAAGCAACGCGTCGGGCTCAGTGCGTTACTCACATGTAACGCGCCTAGCCCAGCGCGTCACATGGCCCTACACTCGGGGTGGGAAGGGGAAGTGACGCGCCTGCCCCAGCGCGTCACTAGTAAGTAACGCGCTGGGCCCAGTGCGTCGCTTGGCCCATCCACCTGGGGTAACAACAAGAAGTGACGCACCTGCCCCTGTGCGTTACACGCATGTAACGCGCCTAGCCTGGTGCGTTACATGGCCTGACCCCCAACGGTCAAAAACCAACGGTCGAAACTAGCGGCGGCCCTGCCCTGGCGCGTCATTCTCCAAACGGCGGTCAGTCGTAGGGCCGTCGCTGCCCCCTGACCCCAAGAGCTAACACCCAGGAGAAGTAACGCTCCTGCCTAGGGGCGTCACATGCAAGTGGCGGTCACTGGAAGGACCGTCGCTTGCCTCCGAGCACGCTACGGCGGGAAAACCCCAAAAACGCCAACCACGCCCCCGTACCTCCACCGGAGAGGGGGAAAACAAGGGGGAAGACCCCTGGGGACCCCTAGCATGCATCTAAGCCACCAAAACATAGAATCATGGGCTAAAACCATAGATCGGGCGGCTCACCCCCAAAACATGGAAAAACCCCAAAAATGCCCAAACATGCCTCTCTCGGCCTCCCCGCGGCCTACAAACCACGGAAAAGAACGGCGAAGAGCTAGGGAACGTCACCCTACCTCAATGGAGCGAATGCTCCGCCGGATCGTCCACGAATCGCGAAGAACGCTTGAAAACCCTCGTTCTTCCTTAAGCTTCCCACGCTCGCCGCACGCCCCCACGACCGCCTCGCCGCCGCCCACGTCACCGCGCCGTCGCCCCGCCGCCGTCTGCAGCCGGAGGGGAGCTCGCCGTGGCCAACCGGGAGGAAGAGAGGGAGAGGGAGGGAGACACGGTGGAGGAGGAAGGAGGAAGAAGAAGAGAGGAAGAAGAAGATGGTGGGGGAGAGAGAAAAGAAAAAGGGTTTTATAGAAAAACCCGGAAAATGCGAAAAATACCAAAAATTAGGAAATTACACCCCCACGATCCTCGGAACGTACCGATCGCAACGGTACCACTCGTGCCCGTGTGAACAGCCCGGTTCACCCGCAGCGAGCGTCCGAAGAGAAAAGCCGAAACCCGCACCGGAAATCGGAAATCACGCACGGAAAAAGCCGCGGAACGCCTCCGGGCCTCCGAAACGACTCCGGATCGCGCCGATCCGAACATGAAAGATGTCCGAAACGAAATTTCGGACACAACAGAGCCGAACGCTCCGAAAACCAGATCCGGAAACCACGAAGAAGGATCCGAAAGGTCCGGGATATTACATGAACAAAGCACGGCTGTCGAACTAACCTCGGCCCCTAAGCTACTCCACACAACAACAGCAACAGATGGGTAACTCTGAACTGATGAAGTCAGGAGTTGCCGATCTGTCGGCAAGCATGAGGCCCAAGACAAAGGTCTACGAGACCAGACAACAAGTCTAGAAAAAGATCTAGACAGACACAGATGGCCTAAAACATACACGACTCGATTGCCATGCACGCTCTTCTAGAAACAACCACTCACACACGACTAGAACGTCGTGCACAAGACATAACACTGACCTCGGGCAAGACCACGAGAGGGCTATCCTGGAAAGGTCACGACGTGCGAAAAATACGAGAGTCACGTGTCACGTGATGGAAGTACCCCCTCACTAGAAGAACAACCAGCTGCGTCCACTGACGTCTTATGCTGCGCCTACAAGTGTCTCGTCTAGGATGTCGCCTGAAGCACGACAGAGACTAAGACACGCTCAGAACCAGAATGAAACTACAGTAACGAGTGACTAGACAGGGGAACGCCCATCGGTGTCAGTCCAAAGCCCCTGGTCACGTGTGCACACACCGACTCTTGCTGGAGAGCCAGGCCTCTAGCTAGTTTTCCCCACCCAGCAGGACGCTACTGTATAGCGGGGGTCCACGGAAACTAGCTTACAAACCATATATCGGGAACTGCCCCGCCACAAGGGCTGACACGTCGTAACGTGTCGTAAGTGATGGGAATCGACGCCGAGCATGTACTTTTTATTTTGCATTTATATCCTTTTAGTTTGTGTTTATATCCTTGGGAAAGTATGTACGTAAATGTAAGGCTTTATAAGCCAATGAGTCATTCCCATGGATTGTGTGGGTTTTTGTGCAAATGTGTAGTAGGTCCAGCTAGGGGGCCCCCTCCCCATTGGTCCACCTCATCCAAGTGGGGCTGGTCAACCATCCTAGGTGGCCATCTAGAAGGTTTGAATGCTAATTGACCACATGGGAGACAAGTGGTGTAAAATGTCAAAGTTGGCCACCTACCTTACCTACCTAGTCAAAGGAGTGCCCCCTCCATATGTAATTTATTTATTTTGAGTTTTGACCACATGGGGGAAGAAAATGGCCTATTTCCCACGAAATTATCAGCCCCCCACCCCTTGCCATTTTCTATATAAGCCTATGTATAGTGTCATTAGAAATTAATGAAGAAATGAAGAGAAATTTGTTGAAAAATCAAGAGTGTTCTTGAGCCCCTCCTCTCTCCCTCTGGTTCCTCTCCTCCAACCTCCAGTTCTAGAGTGATTTCTATCTTCTATCTTCTATCCCCTCCCCTCTATCTCCGGTGATCATCTGTGCCGCCGCCGCCGCCGCCGCCGTTCGTGCCGCCATCGAGCCGCCGTCGAAGTTCTCTCCTTGGCAGACATCAGCCTCTTCCCGAAATTCCTTCTATCATCCACGGCCTCTTCGGGGTCTGAAATTTTTATGGTGTGTTTCTATCTTCCACCCCATAATCCACAAAAAATTCCGGGTCCAAAATCCATCGTTTGTTATTTTTACATTTTTGGTCTTGAATCATTCCCAGATCTGTCCTGTCTCTGTCTACAGTGACAGCAGCCCTGTGTTTCCCACCTCCGGCCTTCTTTTTGACTTGTCCAAACCCTCTTAATTTTACTGGGAGTTCTGTCCATCACCCCCTACATCCACAAATTTTCTTAATTTTTTATCAGCCTTCTATATATTTTTAGAAATTCGTGTTCTTCCTCAGCTACAGTGTTATCAGCCAGATTCCAGATCCAACCCACTGCTAGTAAACAAATCATAGCAATTCGTAGCCTTCCCCAAATCCAGATCCAAAAATAGTCTTGGTTTGGTAGCTTGATTTTCCACAACTTTTATGAAGAGCAGAACCCCATATTCGGACGTCTACCTCGCGGTCAAAGGCAATCCACAGGAAAGTTCCCTGCTAGTCTGAGAGTTCAGACACTGTACAACAGCAACCTTCAAAATTCGCCAATCAGAAGTACATGCTTGATTATTTTTTCTGTAATCACCTTGGGTTGAAGCCCTTCGAAGCATCTTTCCAACGGCGCCAGTTTCGTCACATTACGACGTCGGGGCTGATCGCAGCGTCCGTTCTCGCCGGAGCGCGCGCCGGAAAACAGAACCGGCAGGTCCGTGGTCGGTTATTCCGACCGGTGCCGATCGGAGCCGCCCGGCCTCCGGCCGGAGAACCAGCGTGCCGCCAGCCCGGGGAGCACTTCCCTAAGTGTCCCCACTACAGCGGTGCCACCGGGTCCCGCTCGACCCCTCCGTACAGCACGTGGGCCCCACCATCACTAGTTCGGGTGCTGCCGAAGAGACGCGAGAAGTCGCCCGTCAACCCGAATTCGATCCTCCCGGGCCCGTTTGTGTAGCCCTTTACCTCTCTGCGTGGAGTGGGTAGTAATTCATTTGCTGTAATATGGTGTATTAATTGTCCCGGGAGTACGAGTTTCGGCCGGGTCCGTCGTCCCCACGCCGAGCGCGTGGAGGTATCGTTTTCGCTCCCTTCTCGGCATTTTGCTTACTTCATAAATATTTGTTTATGCCGCTGCTAGAGAGCATGTGTAGGGATATCTAGCTCGCTTTATCTATTCATTACCGCTGCTGCGAGAGAGTGCGAGACCGTCCCGTGACCCGATCCGGGCACAAAAGAGAGCCGATCACCCTAGCTCATTACTGGTTTCTCAACCGCGCACATCCGACGCTTCCCTCGTTAAGGGGCAGTCACGAGCTTGTCGTGTCCGTGGTCTCGTCCCACATCAGTAAGGCTACGACTAGTGGAGGCTCACAAGACACAGACTTCAAAATGCAAGTGCCGGAGTACAGACAGGCAAAGAAGCACTGTCGTACGTACTACGTAGTATAGGAACGAGGTAGCATACCAGACTGCCATCAGACTCAGGACAAGGTAACTAGACCTGAAAACACAACGATCCTTGAGCCTCACGACTCGGAGTCAAGATCGTCGTACACAGCGGAACAAGTCGCCAATCGGTCTATTCCTAAGCCAGAAGAAACAACCGTAGAAAATGACACACGGAAACCTGAGGGAACTCCAAGACCCCCAGCATGCCTAGACACGTAAACCGATGTAAGACAACATCTCGAGGCATCCAGAACCATGTCTCGAATTGGATAGAACCGTCGAGACACGCAAGGTCACCTGTCATCCACTAGGTCACCGCGGGTTGACCGGAACCAGACAATGAGGACTCTATAGTAGGAAAGTAAATCCTACCACAAGCAAGAAAACTTCTGGCTACCTTATAACGTGGCCATAGCTCTCATAGGGCATCAAAAGATATCCACGGGAACAGCAAACTACAAGGTGAAGCCACGATACCGGGAAATCGAAACAACGGGAAACGATACTTTGGGCATAGGCGATCCATCATTCAGCTGCTAGGGAAACCAAGCAGTAAAGGAGGGAATCGTCACGCACACAGAGACGTAGATAATGGCGGTCGGGGGTAGGGCCACGAGGCGACTATAGCGATCAAGGATATGACCACTAGGATCAGTCAACTCCAGCTGACCTGCCTGACAAACCACCTAGCGGTCGATGACAGACACGCTACACGGATTAGGCGGTCCAAGAGACAACCGCCATACTAATTAACCGCCCTAAGATACTGACCTAAGCCACACGACTCGTAGCGACCTAAGGAAGGCGCGCTACAGCGAAGAAACGCATGAAGGTTGGGTCGCCAAGGCCAACCGACTTAAATCTTGACTAGATCTAAAACCATGGTAACACGAATACCGAGGTAGACCACAGGCCGCCGAGACCATTCCTTCAAGATGGGAACTCAAGGAAGGCCACTCACATGCGGGGGAACCCCACCGCACTCACACCGACTCACGGACGGACACAGAATAGAATAGGCCATCACGGCCAACAACAAGACTGTAACGGCCTACTATAGGCGCGTTACACGCTCTGACGCACCCAGATTGGGCCGTCAGGGCCAACTGGCCTAAGCCTAAGACTCGGACGTACAGCATGTAACGGTCCAATATGGACGCGTTACAGCACCCTGGCGCATGGAGGTTTGGCCGTTAGAGCCAACCGACATAGCCAGTCAAACTCTGTCAAACAGCATGTAACGGCCTAAGGAAGGTGCGTTACAAGGCTCTGACGCATAAGGGATGGGCCGTCAGATAAAACCGATAGACACGGTCTTCGAGAAACACCCAGGCTGTGACGCACCAACATAGGCGCGTCAGAGTCATGTGACGGTCCTACATTGGGCCGTCACCTCGAAGACTCGAAACGACCAATGGTTGTGGCGGTCTATCGTAGGGCCGTCAGAGACCTCTAACGGTCACTGGAACGACCGCTACACCGTCACGGTGGGGAAAATAGTGGAATGGCCGAACCGACCCGTTCCATGCCCCATTCACGCCGAAGCGCAGGGGAAACAAAGCCACACGACGAAAAATAACCCTTGGAGGCTAAAAAGACCACATGCACGCGTTAAAACACAAGATCGGGGCGATTCTGACGAATCGACACTAAACGAGTCACCGAGATTCCCGAACTCCTACCGGCCCCGAATGACGACCAAACACTACGAAACTTACATGAATGAGATCCAGACATCCCAGTGGTCATTTTGACACTAACTAGATTAAGAATGGTTGCCGTTTTCCGACGAACCCTACAAACCACGAAAATGACGATTTTGCTAGAACTGGCCCGATCTAGCCCGTTCGAGGACCAAACTATGCACAGAAGCAGGGAAAACGTGCAGGAGGAAGTGCCGATCTGTCTCCCTACTTACACCTAAGAAACCGAGCACCGAGGCGACTAAACCGCGTTGAAAACCACAACGCGAACTCAATCGCCGGCTTTGAATCCACCGTTCGGGATCGCGCCAAAATCAACCTGATCCTCGCTCCATCACGCGTCTCAGCAGCTTCCCGGCATCATCATCTCACCCACGAACCCCTCCGTCTGCAGCCGGAGGCAAAAAGGCGAGAGAACGGGAGAGAGAGAGAGAGAGAGAGTGAGTGAGTGAGCGCGAGTGAGAGGAGAGAGAGAAGCAGGTTTAAATAAAAAGGAAATTAGAAATTTTTCTAATTTTTGAAAATCCGTAAATTGCACCAAAAATACATAAATTCAGAAAAATACGCATAAAAAGCCGAAACGATCCTCGCGAAGAGTACATCGCAACTGTATCGTTCATGAGTCGATTAACTGAGAACTAAACTCACCGTATGGTTCTATAACTAGTACGAGAGAAAAACCCACACAGATCGTAAAACTCAACTCAGGAACTACAAAAGCGATCCAAAACTCTCCAAAAAGGATCCAAAAGACCTATTAATTATCCAATAAAGATCCAGGGCATTACATAGTTTGTCTAAAATTTGTTACTAGGAATGTAAGACGGAGTATATCTGTCTGAAATCTGTCTGAAATCCTAGTAAGACGGAGTATATCCGTCTGAAATCCGTCTGAAATCTGTCCGAAAATTCATTTCAGACAGAATTTTGGACGGATTTCGGATGGACGATGGCTATCGCAAACACCGCTTTTTCTTGTAGTGGGAAGCCTAGGTCCACTAGAAGTCAAGGGCTTGTTTGACCTCCCCACGCCACATATCTAGCATGAGTGTGCCTTTTCGGGCTTCTCAGCTGGACCATCAAAAGCAGGATTCCCTTTGAGTATACTTTGTCGAGCTTCAACCTGCACAAAGTTCTTCACCGGGGTGGTAGTTCTCCGGGAGAAGTCTCTGATGCTTAAGTCAACAGACTGAGAGAGAGGTACGATTGGGGTTCTCAAGAGGTGGAGAGGGCTTAAAGGCAAGGGAGCCAGCTTGAGGGACGGCAAAAAGGGTGGCCATGGAGCCTAAGTGGCTTTGCCAGAAGGGGGCCGACCTTCCCTTGGTGGGTACTTTGGCAAGGTAGGAGAAGATTTTTCTATCCTTTTTAGCATACTTGGAGGAGGTCATTGTGACCCCCTTTTATGCCCCTGAAATGATGAGCATACTTGGGGACAAAGGTCACGTTATCAAGTAAGACTCCGAAAGCTCCGCCCCCTTTCTATCCTTTTCTGCATACTTGGAGGAGGTCACTGAGACCCCCTTTTATGCCCTTACAATTTCGGCATGATGCTCGTCAGCCACGGTATCCCTTTTCTATCCTTTTCTGTATACTTGGGGACGAAGGCCAGAGCGGGATACCGTGGCCGACGAGCATCATGCCTTTGAAATGACTCCACAGTCTGGTGTGCTAGTCAAAGCTGCAACCGATATGGGGAAGTGGAGTGAATTGCGGCGCTAGGAAGGGGGACAGATATGCTGATGTTGGCCCCCCATAATTAAGGTTTCAAATTATCAAAACCAGGTGAAAAATTTAGGCTAGGTGAGAAAGGGGGGACGTGGCGGTCACCTGCCGATGCGTACATATCACTTGCCCCCCAGCCCTTGATGCGATTAGGAATGTCATAAATACCTGTAAATTCGATTACCCGCATCACCCGACCCATGATGAGTTGGGTAATACCTGAATAAATAGATATAGTTTTGGGTTCGGATATGTTTAAAAAACTCGTTTTATATTCAAATAGGGTATAAATTTAGTACACCCGAACTCATACCCGATCCGAATCTGCTCTTAATAACTCATTGTGCATGTTAAGCCTATCATTTTGGCATGGCGTCGACCCGTTGTCCTCCTTATTGAGTTTGTGAGTTTGGTCGTCTTGCTAAAATTACTTTGGAAATGAAAGAATTGACCAGACTTCTCTTTTTCTAGTTCCCATAAATCCCACATTCCCTTGGATGCAGACGTGGACTCATGCTAATTTATAGATGGATACAGATATCCTCAGCTCGGGTATATCCATACTCGTGAAGGATATACTCGTATCCATATCTACGAAAATTATAGGGTACTATTTGGGTAAGGTATTTATAAAATTGGGTGCGGAGTAGAGGGTTGGTTGCGTCAAGTAGCCTAAAGGGTACAACGGTAGGTCCGGATCCATATGTGCTGTTGCCATGGCTTTTCGTCAATTTTTCGCATACGGCACCAAAGTGTTGTGTAAGCTACAAGCACTTGTATTTTTAGTATAAGGGAAACATGTTATGTGGTGCCAGAGAGGGCAAAGTACAGAGGCTGAAAAAGAGGGGGAGGCTCGGATACAGAGTCTGAGAAAGAGCAGCTTGGGTATCCAAGGGCAAACCGAGCTTTAAGACTCTCATATGCTTACTTAGGGGCTTCTTGGTAGCTTCTAGGATATTAGGGTCGACGTGTCTGAGTATGGCCGATCTTCAGGCGTCGGGAAAGCTCCACCCAGTTTGAATCTTCTAGTTGACGCCCTTCCCTTGGGCTTTGTAGGATTCTTGGGTGAATCCTCAAACGCTCACTCAAAGTTGGCCATCGCTGCCTGGTGCCCCTCTCACCTATGGCGGACATCTAGTCGAGGGGAGAAGATGGCAGGCTTGGCCACTCCTCCGTGGGTCGAGGGTGCTTGCTCTTGGTTCATCATGCACGAGACCTGAGTCCATAAAGGCAGGGAAAGAGTACTCGCCCTACGGTTCCCTAGATATCACCGTCGAGATGATATCCCTTCATATATACCAGGGACTTTTGAATGACCATGTGGTGACGCCTCCTTAAAGAGGACTTGGGTTGTCGCACCAGCTTGTATACAAATGGCGCGATGAGGGGTGGAGCTTCTGGAGTCTTGCTTTAGGACTACCAATCTGGATGGTGACTATCTTCCACCTTGGGGAGCCTGGATCCGCTAGGCGCCGAGGGCCTGGTCGACCTCCCCACGCCACTTACCTGGCGTGAGTGTGCCTTTCCGGGCATCTCAGCTCTGCCATCGGAAGCAGGAATCCTTTTGAGTGCACCTTGTCGAGCTTCAACCTACACAAAGTTCTTCACCGGGAGAACCCTCCTATGCTTAACTTAAGAGATCGAGAGAGAGGCAAGAGTGGGATTCTCAAGAGGTGGAGAGGGCTTGTGACAAGGGAGCTGACTTGAGGAAGGTGCTAAGGGTGGCCATGGATCCCAGTTGGCTCTGTCGAAAGGGGGTCGAGCTTCCCTTGGAGAGGATTCTGGCAAGGTAAGAGATGATTTTTCTATCCTTTTTACGTAGCTGGAAGATGTCACTGAGACCCCCTTTTATAGGCGAAGGCCGAAGTGGGATGCCGTGATCGACATACATCATACCTTTGAAATGACTCCACAGCCTGACATGGCAGTCGAAGCTGCAACTGATATGGGGAAGTGAAGCGTATCGCGGTGCTAGGAAGGGGCACAAATATGCTAACGCCACGGTCATTACAATTTCAAATTCTCAGAATCCGACTAAAAACACAACCTAGGCATGAAAGGGGGGACGTGGTGGTCACCCGCGCGCCCTTCAAATTTTATTGTGTAGTCTGAGGAGATAGAGATCACTTATTTTAATTATGCTTTAATTTTTATCTTTACTTAATGTGGGTTTATTTTAGCACGTGTGTTTATCTGTATATATATCGACTTAGATTCTGTGTTATGTGAATTATAATGAATATGATACGCAATCTGAATCATAATTATGACTTCTGATAAGATGTCAAAGTTTTATTTGATAATCAAACTCAAAACTTCAAAGGTATGACTAGAGAGTTTCATTATTTTAAACATATTTTACATTTTATCTCCAATTTAAGTAAAATTATATATTTTAATACTTGTAAGGCACCACAATTGATCGATCGATGCCCTTCTAATTTAAATATCTAGCAAAATAACTAGTCCGTGACAAATACAATGAATTTCTAAGAGGCCAAAAGATGATCCATCTGAACTTAACGATGTGCAAGAATTAGGAAGGAATTCTGTTGGTTGGCATGAAAATACTTAGGCCCAGTTTGATAACCGGGTAGGGCAACGCATTCGCCGGTGCCCTCTCAGTTATCGTATTTGTTCGTCGGTTGGTTTAATAACCGAGTTTGACAACTGCAGGTTAAACATTTGGGTATATGAAGAGTTTTTCTATTTTGATCGAATATCTCATTCGACCCACCTCAGTCAAATGAGTTATTCCAAGCGTGAGTAGGGGCCACTTACCCTATTCAATTAACAAAGAGGTGCTTAGTATTTGATCATAATCTGTCACCTTGAAAGTAATACAAAAAGTTTCCATTAATATGAAAACACATGAAATTAAGTAGTATAATGTACATAGAATGCGATTGAGTTCACATTATAGTTCTTTTTGTACACTACATATATCTCATCTTTGTCCAAGATATTGTTGGAGCAGCGGAAGTGAGATGGGCACAAAAGTGAAGAAAGTAAAAATTTTATTGAAGAAATATTATAAGTACAAAAAGATCTTGTACAATGTAGAGAGGAGATGGAAGAGGGAAATGTTTGGGAAAGATTTGAAGGGTTGATGGAATGGAGTGAGGTTCTTTGGCTCACTTCTACTTCTTCTTGGATCTCTTGGATCTCTTCTTACATGCCCACAAGGGTGCCTAAGTGGTGATATTTATAGCCTCCATAAGATGTATGAAGCCCTTTCTAGATATTTCTTATGCACCGTCATTCTAGAGAATTCTTCTCTCATCTTCACTCTAGATAAATATTTCTAGACTTCTCTCCTTTTACTACCATTCTAGAACCTTCTATGCCACCATCTTTCTTCTACAATATATTGAACTTTTTTTCATACTTCTAGAGAAGTCCAGCGCATTCAAATTATTTTAACACTCCCTCTTAATTTGTAATGTGCATATTTCTTCTAAAATGTATAAACTTCTCGGAGGTCAAGGACTTCGTGAAGATGTCAGTGACTTGCTCCTCTGTCTTTATAAACTTCATAATGATTTCTTCTTTCGCGACCACATCTCGAATATAGTGATAACCCAGCTCGATGTGCTTTGTCCGTGCGTGAAAGGCTGGATTCTTTGTTATAGCGATGGCTGACATATTATCACAAAGTATAGTAGTTGGTTCTTCTTGAGTTTGTTGAAGTTGTGATAATATTCTCCTTAACCAGACAGCTTCGCATGCAGCACTTGTAGCAGATATATAATTGACTTCTGCTCAAGATAGAGCAATTGTTTGTTGCTTCTTAGATGACCATGAAAGAGGCTTTGTCCCAAGATAAAATAAATATCCAGAAGTACTTTTTCGGTCATCTGTCGAGCTTGCCCAATCACTGTCTGTGTAGCCAATAACTTCCTTTTCTTTCGGTTGCTCAACTAGCTCCCATGTGTGATTTTTCTCAATCATATTCATTTCTTCATTCGTGGCTTTTATCCATTTCTCATCTTTAACTGCATCCTCATATCTTTGTGGTTCACAGCAGAAATAAGCAACATTACTTCTTTCATATATTTCTTTAAGATAGCGTTCCTTTCGTCGTGGTGTGTTTGAGTCAGTACTTGATTCGCCTTGCTCTCTTGGACTTTATGGAGGAGAATGAGCTACTAATTCTTTTTCTTCTACTTCTTTTTCTTTCATAATTTTTGGTACTTATTTTTCTTCTTCTTCTCCCCATTTCCATGATGATGTTTCATCAAATATCACATCTCTAGAAATAACCAATTTATTTGTCTTAGGCTCAAGCAATCTATATGCTTTTGATTCCTCACTATATCCAATGAATATATATTTTTCTCCTTTCTCATCAAATTTTTCTTCTCTAACTTGTGAAGGAATATGGCCATATGCAATTCATCCAAAGATTTTAAAATGACTTACCTTGGCTTTTCTCTTGAACCATGTCTCATATGGTGTTTTGTTTTGGAACTGCTTTTGTTGGAGACCTATTTAGAATGTAAATTGCAGTATGTACGGTCTCAGCCCAAAAACTGTTAGGGAGATTCATACCTTTTAGCATGCTCCGAGCCATCTGTACTATTGTCTTGTTCTTTCGCTCTGCTACTCCATTTTGCTGAGGTGTATATCTTACTGTTAGCTCTTTCTTTATTCCTTCATTCTTGCAATATTCTTGAAATTCTTTAGAAGTAAACTCTCCTCCACGATCAGTCCTTAAAATCTTGATCTTTTTGCCACTTTGTTTCTCGGCAAATGCTTTAAACCGTAAGAACATTGTAAATGCCTCTGATTTTTCCTTCAGAAAGTATATGCACATCATTCGGCTATAATCATCCACAAATAGTAAAAAATATCGTGAACCATTGAGTGAGACAGTCTTTGTTGGACCACAAATGTCAGCATGTACCAATTGTAATGGCTCTTTAGCTCTCCATGATGTTTTAGTGAAGGGAAATCTGTGCATCTTTCCATAGATACATCTTTTGTAAATTTTGTTTTCTTCTTCTTTAAGATATGATAATCCAATGACTATTCTCTTCTTCTTTTGTAATATGAGACTTCTATAATTCAAATGGCCAAATCTCTTATGACATATGAGAGAGCTATCTTCTCCAATTTTTAGAGCCATATTTTCTAGTGGCATTTTTAATGGAAAGACTTTGTTAGGAGCCATCTTGATTTTTGCCACAATCTTTTTACTTCTGTCTTCTATAATGATGCATTCATCTTTTGTAAAATTGGCTGAATAATCATTTTGCATTAACTGTCTAACACTTAATAAATTTTGAGCCAAGAACATAAAGAACATCTGTGATAAATTTTATCTTACCTCCCTTTGTATGCACCGCTATCACTCCCTTGCCTTTTACTTTATACAGCTTGTCATCTCCAAGCTTCACTTGAGAATCTATCTCTTCATCCAATTTGACAAAGTTACTTTTATTTCCTGTCATATGATTGCTACAGCCACTATCCAAATACCATATATCGCTAGAATTTGAATGACTGGTAAAGCAAGAGTAAAATAGTTTATCCATCTCCGAATAATTAGCTTTATTTTTCTGTTGATAATAACAGTCTCTTTGGGAGTGATTAACATTTTTACATTTGGTGCATTTAAATCTGTAATCTTCCATAAAATGTCCAAACTTTTTACAAATTCGACATTGGGAGGTAGACGTATCTTTTTGATAATTTTTCTCATATCTTCTTCCTCTGTCCTGACCTTGTTTCATGAACTTCTTCTGCCTTGAATTGTCTTTCCCGAACTGTTGTTGTGAAGAATAGCCTTCTATGTTCTCCTTCTTTGACTCCCCTCTTTTATCAGATAATGATACCTTTGATTGAAATGCTTGCTCCATATTCTGATGAGAAAATCTGTTCATTCTTTACTCATGCGCCTCCAGAGAACCCATTAGTTCGTGCATAGAATACTTTGATAAATCTTTAGATTCTTCAATGGCAGCAACAATATGATCGAACTTGATTGGAAGACTTCTCAAAATTTTCTCAACTATTTTCTTCTCTTCAATTTTATCCCCATAACTTCTAATTTGATTTATGATGCTGACAACTCAAGTAAAAAATACTTGAACAGTTTCATTATCTTTCATCATAATATCATCAAACTCTCTCCATAATGATTGCAACTTAATGGAGATTACCTTTGACGACCCTTGGAATTCTTACTTTAGAAGATCCCAAACATCTTTCGAAGTTGCGGACGTCATAATACGGTGAAAGATAGATTTCTTACCCCTTGTTGGATGAATAATAATGCCTTCACATCTTTCTTCTTGTTTTCTTTATACTCATTTTGCTTTGACGACGTCCACGATGCGAGAGTTGTCCCATCTTCTAGTACCTCGTATCCACCTTCAACGAGCTCCCAGAGATCTTGAGAGATGAAAATAGTCTTCATTTGGAGACTCCAAAAATTATAATTTTCTCCATCAAAAATGGGGATAAAATTTTGGGAATAGTTGAAAAGAGTGGTGTTAGGTGCTGCCATAATTGAAACTTGAGGGAATAGAGGCTATGGCTCTGATACCAAATTTGTTGGAGCAGCGGAAGTGAGATGGGCACAAAAGTGAAGAAAGTAAAAATTTTATTGAAGAAATATTATAAATACAAAAAGATCTTGTACAATGTAGAGAGGAGATGGAAGAGGGAAAGGTTTGAAGGGTTGATGGAATGGAGTGAGATTCTTTCACTCACTTTTACTTCTTCTTGGATCTCTTGGATCTCTTCTTGTATGCCCACAAGGGTGCCTAGGTGGTGATATTTATAGCCTCCATAAGAGGTATGAAGCCCTTTCTAGATATTTCTTATGCACCGTCATTCTAGAGAATTCTTCTCTCATCTTCACTCTAGATAAATGTTTCTAGACTTCTCTCCTTTTACTGCCATTCTAGATCCTTTTATGCCACCATCTTTCTTCTACAATATATTAGACTTTTTTTCATGCTTCTAGAGAAGTCCAGCATATTAAAATTATTTTACCAGATATCACTGTCTTCGTGATACATGCATAATGCATGCACAAGAGTACTGTGATCTCTATTATTGAAAAAAATAATAAAGTGACTATATATATATAATACACAGTACTATACCATTTCCTTTTGTGTTATGTGATCGATGCGTTATGTTCTTGATAACAAGAACCGTTTGTGTCGTTAAAATCTATCTATCTCACAAGATTTCTACCTTTGGAGTGGCTCGCTATATGGTCATGCCAAACATGGCCATATATAGAAGATTTGCTTACGTATGCGAAATTAAAGTAGCAGCAGAAAGCTGTGAATCATCCCTACGATTAGCCTTCTTCAATCGTATTCATTCACTGTTGCTTTAATTTTGTTAGACATATAATGTACAGTTTCTTACGCACGATATAGCTAGTGATCATGATGATATACATCACCTCTATTAACAATTTATGTTAATCAAGTGGAGCTCTTTCTTCTGTTATCGGTCTACATATATGATCAGACGATGCGGTAAAGCTTGGAAGGTTTGAGCGCCTTCGTCACGTTGAAGTACTTGAGCACGTCAATCCACATCACCTGCGTCTTCAGCCGGTGGATCGCCACCGTCTCCGGCACCAGCGCGTGCCGGCACCCCCAGTCGGCCCCCGGGTAGTCGTACATCCCCGGCTTCTCCGTATGGCGGTTCCTCGCCTTCTTCCCCTCGTCCAACCACTTGCCCACCAACAAATCTTCTGGTCCGACCACGTTCTTGGGCGGAATCTCCGACACCGCGATCCACTCCAACAGATCCCACGACAGCACGTACCCCATCCCGGACATGTACCCTTTGTAGGCGTCCCTGCTGTGGCAGGGCGGGGTGACGAAGCCGTAGTAGAGGTCCTCCCTGGGCAGCGGCCGCAGCGACTCCGCCAGGTGCCCCAGCCTGAGGTACGTGTCGGCGTCGGTCTTCATGACGTAGTCGTAGCGGCGGGGGAGGATCCTGGGGAGCGAGGAGAAGTAGGTGTAGGTCTTGCCCTTGTCCATGTTCTCGGTGCAGTTGAGGACGATGATGTCGTCGAAGCGGAGGATCTCCAGGGCGACCATCACCCGCTGCTCCACGCTTGTGAGGTTGCACATCACGAACCTGACGTCGATCTCGGCGAAGGCCGTGGGCTGCGTCCCGTAGACGAGACGGAGGAGGCGGCGGGCGGCGTAGTCCTGGCCCCGGGTGAGGATGCCGACCAGGAGGCTGAGCTCGATATGGCGGGGGGCGCCGCGGAGGAGCGGGGCGGCCGGGGCAGCGGCACCGAACAAGCCAAGCGACTGGGCGACGGATGACCTCATCTCGAGGTCGAAGAAGAAGACGAGGAAGCAGCCGAGGCAGAGAGCGAAGAAGAGCAAGGCGCCGAGGACGTTCCACCGCGCACCCATGGCTGCATGCCCCTGCGGCCAGCTGTTGGAGGACTACTAACTGATATCAAAGGGCAAAAAGCTGAAGACTGAGAATTGTGATGATTGATCAACGGAGTACTGTACGTTGGCTTCATACACGCAGTGGTGCTTCCCCGCCCCCCTCAATCCGCCGTCTATACTATACATATATATATATACTGAGAAACCAATTAATGAAGCTTCCGTGTTGCCGTGGGTTGAGGGGCATGAAACCGGCCTCGGAGTCCGGCCGGCTGGCCTACGACGTATAGTCACTGGTTTAGCTTTAGTTTAAACGTGAAGCCTTCTCATGCTTCTCCGCGTGCATGCATGGAGGAAAGACTATTACATTAACTGGTTGCTTAATTTGTGACCTACTGACCTGTTATGAAGCTCCAGTATTCCACATGAACGAAGCTTCATGGATACTCCTGATCTCTCTCCTCTCTCTCTCTCTCTCTCCTCGTGCTCTCGCCTTTGTTCTTGTTGGTCGACAGGGCGTGTTCTTTCAACTTCTTGCACCAATCAGACGAAGGAGAACAGGAAGGTCCAAAACAGGACGTCCCAGACTCTATGGCTGGACGGGAGGAAAACTATTAGAACACATCCGAGATGCCGGCACCAGTCGAGTAGAGGTTACGTCTTCCCAAGGGGCACTAATTACCGCGTCTCTCCCGTGTAAATTATAATTTCGTGATCAGCTTTACGAGGTTCAGGGGGCGAGCTAGCTAGCTAGAGAGCGCATATATAGAAACGGACGAAGTGGTTGCTAGTTTCGTTTTTGAGATCCTTTTTTTTTGTTTGTTTGTTTCAAAGAAGAGATTCAAACTACAAAAAAGTCAAACATTCATATTTAATTATTAGAATAATAAGACTTATTAATTAAGACATGCTCGTTAAGTGCACAATCCCCATACAGATATAATATGAAAAGGGTGATACTTGCTATATAAACTAGGATTTATAGCGAGTAAATATAAATTCACCCTCTATTGAAAATGTATGTAGGACTGACACGGCGAACCTACGAGGGATATATGGTTTGGCAACAAAAAATATTGCAAATCTTTGTTTTCCAGTAAACATTATACTCATGGGTAAAAAAACGGGCCTTACAAATTAAAGGGGCACGGCTTGCACTCGATCAAGCCCATTGGGGAGGGAGAATACATCACCTCTGCTGTGCCCTGTATGAAGTCGTGATCACTAAAGTCCATTTTCAACAAGAGCTATGCCTCATCCTTCAGATGGTTTTGATCGCCAGTTTAAATATTTGAAGATAAAAATATCAATATCGATAGAAAGCATGAAGATGCGACGACGATTAAAGGAGGGAGACAAAATTAGGGCTGAAGAAGACGAAGAAGAGGAGTCGTCCTTCTAGACTTCTAAAACCTGATTTATTCAATATCTCAGTCTTAATACACATTCAGATGGATGTATATTAAATTTGACTTGACTTCAAAGTCTTGTAACACTAGATGATTAAAATTGATAGAATACAATCAAACAACGACCGTGAGTGATAACGTTAAAACTAAGTACTCGCAAGAGAGATGTTTGATCTGGTAACCAAACGTCCCATCAATTAATAGCCAGTTGGGTTAAAGAAAAAAAACTAGCATTAGGCAGGCGGCCGGCCCTCACAAAGTCGGCTAGCCGAACGGGTGGCGCACGCATCCGTTGCGCGGCCAAATAAGTGGCGTTCAACCGTGGACTGTCGCATCTTTCAAATCTGGCTGCCCACAGCGACACCAGGGAACCCACAAGTCAAGAACCCCCAAAAAAAAAAAAAAAAAAAACTGCTATCACGTGCCCCACCACCTGTCGTCCAGAAATGACCAGTGCCCTGTCCGACTCCAAGCATCATCCACGTTGAAATGTCCTCTCACATCCTGTGGATAAACGGTGGGTCTGAATTATTTTTATATTGCGATATAGTAAGACTTGCGGTGTAGCCTGGGCGTGTATAGTTTTTAAATTATTTTTTTAAAAAAAATCTGACGAAGATTTTTAAGTCACTTTAATTTACGATACAGATCATGTCACCGTCTTATTATTTAAAAAATAAAAATAATTAAATTAAATTAAAAAAATAATTTTAACATTATTCATTTGATCTGATTTTTATTTTTATTTTAATAATTTAACGATGATGTGACTTATACGACAATTTAAGATAATTAAAAACTCGTGTCAAAAAAATTCAAAAAAAAAACTAAAAGTGTATCCACACCGGGGTGTGCGTCTAAGTTTTACTCGTTGAGATAATTGGCGGAGTCCAGAAAATCATTAATCGATCCACATCTGAAAACTCTTCCCCAGGAGGCGTATTTAATGTGATTTCGGAACTTTCGGAAGTGGGTCAAGTCAGATTATCCTTTACAGCCTTTCGTAGCGGAAAGAGAAGAAATCAAGTTGTGAAAGTGTATTGGGCAAAACGTTTAGTTGTAAATGTCTTTCAGCTTTACTTTCAACATGAGAATCAATGGATGGAAATTTTGGTCTACTTTTAACTCCAGGCAGTTATGTTTGATAACTCTTCTAAAATTCTCCCACTTTTTTTCCTTTTGTAAGATGTTTCGATGTATATATCCTTTTATTTTTTTTTGTTCCGATTTATATCTTTTACCTAGTAGCCAAGAAAAACTATATAAATGAATTCCAACATCTATGGTATCATTGGCAAAAGCTTTTATTTGAGGCACTTTTGGGTTCCATTTTACGTGAAAATATTGAGAAAAAAAACTGTTATAATTAATTTTGGACGGTTAAGCCAGTCAAATTCCTGCCCAGTAGTTCTATTTCTAACCCTCATATGGGAGGCTCCAATCCTGACCGTCAAGTTCGAAGGCAAAAAATTATCAAAAGACTAGATCGATAGCTATTGATATGCCCAATGTCCCCTCAAAGTGTTCGGCCTAAAACCTACGGAAGGCGAAATTAGATGTTCAAACACGGCCCTAATGCCTTTTATTCAAAACTTAACTGAGTTAAGAGGTATAAGCCAAAAGAACCTGCGACATACACACGATAGTGTACAGAGGCAGATTGTTGGTTCTACTAAGCATTAATAAAAATTTTGTTTAAGTAATTGGCCCTGATTGTTCACCATGCAAGAACTCCGTTTTGGCCATCTATATGTTGGGTTGTTTTAAGATTGAGAATTTCTTGGACATTAAAAGGGTAATAGTATGGAATCCACATCCTTTTTTTTGTATGAGAAATCCTTTATCTTCAGTCACGAATAAGGTTGGTAGATAAGGGCAGCGGCAATACTGCAATTTTGAGACACAGGATTGCACCTATTGGGCGTAAATACGTTGTTAGTGGTCAGATGAATGCAAAGCAGATCATGCAAATGGTGCAGGGACTAGAAAAACAACCCAAAGTTCGCAAAAGATTTCTTCGTAAACTCTCAAAACTTGAACACCTGACACTAGTCAGATTTTCTGATATACAGTGACCTTCCTCTTCCGTACATAAAAATCTGTCTTTAAAATGGAGAATGAGATGACGTAATAAATGAAACAAAATCCAAAGAATTATGCATTTTTCTGCACAAAAGCCAAAAGCTATTGAAACTTTCAGTACATAGCGTCATAAAATTGAAGAACAAACAAGATGACATAATTAGAAAGGGAATCACACAGAGCCCAACCTTCACGTGAAGGCAACAGTTAAAAGCTTTACATGCATAAGCTGGATTTCCCACAAGAGACTACGACAGAGGGTGCCATTCTAGTTTGAATGATCGGTTGGATTTTTGTTCCATGACAAGTATGATGGATCGCCAAGAGGCCTGTAGAGAAGCCCATCTCAACTAATGATGTGAAAAAAAATAAGGAAAACAAACTGCAGAGGTCTAATGATGTGAAAAACAATCAGGGAAAACAAGCAGCAGAGGACTCATGATGTGAAACAAGCTTTGGATTAAAAAATGTAAGCTAGAGGTTAAACGTTGGTACCATTCAGCCATTTTATCCTATTCATTTTGCTTTATACAATTTCTTAAACATGACAGCGATCATATCACATTGACAATTTATATGCTTTCTATGTTATGCTGGAGAAATGCTCAAGGCCATCCTTTATTTCAATTTTACGAAACTTTTGTTGCTCCATCCTTTTAGGTCTTAGAGGATAATTTTCCATCAAGTAACGACTATATTTTTTAATGAACAGGTAAAATAACAAAAACAAAAGCACTACAAAAAAATAATCATAGCAAAGATGCTAAGATGTATTTATGGTTGTAGCCACCTAAACATGGACAAACAAAAGAAACGGAGCTAGCAGATAACCTTTAGTCCAAAAGATTACTTCCATGTATATTTTTTGTTCTCAATCTTAAATAAAAGAAGGCAAATATACTTCTCCTGCCAGAAAATAACGTCTCTTTTTGAGCAACAATTTTTGAAGATGAGTGTTAAGGCACGCTTTAGCAATCAAAAATAAATATAACAGCCACTGTGTATCCCCAAATAGCAGCTTGTTGGTTGTTTTACATGAAAAGAGAAAAAAAAATCCAATCCCGTGGGTTTGTGTAGTATAGATATTATGGTGTAAGCAGTAACAGCACAAAGTCCCCTGGTTCCATGAGCAGACAAGGACAATGAGATGGCATGCAAATCAGTAAACAGGAAACTAACCTTGGTTTTACCACGTACACCAGGATGAAGCTTATTGCTGTGAAGAGGGACAGTCCACCAACTGTGAGATAAGCGATGCCAAGAAAGTTATTCTTTCCACCTATCCAAGATGTAGTAGAAAGAACCAGTTTCTTTTGCCCTCCAAAACTATATGCGTTATAGTTGTTCTGTATTCTCACTGTTATTTCCTCATCAGGTTTGAGGTCAACCTCTATCTTCCCATAGAGCTTTCTGAAGGTTGGAAGGGCTGCTGTTCGCATCCAAACTATGAGGTCCTCTTGGTCACTTAGCTGCAGTATTTTACATACAAGAATCAAAAATGCTGGACAAGAGCACATGCCAGAAAGGGATGTTTTCCAAAAACGAAACACATGTAGTTGGATTAGAAGAACACTCACAGGAATGCTAGAATTCAGTTTAGCACCTCCAATCAAATTCCCATTCTGGAAATTCTTGGGGTAGATATCATTGCCAAACTTATGGTCTCTATCACTTTTCCACGCTATATTTTTCTTGTTCACTTCTATAACATTTCTGTTTAATGAAAATATGTATGTATCATTGAACAAGCTCCAGGCAATGAGACCACAGGGAACAATTGCAGACCCATTGGAATTGTTGCTTTCAGGCTTGCAAGAATCTGTATCACGTTCACTTGTCTTGTATCGCAACTGTTTATCACTTCGGCTCTTAACGTACCTAAAATGACATTAGGTATAGTCAAATTTAATAGCCATATATATTAGACTACCTACTGCATGCAGCATTGTAAGCCAAAATCAAGCAGTTTGCTCGTAGATCTCCACTAAATTAGTAGCAAATGACAGCTATTCCCTTTGGCCAATGCAAGGGTTCTCAATCAAAGATATTGGATGACATAAAAACACAATAGCATTGTTGATTGCATCAATACCTTAATTAAGTCATAGCCCCCTCTCCACAGTAAACAAACAAAAACTTCAACTTAGAACCTAGGACCATAGTTTAAAAGGTCTTGAGGCGGTTGTGAGGTACTTTCTGTAAGTCTCATAAGACGTAAGCCTTAAGGCACAACGAGACGTAAGCCTTAATAGAGAAGAAAATAATCTTAAAACCATAAAAATGTTAAAAATAATAGTGATTTTCTTGTGTTAATGTTATATCAACTCAATGATAAATTCATGTAATTTCAAAAGTACTAAATTATGAGCCAGTTATCTAGTGCAGTTGGTTTGTCACTCTTCCCCATATGGGAGAAGGCCCGAGTTCGAGCTCGATTATCCCCTCCATGTTAAAAAAAAAGTACCTACCAAGAAAAAAAATTGAATTATGTTTTAAGGACAACGAAGGAAACGTAAATTTTGAGAGTACCCTATAACACCTCATTACATCATCTTCTCAAGTGATGCACACGTCTCAATTAAATACCTTGAGGCGGTGAAGGCGGTGAGGCGTACCACCTCAATCAAAAAAAGGCGTAAGCCTCAAGTAAAAGACATGAGGCGCATGCCTCAAGGCGTTTTTCTAGTGCCTCACCTTGAGGCTTAAGCCTTAGTGCCTTGAGGCACCGCCTTTTTAAACAATGCCTAGGACTCAAATATAAGAAGAAGAATGACTAAGGTCCCAAAACATATTTAATGATCATTTGGAAAAAAGAGTGTGGAAAGAACATCCGTTAAATAAATGTAAATAATGTCGTTTCACAATTACCAATATTAATGGCTGCAGGAAATGTATATAAAAGGTTATTCCTACAAAAAGAGACTACCTCAACAAGAGACAGATTCTAAGAACTTTCCAAGAAAAAAGAATGTCCTAAGATAACTTCTAGCATAGCCAACACATGGTGCCTGTCCCATCAATTTGGCCAAGTTGAAGGATCCTTTCACCATCTGTCTTTTAGGGGACATGCCTCATGCATCATGTACATGCTGTGACCATGTCAACGCATGGAATTACATATAACTACCTCATTCTAAAGATTCAAATCAGTAACCTAATATTTCTGAGAACTCATTGCTCAGAAGATTTAGCGATTTTGTGATTACCTTGTTATTTCATCAGTATATGTATGTTTATATATATGTGTGTATGCATGTATTTATGTACATAAAATACATATATATATATATATATATATATATATATATATATATATATATAGAGAGAGAGAGAGAGAGAGAGAGAGAGAGAGAGATGTTACTGTGCACTGCCCCATTGGCAGTGCAGACTTCTCCCATGCTGAGCCCCCTTGGCAGACAAAAATTCACGTGTGGGTAAGCTTGATGGTTGAGGAGGTATCTTTTTTCTCTCTCTTTCTTTTGTGTGTGTGTGTGTGCTGTGTTGGGAGGGGGGGAGCAGATCACTGATCTGAAAGATTCACTGGGGCACCTTGGATGTTTTTTATTTTGTTTTCCCTTCTGTGAGTCCTCTTTTCAGGCTTTTAAGATTTTGCCATGCCCCAGGCATGTCTATGTCCATCAGACTGTATAGTGTTTTGGTTGCTAATTATTAGCCAATCACTAAACTGTGCCAAGAAAATGCCTCAATGAAAGACAGCTTAAATGAATGCTAAAGAGCATAAAATTTCCTGTGGAAGGTATAATGAGGCAAACTACAAGCACTAGATGTACACAACAACAACAAAATTATGAACTGACTATAAATCAGAGCTTAGAAAATTCCATGGGGTAAACCTAAGAATATGCACTGCTAGAGATTTGAATTTCTACAATCAACAATAGAGAAACCAAAATCTCCGATCAATTCCATACAACACCTTAGATTCTAAAAGCACTAACCTAAATGGAAGATCCTACAAATGATATTCTTCCAACTATGCCCATACCCTAACTCTCTGCATGCCCTTTCCCTAAAAATATGAATATCAGACTTGCTATAAGATGTCCCATTATTTCCATGGCTCGGGCCTCCAATGGCAACAAGTTTCCTGTCCCATTTTTGTACCCAGCATTTATCCCAGCTTACTAGCAACTCAAGTCAGAAGTTTATCTGCTAGTAGAATGCATCTTTTAGTTTCCTTCCATGGATAAATCTGATTGATTCTCTTTCACAATCCTTTCTATCATCTTTCCAAGTCTTGTAGCTAAAACCATAGCTATAATCGCATACAAGATGTCAGCAAATGAATTGGCCCATAGTCTTCATGCCCAATAGCTTATTTCCTCTCCAGTACTAGCAACAAGAATGTGTAAGCTAAGTTGTTTGTGACCACTCCTCATCTCCATGAATTCTTTGGTCATCTATCTTCACAACCTCCCAGTCCTTCCGGTAAAAAAGAGCCATAGGATACCCATCCAGGCCTGGGGGGCTTTTTTCTCGCCTCCAAGACTAAAGATGACCTCTCTGAATTCCCCCTTGACTTCCTGAACCAAGGAAGAGGATTCTTCCTCTGTATGTTTGATAGCCTATGAATTCACTCAATTTGGATATCTCTGTTCTTTAGTGAATATCATGTAAAACAAAATTATCTCTTGTGGTATTTGGCTCTCATCTTCTAAACAAATTTCGCCTGATTTCAGCATAGTAATGAACTTCCTTCTTATACTTCCATTAGCAATTTTGTGGAGGAAATTTGTGTTTAAATCTCCTTCTCAGACCCACATCATTCTGGAGATCTGTCTCCATTCAGCATCTTTCCAATAAACAGAGAGCTGCATTTTCAGAATAATTTTCTGTTATATCTCTTCTTCATGCAGTTGTCTTGTCTCATCCGTTTCAGCTTTTGAATTCCTTCATTTAATCTCTTCATTTCTTTGTGCTGTTTCTTTGACCTTTTTTCTGCCTATGGCTTGATTGCATTCTTGATTACTCTGAGTTTCCTGAACTGAGTTTTAATAGCTGATTGCTGGCTGTTGTAACCGGAAAAATATACATGCAAGCACGGAGGCTTCATGCTATCGGCGTCGGCTTAGTCCAACCCGTTCTACTCCATAGAAGCGAGAAGAACCCGTGATAAATCCACGGAGATTATTGCAATCATGTGGTTCCGGGTGTAATCAACAAAATCAAGCCCTAGGGGCAAGAGAACGTATTATGCACACCTTTTTAGTATCCCGACGGCGTGTATCACGTCTCGCGGGATCAAAAATTCCTCCCCCGTCGGACAAACGATGCGCGGAAGACGACGAACAAAGCTCGGAAGGAAGTTTCCTCTCTTCCACGTGCCCGGACGGAGTCGAAGATGCAGAAAAGTAGCTGTCAAAGCCGTACGGACGCTTTTAAATTGGAGATTGGACCACCCGAGGAGAGGGAACCCCGCCCGGGGTAAATCACCCCCGGGCGGTTCCCCGCGGCCGCGCGCGGACGGGGCAGACCCGCCCGGGGTGCTGCGCACACGGGCGGACCCGCCCGGGGTCCCGCGCCCCCGGGCGGACCCGCCCGGGGTGCCGCGCACTCGGGCGGACCTGCCAGGGGTCCCGCGCACCCGGGCGGACCCGCCCGGGGCAGGACAGGCCCGCGGCCTGTCCACATCAAAAAAAAATTTGCAAAAAAAATGCAAGAAAAATAAAAGGGAGAGTGACCTGCCCGGGGTGGTCTTAACCCGCCCGGGTCCGACCCACCTCGGGCCGGTCCCCTACCTTCTATAAATAGCCCCTATGGGGTCCCATTTTGGGAAGGGGAAAAAGGAGATTTAGAGTTCGGCAAGGAGAAATTGTTCGTTGTTTTTGCCCACTTGGGGTATGTCACTTCCCCGGGGCTTATGTATACGCCCCTTTGCGGGCGGTTGTAAGTTTGGTTGGCTTTTCTCGTTTATGCCCCTATGTGGACTCAATGGAGAAAACCTATCCTATGTGTGAGTTGTATTTATGCCCCCATATGGGCTTTCTAATGTCGATCCTCCGGGTCTCGTTCTCCGTATGTCAAGAAAATGGATGGACATTTTTATTAGTCATTAAAATGATATAATGACTAAAATGCCCCTCTTAAAGACATCGGGATCGAAGCATGCCCGTTTGAGTATGACGGCTTCTTGTACAGTTGACGATTCGTCGACGCTCTTTTGTGATGTTACAAAGTTTCCTTATAATGCGGCCCCCGGTGCGTGCCAGCTTAACAAATTACAAATAAACCCTCTTCAATGAGAAATTGTGTATATCCCCCTGTGGGGCATTTAATCATGTATGGATGTTTATACAACCTTGGACATTCTTCCGGCTCCCTGACCTCTATGCTCTTCATGACGTCAACACCATTCAATTACCAAAGTACCCCTAGAGCCTGGGTTAGCAGCTAAGCTCTAACGGTCAACTTTAGCCTGCTCAACCAAGTTTCCTACTGGCTTCCGCCTTCTCCACTTTGCAGTCACCCGCTGGGAGTTAAGAGCTTGACACGACATTTTAAGCAACATACGTCCTCCCTTTTTCTTTGAACCCATGGGGTAGATCTTTAAGCCTTCTTATTGTCAATTAAACAAAGGTGTTCGGACATTACGCCGATGTAAATCAACACTGACCGCGGTCAGTGGGGAAAGGTCCAGTGCTCGAACCCATGTCGCCCGATACAATGCGCACCCCACAGGACGGATATCGGTCTTTCATGTAAACTCTACATGTATACCCTCGCCTCCTCAGAGAGAATCCATCCCGTGATTACAGGAAACTTCTAAACCCTAAATGCATAAGATCGCTCGGGGTAATAAAAATAAAAGGAGTATCCGTTCATAACAGAAAATGCCGTCCATCATAATCTCATAATACAGTGAGAGCGACGCGCTTTCGTCTTGATAAAACAGACTGGCACGCCCGGTGGGACCTTTCCCGCCTTTCTTCTCTTTGACAACAGAAGGCTTAAACCTCTTCGAGGTTCTTATTACTCTCTCTCTCTTACAGGAAGAGGGAAGGACGATCTGCTTGTCAGTTTCAAGCACTTGAACATCGCAATCAAGGCAATGGCAGCGGTGACCTACGGACCGCAAGTAATTGCTAACCACGCCAGGTTTGGCTTCCTGGCTACACCGGTCGCTTTTGGCGATTTTCCCCCGGTGGTCGGGTCCCCCTTCTTTTTAGGGGTGGTCCCGGTCGCTGAGAGCGACTTAGTTCCAGCTGCTGGTCGAACTGTTCCGGCCAAGAAGACCGCGGTGAAGGGTGTCAGGCCCTCTGTTCTTGCTGTCGGCCGGGCTCGCCCGGTCCATAAGATGTCAGCTGGGGGTGTTGGGCCCTCAACTACTGCTGCTGGCCGAGTCGGATCGGCCGTCTTGAAGACGGTGACTGGGGGTGTCAGGCCCTCTACGCCTATAACTGGCCGAGCCTGGTCGGCCAGACACGACAACACGACTGGGGGTGTCAGGCCCTCGACATCCATTATAGGCCTGAGTTGTCAGGCCATCAAGAAGCCTATGACTGGAGATGTCAGGTCTTCAGTCCATCCGGTCGGCCGAATGTTCTCGGTCAACCACATTGCTGTTGATGTCGCTCCTCCCCAACGGGGACAGCGCCGTCCACGTCGCCGAGGTAGCCGCACCGAAACGGCCGCCCCTGCTCAGCGGGGGCAACGCCAGGCAAGGAACAGAACTCGGCCCGCCGCGACGGCTTCGCGTTCCGGCAAGACTATCCTTGTTGGGGACATCCGTATTAGGCTCAACGGAGGTGAGCCGGTTATCCCGAGGGACAGACACGTCCCCACCATTCCGACCTCCAACAGGTTCGAGCTCCTCCGGAAGGTCCGGGAGGAGGGAGCAAAAGCGAAGAACTCCGCTGCGCTCCGACCCAAGGTGGCGGCTCCCAGAGTCAGGTCTGGGGGCAATCCAATTGAGGAGCGGCAACTCCATATGAAGAAGATTTGGGTCACAAAAGAAGAGGCTCAGGCGATAAAGCGCGCTCGAGCGGAAGAAGGCCCTCACCGGGTTAAGTCACATTCGGGGCAAGGCTTTCCTATTCATGAGCAGGCCGAACCCTCCTCCCTTCATAAGACAAAGGTTCGCCGGCAGCCAAGGCAGTCCCGCACTCGGTCCAAACCGGTGCGCCCAACTTCCCCCTGGGCCAGCTCAGGAGATTCAAGAGGGGGGGATACCCAACAGCACCCTGTTCCCCGAGCGTCTGTTTTTGACAGACTGGGGGAGACACCTACTCCGGCGCGACGCCCGCCGAGGAAGAGGCGAGTGACCCAAGTCACAGATGACACTGTCAAGGTGTTCACTTGCTACGTCTCCTCTACCGACAAGCAGCCGGAGACCCCTCAGGAAGACCTCAATCAGCCTTTGCAAACTATGAGGAGGTCGAGGCACGTCTCTCGGGTCGTGGCTCAGTTAGACCCGACCCTTTTGCCAGGAACGTCACAGCCTGACCATGTACAGCAGGAGGAGCGTCAGAATGGCGTCCACGGCGTTGGTCGAGATGGTGATTCCCCCCGTGAGGAGGGCCCGACTGACGAGATTCAAGCTCTCACCTTAGAGGAACTCCGGCGTGAGAACCAGGAGTTGAAAATTTTGTTACAAACACTCCTGCGTGATAAGGAGTCTCCTGCCGCAGTACCTGCCAGTGTTGAGCCGCAACCGTCTCCGGCTCCAGTCATCATCAATGCATCTGCGATGGCGGCCAGGCCACCTGTGGCTCTGGAGGTCGAGGTGCCACAGCAGGAACCTAATGTGGGGTATTCCACTACTCCTGCTGACAGCTTGATGGCCCAGCGGCAAATGATTGAGCGAATTGTGGAGGCAAAGTTCGCTCAACATGGTGAAGGAGTGGCCACTGTAGATTTATACAGTGTGCCTTATCCCCTCCACCACCAGTTCAAGAAGCTTCCTCCAGACTGGCCTAAAGCCCCGAAATTACAAAAGTTCAATGGGCAGGGTTCGCCTCATGAGCATCTGGCTTACTATGTGACCGCCATGGCCGAGTTGGCTTTGGACGAATCCTATCTCCTGCGATATTTCGCCACTTCTCTGACGGGCACTGCTTTTCAATGGTACTCCCGGTTGAAGCCCAACTCGGTGACCGATTGGGCAGATATGCAGAAGAAGTTCGTGGACCGGTTCCAAACCGCTGAACACAAAGTGTCCCTGGCGGAACTTTGCGCTTTGAAGCAAAAAAGAGGTGAGACAGCCCTGGACTTCGTTAAAAGATGGAGGGATGTTAGCATGCATTGTGATAACCCTCCCACGCCAGAGGATGCCATCACCATATGTCGCCGAGGCCTAGCGGCAGAAGTCAGTGAGAAGCTCTTGGGTTCCAACATCCGGGGCTTTGACCAACTCAATTCGGTGGTAGCGGAGATCGAAATGTTCTTCGCGGATCACCCGACACATCCTTCCGTTAAGGGTAAAGCACCCAAGGATCGCCCGGCTGGGGGGAAAGAAGTCAATGCAGTTGATTTCTCCCCGACAAATGGTGAGAAAGGAGGCACCAAGGCGAAAAGCAGTGGCAAGAAGTCGGATGCCAAACCAACCAGTAATGCCTTGGCGGAGAACATGAAGAAGCCATATTCCTTTAGAAAAGAGCATACAAAGATGCCCTTTGATTTGTGCATGCAAGAGAAATTGCTCTCCTTGCCAGAGCCGCGGAAGCCGGAAGAGGTAGACAAAACGGATGACCCCAACTACTGCGTGTACCACCGGAGGTTGGGGCATACCATTGCGGAGTGTTATGTCTTTAAAGACATAGCTGAAGACCTTATTCAGAAAGGTCTGATAAATATGCTTGGTCACGCGGTTGAGCCTCCACAGCCGCATCACTGGAGTCGATCAACCCGATCGGCCAATGTGGTCTATATGGCGGCGCCGGTTTCAACTTCGCAGGCCGTCGAGGCTGGGTCATCAAGTCAGCGGCCTCGAGCCATTCTCGAGTCGTCGCGCTGGCCGAGGACGGAATGCCTTGCTGTTAGAAGACTCCTTCGGAAGATCCGTCGAGAAGTTTATCAGTTGAGACAGGAGCAGCGTGAACTGTTGCAATTGCTTCGTTATTTGGATAATCAACTGGCTGCTTTTCCCCAAGTCCGGGATGGACAACCCGCGAATCTCCGTGGAGCAGGGGCAAGTGCTCCTCCGCCGGTCCCGCAGAGGCCTGGCTCGAACGGCTGGTTATCAGAAGACTCATCAAGCTCGTCAGAGGAGACAGAGTCCACAAAGTTGTATTCTTTTCACCGCGAGCAAACTTTGCAGATTTACTTTGCCTGTTGCCGTGCTAAGCTGGTGACCTCTTCAACGGTGATTAATCACCAGCGGCCTGAGGCCCGATTTTATCAAGACTATTGTCCTTATCATGAGGCGGCGGGACATATCATCTTCAACTGTCAACCCTTTAAGGACCTTGCAGAAGACTTCATTAAGCGAGGGATAGTTGATATGGGTGATGCCTTAGTACACCCTCCACAGCCACATATGCAGGGGGCAATGACCTTCTCAGTCAACGTCATCCATACTCCTTTGGCATTCCGTCTGCCTGATTCCCCCACAGGGGAGGACGACTCTCAGCAGCCCGAGACTGAGGCTACGCTCTGGTACCCAGCCTGGCGGCCTTCCCATCAGTGTTCTTTTCCTAAAGAAGACACTGAGAAGATCTTCGACAAGCTTCTAGAAGATGGATGGGTGCTGACACATGATCCCCCGTCTTATTATAATGAGACGGCCAAGAGTCATCCCCGCTATTGCAAATACCATGCGAGGGTGTCTCATCCCACTCGGCATTGTGAGGATGTTCAGGACTTCATTGAAGCCCTCATCCGAAGAGGGGTCATTGATACCCGAGGGAATTTTATGGCGAGGTTACGTCTCGCAGAAGCCGCCAAGGAGACTCTCCAGCAGATTCGACGAGAAAATGAGGCCTCTGCCCGATTGGCCTGCCCAAGTGAGCCTGAGCAAGATGATGAGTTCCCGTTACTCACCAAAGACAGGACCACTCGTGAGAGGCCTAAGACCCAGAACCCGGGAGGCCATGTTATGGGACGAAGCTCCAAGGTTCAACCCAAGCCGAGCCAGCCCGGCGTTGTCATAAAAGAGAACCCTCGGTCAGCTGATAAAGGAAAGGCCAAGGTCCTGGATCTCCGGGATAAGCTCCCTACTAAATCAACCAAGTTACAGATCTTGGAGAAGCCCCGATCTGCGGAGATCATCAAAGGGCCGGCCAAAGCCCCTACCCAGTCCGGCTGTCGTGAGAAGATTGCCGCCAACCATCCACAGGTCAATGGCAAGGGTAAAGACAAAGTCGCAGGGGTCCAGCCTAAGGCTCAACTCTGCACCAAGCAGATAAGCTCCCAACTGTCGGCGAAGAAAGAATTTGCTATGCCACAGGACCCTTTGGGGTTCTATTTCGGCCAGATGGAATTCCAGGAATTGCCATCGGAAATAGTTGCTCAGGCGATTGATGCTACTTTCCAGCCTTCTCTTGAAGCAGGGGAGTGGACTCGAGTAGGCCCAAGAAAGAGCCGCGAAGGTCAAAATACCAAACGACCAGTGCGACGCGGGAGTCAAAATATTGGCGGCAAACAACTTGGTTTTGCAAGGCCATCTCCCCCTTCTTTAGAGGAGGTCGCACGCCTCAGGAAGCAAGAAAAGAACCGGAGAAAAAATTTGAAGAGGAGGCTTAAAAAGCAGGCGGAACAGGTAGCTGCCATAGAGGCCTCCAAACAACTCACTCCCGTGCAGCGGTTGCAAAAGCTCATAGACCAGCTGGAGGAATATGTGCCGTCTTGCCCCACCGGGATGGTCACATTGGATAAATATATCCCCTGGGAGAAGCTTGGGCACAAGACCCGGCTCCTCAATTGGCTACGGGAGACTCTACATCGTCTTGAAGACGGCGAGAAGATTCCAATTCCGGAAGAGTTTTTGTTATTTTACAAGGACGAAGAGCTCACGGTGGAAGCCCTCGAACAAGCTATGCAGGAGTTGTCATGCAACATGGTGGCTATTCCACCTCCGGATAATATAAATGCCCCTGGCGAAGAAAATCATGCACCCATGGCTACATATCAACGCCGATCAGGAAGGAGTCGGCGGGCTCGTGGTCGAGGCCGCGGTCGAGGGCGAGAAAGTCCTTTGACCCTCGACCGGGTTATAATGTTCAGAGGAGAAAAATCGGGCCCTATTCCTGCGCCACGAGTACGGGGTGTTCCCTTCATCCCTACATCCTCGGAGAATGTTGATGAAACCCCGGAGAGCCGAAGGACAGGCGGCGTCCCTTTTATAATTCACTCCTCAGAGAGAGAAGAAGTCCCCGCAGGTGATTCTTCGTCAGCTCCGACTCAGGAGCAGGCGGGTCTTTCCAACGATACTTCAAGAGAGGGTCCCTCAGGTCATTCTGACCAGGACGGGTCTCAGTCCGCAACGGACGAGTCGTTGGCGCCACTCTTTCAAGAAGGAGCAGAGATGCAAGATGAAGGCCAACGTCCGTTTAAGCGGGAGAAGCCCTACGGAGCTCCAAAGACTCTGGAGAAACTTATTCCCCCATTTGACAAAATCCGTGCTAGGGCGGACCGCAAGATCATACAGCATATGCATCGGTTCCCGACCAGCATTACTGTATGGGAAGCTATCGCCTGGAGTAAGGACCTCCGGGAGGCACTTGTGAAAGTGCTTCAGGACCCCGAAGCTTATGAGGCACATGTGGCAGAATTACAAGCCCAAGCCTATGAGGCTCTTGCAGCCAATATTATTTTTACCGACAAGGATATGTTGCTAGCCTCCCCTTGTCATAATCGCCCTTTATACATGAAAGGGACGATTAATGGTCATGAAGTCAACCGAATCTTGGTAGATGCAGGTGCCGCGGTAAACATTATGTCGCTGAAGACGTTCAAGTCTCTTTATTTGGCACCTTACTTGCAGAAGGTCAGCGCCGTCAAGATTTCGGGGTTTAATCAGGGCTCTGAGGAGGCCCTTGATCGTGTCGAGGTAAAACTTGTCCTGGGCGACTTCACCACCAAGGCGACGTTTTATATTATCAATTCTGACACTTCTTATAAGGTGTTGCTGGGAAGACCCTGGTTGCATGAAAATTGGGTCGTACCGTCAACCCTGCATCAGTGTCTTAAATATTCCAAAGGGGGAAAGCAGTATACTGTCTTTGCAGACCAGGCTCCCTTTCACCCCAATGAATGCCATCTGGCGGATGCCTCCCTGTACTTCGGGGAGCCCACTATTTCGATCCCTGATAAAGTCCAAGATAAGGGGAAGCAGAAGGTGGAAGCTGAACCGGAGAAAGGTCAACTCTTCACGGTCAACCTTGAGATGCTGAAGCTCCATCAGTTGAGTCTCAAGCCAGCGTCGAAACCCACTCAAGCAGAAAGACGCAAGGTCGACTTCGAGGCCAACCTCATTAGTCAAGCTATTGACTATAGTGTTCCTCTGCCCCCAAAGTGCATCCAACTTCCCTTTGTGAAGGAAGAGCATGGTGTGGAAGAGTTGAAGACATTTGTGGTTTCTTATAGACGCAAAGGTCGAAGTAAAGACGGCCAGCCGCCTCAGCCGATTATCTTTTACAGAGGGGACTTAATACCGCCAAGCCCGCCGGAGGACGACTTCGGGTGGATGGCGCCAGCCAATGAAGCGCCGGAGCCTATCCAGGGAATGGCCTATATGCCTCCCCGACTTAAGCACATGTGCACGAAGCAGGGAGTTCCACAACTTCAAACCCATGCGCAGAAAACATATTTTTCCAATCTCTGGAATCCTCCTCAGGCCAGGGGGCAACCACCCTTCTCTCGTAAAGACACTCGAGGATTGGGTTATGAGCAGGAGCTGGAATTTCAAGTCCATTATGCAGTCAATGCAATAGGACTTTTACCATCCACTGGCGAAGAGGCCCAGAAGGAGCCTGCGATTGAAGAACTCTGCCATGAGGCTAAAGAAGCTATGACGTCTCCTCTGTCAGCACCCATCAAAAATTTGCAGGCGGGGGAAACTTCCTCAACTTCCACCGGCGACTTGGCAAGACTGGAGGAGTTCGAGATCTGCGAAGTCAGCACTGACGAAGATGAAGACTTCGTCGATCTCCAGCCAGCTCCCCCGGAGCTAGAGGACGGGGGACAAGCAACCGTCGATGAGTTAGTCGAGGTCAATCTCGGCACTCAGGACGACTACAAGCCCACTTTCCTAAGTGCCCTTCTCAGCGGGGAAGAAAGACAGGCATACCAGCAACTCTTGAGTGAGTTCGGAGACTGTTTCGCCTGGACATACAAAGAGATGCCGGGCCTTGATTCCTCCGTGGCGGAACATGAACTGGCTATACTCCCTACAGCCAAGCCGGTTAAGCAAGCCCAGAGGCGCATGCGCCATGAGTTAGAAATCAAGGTGAATGCGGAAGTCGACAAAATGTTAGACGTGGACTTCATAGAGCCATGCATGTATCCTGTGTGGCTCGCCAATATAGTCCCCGTCAAAAAGAAGAATGGCCAAGTCCGGGTCTGCATCGACTTCCGGGACTTGAACAAAGCTTGTCCAAAAGATGACTTCCCTGTCCCGATCATCGAGACAATGGTGGATATGACCACCGGTCATGAGGCCCTGTCTTTTATGGACGGGTCGTCAGGTTACAACCAGATACATATGTCCATCAAAGACAAGGATCATACAGCTTTCAGGGCCCCGAAAGGCATCTTCAACTATAAGAGGATGCCATTTGGCTTGAAAAAATGCCGGCGCCACATATCAAAGGGCAATGACCAAGATCTTTGACGAGATGTTGCATGATGTTGTTGAGTGCTATGTCGACGACTTGGTCGTTAAGTCAAGAAGGCGGGCTAATCACTTAGCTGATCTGCGTCGAGTCTTCGAGCGACTCCGACAATACCAGCTCAAGATGAACCCGATGAAATGCGCCTTTGGGGTCTCCAGTGGCAAGTTCCTCGGTTTCATCGTTAGATACCGGGGGATAAAGATAGATCCTGACAAAATCAGAGCTATCAAGGAACTTCCTCCACCTAGGAACATAACGGAGCTCAGATCTCTGCAGGGGAGACTTGCTTATATCAGGCGGTTCATCTCTAATCTTTCAGGAAGGTGCATGCCCTTCGGCAAATTGATGAAGAAGGGGGCGCCCTTTATCTGGGACGAGAGTTGTCAAAAGGCTTTTGAGCAGCTCAAGGAATACCTTTTGACCCCACCAGTCCTGGGGGCACCTGTCAAAGGGAAGCCCCTCATTCTTTATATTGCAGCCATGGATGCTTCTCTTGGAGCTCTCCTAGCCCAGATTAATGAAGAGGGTAAAGAGCAGCCGCTCTATTATCTCAGTAGAAAACTGGTTGGCCCCGAGTGTCGCTACTCACCCATGGAAAAGATGTGCCTTGCTTTGGTATTTGCCGTCAAAAAGTTGCGGCACTATCTATTGGCGCACCGAGTGGAGCTCATTTCCAAATGGGACCCACTCAAATATCTGCTCAACCAACCTGTCCTCTCTGGGAGGTTAGGAAAGTGGGCTCTCATTTTGATGGAATTCGACATCACTTTCGTCCCGCGTAAAGCAATCAAGAGACAAGCAATGGCCGATTTTCTGGCAGCACATCCTGTGCCGGAGGAGTCCCCTCTCAACTTCGAGTTACCAGACGAGGAGAAGCTGGGGCGACCATCTGATGCAGAAGAGGGTGCAGATATCTCGCCCCAGCCTAAACAAGATGTGTTGTCTCTGGACGCACCATTCTGGGAGCTATATTTCGACGGTGCATCCAGAGCCGTCAAGAAAGCAGACGGTCTCACAGGCTCTATAGCAGGCGCTGGCATAGTCTTTGTATCCCCTCAGGGGGGCATACTTCATAATTCTTGTGCCCTCATGAAGTCTTTGACTAATAATGAGGCAGAGTATGAAGCGTTGATCATTGGGCTGCAGTTAGTGTTGGAAATGGGGCTCAAATGTATCAAAGTATATGGGGATTCTCAGCTTGTTGTCCGTCAAGTCCTGGGTGATTATGATGTACGGAAGAGGGAGCTGATCCCTTACTATGAGGCCGTTATGAGGCTTAAAGAGAAGTTCTATCTCTTTGAAATAAGTCATGTGCTGAGAAGCAGCAACTCTCAGGCAGATGCGCTGGCAAAACTAGCGGCCGCATTGAAGCTCCCACCTAAGGGAGAATTGAACATAACGGTCAGGCACCGAAGGCTCATGCCCAGTGTGCTGGACCAAGAATCTGGCCTCACTATTTACGAAGTTCATAACCTCGAGGAAGGGAACATTCCCGAGGGAGAAGATTGGCGCGAGCCCCTTATACAAATCAAGAACGGGCGGCTTCCTTTGGAACGAGCTCGAAGGGTACAATTGCTTCGAAGAGCTGCATCATATCGATTGATTGACGGCACTCTTTTCAGGCTTGTCCAGGAGAAGGACCACCCAGTGCTTTTGCGATGTCTCTCGCCCAAAGAAGCTAAAGCCGTTATGCGGGAGGTCCACTCCGGGTTATGTGGAGCCCATCAGGCAGGGACAAAGATGAAGATGAACATCAAACTCAAGGGCTTCTACTGGCCTACTATGTACGAGGATTGTAACCAGTACGCTCGCACATGTCATCAGTGCCAAGCCTTTGGGCCAATCCCTCGGAGGCCTCCAAATTCTTTACACCCGACAGCCCCTACATGGCCGTTCGCAGAATGGGGTATGGATATAGTGGGACCATTCCCCCCGTCCTCCCAGGGACATAAATTTATTTTGGCGGCCACAGATTATTTCTCCCGCTGGGCTGAGGCCATCCCTCTTCGAGAAGTTACGGGCGAAGCAGTGGCTCGCTTCGTAAGATATCATATTATATATAGATTTGGCGTCCCTAGCCGAATTATTTCAAACAACGGGACGCCCTTCAGGAACAGGACAGTGTATGCACTGGCAGCTAAATTCCATATTGATTGGAGGACCTCCTCGGTTTATAACCCCCAGGCTAATGGTTTAGCTGAGGCCTTTAACAAAACACTTTGCAAGTTTGGGGAAAGAAAGTCCACGACGCCCTCTAGGCCTATCGAACTGTTTATAAGACCCCTACGGGGTGCTCCCCATTTTCTTTAGTATATGGTGCCGAGGCGATCACCCCCATAGAAATTGAGTTGGCCTCATATCGGGTGGCGGTTCAGGCAGGTTTGCCTGGCCAAGAGCAATCTGAAGTTGAAAGAAGGCTAGAGGAATTATCCTCGCTGGAGGGCAAGAGGCTTCAAGCCTACCAACATTTGCAAGTATACCAAGCTCGTATGGCACGCGCCTATGACAAGCTAGTCAAACACAGGGCGTTCAAGAAAGGCGACTTGGTCATGCTCAAGGAAAAGGAGGTCTTAGCTGGAAAGTCGAGTGGGAAGCTCCAACCGAATTGGCGAGGGCCTTATATCATCCAGAAGGTATACGAAGGAGGGGCCTATACTGTAGTCGACCACAAAGGCAACAGTCCCTTCCCTCCTCTCAACGGCAAGCACATGAAACTCTATTACGCGCCACAGCAAGAGTTTCCCCAGCAGTCCTCATACGACAATACCTCTCCTCAGTGAAGGTTTCAAAAAAAAAAAAGAGGGGTTAAAAACGTTGATGCCCCGGCGGACTCAGTTGACTTTCGAAGGTCGACTGAGGGCAAAAAGGCCACAAACCCGGCTGAGGTGAAAACCCGAAAGGGTGCCTCAGGCAAAAATGGGTAACCCCTCGGTGTGAAAACCTACAAGGGCGCACCGGAAAAAGCTAAAGGGGGCCAGCCTCGGCGAAAACCCGAAAGGGCGGTGAGGTTGGTAATGTGAAAAAAAAAAATTTCTCCTTATCTATTCTAAGGGTGGCTCTAAGTCAATGACTCCACCCCGTCTCGACCAAAACATCATATTGATGTCATGGCTACGCCTTATATGTTATTCTATGACACCTAGTCCCATCGACATTCTGAGGTTGTCATATTCTGCCCCATTGGGCTCAGCCTACACATGCCCCTTTCGGGCTGCTAACCCACTATTGCCCTTTGTGTCCCTCTGGGCTCGGCCTCCATATGCTCGCTTGGGCTGTCACCCCATTATGGTTTTCGGCTCATTTTTATCCCACCAGGTTTGGCCTCAGTATGTCCCCTTCGGGCCGCCAACCTATTCGCCTCTAGGCACATCTTGTCCCACTGGGATTGGCTTCAGTACACCCTTTCGGGTTGCCAACCTACCATGTCTATCGACTTGCGGTTTTGACCTCTATATCCCATCAGGGCTGTCAAAATCTACCTTTGTCACATCGGGTATGGCCTCAGTATGCTCTCTCGAGCTGCTAACCGATGTTGTCTTTTGACTCCTTTTGTCCCATCGGGCATGGCCTCAGTATGCTCTCTCGAGCCGCCCACCGATGTTACCTTTGGACTCTTTTGTGGCCCATCGGGTATGGCCTCAGTATGCTCTCTCGAGCTGCCAACCGATGTTGTCTTTTGACTCCTTTTGTCCCATCAGGCATGACCTCAGTATGCTCTCTCGAGCCGCCCACCGATGTTACCTTTGGACTCTTTTGTGGCCCATCGGGTATGGCCTCAGTATGCTCTCTCGAGCTGCCAACCGATGTTGTCTTTTGAGTCCTTTTGTCCCATCGGGCATGGCCTCAGTATGCTCTCTCGAGCCGCCCACCGATGTTACCTTTGGACTCTTTTGTGGCCCATCGGGTATGGCCTCAGTATGCTCTCTCGAGCTGCCAACCGATGTTGTCTTTTGACTCCTTTTGTCTCATCGGGCATGACCTCAGTATGCTCTCTCGAGCCGCCCACCGATGTTACCTTTCGACTCTTTTGTGGCCCATCGAGCATGGCCTCAGTATGCTCTCTCGAGCTGCCAACCAATGTTGCCTTTTGACTCCTTTTGTCCCACTGGGTGACACATGCGTCCCTAAAAGAGTGTCTAGTTCTCTGCCCTTGGGCATTATAGGTTAAAAAAAAAAGGGGTAAAAAAAGTTGATACCCCAGCAGACTTGATTAGTTACCTCCATTAGGGAGGGGCAATCAAGGGCAAAAAGGCTTCAACCCGGCTGAGGTGAAAACCCGAAAGGGCACCTCAGACAAAAATGGGCAACCCCTCGGTGTGAAAACCCGCAAGGGCGCACTGGAAAAAGCTAAAGGGGGCCAGTCCTGGCGAAAACCCGAAAGGGCGGTAGGACTGGTAAAGTGAAAAAAAAAAAGTGGCAAAGTCTTCATGTCTGCAAAGGAATGGCAATTAAATCAACAAATGTTGTTCTTTATTCACCAATGCCAATCAGAAGAGTCCCGAGACAAGCCCTCGGGAAAGCTATACATGGCCGGAGTCTAAATGCAGCCCCATTCAAAAAAAAAAGGAAGAGAGGAGACGAAAGCCATCAAAGGGCGAGATCAGCCCGCAGGTCAGCAAGATGTGTCTCTCGCTGTGTCAACACCTCCTCGACTCCACTGAGCTCGCGCTGGAAATCTATCACCTTCGCCCTCAGAAGGTCTCGAGCATTCTGAGCCTCTCGGGCTCGCTGCTGAAGAGTCTCCAACTCCCGTACTAGCTCATCAGCGTAAGATGAAGCCACCTAAAGCTGCTCCTGTGTTGCCGTCGCCTGGGCGGATATATGCTCCCGTCTGGTGCGGAGCTGAGATACTGCCTCCTCCTCTTGCTGAATTAAAGACTGCAACTGTCGCCGCCTCGTCTCAGCCACGTGGCGGCAGGCAAATTCAGCCCACAAGTGCTCCAACCGGGACATCCAGGTAGCTCGGGAGAACCCGAACGCATGATACCCCTTGGTACAGGTGGCTAAATGCTCTCTCATGGCTTCTACTGAGGGGAGCGGAGTCATCTGTAGAAGGAGTTGGAGGTTTTCAATGAGCCCCGCCTCTAGGGCGCCGCCTCTAAGAGCCACCAGGAATTGGGGTCACTCCGGCCACTCCACTCCCAAAGCTGGAAAGTCCGCTGGAACTGACGGAGTCTCCTCCCCAGCACCTGAGAAGACAGCGGAGGGAAAATAACATATCAGTCCCGGGCAATATAAAAGGAACAAGAAATGATTCAACAAGAAGGCTAGCCAAACACCAAACCTAAGGGAACCTCTGAGGCAACGCATGTAACAACCTCCGGCGCAACATGATTACTAGGCATGGGCGCGCCATCTGCCCTCAGTGGCGCCTCACTTGCCGTGACTTTGGGTAGTTCTATCTCCTGGGAAGTTGCACTCAAGTCCTTAGAAACCGCCCCAAGGCTCTCTCCCTCTATCTGAGAAGCCAGGACGGTAGAAAAGCAAGAGGATGGTTGATATGATATAATCACATGAGTAAAAGAGGAGCTGAAGTTTGTACATCAAGTAATACCTGATGGTACGATTGCAGCAGCATCTGCCCTCACTGGCTGATCAGCCCCTCCATGTGCAAGGGCCGGTGACCTCTCTTTAAGGGGGACTGTCCCTGGAGGGGGAAGATGAGTGGGTGAAGTCACTGAGACTTCAACTGCTGCTTAGACAAAAGTATGATTAGTTCTGTAAGTGAAACTAATCAAACAAACGGCAAATGCAAGGGGAAATAGAGACACACCAGCGATGTCCCTCTCCTCTTCCTCGACCGGTCTGCCAACAGGAGGTAGTACACCAGTGATGTCTCTCTCCTCTTCCTCGGCTGGTCCGCCAACAGGAGGTAGCAAATCTGGGGCGAAACCGGGTACCCCGGTATGATAAACCCCGACTGCCGAGGATAGTACTCCTGGGTCCCCAACAGAAATTCCTAGGTCAACATCGTAGGCCGGAAGCTCAGGGGCAGTGCCGGAGGAAATCAATTTAGCCAGTTCTGCTGTGGAGGCGGCTAATTCAGTGGCTGCACAGAACAATTATCAAAGGGTGGAGTAGTAAAAGCAGCGATCAACCGCAGAGGAGATCAAAAGTTTCGTGGTATACCAGAAACGGTGCCCATACCACCTCCTTCAGAAGAGCTCGACAAGGAGATGGAGGAGTCTGTCTCAGAGCTAGTGCTGGAGCTGCTACTGCCCGAGGAGGTACTGGAATCTGTAGATGTACCAACCTCTTCCCCCTCTCTGAAAGCCTGCTGCTCTCTTTCAGGCTCTGGTTAAAAGAAGGGTAGGGTCAGTTAAACAATGATTCCTCATTTGGCTCAACAAGCAAATAGTGAGGAATTGTGAGTTAAATTCACCAGATGTGAGAGAAGGTCTATCCTCTCCTTGCTGGGCAGCTACATCGGCGGGAGGAAAGTCCCCTAGGGGTTGATCCAAGTCCTCTAAATCAAATCCCAGGTCGCATGACGTATCGGCTACTGGTACGTCTGTTGGAGAAATATTCGCAAGACCTGGTGAAAACTGCCCCTGTAGCCTCGTTTCAGGAGGAGCTGCACATAAAGCAATTCTCTTAGCAAACAGAGATATAGGTACCAAATGATACAAAAAAAAGGAGGGGGGACTTATAGCCCCAACTCACTCGAGGGAGCCCCGTCCCTTGGAGGGATCGTGTCCACCCGAAGGCGAGATGAAGGCAGGGCATCAATATCTAAGCCTCCGCTATGTCGCCGTTTTGCCGCCAGGCTAGCACTACCAGAAGAATGGTCAAGGGGAACCCCTTCCGGAAAAGGATGACCAGCAGCCTCAGCTGTCCCTATAATTGAAATACAGCAATCAGCAATCAACCACTCCAAAATACATATATGACAATGACAAGGGAAAAGTCGGAAAGGCCATACCTGTCGCTCCTGCATCAAGATGAAGCCGGGGAATCAATTGATTGGAGTCAATTCGGAGAGCTCGTGCTGCCTGTTCCACAGCATCTCTCAGTGCCTGAGGCGTGGAAGCAACCTCCAGGGCTGAAACATAGTCCAGCAAGCCGGCGCAGCCCACTGCATTAATCACATGGGCCTTCCAAGAAGCGAAAGCCGTGCCCGCCAGTGCTCCTTCAGGGACAGCCTCAGATAGCTGAGAATCGTGGGTCAGACCACAAGAGACCCTCAAGTCTCCCCACCAAGAGTAGCCAGAAGCAGAGCCGGAAGCGCCTCTACGGCGCGACCTCGGAGAGGAGGCCCCGTCAGACGCTGGCCTCAGGGGTCGTAACGCTCCTGTGTACTGACTCCGATCAATGGGCAATGAATGCCCCTGATCCCGCCATCGGGTCTCAATATCCCGAATCACTGAAGCCAAGCTGGAAAAGTGGGCCCTGACAAAACCGGGATCGAGAAAAAGAGGAGGCAGGTCCTCCTTCTTTAGGCGCTTCTCTTCTGCTGCTCTAATAATGTCTGCCTGCTCTCTGAAGATGTTGCTGGATTTAAACCACCAACGGGCATAATGGATGTCAAAGTGCCCCACACGGGCTTGGGCTGGAATAGGGATATGCTCCCTCACACCTCTGTAAAGAAAGTCCTGCCAACAAGCAGCTACTAGATGCACGTCCTTTTGTTTGTACTGCCTCGAAGTTAGGGGAAAATCAGCATTAGGTGGAATAGCCTGATCATAACCAAAGTTACGCGCAAATCTGTGCGGATAATATGGTTCAAGGACCACCGTACACGAGCGCCGATAGACCAGCACACCGGGTCGTATACACACGACCCAATCTCCCAAGGCATGTGGGGAAATAATACCCTCAGAGGATACTCTGCAGACCACTGAGTCTCCTTGCCCCTCCAGAAATGGGCGATAGAAACGGGAGCTATGGTCAAACTCCAAGCTCTCGCCCCTTTTTGCGTGAAGGAAAGAAAGAGCCCGCCGAGCACCTGCAAGCTGAGCAACAATATCCTGATCCGGGTGTCCAGCGAATGTAAATATAAGCGGAGCCTTAGTATTGGGGATAGGAGACCGCTGAGATAGCTCTGGCAGAAGCAATCCAGCCCAAGAACTCAAATAATGAGTGGGCAGTAAAATCTTCTTGTCGCGGGGGCTGGAATGCGAGCTCAAGGCATCCAGAGAATGGTAAATATTGGCCAAAGCAGCCGGGGCCAAAGCCAGTCGACGTCCACATGCCAGTAAACATGCTGGATAAATCACCTCAGCTCGTAGCAGCTCTTCTTCCCCATGAGGGAAGACAAATGTGGACAGCCAATATGCTAAATAGGCAGCCAGGTATGTCAAAGTAGGCAGCCTCCTGGAATTCCAGCCTTGTTCCAGAGCTGGCAAATGACGAGGGTTGGACGCAAACTTTATAAGGACCTCCTTGCATTGGTCCCAAGTGGTGCTGAATGAAGGAAACTCTTCATAAAAACAATATGGCCCGCTGTAGAAATACATGATCCAGGCGTTAAGAGTAACTCTGGGTGTTCGGGCAGTCTTCTCTTTGCCCACCAGGGCCAAATCTCTCCAAGTCTTCATAAGATACCGGAAGTAATATGGCAAGAGATACTGGCCCTCTCCATCTGAAGCATATAGATGGGCGTCGTCAAGGCATAGCTCCTCATAGGCCTGACCGCTGATCGGTAGGCCTGACATGCGATGAAAGGACCACAGGTCCAAAGAAGTCTCTCCCTCAGCGGTGACGACGGTGTTCCAGCGTCTATTCCACCTCTCCACCATAGCCTGGAGCAAACCCGTATGACAGGGGTATGAGTACAGTGCTGCTGTAACGGCATGGCGAATCCCGACTTTGTCCAAAGTAGCGTCGTGCACGGTCAATATCCCCCACAGCCATTCACCTGCACCTCTGCGGAAACAATGGGAGGGGACGAGGGACCAACTCCCATACCAGCTAGGAACCTTCAATGAAAGGATTCCTTTCAGCATACAAAAGTGGTCATACCCATCGTGGACAAAACGAACCCCGGAGGGAGCTAAATATATCCCGTCAAGGACCACGTCGGAGGCTTTATGATGACCCGCCAAATGCCAAACTGCAGGAGAAGAAGGTGTCGATCTGACCACAGAAGCATCCCACTCCTTGAAAAATCCAAGGCACTTGCTGTCAGGAAATTGTGGTTGCCGTGTAAATCCCCCAGGGAAGCTGGGATATTAGTAAGAGCAGGTGCCTCTCATGCTGTCCCTGCCGGCTAGAATAGCCCCCTCCAGCCGCCGCCGCTGATCTAGTAGGACTGGGTCGTCACTGTCTAGCCCCGGTGGAATGAAGCTTTGCACAAAAGCAATCAAATGACAGTCTACTGGGTAGTGAGATGGATACCCCCCAGAACGGTCATATGTATAGAGTCCACCCCGGCAGCTAATCCGGGGAACATCAACCACGCCTTCGCTGACAGGGACATCTTCCGTTGGGCCTTCAGCGACCCAAGAGGTGCCTCGATCAAATGCATCGGAGCTGTCAGAAGCGACACGGCGAGGAGACAAAGGCGGCATGGACTTGTCAGTCCGTTGCACATAATGTTCGTTAGGGCCGGTCGCTCTCGACCCCCATGCGACACCTCGGCTCCGGCTTGAACGAGCCATACCTGTAAAGAAAATAGAAGAGCATTAGAGATTATGGTTCAAGTCATCTCGATGTAGGAGCTACGCTCCAGACACAAGTTCCTCAGTGGACATGTCACAATACATATGAAAATGCACGGGCCCTCCGCCCCTGCCTCCGGCTGTCCCGGATGTCCCGTGGGGGGCACTTGTTGTAACCGGAAAAATATACATGCAAGCACGGAGGCTTCATGCTATCGGCGTCGGCTTAGTCCAACCCGTTCTACTCCATAGAAGCGAGAAGAACCCGTGATAAATCCACGGAGATTATTGCAATCATGTGGTTCCGGGTGTAATCAACAAAATCAAGCCCTAGGGGCAAGAGAACGTGCTATGCACACCTTTTTAGTATCCCGACGGCGTGTAACACGTCTCGCGGGATCAAAAATTCCTCCCCCGTCGGACAAACGATGCGCAGAAGACGACGAACAAAGCTCGGAAGGAAGTTTCCTCTCTTCCACGTGCCCGGACGGAGTCGAAGATGCAGAAAAGTCGCTGTCAAAGCCGTACGAACGCTTTTAAATTGGAGATTGGACCACCCGAGGAGAGGGAACCCCGCCCGGGGTAAATCACCCCCAGGCGGTTTCCCGCGGCCGCGCGCGGACGGGGCAGACCCGCCCGGGGTGCTGCGCACCCGGGCGGACCTGCCCGGGGTCCCGCTCCCCCGGGCGGACCCGCCGGGGTGCTGCGCACCCGGGCGGACCCGCCCGGGGTCCCGCGCCCCCGGGCTGACCCGCCCGGGGCAAGACAGGCCCGCGGCCTGTCCACATCAAAAAAAAATTTGCAAAAAAAATGCAAGAAAAATAAAAGGGAGAGTGACCTGCCCGGGGTGGTCTTAACCCGCCCGGGTCCGACCCACCTCGGGCCGGTCCCCTACCTTCTATAAATAGCCCCTATGGGGTCCCATTTTGGGAAGGGGAAAAAGGAGATTTAGAGTTCGGCAAGGAGAAATTGTTCGTTGTTTTTGCCCACTTGGGGTATGTCACTTCCCCGGGGCTTATGTATACGCCCCTTTGCGGGTGGTTGTAAGTTTGGTTGGCTTTTCTCGTTTATGCCCCTATGTGGACTCAACGGAGAAAACCTATCCTATGTGTGAGTTGTATTTATGCCCCCATATGGGCTTTCTAATGTCGATCCTCCGGGTCTCGTTCTCCGTATGTCAAGAAAATGGATGGACATTTTTATTAGTCATTAAAATGATATAATGACTAAAATGCCCCTCTTAAAGACATCGGGATCGAAGCATGCCCGTTTGAGTATGACGGCTTCTTGTGCAGTTGACGATTCGTCGACGCTCTTTTGTGATGTTACAAAGTTTCCTTATAATGCGGCCCCCGGTGCGTGCCAGCTTAACAAATTACAAATAAACCCTCTTCAATGAGAAATTGTGTATATCCCCCTGTGGGGCATTTAATCATGTATGGATGTTTATACAACCTTGGACATTCTTCCGGCTCCCTGACCTCTATGCTCTTTATGACGTCAACACCATTCAATTACCAAAGTACCCCTAGAGCCTGGGTTAGCAGCTAAGCTCTAACGGTCAACTTTAGCCTGCTCAACCAGGTTTCCTACTGGCTTCCGCCTTCTCCACTTTGCAGTCACCCGCTGGGAGTTAAGAGCTTGACACGACATTTTAAGCAACATACGTCCTCCCTTTTTCTTTGAACCCATGGGGTAGATCTTTAAGCCTTCTTATTGTCAATTAAACAAAGGTGTTCGGACATTACGCCGATGTAAATCAACACTGACCGCGGTCAGTGGGGAAAGGTCCAGTGCTCGAACCCATGTCGCCCGATACAATGTGCACCCCACAGGACGGATATCGGTCTTTCATGTAAACTCTACATGTATACCCTCGCCTCCTCAGAGAGAATCCATCCCGTGATTACAGGAAACTTCTAAACCCTAAGGGCGCCTTTGACAACGGAGTTGCCCACCGGTTAGCCGACATCGGCTAACCGGTGGGCCCCGCCTCCGCCCACCCTCCCCCTCACAGATGAAGCTTAACCGGGGTCGGGTACCGTAACCGACCCTTCGGGGTCGATTACGGTAGCCCCGTACTCGGTTCTCAAAGGCGCCCTAAATGCATAAGATCGCTCGGGGTAATAAAAATAAAAGGAGTATCCGTTCATAACACAAAACGCCGTCCATCATAATCTCATAATACAGTGAGAGCGACGCGCTTTCGTCTTGATAAAACACTGGCATGGCATTTTCTTGCAATCATCATTGATTAGAATGCTGAAATGTTCAATCTGTAGCCAGGCTTTCTCCTATCTTAATGGCATCTTTTCTGGGGCATCCTTATCGCAATCCAATATAAAGTGATCTGAGATTTTTCTTGATTGGACAGCCGATTTGGTAAAAGCAAACAAAATTCCTGCCTATCCTCTACAAGTACTTTGCCAATTCTGGAGATAGAAGGTATGCTCCTTGAATTGCTCCAGGTGTTCTGACTGATAGCTGAATTTCCAGCAACCCACAATCCTCTACCCAGGCATTGAAGCTCCTCATACTCAGCATTTTACTACCTTTGTTTCTATCTGCGGGTTCTTTAACAACATTAAATTTTCCGCTAGGTGCCACAGAATATATAGTAAAGTGCTCCACAGGTATTAACTCTCTCTGTAGTCAGTGTGCCCCTAGGCCCCAGTCAGCATCCAATTTAGTTTCTCCTGCTGATTAGTAAATTCCACTGTCATAGAGAACTCTCCAATAATCAAAAGTTCTGCCGACCATCCCAATTATCCAGGTTCCATGCCATTAAGATAGCTCCCGAATCGCCAGTTGATCCTACAAACACAAGATCCATTGATTTTAGACCTGCTATCAACTTTACAACAGTAATCTTCATTGTTTCCTGAATACAGAAGATATCAACTACCTTCCTCGTCATGTCTCTCAAAGCCAATTGTTTTTTAAAATCTTTCAAGCCACTAGTGTTCCAACACAGGATGATTATTTTTGGAAGATCGGTTTCCTGTGGATTTCAAAATCGGAAGGTTGGACATAGTAAGAAGGGCCTGACCTTCCTAGGTTTAATTACAAGTATGGCATTGAATAGATTAAAATGGCATGGCAGGATTTATGTAGCCAATCCCAAATAAATAGGACAAAGCACTGATGATGATGATGATGATGACAATCTTCTTTGGAGCTTACCCAAGGACTGTCATCCAACTGCTCACTATATGAGGATTTTAACAATGTTTCTGTCCTTTGTTTCCTCAACCACCTTCGCCGGCCATAGCTGTATTTTCTGTCCCGTCCACAGTCGTCAGAACAATCCTGCATTTTGTCAGAACTACTCTGTATTTTGAATTTGGATGCCCACCATGTCAGCTTTGTCTATGAGCTAGCTCCTCATTACCCCAATCTGAAAGTGGGGAGAGAATCAACTGCCTGTCACAAGAATCCTTCTGTCCCTCTGAAGCCTCTGAACTTTCTTTATTTTCAAAGACAGTGAAGTCAGTGGCAGATATATTTGGTGATTGCTGATTATGTTTTGATCTACATTATTGGGTGAAACATAAAAAACTTTTCAAGAACTCAACATTTTCTCAACCACCAACCAGATGAAATATATAGGAGCAAACATGATGTATTGAACTCAGACTAAAGATGGGCAGGCCTGAGGATCCAAACCAAAACTGAGACTTGGTGGAACCTGTCTGAAACTGAGGAATAACCAGGTTGGGTTGTGTTTCAGGGTGCATTAGCATACTTGGTGCCCCTTTCGTCCAGGGGCAGTTAGTATCTAATGTTATTTAGGAGATCATTTAGGGAGATCTCCAACTTTTTTTTTTTTTTGGTGACGGGGAACCTAGCACAGCTAGCAAACCCCGGGCTCACATCCCTCGAGGGAGATCTCCACTTCATTACATATAACTATATAAGCTTGTGATTTCGTCCTAGTGTTAATGCTAAAAGCTTTGGAAGCACAGGAACAAGATGTACTTGTCACTTCTTTCCTTTGTCAGTGAAAAGCTTTTGATTAAAAAATGTAAGTTAGAGGTTACATTGGCAACCCTCTTCTTCCACCCCTTTGTTTGCATAGAATAAGAGTTGGGTACATCCCCTTTGTTGGAAATTTCCACTTCCTTTCTAAATAGGAAGAACACAAAAAATCTAAGCATACAACATAACTAATTCTCTTGTGTTTGTTCTTTTCCTTTCGTTATGTCAAAAATAAGTTGGAAATGTTGCGAATGAATTAAAGAAGTAAAGTATTCTATTATAAAATGAAAAGGAAGGCCTAAGACCAAAATGATCCTGCTTCTGTCCAACCCAATTATCACAGCCGTTTTCTTCTGGAAGAGAAAACTGCAGGGGAATCTCAAAAGTTTTATCATAGAAATAGGATTAATTGTTATAAGTAATTAAAACCTTGGTCAATATTTAATTTTCACACACAGTACGATGTTTATGAAGCATGTAAATGACGATATATGTATGAGCAAGTGTTTTTCCCATATCCATGAAGAATCACAAACCAAGAGACCCTTTAGAGATGGTCAAGTATTTAAGAAGCAATACTTTCTAAGAAGTACACAACTTGCTTTAGGAAGTGGGGGAACAGAAATTAATGATAAATAATATTGCAGGTCAATGCACATCCACAGCTTACTCAGATGTCCTTTCCATTGAGGATTCCTTGTCATGAAAGGAATAATGATTAACAGCGACTCCATGGAAAGACTGCTGGTTGCTCATGTTATCTGAATTGTTCTAACCGTAATGATATAATCATATAGAACTGAAGGCTAACGGCAAAAAGGGGAACATTATAGAATACAACCGTATGAATGGCACTGAGAAAAAAGAAAAGGAAATAAAATTCATAATAGGCTAGTACAAGATATTACTCATCTTTAAGAAAAGAAAAGTTGACGTTCCAGACTTCAAGAGAAGATGCAAAGGACATATAGCTAGTTTTCATTGCTTGCATATCGTCGATGGTTCACATACAGTAGGATTAATTGTTATAAGTAATTAAAATCTTCATCAATATTTAATTTTCACATACAGTACGATGTTTATGAAGCAGGTAAATGACAATATATGTATGTGCAAGTGTTTTTCCCATATCCATGAAGAATCACAAACCAAGAGACCCCTTAGAGATGGCCAAGTATTTAAGAAGCAATATTGTCTAAGAGGTACACAACTTGCTTTAGGAAGTGGGGGAACAGAAATTAATGATACACAATATTGCAGGTCAATGCACATCCAAAGCTTACTCAGATGTCCTTTCCATTGAGGATTCCTTGTCATGAAAGGAATAATGATTAACAGCAACTCTATGGAAAGACTGCTGGTTGCTCATGTTATCTGAATCGTTCTAACCATGATGATATAATCATAGAGAACTGAAGGCTAACGGCAAAAAGAGGAAAAGGCATTATAGAATACAACCGTCTGAATGGGACTGAGAAAAAAGAAAAGGAAATAAAATTCATAATAGGCTAGTACAAGATATTACTCATCTTCAAGAAAAGAAAAGTTGGCATTCCAGATTTCAAGAGAAGATGCAAAGGACATATAGCTAGTTTTCATTGCTTGCATACCGTCGATGGTTCTGGTAGAAGTTATCAAGTTCATAGTAAATATAGACAGGACTTTTCATTAGCTTTGGGACCTGAAAATTTTATAAAATATTATCAACTAAAATAATAATATTAACATTAAATAAATAGGATGTAGTCAATTTGAAAAAAAAAAGTCATTATGGTCCAGGCAGTAGCATCTAGAAAAACTTCAACAACATTATGTGTGGCTGCATTTATGGAACAGCAATGAGCTATCCAGATAGACCTACTTTTATTCTTCTAGTGCAAGTCTTGTCGATTGCTTTGTTCTGAATATAAGCAATCATATTAGTCTGCAGATGCTCAGGAATGCAGGCTACATCATATCGATCCACAATTTCAACCACCTATATACATAGTAAGAAGTCAGCACATTTGAGGACAGTTGGAAAGTAACAATGTAATGCAAATCAGAGGAGTGGAAGTACCCTCTGAGAAGCGAACAAGGATGCGAGTCCAATTGGGATGAACATCATACTAATGAATGTGAACGTTGAGATAACCTGTAAATGAAGAAACCCTATTTTAACTGTCAGAGACAACACCAGTACATCTTCATAACTTTTCGGAAACAGTTTACATCCTAGAGCTTTTCATCCCATTAGAAACAGTTGTAACTTACCCATCCAGGTGTAAGAATAGGTTTCCAAGCAGGGAGCTCTTGCTGTGTAAATCTTGAATCTGCATTGTTAACAACAGAAGAAAATATAACCAAATAATTTACCATTCCTAGCATGCCTTTGTAAAGTATTAAAAAATAAGTAATGCGAACCCACACATGGTTGGTCCACATAGGATGATGGATTTTGGGGGACAATCAAAGACCCAATAAAGAAACCAAAGAAAGCGTGGGCCCCATGCCTCTTTAATGGGGGCTTCCTTCTCACCCAAGTCCCATCATCCCATATGGACCAATCATGGGTGTGTCTGCAAGATGGCAAGGCACAAATTGCACAGCAAGTATTACTCATCTGTGATCTGTCGAAAGATAAAAAAAATCCTGCTACAGTCCATTTCTTTACAGATCATAATGTCCAGTTTAGATGAGAAAATGATGGATAAATTATATCGTTGCATGAAACTAGGTTGACATATGCTCTATATATCAGATGCTTTAAGGGAAAATGAAAGTCCAGATTTGTCTTATATGATATGATAATACCATTCATGAAGTAGATACAATGGTTTATAATGTCATAGAAATGTGAACTCTAATTCTGCTTCTATCAATAAACTCTGCACAGAGAGCATCTAGTGATCTGAAACACAAATATGCACATATACTAGTAGCAGTGTTTGTATACATCTTTGCCCCGACGGCACCAGAAGCTTGCACAAGAATCGATACGACCAATGTGAAAAATTGCAGCTTAACTACATAGACATTTCTTAGCAATAAACTGTATAATTATTCTCTGACGTTGACCTTCGGATGAAACGACAATGTGCCGGGGAGGAGAAGAAGAAAACGCATAAAGTAATGACGCCTGTCTAACATACATGCCATATATCAAGCATGCATCATAAAAGCATAATAATTTCAAAAGGAAATTATCAAAGACCACAGCCCCCAGATAACAAATTCCAGCCAACAAACCAAAATAACACCCTAGGGAACAAAATCGGAACATGATTATCCAACAAGACGTCCAGAAATCAGGCGGTGGGAAACTATTAATAATAATAACAATACGTAAATAATATCGTCAAAGATGAGCATTAATTGCCACTTGGTTCGGGCAGAGTGGAGAATCGAAATATACATTTGGGCTTCTTGGAGTTCCTCCTGGGGGGAGAGGAATCCGCCGGTCCGTCGCCTCCGGAGGTGGCAGCTCCCTTGGGAGTCATCGGCGCCCTGCGATCTTCCTCGAAGAAGAGACGACGATACACCGATCGCCGGAGGGATCCCCGAAGGGAGGAGGGGAACGCGATGGGAGAGAAGAACCCCCCGTCACCTCTATCTCGTGGAGCACGAGAAGAAATCTAAAGCGGAGCCGCGGACAAGGCTGGGCGTTCCCCTTCTTATTTTTGGCAGTTCGTGCTTCGTAACGGTCGTTCGGGAGCCCATCGGAGTGGATTTAGTTGTCGATTTTCTTTTACGCATATACTATATGAAAAATGAAACTGCAATCTGTTTAAATTTTGTATTTGCAGTTATACCCTTCGTGAACGAATCAAATACTACTTGTCGGCTTGTCCTCATGTGGTCAACCCCAACAAAATATTTATAATTTTTCCTCTTATTATTCATCTCCGATTAAAAAATATTAGCCACTTTTTAATAGAATACAATGACAAGAGTATAACTGTTCCTATATTTTGTATTTATAATATATTTTTTGTTTGATAAGTTATTTATAACAATCCCGGTCCGGGACGGTCCGACCCGACCCAGGCAGTGGACGGGAGGATCGGGGCATGGATCGTGATCGGGACGCTCCATATATTTAATATTTTACTTTAAATATAAAATATTTTATAGATAAGATGGTTAAGTGTATTCATCGGTTCATGGGTCATTTGGTTTCGAAGTTTACCAATTACATGTGTTATTTTGATTTTTTTGTAAGATTTTTATATAAAACATTTAAAATCTTAAAGTTGTTCAACAGATTCAAATCCAAGATATCATAAACAAAGTGCACGAATCACTTAACCAATTGAGCTAAGCATTTCATTATATTATTTTATATATATTATATATATAAATAATCTTTTTAATTTTGACATTTGACAAGATGAATTGAGATAAAACAGGATAATATCGTTCCGTCCCATCTTAAGCCGTGACCGGGACGACCTATATGCTCGAGACAACAAATCTTGGGGGAGACCACCACCCACAGGTAATGCCCCCTTTTTTCCACTCTCCCCGCTCACACTCTCCCTCTCTCACTCGGGTCCGAGTCCATTGAGGATCTCATCGAGGGGACCCTCGGTGATGTTGGGTACGTTGGAGCTTAGCAACACTTTCACGGGCTCTTGGTAAGGCGAGCCGAGACTTCTAACGCGATCAAAGAGGTCGCAGAAGAGACATAGGCTGTTGGGGGGGGGAGTGTTGAGCTTGGTGGAGAGTACGAGGAGAGCTTCGAGAATGTACATACAATTTTTTTTCTCTGTCTCTCTACACCACCCCATTGGGTAGGGCTGTAGGGGTGTTAGTGCCCGAGGGACCCATCAACACCCTCCCTTCTCTCTCTCTCTCCCACTCGCATCTCACGGGGTGGAGGTGTTGATGCTAGAGAGGGAGACCTCCTGGACGCCTACCCTCCTCGTCTCTCTCTCTATGGGTGGGGGTTATTCAAGAGATTTTTTAGTCATTTTATTATACTTGTTTAATGTTAATTATAGTTAAGCATCGTACATGTCACTCCACATAGACGGACGGTGGAGACTAATTTATATAAAGGAGTATATCCGAGAGATTTGTTAATAAATAGGTGAATTATAGGATTTCTTTCTAATTAGCAAGTTTATAGGGGTTGTTCTTAAAAAACCTTTTTCCAAATAAAAAAGTGTAGTAAGTATTGAAAAATCACTTCCCAAACTGAAAAAGGTGTGAGCGTGTCCGAAGCTTTTTTGCTCTTTGCCAATTCCGTTGGAGTAATGTTTAGTGTGGATCAAGTTTAATTTTCAACCAGTATATGTACCAAGGAATTTTTTATAATTTTTTTAAGTAATAAAAGTCTCAAATCATCTTTACTTGTAATAAGAACATAGATTTATCTGATAATTAAAAAATTAAAAAATTATATCAAATAAATAATGTTAGAATTAATTATCTAAATATTATCATTTTATTATTTGTTTGAACTATCACATCGAGGTGTGACCGATATGATAAATTAGGATGAATTATGTCACAACTCACAAGTTACAATTTTTTTAAAAAATGGTTTATTTGATGGACACATCGAGTGTGTAATTTCATACGTCTGTGCGGTACGCATTACTGAATCCGTTAACAACCGCACTTTTCTCGCTCATCTTCCGCACCCTCTCTCGCTCTCTCTTAGTTGAGGGCCATGCGGAAGCATCTCCGGCCGCCGCTCCGGCGGCCCGCGGCCAGGCTCCAGACGAAGCCCAGCACCGCTGCGCTCTCCTCGGATCCGGTGGAAGCCGTCTCCATGCGCAGGCGCTTCCTGGAGGCCCTGCTCCTGCTCGCCGCCGTCACATTCTCGTGCGGCCTCCTTTACTGCGTGTCTGGACCCGCCGGCTTCCTCTGGCCGTCCATCCGGAACCTGCTGCCTCCAGGCCCCGCTCGTTCGCCTACGGATACGGTGAGCACCACAGTATCCCTCGTTCTGGGCGTTCATCTCCCGTTGTTCTTCTCCAATCTGCGATCTAAACGTTCTACTTTGGTGGGCAGAAACCTCTTTGCGCTCTCGGATTCCGAATCTTTTTTGTAGTAGCCAATATGTTCTGTTCATGGGTCGTTTGTGCATGGACACCGACACATTTTTTTTAAATTTGAGTTCATGTAAAATATTGAAAATCTTTTGGTTCTTTTTGTTTGGATTGATTGAAAATCTTGAAATTTATAAAGAAGATCAATCACTCTCACAAAAGAAAGAAAATTTGATTTTATTTTCGTTCAAACTATTGTAGACCGAAGTCAGACATTTTGTTTATAGAGATTCCAAAATCTAAGTACTTCCGTGTCTTTACATCAGTGCGATATCTTAAATTCTTAATGTGTGGTCATTCGTTTGTTTCTGGTGGTGACCCGTCGCTGTTATACAATACACATGGGGTGGGACTACTACTGCTGAGTTTTCTATAATTTGAAATGGCGAGGAGATGCTCTTGTTTTGTTGCTTTATTAGTGTGCCGTTTTCTTACATACGTGCCCACCTTCTTGGTGGTCCCTCCCAGGTCACAACGCCACCTGTTTCTCTCTTCGCGACAACTTTTCTGTCTCCCCTGTGTGCCGATGATGCGTGCGAGAGCATTGTTTGATGCTCTGCTTAATCTTCATATCATGATGCCTCTTCTGCCCACCTTATTTAGAATAGATCATTTATTATGAATTTGAACAGGGAGTGATGTTTTCTCATCTAAAGATCATTTCTTCGACATTTAACATTGAAAATCCATGGTTTTTGAAATCGCTGGTTCCAGAACCAGCAGAAACAAAATTCCCGATTATGGTTTACGGCCATGTTTGATGAAAAAAATGTAAATACCCTTTTGTACCATAGTGAATCCGAATTTAGATTTCCGTATTTTATTTCAACCCATCAAAGGGAGTATGGGGATTTCAGGATTTTACGTCAATCTGGATGGCTGTATAAAGGTACTAAAGGTTAACAGTGAACTCTGTTTAACATTGGCATGCTCACTTCATCCTTTCCTTTTGTGAAAATTCTATGTGGCTTGTACAGGATATCAGTGAAGTTAGCCTAGAGATTGTTCTAGAAAAGGCCGCCATGGTGGATAAGACAGTGATACTGACAACACTGAATGCAGCATGGGCATCTCCTAATTCTGTCATTGACCTTTTCCTCGAGAGCTTCCAGATCGGAGACCGCACGAGTAGGCTTTTGAAGCACCTGGTCATTGTTGCCTTGGACCAAAAGGCATATGCGAGATGCAAGTCTATACATATCCATTGTTATGCTCTGATGACTGAAGGGATGGATTTTTCAGGAGAAAAGGCATTCATGACTGATGGTTACTTGGAGATGATGTGGAGAAGGATAGATTTCCTGAGGATTGTTCTTGAGATGGGATATGACTTCATTTTTACGGTACTCTCATCTTTGATGTTCTACTTGCTTGCGGAATTGCAACTATGTGAAATTGTGAAAGCTGTATGACTTGAACCTGAGTTAAAATTATTTTTTCTGTCTCATATTGTTTCTCAACTAATTTCATCTTCAGAAGACAACTTTAGCAACTATATTTTCCTGGATAATTTTTCTAAACATTTATGGTCATATACCATGAACAGATTGAACTTTATGTTTGTACTTAGTTTCTGAGTTAATTCATATATTTCATTATCACTCACAGACTAGTAATTTTGTTGCTTATACATGTTAACTAATACATAGAGGTCCTTTTTCCTGAAATTTTACACAAGGAGCTCTATCTACTGCACAGTTGAAATCAAATTGAGAAGCCTAAAGATCCCATAAGAACAGCAAGTCAGGTTGTTTTGTCTCATGTCAGAGGCGACGCTAATGCTACTTTGAGGTGGAGGGGTTTCAACCCTACCTGACCTAAATATAGGTTAAACTTGCACGGGTTGAACCCTAGCCATATTTCGAGGTTTCATACTCAACATAAATTAAACCATCTAACCTGTCGTGTATCTTGAAGCCCATCATTGACCTTAACCAGATGCAGACCCTAATCCTAACCACTATTCTGATCCAAGGCTCCAAGCTCCACAACTCTACCAAGCATTGGGACAAGGGTATTGCTTACCGGAGTGAGGTCTATGTGGGGGCTGGGTTGAGGGTGTTACAGCTCTGTACTCCCAGTAGATATCCGAGCGATAGCTGAGCACCCAAAAAGAAGAACAGGAAGAAGAGAGGAAGACAATTGGGCTTCGAGGGCTGCCACCCTCCAAGAAGAGAAGAATCTGATGGCCAGCACAATGCAAATCTCCTTCGCTGCAACCCACATTTATAGTACAGAGAAAACAGGGGATGAAAACAGCGTTCTGCAAGATCATTTAATTGGGAACTCGTTTTAGTATCACTACTGTAGAATTATCCCATCGTTTTAAAATTTTCATTTATATCCCTGTTTTGAACACGCAGAGTTCAATTCGGAAAATATAGAATCGCGGACATTTGTAGCTATTCAAGTAGCGTGCACATTATTGACTCCGCGTATTTAAGGTTTATCAGGCGATTTAGGGTTCGGGTGCTGGACACTTCCCCACCGACCGTAGTCGGTGTTTATTTACATTAGAGCGAAATCCAAACACCGTTGATTAACTGCAAAAGAAGTCATCGACCTTTGCAATATCGGTCGCAATGTTGAGTCAAACATTGGAAAAGGGGATAAGGGGGTGCTTGTGCCACTAATGTGGGTACCCAGGTCAGAATTCGAGGGTAGTTTGGTACTAGTGGGGGTTTGCTGGCAGGTTGATACCGACTATAGTTTAGGTCACAGTTTGGCACAGTTTGGCACTGGCTTGGGTTTGACACAGTTTGGCCCTGGCTAGGGTTTTGGCACAATTTGACACAAGCTAAGGTCTGGCACAGTTTGACATTAGCTAGGGTTTGGCCCAGTTTGGCACTGGCTAAGGCCTAGCATAGTTTGACACTGGCTAGGTCAGTAGCCTAATAGCCCTGGGGAAGTCCATTTCTATCGAGCTGCTGGGTCCTTTTGTTCGAAGATGGCATACAAAGTGTGGGCTTGTCCATGTAAGAGGGGTATTTACATAATTATAGAAAACTCAGGGTATTTTTGTTACCCTAGACCATCCTAAAAATATAGAATATTTCAGCCTATGGAGGGATTTACAAGCTCTTCCTTGACGAATTCTAGACTTTTACATGACTTCCTTGCAAAAAATGCAGGGTATCTCTACAATTATCTAAAGTTGCAAGACATTTTTGCAATTACATAATTTACAAGGGGTTCCTTGCAAACTTAGGGGTATTTTTGTAATTTCTAATTGACGCAGAGAATTACGTAGATTTTCCCTGTAAAATTACACAGAAATGGCATTGATGGGGTCCCATTGCCTAACTGCTGTCACAAGGGTGTTTTTGTAACATACCTCTGCTTAAGACACTAGAAAGCCAAGGGAGAAAAAACTCCAAGCGCTCCAAGGGTTGTTTCCGTACTTGTGTCTCTGCTTGAGTGGGATTGCCTAGTAGCTTCTTTGCTTTCTTCTTGTTGTTCTTCCCTCTTCTTCTCCTTTTTTTGGGGGGGGGACCCATGCGGGGTATTTATAGGGTTGGATTTGGGAATGGGCCCACCAGGGCCGGGTGGAAGTAAAAAAGACCCCATGCGGACCGGGGTGTAGGCCATTGGAGGCCCACCAGGACCGGGTGGAAGTAAAAAAGATCCCATTCGGACCGGGTGGAAGTAAAAAAGATCCCATTCGGACCGGGTGAGGGCTCTTGCAACCCCACTCAGACTGGGTGGGTGCCGCACAGGCCCTACCCAGACTGGGTGGGGATGGAAGCACCACCCGCGCCAGGTGGGTGCCGCACAGGCCCCCCCTCGGTCCGGGTGGGTCCCTTCGAGCGCCCACCTAGTCTAGGGTGGCCCGTGGAGGTTGGGAGAAGGGGTGGCCCTATAAAAGGGCTCCCCATTTTTACTTTTTTGGGTTTTTACTTGCGCCTTGGCCACGTGGAGGAAAGGATGACACTCCAGAGGGCTTTGTGCTTCATCTTTGTGACTTCTTCCGTGCCGCTCCTTGCCAGGGGAGGCTCCATACCTCGGGGACTGCTTTCGCTCCTAGCTCGAATGCTCTATAAGTACAGCGAGGCATCGCTATTGCTTGTCTACTTGCTGCGAACTTTGTGCTTTATGCCGTAAATACGGCGGGGATTCTCGGGGCTCGGACTCAATTCGTTTTTTCCCAGTGACTTCTGCTTTTTGCCGTCTTTTAGCCATTGTAGGGCTAATTTATTATTTAATTTGTCTTGATTACTTTGAGAAATTTTCGGATCCAACAAATGCACCTCACGGGACGTCCGTCGGAGTCAGGGACGACGGCCGGTGGCTCGTGCACCTCGAAATTTCTTCCTTTTTCCCAAACCTTGCTGACGTGATGGGAGTTCTTGATTTGTGCATTGACATTTCTTGTCACGATTCTACTTTTTCTTTTCTTTTTTTGCAGGAGACTTGTTGTCTAGCTCGCTTTGGCGGAGACTGTCGTGCCTGGGACTTGCTGGAACGGGACTCCAAGAGGGGTCTCCTTGTCCGACGGACCGATAAGCCCATGTCGTTGTTTGACCCACCCACGATCACTCACAAGAACTTTGATTCTGTGGATCGTGGCTTCTATTGGGTTGTCGCGGGACTAGTTGCCGAGGCTGCAGAAGGTGACGGCACCGTCGACGTGACCCGTATCTTACGGGTGCATGGGGTTTATTCCTACGACCGTTCTGGTAGATATTCTCGATAGTTTCCCCTGGATCGACATCTTTTCACCTTTCTTCAGAGCTATGTTCCCACCGGCATGGAGATTGACGACCCGCTTTTGAAGGATGAGCACTGTCGTCTGGAGTGGGCTATTATGCAGGGTCGAGACAGCATGGCAAGTACTTGTGCTTTTTCTTACCCCAACTATTACGAGGACTTCATGTGGCAGACAGTTTCCGAGCAAGGACTGTTTGGGTTTTTCAGCCAATATGAGAGCTTCCAAGTTTGGACTTCGTCTTTTTTTGCCGAGCTGCTGCCTGCTGCTGTCTGCACTGCGGGGGGGCTGCGGGCCGCGTCTGCTGGAGGGGGACTGCGGCTGCAGGGGGGCTGCGGCTGCTGCCTGCGGCTGCTGCTGCCTGCTGTAGCAGCTGTCCGACCAAGGGTGAAAGGCCGCGTCTGCTACGCCTGTCGCCTGCTGGAGGTGGACAGGCCCGACAGGGAGAGGCCGAGAGGGAGCCTTCTTGCTGCGCACACCGGGGGCCAACACAACTTCAAGGGTTTGATTGTTTTGTTTGAGGTTAATTTCATTGGGTTTTGTTTGATTATTTTGTTGGTTGGGTTAAAAATTTGGGGTGAGCAAGCCTTGCTTATTAAGTTTCTTCCAAGGGTGATTAAGGGCTTAAGGGTTAATTGCTAATTAAACCCTAATCAGTTTATAAAAATTGGGACTTTTGTCTATTTTGATTTGCTTAGGCTCAATTGAAGTTAAATTAAGGTTCATTGAGGATTTTGGGGTGGGATCATGCGGGTAATTAATTTTTCCCAAGGGTTATTAAGGGTTAATTGCTAATTAAGCCCTAATTAGGTCATAGAAATTGGGGCTTTTGTCTAAATTGGTTTGCTTAGGCTCAATTGAAGTTAAATTAAGGTTCATTGAGGATTTTGGGGTGGGATCATGCGGGTAATTAGTTTTTCCCAATGGTGATTAAGAGTTAATTGCTAATTAAGCCCTAATTAGGTCATAGAAATTGGGGCTTTTGTCTAATTCGAGTTTCTTAGCCACAATTGAAGGTTAATTAAGTTTCATTGATGAATGTGGGGTGGGATCATGCTGGGATTATATTTTATGAAGGGTAATTAGGGCTTAATTAGTAATTAAGACTTAATTAGTTCATAAAAATTGGGCCTTTTGTCTAATTCGAGTTTCTTAGCCACAATTGAAGGTTAATTAAGTTTCATTGACGAATGTGGGGTAGGATCATGCTGGGATTATATTTTTATGAAGGGTGATTAAGGGTTATTTGGTAATTAAGCCCTAATTCATTCATAAAAGTGGGTCTTTTATTTTCTACTTACAATTGTTTGTCTTTCACTGTGTAACTTCTTAATGCAGCATCATGCCTAGACGTCAGCAAACACAGGAGCAGCAAGGGCAGGAGGATCCGGGGTGGGCCCACATGTCCTTAGTTGATGCTAAGAGAAGGAAGGTTAAATGTAATTATTGTGCTAGGGAGATGTATGGCGGAATTACCAGAGGTAAGCAACATTTGGCAGGGGTACGAGGAGAGGTGAGACAATGTGACAACTGTCCACGAGAGGTGCGAGAGGAGATGCGCCATTGCCTTTTGGGGAAAAAGGAGAGGGTGCAACAAAGGGCTGAGGATGAGGAGGAAATTGCTGAGGAGATTTCTGGCAGAAGGGTTAGGAGGGATGATGATGAGGAAGGCACTGAAGATTCTGATCCGGAGCTGACTGAAGCAAGGGAGCGTGAAGAAGCCGCTCGAAGGAAAGGAAAGGAACCCATGGGTTCAGGAGGGACCTACTCCAGTACAGCTGCACGACGTCCTGATGTTGCTGCCCCGCCCCCGCAGACGCAGAGAGCAGGCCCCATGGACAGTTATCTCCACAGAAGGCCCCAGGCTACACAACCTAAGATCAAAAGTGCATTAAGAGGGGTCAAAAAATCTGCAGAAGTTGCAGGGCATGCATTTAAAAGCATATGTAAATGGTTTTTTCATGCAGGTGTCCATGCACATGCTGCTGAAAGTGAATATTTTCAACCTATGTTGGATGCCATAGCAGATGTTGGCCCTGGCTTGAAGGCGCCGTCACGTCGGGACATATACGGGCGTGGGCTTGAGGCAGAGGTTCATGAGCTCCATGACTGGGTTCAAAGCTTCAAGCAAATATGGATGGAGAGAGGATGCACTATTATGTGTGATGGTTGGACTGGTACCACGAAAAAGTCCATGATTAATTTTTTGGTGTATTGCATCGAAGGTACAGTATTTGTAAAATCTGTAGATGCATCAAATTTTGAAAAAACTGCCAATTATTTGTTTCATTTGATGGACAACATGGTAGACGAAATTGGTGAAGAAAATGTTGTACAAGTTGTGACTGATAATGAAGCCAGTTATAAGGCTGCAGGGAGGAAATTGATGCATAAACGCAGGCATTTATATTGGCTCCCATGCGCAGCACATTGTCTTGATCTCATACTTGAAGACATAGGGAAGGACAAACATGTGAAGAAGACGGTTGAAAGGGCATAAAAGATTACCCAGTATATTTATGGCCATCCTAGGATATTGAACATGTTCAGGGAGCATGCAAGTGGGGGACGGGATATCATCCGTGCAGGGCCAACTAGATTTGCTTCAAATTTCATTTCTTTGGAGTCTCTGCATAGGTATACTGTTGAACTCAATTATTACTTCTTTATCCTTATAGTTATGATCCGTATTTGATTCAAATTTTATTTCTTTGCATAGGTATAAGAATGAGTTGAAAGCTTTCATGTACCACCATGCCCTGCGGGAATACATCGACAAGGGCAATGTTGATGCTCAGATGGATTATTTGGATGTCTGTCAAATCGTGGACGACAACAAATTCTGGGGCAGAGTAACACGATACATGAAAGTAGTCACCCCCCTCGTGAAGGTCTTAAGATTGGTGGATGGCGATGACAAGAATGATATGGGATATCTATATGAGGCCATGGACCGTGCGAAATTGGAGTTGCAGGAGTCCCTTCCCAAAGAACATGCAAAGTGGTGGAAGATTATTGACCATAGATGGGACACCACATTACACCACGACTTGGATGCAGCTGGTGAGTGATTATTTGTATTCATATATTATTGACCATACATTAACTATATACAAATGCAGGTTATTTTCTGAACCCTCGATTAATGTACAATGCCAATGCACATGTTGATGCCGAGGGGCTTCAAGGCACTTTAAAAGTCATTGGTCGTTTATCGAGGACACAAGATAAGAGGCTTCAGGCGGAAGTAGAGGTTGGCCTGTTTGATTTCATGAATAAGAGGTATAGAATTTACTTACGTAGTAATGCTAATCTATTATGTAATTTTTGTAGATGAACTCCTATAGAATGAGAAGTGGGACGTATTCTGACTCCCGATTGCAATACGCAGTGGGAAGAGTGAGCCCAGGTATACTTCATCTTTGTGCTTTCTTTGCAATTACATCTTCCTTAACTAATTTTTATTTACATCTTATATTTATTTGTTTATGGTTGGTTGGTGTAACAGCTGACTGGTGGATCATGGTGAACAATAGAGAATTGGGCAGTTCTGCATTGTCTTGGATTGCAATCAGGGTGTTGAGTCAAACCACATCAGCAAGCCAATGTGAAAGAAATTGGAGCACGTTCAGCCTTATACACTCAAAGGTTCGCAATCGACTAAAGGCTGATCGGTTAGAGAAATTAGTGTACTGCCACTACAATATGAGGTTGAGAATAAAGAATATGAGATTGAGACAACAGCTGCGAGACAAACGCGTCGCCGAGGATGCCGCCGCAGAGATTGATGTGGATGCCTTATTTGATGATGATAATCCCTTGCAGTCTTGGGTGGAGACACGAGAGCAGGTTGATGAGCCCATTTTTGATGTTGATGATAGAAGATGGGCAGAGGGCATACTTGATGAAGATGAGGCAAGAGATCCCGAATTAAGAAGCAAATCAAAGAGGGCCAGAGATACTCATGCGCACCAGTCTAGGGTGGTTGATGACACTAAGGAGCAGTTCGAGTTTGAGCCAGCTAGACACTCAGATACAGATAGCGGGCCAGTCACTCCTAGAATGTCCTTAAGAAGAAGTACATCAGTGCATGGACAAACTGAGAGGACAAATGCTGCTGCTCGAGAGGACCCGGTAATTGAGCAGTTGAAGCAGATATATGTGAGGCACACGCCAAGGGATAAAGGACTCATGTCAAAGATCACTGAAAAATTGACACCACAAGAGAAAAAAGCATCCCCGAAGGCTAAAAGGCGACTGGTTTCTTATGGTTCTGATGATGATGATCATCCCGGAGGTGCTGCAGGTGGTACTAGTGCTGCAGGTGCTACAGGTGGTACAGGTGCTGCAGGTGGTACTACTGGATACAGTCAAGGTCAGCAAGGATATGGTTCACCAGGTTACGAAGGTGGCCAACAGCAAGCAGCTATTTATGGGTCGTGGAATTATGAACCATCATTTCAGTTCCATCCATATCCGACCAGTTCCTCTTCTCTTCCTCAAGATTCCTATGTTGATACTGGATTCGAATCAAGCCAACCAAACACTCCAAGAGGGATCCAAAGAGGGATGCAGGACTTGGCTACCTCATTGTTTGGTTATAGTGAATATAGACCATACATGCAACCTGGTTATGGGTATCGACATCAAGGGCCAGACGATGAGGGAGAAGGTTCTTCTAGTAATTATTATCCATATCAGGTAAGAATCAATGAATTTTTGTAACATTCATTTTGTCTAATTTGGTTTATTGTACTGCTTGTATTAATATACAATGGAATATTAGTTTAACTTTCACATGTTCAATGTTTGAAGTTCGATGCGTAGTTGTCTACTTCAAGGTTATTGCACTAACTTATACAGTCAATCGTATAGGAGAAAAATGACAAGACAACAGTCAATCCTATGCTACAAGGTTGGGACCCACTTCTAGTAATGCTTTTTCAGGAACTAGGTAACTTATTCATGCTCAACAGAAAATCGTATAGGAGAAAAATGACAAGACAACTGTCGATCCTGAAAAATGTATTAATCAAGCTAGCCTTTGAAGAATGTATAGACTTTGAAGAATGTATAGACTTTGATGAATGTATAGACTTGATGGATGTATAGACTTGCTATGAAGATGCATGGAGAATGTATAGACTTTGAAGAATGTATAGACTTGATGGATGTATAGACTTGCTATGAAGATGCATGGAGAATGTATAGACTTTGAAGAATGTATTGGTCCAAGAGTGTATAGACTTGCTATGAAGATGCATGGAGAATGTATAGACTTTGAAGAATGTATAGACTTGCTATGAAGATGCATGGAGAATGTATAGACTTTGATGAATGTATAGACTTGATGGATGTATAGACTTGCTATGAAGATGCATGGAGAATGTATAGACTTTGAAGAATGTATAGACTTTGATGAATGTATAGACTTGCTGGATGTATGTATAGACTTGCTGGTGGATGTATAGACTTGCTCAGTTATCAGCTAATGGATGTATAGACTTGCTCAGTTATCAGCTAATGGATGTATAGACTTGCTCAGTTATCAGCTAATGGGTGTATAGACTTGCTAGCATGCACCGACTTACAGAAGACATTATTTCATCATCAATGCACAAGAATGCACAAGGGGCACACACAACAACAATAATTCACACTATCATCATCATTCTTATGTGGTGACTCATTGAGTTGCTATTATCAAAACATCAACACACTATCATCAAAAAATGTACAATGGAATATTAGTTTAACTTTCACATGTTCAATGTTTGAAGTTCAATGCGTAATTGTCTACTTCAAGGTTATTGCACTAACTTATACACTCAAATACATGTGTATTATTTTTCATGATTTTGAGTGATTATTTAAATTTTTTATGATTTTTTTCAGATTTTTTAGAATTAATATGTTTTTTTAAACCTTTTAATTGGGTTTCGGCCGGTTTCGGCCGAAACTGAAACCGATACCGAGTCGTATCGGTTTCGGACCTGGCCGAAACCGAGTCCGAAACCGAGTTTGCCATCCCTGTGTACACGGGCACCATCGTACTGCACATGAGTCGATGAAGGGCATGGTTTTGGCCCTATCTGGTCGGGAGTTTACTAAGGACGGGTATGATTATTTGTGTTTGATTGACGACATGCTATGGCAGACGGTGTCGAGCTGGTACGGCAAGTGGTCTGTGATTTCTTCACATTGCTACCACCAGGGAGCCACCGAGTGGTTGATGTGCATCCTCAACTAGGGTTGTCAATGGGCCGGGTCGGCCCGACAGGCCCGCGGGCCTGGCCCGATTTCGGGCCGGGCTGCAAGATCTTTTTCGGCCCGCGGGCTTTTAGTCGGGCCTAAAAGCCCGGCTCGACTAGGCCCACTGGCCGGGCTCGGGCTTTGAGTTTGGCCCGCCGGCCGGCCCGGCTCGTTCCTTTTTTTTATTCTCACTTCAAATTTTAAAAATTACTTAGTTAAAATTGTGTTATTTTACTTCATTAGAAATTTAAAACTCTCTCTTCATACAAATTATGTAATTAATATCGAAATTTTAATTAATTTAGTATGATTATAAATTTTATATTGTTAAATATATTAATTTTTATTATTTTTTTAGGTTGTCGGGCCTGGCCGAGCCTTAGTCGGGCTTTATATTTTTTAAATAGTGTCGGGCCCGACCCAGCCCGGCCCGACACAAGTCGGGCCTGGGCCGGGCTCAAGCTTTAATATTGACAACTCGGGCCCGGGCCGGGCCAACCTAAGCCTGGCCCGAGCCCGGCCCATTGACAGCCCTATCCTCAACTTTTATAGGGTGCCATTGGAGAAAGCTGGGATTCGACATGTTGTGACTGCCGCTTTGTATAACTATGCTTGTCATACTGGGCTGTTGCAGGCTTTAGCGGAGAAATTCAATCGCTACTGGAAGACGTTTGTCATTGTTGAGGGTGAGACAGCCTTGCATTTGTGGGTCTTTCACCGTATTTCTGGTTTGCCTGTTGTGGGCTATGGTTATGAGGAGGTGGCCCTTGATGATTTGCACCGTAGTCACACCAACGGTGAAGGGAGGTACCGTATGCCGCATTGTTATAGGTTTCTGATAAAGACCTAGAGGGATTTAGGCCGCACAGGCAAGGGGAAGCCAGCACACATAGAGATGGTCACTCTGAAGGTCTGGGTTTGCCATTTCTATGATGGCCCATTCTGTTTTTGTGAGCACTTCACCAGGGAAGGTGTACCCTTGGGCCATTATTGGTGGGGACACCGGACCCACTACTCAGAGCCGACGCCGCACTGCCCCGACACCGAGCTTGTGACTCGGAGATTCACTCGAAGACTCGGCATCCTGAGTATTTTATTTATTGAGTATTTGTGTGTATGTAAGTAAAATACATGTATTCCTATATGTATTTTTACTTTCGTCTTATTAGGCTAGTCATGGTCAATAAACATGTGTGTTTTGTGTATTTTATTTTCTTAAAATCCAAGAGTCAAAAGTTAGGTAGGTGAGTGTGTTTTATTAGGTTAAGGATATATATGTTATTTGTAAAGTTTGAGGGTGTGGTTGCTATAGTCTCCTCCTATATAAAGGAGGCTCATGTAATGGTTTAGATATGATGATTTGAATGAAAGCTTTGTGTTTGTACGTGAGAGAGCTTCCCCTCTTGCATTTCTTTCCCTCATTCTCTTTGTGAGTGTGAGTGTGTCGCCCGGTGTGAGACCGTCCGGCGTGAGGCCGAGCTGCGCGAGGTAGCAAGTTATCCGTCCTGTTCGTGATATCGGAGTGCCGTCGATCCTTCCCCCGACGCCGTCCCACGTCAGATTTGGTATCAGAGCCCAACACGGCGCCTCCCTCGACCCCGACGTCCCCGTCGTCGGGCCTTCGTTCTCTCGATTCCCAGAAGTGAAAAAAAAGAAGAAGACAAAAGGAGAGAAGCAGAAAGATCTCGATTGAAGAAAGAGGAAAATAAATAAATAGGAGAAAAAAAGAAAAGTTGAGTTCTGTTGGTTGAGAGAAAGAAAGAGAAAAGGAGAAAAGAAATTTTTTTTACTCCTCCCGTACTCTCTCTGTTTCTCTCTCTCTCTCTCTCTCTCTCTCCCTCTCTGTTTCTCTCTTCCCCCTGCGTTTCTCTTCCCCCCCTGCAACCTCTTCCCCCCGGCTACGGTAAGGCCGCCGTGACCGGCCTCTTCCTCCACCTACGGCCCACGCCGTCGTCGCCGGTCGTCGTCCCCGTCACCGGCGAGCCCGCGGCTACCGTCGCCCCGCGCCCCACCTGCTGCTGCTGGCCACCCGCGGCCACCGTTGACCTCGCCAGCACCCGCGACCACCGTCGCCCAGCGCCCGCACCTGGGCCGCTCGCGCCGCTCGCGCACCACCCCGCCCGCCTCCCTCTGGCGATCTCCACCCAAGGCGACCACCGTCGCTAGCCCGCGGCCACCGCCGCATCTCCACGCCCCAGCCCCCCCACCAGCCTCCCCGCTCCCTTCCCTCCACTCCGCCGGCCACCGCCACGGCCAACCAGAGCCTGCAAACCGGTCCTCCTCTCTCTAACACCCCACACCCACCTCACTGCAACCAACCACACACACACGCCGACCTCTCCCCTGCACCCCTCCACCGCGACCGGCCACAGCAGCGTCAGCCACCACCTCGCGGGCCTCCCACGACGCCCACGCCCTCTCCGCGTTCGACAGCCGCGTTGGCTGACCAGCGCCCGCCCGCCTACCTTGTTGGCCGCCTACCATCCCTCCTGTGGGTTGGAAAGTCTGAAAGTTTGAAAAATGGGTTTGAAAAAAAAGGAGAAAAGAGTGTAAAAAAAGTCAAAAAAAAGGGTAGGTGAAGTTTGAAAAAAAAGATTTGAAAAAAAAGGGAGGATAACATTTGTGTATATATAACTATTATATATATATATATAATATCAAGGGATATATATATATATATTTTAATAGTTATATGTCTATATTTATATATATGAATTGGGAATTGTGTCACCACTAGTCAACAACAACGGCTTGATTGGCGCCAGGGTCACCCGATAATCAACAGAAGGTCCGTGATTTACGGAGTTTAAGTGATCGTGAGTCTCCCTGTGCGGAGAAATTTTGGATTGATTTGTTCCCTAACGTGGGAAAATTTTAACATTGAGTGGTTTTGTAATAATTAAATCCTCCCTGCGCGGAGTGAATTCATTGTAACCGTGAAGCTTCGTCGACGCCGTGCGGACACGCACGTCCCCACTCGCCTTCGTCTCCGGTCGGAGCTTGACTTCTTAGTCAGCTAGGTACGTGCTCCAAATCACTTGCTTATTTAGTATCCTTATCATTTGCCGCGCGACGAAGTGAGCGAGAGCCCGATCCATGCTGCCAGTCTCCTGAGTGCATCGTTGTAGACGGTGAGAGAGAGCTTGCTTGCGCCCATCCTTTGGCCCTACACTGTCGCATTAGGGCACCCTAATTGTCAGGAGGTAGTTCCACAACTACTTCGCCTATGGGCGAGCAACTCTCCCTGACCGGTCTCTTCAAATTGACCCTTTGCCGATCAGCTGGGTCCACACCTTGCTAATTTTTGGTCCTAGGATTGCATCATCTAGGTCTGAGCTCGTACATGTCACGTTGGTCTAGGAATTCATCAGGCCGTCTAGAGCACATTTCAACTCTACAAACACCCATGGATCAGGAGAGATATATGGCCGATCCTGACCTCATCACCCAGTTTGAGGAAATGGACGTAATATTTGATGGCGCGCATGTCGAGTACATGCAGGTTGGAGACATTGCCGAGAGTTCTAGCCAGAAAAGATTGGGTGTAGTTCGCTGTATCTCAACACCCCAGGAGGACGATTGGCGTCGAACCTCCATCTTCCAAATCTACATCATGGTGAACTCTCATCCCTGCAAGGTAATCCTTGACAACGGGAGCTGTATCAATGCAGTCTCTTCAGACTTTGTCTCCCGTTTAGGTCTGCCTACGCACCCTCATCCAAGGCCATACAACGTGGCTTGGGTCGATGACACTTCTATCCCAGTCACCACCACATGTGTCATTCCCATCCAATTCCAGTCTTACCAAGGACAAATCTTATGTGACGTAATGCCTATAAAGGCTGGGAGCGTCATCTTAGGACGACCATGGATCTATGATGTAGACCTCGCTACATTTGGTCGGTCCCATCAGTGTTCTTTCTCCCACAATGGGAGGACGATTCAGTTATACCCGACACCCCCAAAGGTGACCTTGGGTAAGAGTTCCACCTCCACTCCCACTGGAACTCCTGAAATTCAGGAGAATCCCCAAACTCCCACTGAAGGGAAACCTCTCCTTCCCTCTTCTCCTGCATCTATCACACCCATCTCTAAGGCCCCTAAGGTTGGTCATGACCTAGTTAGGCGCATTGACTCCATAAATGTCGGTGAGCTAAACAGAGAGGTTGCTGAGGGTGCTCCTGTTTTGGCTGTTGACGTCACCATGACACCCGAGGAGTCTCGAGTCTCAGTCCCAACTGAAGACCCGGCCATACTGCTGGACTTCCGAGGCATCGTCCCCGAGGACTTGCCTTCTCAACTCCCTCCCATGCGTGATGTACAACACGCTATTGAGCTTGCCCCTGGGTCCACCCTACCCAACCTTCCCCTCGAGTCTAGAATGTCCAAGTCAACCGAAGAGTTTGCACAGCACGTCAAGAGTCTGCATGAGTCAGCTGATTCGCATAGGCGTCACCATGAATTTCAAGAAGGTGACTTGGTTATGGTGCGGGTCCAACCCGAACGACTCCCCTCGGGAGCCATTAAAAAGTTACAAGTCCGTAGTGATGGTCCCTTCCCGATACTGCGGAGGATTGGCTCCAATGCTTATGTTGTGGACTTACCTCCCGAATATGGGATTAGCTCTACATTTAATGTGGTAGATCTAGTGGCCTACAAGGAACCCACAGCGATTCCTAGTGACCCTTTAGAGCCTTCTCCTCCCATTGAGAGTGAGCCCACCCCTGTGTGTCCCACAGCCTCGAGAGCACCGCGCGAGCAAATTGAGAGGATACTGGATGAGCAGGTGACAACTACACGGAGCAGGGTGTACCAACGCTACCTTGTCCGTTGGCGGGACCGTCCACCATCAGATGATTCCTGGATCAGCCGGGAAGATCTCCAGCGCCTCGATCCAGATCTGCTGGAGCACTACCAGAGTAGTGTCCCCCCTTACTCGACGGAGTCGAGTTCCAACCGCCCCGGGAGGGTTGGTCGGGACACCGGGCCCACTACCGGACCCACTACTCAGAGCTGACGCCGCACTACCCCGACACCGAGCTTGTGGCTCGGAGATTCACTCGAAGACTCGGCATCCTGAGTATTTTATTTATTGAGTATTTGTGTGTATGTAAGTAAAATACATGTATTCCTACATGTATTTTTACTTTCGTCTTATTAGGCTAGTCATAGTCAATAAACATGTGTGTTTTGTGTATTTTATTATCTTAAAACCCAAGAGTCAAAAGTTAGGTAGGTGAGTGTGTTTTATTAGGCTAAGGATATATATATGCTATTTGTAAAGTTGGAGGGTGTGGTTGCTATAGCCTCCTCCTATATAAAGGAGGCTCATGTAATGGTTTAGATATGATGATTTGAATGAAAGCTTTGGGTTTGTACGTGAGAGAGCTTCCCCTCTTGCATTTCCTTCCCTCACTCTCTTTGTGAGTGTGAGTGTGTCGCCCGGTGTGAGACCGTCCGGCGTGAGGCCGAGCTGCGCGAGGTAACAAGTTATCCGTCATGTTCGTGATATCGGAGTGCCGTCGATCCTTCCCCCGACGCCGTCCCGCGTCAATTATAAGTAGCTGGAAATAAATTTTGGGCATCACCTGCATTATCTTTATGTTCCAAGGCATGGGTGGAATGCGCAAGGGCACCCTGACATCACTTATCTTGCAACTTACTTAGCTTACTGGCTGGCCACCTTTGTGATCCCCCACAGGGAGGAGGGCGCCCTTTGAGCTGAGTTTTTTTTTCCAACGTGCTGCTTGGCTTGTGGACAGAGGCTAGCTCTTGCTCTTGCAGCATTGGCCAACATCTACCATTCTTTTGGGGCTCTGAATACTCATTTATCGCCGTAGGGCGAGAGTGTTTTAATGTCCACTCACTACTTGAGTGCCTAGGCTGGTCTTCTCTTTCCAGGGTTTTCAACACGAGTCGTGGTGGACAATCTTTCAGCTTCACTAATCTTCTCTTTTATCAACAACCTAGAGCAGGATGTGTTCACATAGTTGACAGGTGCCCGTCAAAAATGATCTTTTCTCCCTATGGGTGATGGGGAGGGCTTGAGTTTTGACTGTTGTTCCCTGCACTTTCGGCCCGTTGCTGTACAGGAGGGGGATGAAGTGGTTTACAGGCTGCCACATTAGTAGGAGCATTCTCCCTTTGCTTTTGCAGAGTGGGTTCAGAGTACCCACCCCAGTGTTCTCGTCCTGCACCGTGCCAACATTACTATCCTGGAGCAGTATTATCCGCACCAGTTCGCCTGGAACTTTGATTATGACCAACATATTCTTCCGAATTCCGAGTTCCCATTGACTGGGAGACAACATAAGCACAGAGATGTGCACCTAGTATCGGCCTTATGGTGGCACTTTATCTATCGGCGCGGCAGGAGGGGCTACCCTATTCCTTCGCAGGATCGCAGGGGCAATTTGATGTCTTCTTTGCTAGGTGTTAGGTGGTTGTTTGACCACAACAACATCTTTAAGCAGAATGCTTACGCCATCAAGAAGGCTGAAGAGAAGCGATTGTGGCGAGAAGATTTACCACCTCTACCTCTGGACCCTGACGTCATCCGGACTCATTTTTCGAAGGCCCGTAGGGAGATAGAGAGAGTTGCTCAGCTCTGGCAGCGAGAGGATCAATCTTCCAAGACCGAGAGGTTTTCATATGTGGGGGCCATCAAGCCCTTAAAATGCCCAGTGGTTGCAGCTCCGCTGGCTTCCTCTTCTCGACAGGGTGCCTCCTCCAACTCCCAAGCATATTCATGGTGGGCACATTTTCTCTCTGGTGCAGGCCCAAACACTGGGAGACATTCTGGAGATAGTGAAGAAGGCTGCCAACACCATGGGGTTGAAATCAGAGTATATAATCTTGATGCCGCCGACCCATTTGGGACCCACAAGTGAGACTTTCCCGCTCCTTTTTTTTGGATATCTCATTGCTTGTTCTTCTTGCTTTTTGCATTATTTTGCCCCATATGGACCCTGTTGCATGATATTGCATTCTTTGCAGTGCATTCCCCTCCGGAGGCAACTCCTTCCACAGGGACGCCTGACGCCGCCATCGGCGGTGATCCTTCCCTTTCTTCGAAAAGTCCCCGAGGTGAGGACAGCAGCGAGGGTAGCCGGCTGCCCTCTCGTGCTCGGGGGGAGGCGACCTTGGATGAGGATGAGGCGCCTAGTAAATTGTTGGCCTTTGTTGATTTCAACATCAACATTAGGGTTTACCCCATGACTTATATTCTTTTCATTTCACCCCCACCTGGAGCAAGGGTGGAGATGATCTTTTCCCCCATCCCAGGTGAGGTTTTCCCACAGTTGGGTACGAGAGAAGGTGAGATAAGCCTTGAAGAATTATTTTGCTTGACGGGCATTTCCCCGTCGGCTACGGGTACCTTTCCTTTGATTGGAACAGGAGTGGGTTCCATGACCTATCTATTAGGTATAACGTCCTTTATGTTGAAGCGTTTCCTTCTTCTTCTCTCTCTTTTTTTTGGTGTGGAGATCTGACTATACTTTTGCTTATATGTCTCAGATGAGCATGTGAAGGGCATTCCCGACACTTCCTTGAACACGGGAGACCCATCGGACCCTGCTGATTCACTTGAGGGTGGTGAAATGAGCAACTCCCCAAGTGAGTAATTACCGCCATATAGGAGTGGTTTTTTCACCAGTACTATATGTAATTTTTTTATTTTGTGTATTTGTGGCTTCCTACAGCTATGACTTTGGTTGTTTCTGTGGACATGTTGAACGAGCTTGTCACCACTGGCCCAGATATTGAGCTCCCCAGCTACCACGACGGCCCTGAGATCGGGACCTGGGTTGCGCCATTTCTTGGCAGTACGACTGAAGATGCACCTGTGGGGATTTAGTCTGCAAGTGGCCTTCCAGCTCTTGCACTAGGGTTTTCAGCCTATACCATCAGCTTAGTGGGGTTTGGGGTCATGGCTCCCCCAGGTAAACGGTTCATTTTCAGCTTTGCTTGCCATTTCTTGCTCTTGTCTGGTACTTATTGCGTCTGTCTTTTCCATGCAGTAGGGACCGATCCACCCGGGGTTGAACCAGCTCCTCCGGTGATCACGACTTCCAGTGGGGAGCCTGTTGTGCAGGTTCCTGCATACGACGGGGACGAGGAGATCGACATTGAGGCGATTTTCGGTGAAGATACCTCTGGCTCCAGCGAGGGCACTTCTGCTGGTGGGCATTACCTTCCTCATCTTTTCTTCTTCACTTGCATAATTTTTCTCATTACTATGTTCCCTTCAATTGTCTTGTCTATAAGGACATCTTTGTCGTTCCCCGATACCTCCAGGACCACCTCTGATGCTTCTTCAGAAAATCACAGAGGTGACGTTGATGTTGAGGGGACTTCAAAGTCCTCAAGTCCGGAGGGTCTGCCAGTTGTAGCCCCTCCGACCAAGAGAGACCCGGCAGGTAGGCCTTCCTTTCTTCTTCTTGCTTTGTGCATGAGGATTTCTTCCTAGTTAACCATGACATTAACGCCCCTTTCTTCTTATGGCTGTTTTTTCTATTTTTCAGCTTCTCCATCCATGGGGCGATCAGAGTTGGCAAAAGATACTTATGGGGTTATAGATCCCCCTACGAGATCAGAGCTGGACCCCGCTGTTGCTGCCTCCTCTAAGTTTTCGGAGGTGATTCCTCTTGTGGCTGAGCCCAAGTCTAGACCCACCTTAGGTATAAGTTCACGGGCCTTAGGCTGAACTTATGCATTTTTTTTTTTTTGGAAGCTTAATCACCATCTCTTACCCTTTCTCTCCTGTGCTCTTTTTTTGCAGCTCCAGTTGATAAGGCATTGAAGAAGCCCCAAGATTTTCCGGTCCTAGGTATTGAATGGCCCGAGACTCCCCTGCTTACAATACTGTTCGCCAGCACTGATATGGCCACCTCGATGATCCAAACCCTCCAGTCACTGGTTCAGCCGGATCCGCTCCCCTTGATTGAAGTTATGAGGAGCAGCCTAGAAAGCTTCACTGGGAGTTACCATGGATTGGGGTTCCCTAGGGAGCCCTAGATGTTTGCTTTGATAGCTCTCTGGGATAAATTTGTGCGTCTCCATGCTTGTTGTCCACGAATGGAGGGCGGGGACTTTGGCTACTATTCAGTAGGAGGAGGAGAAGATCTCTGAATTGCATGCGACCTTCGCCGAGAAAAGCACCAGGGCTGAAGCCGCCCGCTCCCATGATCAGGAGGAACTTACCTAGGCGGTGGAGTTAAGGCGTGAAGCCCAAGTCTTGATGGTTAGGGCATAAAACCTACTTGTTGCCTTCCAGAGCCATGAAGAGGAGGGGCACTGAGCATAGGCAGAGGCGACGACTCTCGCCCGCGATTGTGTTGCATTTTAGGATGACATTCACGTGAGGCGGGCTCACGTTGCCGAGTTGAGGAGTAGCGAATTGTCACTACCTTGAGAGGTCTACTTTGAGTTATCATTTTGTTTATTCAACATTCATCCATAGTTATCTTGAGGGGTTATCTCGGGCTCCTTTTTGGCTGATGAATGAAAGGAAGAAGTTACATGCTTGATTTGACTTGTTACCGCCTCTATCTCCTTCTCCCTTTTCTTTGTTCTCCTTCTTTCTCTTTTTTTTTGATGAATATCCCTAAGGGAGGGCTCAGGTTAACACACGTCACTTCATAGGAGTGGCTTTTACCAGCTCTACCAAGTCAACCCTAGGGTTGGAGTTTATCTGAGAGGGTAGGACAATAGCCAGAGTAGGACACCCCTGGTCATGGGGCTTTAATTTGCCTCTTTTTTTCTTTGCATTTGGGTTGCATTGGTTGCATTTCCTTTCTCTTTTTCTCTTTTTTTTCCACATTGCCAGTTCCATCGTCCTTTCGAGTTTTCGTTGAAGTTGGTCCCCTTTAGTTTTTTCCAGTGCTCCCTTTCGGGTGTTACTCGGCTAAAGAGTTGAGGCTCTGATCGGCGGACCTTTGTGGTTTTAAGAAGCCCAGGATGGGGAACTTTGATTGGCTGACCTTTGTGGTTTAAGAAGCCAGGAGTTTAAGGTTTAGGATCAACTGACCTTTGTGGTTTGAAGTTAAAGAGTGGAGAGCTTTAACTAATTGACCTTTGTAGTTTAAGAAGCTAGAGGCTCAGAGTTTAGGATTGGCCGACCTTTGTGATTTGAAGCCGAGGAATTGAGAATTTTGACTAACTGACCTTTTTGAAGCCGAGGAATTGAGAATTTTGACTAACTGACCTTTGTGGTTTAAGAAGCCAGAAGTTTATTGGGATTAGCTAACCTTGGTGGTTTGAAGCCAAGGATTTTAAAATTTGGTTTTTGGGGTTGGCTGACCTTTGTGGTTTAAGAAGAGCTTGAGATTTAGATTGAGGCACCAACGCGTTTGCCACGGTGGGACAAAAATTGTTGGCCGATTCCGGCGATGTAGCCACAAATTTTGAAATTTATATGGCTAATTTTTGTAATGCAAAAGCCATGGGTGGACAGAGCCACTGAACATGACTTGCCTAGGCTAATGGCTTGCAATAGAAGGATATGTATATATATATATTTTTTTCACATTACCAATCCTACCGCCCTTTTGAGTTTTCGCCGAGGTTGGCCCCCTCTAGTTTTTCTCGGTGTGCCCTTTCAAATTTTCACACTAAGGGATTACCTAATTTTGCCTGAAGCATGCCCTTTTGGGTTTTCATCTCAGCCAGGTGTAAGGCCTTTTTGCCCTCAGCCATCTCAAGGAGAGAGTGCTTGAGTCCGTCGGGACATCTCTATTTTAAGTCTTTTTTTTTTTACCATACCTCATCGGGAGAGGACATATCTCGATTTGACTGGTGTACGAATTCATGCTCTGGTGCATAGTATAACTTCATGTGCTTGTCATTGAGTGGAGGGAACAGTTTATTCTCTTTATGATCAACAACCGTGTATGCCCATCTGAACAATGTAAGGCCCCCGCCAATTGGGCTGGAGCTTGTTGCTGGACCTTCTCGTCAAGACCTCTTTTTCATTGATCATGACGATTTTTTGAATGCTCTTTGCTTTATAAGCTTGTCATATGCCCCTGTTATCCGGGCTTGGTACACTTGCAGGTGTTTATAAGCCTCTAGTCTTTTGCCTTCTAAACTGGTGAGTTCTTCCAGCCTTCTTTCAATTTCATCTTGTTCTTGACTTGGCAGTTTGGCATGGACCGCCACACTGTAGGATGCAAATTAAATTTCTACTGGGACCATTGCTTTAGCCCCGTAAACTAGGGAAACGGGCGAGCACCCCGTGGGTGCTTTGTAGACCGTTCTGTAAGCCCACAGTGCTTCTTGCATCTTTCCCCCTAGTCACGCCGGCGATTGTTGACTATCATGGCTAGGAGTTTGCATAGAGTTTTGTTAAAAGCCTTTGCCAGGCCATTGACTTGAGGGTTGTAGACTGATGACGTCCTCCAGTCGATGTGGAGCTTGGCAGCCAGCTGGTATATTGTTTTGTTTTTGAAGGGTGTACTGTTGTCCGACATGATCTGACTGGGGGTGCCGAATCTGTAGATTATGTGATGCTTGATGAATCGGGCAACATCCTCTCTATTGACTTCTTTAAGCGGTGCAACTTCAGCCCACCTAGAGAAGTAATCGGTGGTAGCCAGGGTGAATTTATGACCTTTGGAGGACTGTGGGAAAGGTTCCATAATGTCTATTCCCCATCTGCAAATGGCCACATGAGGGCTGTAGGATGTAGTGGATTGAGAGGTCTTCTTGGCACGGGATCGAAGGCCTGACATTGATGGTAGGCATGGGCATATTGATTACAGTCCGTGTACGGCCAATAGAACCTTTTGAGCTTAATGTTGTTCCTCATTTTATCTTCTACTTGATGAGCCCCACATAGCCCTAAGTAGACCTTGCACATTATGGCTTTGGCCTGTGCCAGTGAGACACACCTTAAAAGGACGGACCTGTCTTTTCATGGGCCAATCTGAAGAGGGAGCCCTCTTTTAGTGCGTTGGATGTTGCCCTGCGCAGTAATTGAATTATTTGGACCCGCTTGGGAGGAAGTCAACTGTTCTTTATCTTGATGATGGTCTCTTGTCGATCCTCCTCCTCCGCGGAGTTGCTTTCTTCAATATTATCGACCTCATAGACAGTGAGGTCTGACTCTTCATCAAGCATGCTTGGCATCAGTCTTCGGTGCTTGACGGTGATACCTATTTCACCTTCGAGCGGAAGCTTTATGGTCGAAGCCAGTTTAGCCAGAGCATCTGCTTGACAGTTGATGCTACTGGGGATATGCTCTATTTCGAATAGGTAGAATTTTTCTTTAAGTCTCATGACTGCGGTGTGGTAAGGGATTAGTTCATGTTTTTGGATGTCATAATCACCGAGGACTTGTCAGACCATCAGTTGTGAATCCCCATAGACCCTGATGCATTTGATATCCATATCTAGGGACATTTGGAGCCCAATAATTAGGGCCTTGTATTCCGCCTCGTTGTTAGTCAAGGGCTTCATAAGAGCACATGAATTGTACAGCATACCACCCTGGGGTGTTACAAAGACAACCCTGGCGCCGGATGTGAAGCTTGCGGCGCTATCGGTCTTACTGACTTTATGAGAGACACCGTCGAAGTACAACACCCAACAAGGTAAGTTGATTGTGAGGACATTATGTTCTTGGCAAGGTAGGACGTCCTTTGTTTGTTCTGACGCTCCTTGTTGGGGCATTATAGCTTCCTCATCGGAGAGCTCAGTGTTGAGGAGTAAGTTTTCCAGCATTGATGTACTGCCAGGAATTTCGCCATCCCTTGTCCCTTGATTACTTTTTGCGAGACGTATGTAATGTCAAACTCCATTAGGAGGAGTGCCCACTTTTCCAATCTTCATGAGAAGACGGGTTGCCTGAGGCAAAACTTGAGAGGATTGTATTTGGATATGAGCTCCACCCGATGGGATAAGAGGTATTGCCTCAGCTTTTGACGGTGAACACCAGTGCCAGACAAACTTTCTCCATGAGAGAGTACTAGTGCTTCAGACTGACCAACTTTCTGCTGAGGTAGTGGAGCGACTGCTCTTTGCCCTTGTCATTGATTTGTGCCAGCAAAGTTCCTAAGGAAGCGTCCATGGCGGCAATGTACAATATAAGGGGCTTCCCTTTGATCGGTGCCCCCAGGATCGGGAGAGTGAACATGTATTCTTTGATTTGTTCCCTTTTTCATTAGTTTGCCAAAGGGTGCAGATATCTCAGAAAGGTTGGAGATGAATCTCCCGATGTAAGCAAGTCTTCCTTGGAAGGACTTGAGCTCTGTCAGGTTCTTGGGCAGTGGTAGCTCCTGGATTGCTTTGATTTTGTCAGGATCTTCTTCTATCCCTCGGTATCTGACCACGAAATTGAGGAATTTGCCGCTTGACACACCAAAGACGCACTTCATCGAGTTCATTTTGAGGTCATATTGCCGCAACCTTTCAAAGACCTTACGCAGGTGTTTTACGCGCGCGGGGAGTCACTTGTGTTTTGTCCTCGCGGCGGGGGCACACACTCGCCTTTTACGGAAGGCCGAGATAGGTTGACTGGGCACGCGGGGATTCCGGGGGTATTGAGAAGAAGGCAGAGAGAACGATATGAACACGTTGGAAGGGGTGGCGTATGGTTCATCATTCTAGGAGACTGGGACAGGGATGGCTGGGTGGAATGCGGGCGTGCCAGTCGATTTCTCGACAATCACCTATGGAACCAAGGATTGTCCGGGGAAGCGTCGCCAGGACGCGGCACTTGGCTCGAGAGATCGGGCGACAAGTGGATAGAAGGGGTTTCACGGGTGCGAGTGCGCAGGCGATTATGGGGATTTGTGTACTGGACGTCTTTCTCCATCGATCGCAAGCAACCGGTGTTTATTTTACATCGGATTGAATCCGAATACCTTTGTTTTTACTGCCGAAGAGAGAGTCAGGGACCCTGGGAGCCGCGACGTCGGGAGGGCTTAATCCGTGCAATAGCGACAGGGCAACAGCAACACAACAGGGATAACTGGGGGCAGAGAGACTGGTTCCGGCGAGGAGGGGGATCCGCTCCCTGACTGGATTACATGACTTATATGTCATGAAAGGCATTTATATGGGGGCATGAGAGCCCGATTACAATTGCTTGCAAGCCACGGGACAATTCCGACATTCATGACGGTCCCCGGGTCATTGCGTTATTGTGCGGGCAGTTCCGTATCTATACATGGCGTCCGTCAAAGGACTTGTGACTCGGCAGGAGGGCGCCCGGGGGGCGTCACAATGTACTCTCGACATGAGAGAGTGTCTAGGTCAGGGCAGTGGGGGTGTCGTAGGCACCATCGTGTTGGGGAAGCTGAGTGGTCAGGTGTCGCGGGCCCCGATGTGACTGGAGTAGCTGGCAGTTGGGTGCCGGGGGCACCGTTGTGACTGGGGTTGTTGAGTGGTCGGGCACCGCGGGCCCCGATGTGACTGGAGTAGCCGGCAGTCTGGTGCCGGGGGCACCGTTGTGACTGGAGTTGTTGAGTGATCAGATGCTGCGGGCCCTGATGTGACTGGAGTAGCTGGCAGTCGGGTGCCAGGAGCACCGTTGTGATTGGAGTTGTTGAGTGATCGGGTGTCGCGGGCCCCGATGTGGCTGGAGTAGCTGACAGTCGGGTGCCGAGGGCACCGTTGTGACTGGGGTTGTTGAGTGATCGGGTGTCGTAGGCCCCGATGTGACTGGAGTAGCTGGCAGTCGGGTGTCGGGGGCACCGTTATGATTGGAGTTGTTGACAGTCGGGTGCCGGAGGCATCGTTGTGACTGGAGGAGGCGGGCGTCGGGAGACCTCGATGGTCGTGCTCGGGACCCTGTGTGACTGGCAGTCGGGTGTCGGGGGCACCGTTGTGACTGGAGGAGGCGGGCGTCGGGAGACCTCGATGGTCGTGCTCGGGGCTCGGTGTGACTGGCAGTCGGATGCCGGAGGCACCGTGTGACTGGAGGAGGCGGGCGCCGGGAGACCTCGATGGTCGTGCTCGGGGCCCGATGTGACTGGCCGTCAGGTGCCGGAGGCAACGTTGTGACTGGAGTTGGCGGGCGCCGGGAGACCTCGATGGTCGTGCTCGGGGCCCGGTGTGACTGGAGGAGGCGGGCGTTGGGAGACCTCGATGGTCGTGCTCGGGGCCCGGTGTGACTGGAGGAGGCGGGCGTCGGGAGACCTCGATGGTCGTGCTCGGGGCCCGCTGTGACTGGCAGTCGGGTGCCGGGGACACCATTGTGACTGAAGGAGGCGGGTGCGCTGAAGAGGCTGAGGCCCGAGTACAAGTACATGTATTCAACTGGTTTCATGTTGTATGAGAGCCACGTGGGCTTTACAAATGGGCCAAGGAGGCCAAAGTACAACTGGCGCAAGCCACGGGACAATTCCGACGCGCAGGTCGGTCCCCGAGTCAATGCGTAATAAGGCGGACATCCGCGTGTTTTACGGAGGCTCTCCATAAGGAGATCGAGACAAGCCCGACTGCCTAGGTGGCATGGGCGGTTGTGGGTTGGCGCTTGACGGAGGTTGGACGCGGCTCAAGGTGAGCGGTCGGGTCCGGGCCTCGGAAGTCGAATGTCGTCATGCCGGGGAGTCGAGGCCGGCCCCGAGAATGTTACTCCCGGGCCAGGGTCCAGATAACTCGAGTCATCAGTCCGAGCGGTCGGCGGCCAGCTCGAGGCGAGCGGTAGGCACGCGGTTCCGTGACAGAAGTAGGTGCAGCATCATGGCGTAAGCGTGGCCACCGTGGGTTGTCATACGCGGGCAGACCCGGAATACGGGTGTGTTTGTCGTTGTCATAACGCCTTAGGTGCAACGGGAGTGGACATGTGTGCGATGGCTAGACGCCGCGTGAGGGGAGTACGTGTGACATACCCTCGGCGTGTACGAGCCGATCAACAAGCCAACCACGCCCGCATTTAGTTCCTCGCGTTCTGCGTACCACCCTCGCTGGGTGCCTGCAGAGGAACTCCGAGGGTGCAACGGTTAGGTCGTAGGTTCTTCCCTTGCATCTCTCCTTAAGCTCCCTAAGGGGGCTTTTATAGGGGAAGATGAAAGGGTGGAAGGGTTTAGGCGGACCAAGTTGAGGGCCCAACTTGGTCCGGGTAAGCCCTTCACAAAATACCCCGCCCCCTTTTTTTTGTTTACGGAGTGGTTGAGGAAGGGTTTAGGCGGACCAGCCCAAGGGGTTGGTCTGGTCCGCCTAAACCCCTCACGGAGGGGTTTTTTCTTTATTAAAAAAACTCTTTTTTATTTTTGGATGGGTTTAGGCGGACTGGGCATGGGGTTGGGGGCTTTTTTTATTAAAAAAAGTTTTTTTTTGTTTTATGGGTGTTTAGGCGGACCAGCCTTGGGGGTGAGGCTGGTCCGCCTAACCCCCTTACGCCTAACCCCCCTAGGGGGTTTAGGCGGACCAGCCTGGGGGTCCAGGCTGGTCCGCCTAAACCCTCCCCCAGTGGGGGTTTAGGCGGACTGGAGAGGAGAGAGGGGGGCGGTCTACGTAGGTTTGACTGGGGGGTTTACCCGGGTTTGACCGGGGGTTTGATTGGGGGTTTGACCCGCTATAAACGGTCGATCCGCGTGCGAGGCCGCACGATGGTGGTGCATGACGCGGTGGGTTACTGGGAGTCCCGAGTCGAGCTCCGACTTGCTGTAGAGTGGTTGGAGTATACGCGCCCACCAGGTGCTCGGGGAAAATTCCCGACACGCGTGCGTGGGCCGTATACGGGTGCTGTGAGCTCCTGAAGCTTGTGGTTGGCCCAGATGGGTCTTCCTTTGACTTCAGAGAGCTGGAGGGAGGCAACTCGAGGGTAGACCCCGGCCTCGTTGCTGGGTGTCACATGGCGTGGCTTATAGTCAAGACGCCCCCGGGTCGGCTCGAGTAGCTGTGTTGAACGCGGGTAAACCCGCAAACTGAGTGATCGGGGGTGGGCCCGATCAATTGTCGATGTTGCCACGGGTCACGGCTAGCTGGTTAGGACCCTTGGTTGGGCCCGGTGACTGGGGCGTCGACATGACGATGTCGTTTGTCTGGTGGTCGGGGTGACCCTCGCTCCTTGGCGAAAAATCGTATGATGCGGCAGGCTGTTTTGAGTCCCGAGTTAATCCGGTTGTTGAAGCGTCGGCGGTGTGATACCGTATGCAGGGTGTTCGGGGGTGATTCCCGAATCTCTTCAGAGTGCCGTAAGGTACGGCATGTTGTCCCGAATCCCGAAACTGACCCGGTTGTCGGGAAACTGGCTGGCATAGTGCCATTTGCTCAAGGCCGATCCCCGGTTATTATGTTGCGCCGCTTGGCCAGGCGAAGTGTCTCCATTCTCGAGCTCAACTCGACTGGTAGAGCAGCTTTGGCGATGTGCCGTTTTGTTCTATTTAGGAAGTATTTCCCTATGCTTAATCCTTGATTAATTCAAGAAAATAAGCCGGTGCCAACAGCAGGTTGGCCAGATGGTCTTCCCGTCTTTTTGTTTTGACGACCAGATCATCGACGTAACATTCAACTACATCATGCATCATCTCATCGATTATTTTGGTCATGACCTTTTGATAGGTAGCGCCAGTATTTTTAAGGCCGAAGGACATTCTCTTATAGTTGAAGATTCTCTTGGGGGACTGAAAGGCTGTATGATTTTATCTTTGACCGCCATGCGGATTTGATTATAGCCTAGCAACCCATCCATAAAGGACAAAGCCTTGTTGCATGTGGTCATGTCGACCATTGTTTCGGTAATTGGCATCAAGAAGTCGTCTTTTGGACATGCCCTGTTCAGGTCTCTAAAGTCGACATAGACTCGGACTTGACCCTGCTTCTTTTTCACCGGCACGATGTTGGCGAGCCAGACTGGATACTTTCAGGGCTCAATGAAATCCACGTCTGCCATCTTGTCTACTTCGGCCATAACCTGTAGCTCGTGGCGCATGCGCCTTGGTGGCTGCTTGACGGGGTTTACTGTGGGGGATATTGCCAGCTCGTGCTCGGCCATACAGGGATCCAGTCCTGACATCTCTTTGTAGGTCTAAGCAAAGCAGTCTTTGTATTCCAATGATAGTCACTAGTAGGCTTGCCTCTCTGCTTCATTTAGCAGAGTACTAACGAAGATAGGCCGATGTTCTCCGGCCTCCCACAGATTCATCTCAATTAATTTATCCCCTCTAGCTTGTCCGCCATCTTCCAGTTCACGCGACGCAGGCTGCAGATTGATGAAATCCTTTTCATCGTCGATGTTGGCCTCATGCACATCATAGTATGTAGGGTTGTTGATGGTCGACGATAGAGTCTCTCCTTCATTGCCTCGAGCAACACCGGGCTCTTGGCTGAGGGTTGGGTTGGTTGACCGTTCCTCGGCCTCCTGAGCAGTAGATAGGTTGGCCGAGCTTCCTCCAACCCCTTGGGGCGGATCACCAACGCTTGAAGAGGGCAACATCAGGATTTCTTCCTCTTCCTCTTCAAAGCTGTTGAATTTTGCTTCCGGGTCTGCCTGGCTATTAGTTGGAGGCATTAGTCCTACTGTGTTGACTGCGTAGTAGACTTGGACTTCCCCTTCTTGATCATATCTGAGTCTCCTGGTATCTTTGCTAGAGAAAGGGGGTTGCCCCTAGACTTAAGAAGGATTCCACAGTTGATGGAAGTATTCGCGTTGGGCTGGGTCTTGAAGCTGGGGAATTTGTTGCTTTCTGCACATCTCTTTGATATAGGGAGGCATGTCGTCCATTTCTTGGACCACCTCAGGGGAATCCTTAATCGGGATGGCCCAACCGAAGTCATCTTCCGGGGGACCATGTCTCCTTTGCAGAAAACGTTGGGTTTGTCCCTATTGACTTTTTGTATCTTCTCCTCCTTTGATAGGTGACTATACAAGTTTTCAGTTGCTCTACCTTGTGCTCTTACCTCACAAATGGGAGTTGCATTTATTATGGCGGCAGAGAGATGCTTGTGCTAATGGCTTGGCTGATGAGATTAGCCTCAAAGTTGATGCTTCATTTTTCAGGATGGGTTGATTTGAGACCGGCTTCAAGGCGTAGCCTATGTAACTTTGCCTTTTCTTCATCCACCCTAAAGAGTTTTTCTCCGTCCCCTTCGGAGAGCCAACCATTGCTTTTGCTCTTGACAGACGAATACGAGTTAGGCCTCCGAAGTAGAGGGAAGCATCCGCCAAGTTGCGGTCATTAGGACTAAACGGAGCTTGGTCCGTAAAGACACTGTACTGCTCTCCATCCTTGGCGTACTTGAGGTATTGGTGGAGAGTCGAAGGAACAACCCAATTTTCATGTAGCTAGCGCTTCCCTAGTAGCACCTTGTATGAACTGTTGGTGTCGATGATGTAAAATGTTACCTTGGTGGTGAAATCACCAAGGATCATCTCGACATTGAACAGGCCAAGCTCATCCTCTGTGTGCTGGTTGAACCCGGAGATTTTGACTGCCTAAACCTTTGTAGGTGGGGCATTAGGTACAGAGCCTTGAAGGTCTTTAGGGGCATGAGGTTGACAGTCGCATCGGCATCCACAATGACCCGGTTTATCTCATGCCCATTGATTTCCCCCTGCATATAAAGAGGACGATTGTGACATGAAGAGGACAACGACATGTCCTCCTCCGAGAATGTGACGCTTGCCACGACCGCTTTATATGCATGAGCTTGTAATTCAACGGCATGGGCTTTATAAACTTCAGGCTCCTGGAGTATTATGATAAGAGCCTCCCTTAGCTTTTTACTCCAGGCGATGACCTCCCATATTGTGATGTTAGTTAGTAACCACTTCATGTGTTGAAGGATCTTACGGTCGGCCCGGGTGCGAGCTTCTTCCAGGGGAGGCAATATGTCTGCCAAGGCCTCTGATGCACCCTCAAGTTTCTCCTTGCCGAAGGATCGTACAACCTTGCCTTTGGAACGCTGACCCGTCCCATGTTGGTCTCATGATGTTTCTTGGAACAGCAAGGCCAAGGGTTGGTGCTCTGTCGATGGCGACTGGGTAGGATCATCTTTGCCAGAGGGACCAACTTGATCAGCTGGCCGGCTTTGAGCCGTTAGATCTGCTAGTTCTTCTTCTTCGTTGGAGGGAAATTCATAAACATTGCCCCTCACTTCGACCTCAGGGACAGGGACGTGGTCCTCCCCGCGGAAGATTATGACCTTGTCAGGGTCCACAAAGTTCATGGGCCTACAAGGAGGCAACTCAAGATTTCTTCCACGGCCCCGACCCCGGCCACGGCCATGGCCTCGTCCTTTTCCCCGATGGGTTGTCGCTGATAGGCGGCCATGGCGCCTCTGCGCTTGGGTCTAACTGCCGTGGCTTCCTTTTCTGGGTTGGCGTTGATGTTTTTTGGCAACGGGATTGCCACCAGGTTGTGGGAGAAGTGTTTAATCATTTCTTCGAGCTTTTAAATAATAATCTCCTCGCCTGTGTTGAACAAGGACAACTCTTCTGGGGTCGGGAGTTTCTCTCCCTCCTTTACCCGCTAATACATTTGACTAAGCCAACTCCTCAGACGAGTTTTACTCTCAATCTCTTCCCATGAGATGTATTTGTCGAGAGAGATCACCCCGGTGGGGCGAGGAGGAATATATTTCTCCAACTTGTCAATGAGCTTTTGTAGCTTTTGGAGAGGTGTTAGCCCTTGGGGAGCTTGCATGGCCGTCGCCTGCTCGACTTATTTCTTTGACTTCCTTTTGAGGTTCTTCTTCCTATTCTTTTCTTGCTTCTTAACTTTTGCAGCCTCTTGTAAGGAGGGAGTGGTCGGCTTCAAGGCCGGAGCAGATGTGCCCCCATAGTCATATCTTTTGCCCCGAGTTTGGGTTTTGGAAGACTCGGGCTTAGAGCTTTTCTTGGCCATAACCTTGACCAAGCATCTTTTTTTTTACTGTGCTTGGAACGTGGCATTGATTGCCTGCTTGATTATCTCGAGTGGTAGTTCTTGGTATTTGGCCATGCCAATATCGAAGTCTTGAGATGTTTGTGTCGCTTCGGGCTTCCCTTTGGCTTGTGACTTGATTTGTTCGACGCCGGGCCGAGGATCAGGCTCAAGATCCCCCACCTTGACTTTGCCTAGGGGCCTTAAGCTTGCCTTGTTGGCTGTGCTCAGAGCTAACACCCTTGGGCTAGCTCGTTGGCTCTATTTGGTTTGTTGCTCGAAGCTGCTTACCGTGATCTCGTCTTTCTGACTTCTCGCGGGGTGCTGCTTGGGGTGTGACTCCCGACCCCTTCTTGGGAAGGTCATAGGGGCCATGTGCCTTGTTGAAGTATTTGGCTTGCCCGGACGGGTGAGAGACTTGGTTGAAGAGCTCGGCCCCCCCGAAGGAGTTTGGCTGTGTAATTCCTTAGGGACTTCCCTGTGGTAATTTGTCGCCGACGAGGCACCCTCGACATGGACTATTCCTTGTTGGGCAGGGCCTTTGATCCAGTCTTGGACCTTTCGGTCTTCATGAGTCACCTGTGGAGAAGATATGTGGTGACAAGGATGCCCTTTGCCTGTCTTGGAGTGACTCCTGGGCGGATCTCGGACCAGAATTTCTTTTAGGAGAATGTGGAGCAGTTTCCTGGTGTCTTCTTTTGGAAATGGTAATGATTTCACCTCTTGCCACGACCGCCAGTTGGGACGCCCCAAAGTTGGTTTAACTTGACCAACCTTCCTCGTCTCAGGCCTAGAAGGTCGAGATACCCCCGTGGTGTGAATCACATTGACGGAGTAGTGGATCACATTAGTTGATTGGTTCGACTTGCTCCAGTCATGAGATTGCGACGGATTCACCAAACAACCTTGCATTGTGATCAAACCCTCTTGAATCATCTTTTCTAGTTCATTCTTGAAGACAACAATTTTCGATCACGTGGCCCAACATGCGATGATACACACAGTAGTTGGGCTCGTTTGCCTCGCTTACATCGGTCGACCTCCTTGGCTCAGTAGAATGATGAACTTGTTTTTCATACATAGCTCGAAGAGCTTCTCTGTATGCTCCTTCTCGAAGGAGTAATGTGTCTTTATGCGCTCTGCTAATGCAATGACTGGCGCCTTGCCTCCAGGCTTCTTGCCCAAGCCGCTAGAGCTGCCCCCTTTATTACTTCCATTGTTTGGGGAGAAGTCAACATCATTTACTTCTTTGGCGCTAACATTGCGCTCTTTTTTTGCTCTGCCTTTAGCAAGAGTGTAGTTGGGGTTGTCAGCAAAGAACATCTTGATTTCGGCCATGTTGGCCTCCACAATTTGCATGCCGAGATTGCAACAAAAAAAGAAGATTAATATGCCGAACACCTGAGTGTATGTGCTCAAGGCGTTCTGTATACAGGCATTTCATCAAATACCCGAAGAGCATGTAGGTTCAAGGCGTCATACACACTGACATTCTGTCAAGCACCTATTGGTGCACAGTTGTAAAGTACAGATTATGTAAGGATATTATCTTAAAAAAAACTTCATGAGTGGGATGCACCCACAAACTCTACAAACAGTCCATAATGCTCTTCTATAGGACTGTTTAACAGTTATATGTGGTTACCCGGACAATGAGCTTGATGCTCCACAAGGGATGGTCACTGTCAGGACAGCAAATGACACCCGGCACCACACGGACACCAAGCTCCACGTGCACAGCCTGCCCTGCACTGTGCAGCAGAAGACGACAAAAGAAACAGAAAAATATGAGTCAAAGCCTCCTTTTATAGCCCATAGGGCCTGCTGCAGCAGGTTTTGGAGACAGCCACCCCTCTCCACCTGTGCAAGCCACTGGTGGGAGCAGGGAGAGGCCGGTCCCATCCATGCATTGTGCTAGGTGGAACCCAAAGTCCCTTCCACCGGTGGCACATCACTGAAGAAAAGAAAAAGGAAAGAAGAATAAGGAAGAAAAGAAGAAGACAAGGGAGAGAACCTTTACCTCTTCTCCCACCTGTGCACAGGGCCCGGGGGAATCCAGGGGTGATCTCTTTTTCTTCCTCTGCACCCCCACCTGTGTCAGGCCACTGGGGGAACACTGCGGGGCCTCCTCCACTTCTGTCCCCTCCACCTATGCAGGCTACTGGTGGGAATAGAGGGGGTGCAGTCCCACCTGTGTGCAGGTCACTGGGGGAACCCAGCGGGGCCGCCTCCACTTCTGTCCTCTCCACCTATGCAGTCCCACCTCCACAGGAAAAAGGGGACGGTCTGTCCTCTCACCTGTGCACAAGCAGTGAAGGGCTGGGGGGGTTATTGTTCCTCCATTTAATACCACCGGGGGAACCAAAGGGTCCACTCCCACCACTTGCCTCAACTGGTGGAACCGCCACCTCCTATTTCTCCTTTCACCTTCTAAAAAACAAAGAGAGAAGGAATGAGGAAAGTAAATGAGTGAGGTTTAAATGAGGGTCCACTCCCACCACTTGCCTCAACTGGTGGAACCGCCACCTCCTATTTCTCCTTTCACCTTCTAAAAAACAAAGAGAGAAGGAATGAGGAAAGTAAATGAGTGAGGTTTAAATGAGGGTCCACTCCCACCACTTGCCTCAACTGATGGAACCGTGGCCCGCCTATTCCTTCTTTCACCTTCTAAACAAAAAAACAAAAAGAGAAGACGAAATGAGGAAAGTAAATGGGCGAGGTTTAAATCAGGGGTGACCTTACCTCCCTTTGTCTCATTAGTGGGGGAACCCACATGGAGTTACCACCGGTGGAGCCTCATGCTGCCTCCTACCACTCAATTGGTGGAGGGAGAACCCAAAGGATGATTAATGCCATTAATATCCAGGAAGCTCCCCCACCTGGCTGCACCCCCCTATAAAAGGAGCAGAAGAACGAAGAAAAAAGGGGGAGAGGCTGACAGAAAGAGAAGCTCACAGCGGAGAGGATTAGAAGCTCACAAGGCAGAGTGCGCAGAGAACTCCAAGGTACTTGTTCTTCAAGAACCTCAAGAAAACTTGGGGAATTGTAAGAATTGGGTGAGGCTCGGCCCCCAAGATGTATATTTGATCTTAAAATTCCCATTTTAGAGGGGATTTGAGTGTTTTTGCACTTGAATGTAAATTCTGGGAGCAACTGCAGAAGTTAATGTAAGGAAATTGTGAAAGAGTCTAAAAATGAAGTTGGAGCTTTGTTCGATTGATGGGTAAAACCCATTACGAGTATGTCCATATGTATATTTGGATCCTAAAATCCTAATTAATGTTTATTAGGAAACAAATTATGGAGGAAGAAACCCACCAAGGGTATTATGTGTGTTTTAGAAATACAAAGTCATGTGTAAACAAAATGTCTGAAAATTATAGTTAAAAGGAGGGAGGGCAGCTGCCTCTTCCTCTCCACTGCGTATACCAGCAGGTTCTCCACTAAATGCCCTTAATCTATGTGGTGGAATACGTGTATTCAGCAGCCCAGCAGGTTGACAATAAATGCCCTTAATCCATGCCCTTAATCCATGTGGTGGGGCAAATGTATTTAACACCCTTGCAGAACAAAACCTGCGCACCTGTTCTCCCCCCCTTAAAGGGTAATAAATGCTTGTAACTGATGCAATCTGAGAGGAGAAGAATAAATAGCCCTGCCATCTCTCCTTAACTGATAAGTGATGGGTTTAAGAGGAAGCTAAATGTCCTTATGGAATTAAAAGTAAATCTCCAGACCCTACAAGCCTTGATATCCGATGGAATAATTCTGAGGGTGTAAATCCTGCTATCACCTTGGCTTGTTTAAAACAGAGATGAATGCCACCTCATCCTTATGTTATCCGATGGAGTCTTATGAGAAGGACATATGACGAGAAGAAAAATGTGTGCAGTTATTTCACACATGTAATTTTATGACGAGAAGATGGGTGAAGGTTCATTCTGTAAAATGAGAATTTAAAGTTATAGATATATCCTTGTCATGGGATATTAGAGTTGTCATATACTCCTGCAACATAGTATTGCAGCCATCCTCCCATAACAGTGCATGTCAGAAAATCTGGGTATTAACTCCAGAAAGTATAAAAATATCCCCTACTAGGGATAATTTGCAAGAAAACCCAAGAAGATCCCTAAATTTGCACGAAAACCTAAGAAGATGCAGAAATTACAAGAAACCCTTTCTGCTAACCGAAAATTGCAAATATACCCCCGGTGGACAAAAAATTGCAAATATACCCCCGGTGGACAGAAAATTGCAAATATACCCCCGGTGGGCAGGAAATTACAAATATACCCTCGAGTGGGTAAAAAATTGCAAATATACCCCCGGTGGACAGAAAATTGCAAATATACCCCCGGTGGGCAGGAAATTACAAATATACCCCCGGTCGGCAGAAAATTGCAAATATACCCCCGGTGGACAGAAAATTGCAAATATACCCCCGGTGGGCAAAAAATTACAAATATACCCTCGAGTGGGTAAAAAAATTGCAAATATACCCCCGGTCGGCAGAAAATTGCAAATATAACCCCGGAAAGGAAAAATTGCAAACAAACCTCCGAAAGCAAGAAAATTGTAAATGCAAGATCGCAAGCACATTAAAGGGTTGCAGATGCCACCCGTTTATAAAGCACGACGATTCCTTGGGGGCATACCCAGGGTATTAGAGCCGGCATTATAGTCAACAATTCTTGGCAGTTAATCAAAGGTGTTCGGACTTGTACCGATATAAATTAACACCGACTCCGGTCGGTGAGGAAAGGTCCCGTACACGAACCCTAAATCGTCTGATAATTCCTATAAATGCGGAATCCATAAAACATGCCAAAAAACTAAAACAACGCTATGCGCTTGTTCGGCTTATGTTTCTTTTCCGCGTGTAAACAGACTGGCACGCCCGGTGGGACCTTTCCTACCTTTCATCTTTCTGCCAAAGATTGTTACACTTAATAAAGGCTCTGATCGCCCTTCTCTGCTCCCTTTCAGGAAGGAGCCAGGAGAGGACTTCAGCATCAAGGGTGCATTCTCTTCAGTGAGCTCTTCCGTGGACGAAATGGCGGCCGTGACATATGGACCTATTCCCGTCGCCAACCACGCCCGGTACGGCTACCTGGCGACCCCGATCGTATTTGGGGACCTTCCAGCTGTTGTGGGGTCCCCCTTTTTCCTAGGGGTGGTCCCCGCTCCCCAACAAGTTTCTGCGACGCCAGTTATCCTTGCGGGCTCCGGGGGCAACCGGTCCTGCTCCCCGCCGGGCCGAGTTTTCTCGATTCATGCCATCTCTTCCTATGCTGTCCCCGCAAAATGGGGGCAACGAAAGAGCCGTCAAAGCGGCATGCCTTCGGCGAAACTCTCCAGGTCAGGTAAGACCGTCTTGGTTGGGGGCATCCGCGTCCGACTAGACGGTGCTGGGCCACGCCTGCCTCGGGACAACCACGTCCCGACCATATCAACTTCCAACCGCTTCGACCTCCTTCGTCGAGTACAGGAGGACAAGCCAGACTTCAAAGAGAAGTCCAAATCTAAGCTTGGGAGTAGCAAAGTTCAACAACGCTCCCAGAAGATGAAGAAGATTTGGGCCACTAAGGCGGAGGCCCACCAAATCAAACGAGCCAGGGCTAGTCAGCTCGACCAAGCTCAAACATTCCACCAAAAGTCTGGTCAAGCTACCCAGCATGTTGACCCCTCACCCCTCCAAGGGAAGAAGAGAAAAGGGGTCTACCGAAGATCTGACCGTGCTCCCCGAAGCTTGGAGCCCTGTCAACTCGAGACACCCATTCGTGGTCAAACACCACCTAATCGGGTTTCGGTCTTTGACAGACTGGCAAAAGCTCCGCCGACACGGCCGTCAGTCTTTGACAGATTGGGGGCATCCTCCCGCACGGGGTTGCAACCCCCGAAGAAGCGGAGAACGGTTCGACTCTCAGACGCTGGAGATAGCATGAAGGTATACACTTGCTATACCTCCGGCAGAGAAGCCACAGGTCCTGTCGACAATCCAGCCAATGAACCTCCCCGGCCAGATGACTCGAACCTGGCTGCCGACGCGGTATACCGCAATACCAGGACTGCCGCAAGGAGGAACCTCCAAACCCAATATAGTGGCCATCCAGGGACCTCCAGCCAGGGACAGCACCAGGAGCAGAATCCTGACCAACCCCGAAATCAGGAGGTCAACTTCGTCCAAGAAGAAAATGACCCCGACGAGGTCAGGAGCGCCCATGGAGAAGCGGGAGCCCAACCTCACGGTGGTTCTGTCAACCCCGTTTTTGAGCCACCGACAAGGGCGACATTTCAAGCTATGTCCGACGATGCCAAGTTCGAGACTATGCAGCGTTGGCATATAGAAATGACCAATCTCATGCTGGAGATGAGACGCCAGATGAATTTAACTACCCCAAGGCCAATAACACCAACTCATGATCAAGGCCTTCGGCGAGAGCAGTCGGGTAATCCCATTATTGTCGAGCGACAAGTGGGAGCCCCTTACCAGGCAGCCATTGAAGCAGGTGTTGAACTGCCTCGAGCCACGTCCAATGCTCAGTCTGCCCGCGCCCTACCGGCGGAGGACGTCATTGCCCAAAGGCGGCTTATTGAAAAAATTGTCGAAGATAAGTTTGCCCAGCGGGGCGAGGGGGTAGCCACTGTTGATTTATACAGTGTGCCGTATCCTCTGCACCACCAATTCAAGAAGTTACCGCCGGACTGCCCAAAGGCGCCTAAATTCCAGAAGTTCAACGGGTTAGGGTCTCCCCACGAACATTTGGCCTATTATGTAACGGCCATGGGCGAGTTGGCACTTGAGGAGTCTTATCTCCTCCGCTACTTTGCGACCTCTCTTACAGGCAGCGCCTTCCAATGGTATTCAAGGCTGAAGCCCAATTCCGTAGCTGACTGGGCCGAGCTTCAAAAGAAATTTATTGATCGCTTTCAGGCAGCCGAAAGAAAGGTCTCTCTTGCAGAATTATGTTCACTTAAGCAAAAGAGGGGCGAAGCCGCGCTTGACTTTATCAAGCGCTGGAGGGACTTTAGCATGAGGTGCGACAACCCTCCTTCTCAAGAGGACGCAATAACCATATGCCGAAGGGGCTTATCAACGGAAATCAGCGAGAAGCTTCTGGGCGCAAGCATCAAGGGGTTCGACCAGCTAAATTCGGCCGTCGCAGAAATAGAAATGTTCTTCGCAGAGAACCCAACATTCACACCCTCCAAAGGGAAACCTTCCAAGGAGCGGGGTGTTGTAGGGAAGGAGACGAAAGAGGCAAATGCCGTTGATTTCTCTCCCACCAATGGGTCGGATGAATTGGCGACCCCAAAAGAGTCTGGCAAAAAGGCCGAAGGGAAAGCGCCCGCAAGGTTGTCAGAGCGTATGAAGACTCCCTATTCCTTCAAAAAGGAGCATACCAAGAGGCTATTTAACCTTTGCCTCAAGAATGAGCTCATATCCCTTCCAGAGCCAAAAAAGCCAGAGGATGCCAACAAAACTGACCATCCCAATTATTGCGTATATCATCGCATATTGGGCCATACCATTGAAAATTGCTACGTCTTTAAAGACGAGGCAGAGAAGATGATCCAAAGTCAACTCATTACAATGAAGAATGGTTTGGTGGATCCTCCAGAACCCCATCCATGGGACCGGCCGACACGTTCAGCCAATGTAATTAACCATTCGAATGAGGGGACCTTCAGGGCCACAGCATTTATTTTCCCTGACCCAGAAGCGTCAGAGGCCGGTCCCAGTCAAGCAAGACCCACGTTGTGGTATCCAGGTTGGAGGCCGTCCCATCAATGTTCCTTTCCCAAGGAGAACACTAAGGAGATATTCGATCGCCTACTTGAAGACGGGCGAGTCTTGGTGTATGACCCGCCCCCAGGTTACACCAAGGTTGAAAAGAGGCATCCCCGATATTGCAAGTACCATGCTACAATATCCCACCCCACTGGGAAGTGTAAAGAGGTACAGGACCTCATCGAAGTTCTCATCCAAAGGGGAGAGATTGATATCTATGGGGAAAGCATGGCGCTAAAACGTCTGCGAGAAGCTGTTGAGCAGACCCTAAGCCAACCTTCTGGCATAGAGACCATGCCCCCATCTCCTACTCGAGAAAAATCAAACTTCTCTGTAAATGTAATTCACAAGATCTCGGGAAAGAGCCAGATGAGGCCGGCGAGAAATGGGCTTCAACCACTCCTCTCTGCCGGGTCTCAGGAAGTAGCACAGAGGGGTATACCCCTTCTTATGTCTGAATGTTTCGCCATCCAGAAGACAGTCAGGAAGATTAAAAGGGAAGTCCGTCGCCTACGGCGCAATCAACAAGATCTACTCCGGCTTCTGGAGCGAATTGAAGATCGGCTGTCGACGCAGGCTTCGGCACCCGTACCGCGGCCTTCTGGCCCAATCTCTACCCGTAACTCGGAAAATACGGTAGAGCCTCGAAGGCCTCGGAGGACTGGAGGATGGTTGTCCGATGATGCAATAAATTCCCCCGTCAAGCGGGCTCCTCGGAGGTTATACTCTTTCCCTCGACATAGAACACTGGAGATATTCCATATGTGCCGTAGGGAAGGGCTGATACAGCTCCCCGCATCTGGCAATGACCCTGGCACTCCCGTGGTATATCGACACCATTACTGCCTCTACCATCGCGCTGTGGGTCACGTCATTTATGACTGCTCTGTCTTCAAAGACATCGCGGAGGACCTCATCTCCCGCCGGGTGATAAATATAGACAATCCCCCTCAAAGAGTCGTAAGACCTTTTCAACAAGGCCCGTCGGTTTTCTCAGTTAATGTCATACATGCATCAACTTCCCGCACCCCAACTGGAGCCAAGAAGCAGGAGGCCGGCCCCAGCTCAAGTCAAGCCGACCAAGGAAATCTCGAGTGGCGCCCGTGGCAGGACCTAGAATCCTTGCCCTTACCAAAGAAAGAAACTCAAAAACTACTCGAGATCCTCTTTAGGGGGAAAGAAATATTAGTGCGGGACCCATCACCAGGTCACTCCAAAAATCTTCGAAGTCAACATCAGGGTTCACCTGTTTCAGTCCCCAATGTCAAGGAGCGGGCATTCCCAGGAACAGCCCGGGAACCTCCTCAATCACAAAAGGTAGCCTTCACACAAAAGGGAAAGCCTCGGCAAGAACAGCTCAAGACAAGCGTCAAGCAGATCCTGGCAAGGAAACGTCTAGATGAAAATTTTGAGGTTGCTACACAATCGAATCAAGAAGGTCAGACCCCTTTAGCGGGCCCCAAAGTGCCTGGCCAGCAAGGCCCGAATAGCGATCCTCAGCAAAGAGGTCACAAGGCTCCAAGCAAAAAGGGAAAAGCCAAGTCAGAATCCCTTATGAAGAGGTCTGAAATAAAGCAAGAGTCACTGCCTGAAAAGCCTTCCATGGTCGTTTTACCTCAAAGCTCTGGCTTTATTATAGCTGAATTTCAAGAGCTCCCGCCTGAAATAGTCAATCAGGCGATTAGTGCTACGTTTCTGGAGACTCCAGGGAAGGATGACTGGACCAGTGTAGCCTCGAAGAGGTATAATCGTCCTGCACCGGTGAGGAGAAAGGATGGATTCCATAGCTCCAAAACCGGGGGCATTCCCCGACTGTCGGCAAAAATGGACATTCACTCTCCCGCTGAGTTAGCACAAGCAAAGAAACGGGAGAAGAACAGGAGAAAGAGTTTGAAGAGAAAGCTAAAGCGACAGGCCGACCAGGCCACCGCTATGGAAAACTCCGGCGAATTAACTCCCCTACGAAAGCTACAAAAATTAATTGATGAGCTCGAGGAGTACGTCCCTTCCACGCCTACTAAGGCTGTCCCTCTTGATAAATACATTCCATGGGAAGAAATGGAGCGGAAAAGTCGGCTAAAGAACTGGCTCCAACAAATGTACAAGCAAGCACAAGAGGGAGAGAAGCTTCCTATCCCGGAGGAACTTTCCTTCTTCTATAAAGACGAAGAGCTCACCGTAGGAAAGCTAGAAGCTATGTTAAAAAGCTTTTCATGCAACATGGTGTCCATTCCTCCTCCCGAAAGTCTATACCGACCAAGCGGGAGCAATAACACGGCTCCCCCCGCCGAGGATAGAATCACCATGGCCACTTATCGTCGCCGCAATGCAGAACTCCGAAATCGGGGACGCGGAGGAGATCGTCGCCGCGGACGAGGAAGGCATTCAGCATCTTCCAGTAACGGGAATGCTAATTCAACATATCCTCGAAATGTCATTATTTTCAGAGGAGAAGACCCGGGGCCTATTCCCGAAGTACAGATTCGAGTAGATACCTTCCCTTTCGACCCATCAGATGAGGAGGAGGGGCCGACGGCGCCAACTCCCCAAAAGGCGGCTACCCCCTCTCAAGCTCAAAACGGAGCCTCCACCTTCTCCTTCGATCTATCAGATGGAGAGGATGGGGCAGTAGACCCAGCACCCCAACAAAATTCAGCTGACCCGGCTCAAGCAGGTCCCTCTGGTAAGGACAATGTTGAGCTGCCTCTTCCCGAAGAAGATTCCCTGGCTCCACTATTCCAAGAGGAACCCAATGATCAAGGGAAGGTTGGACCAAGCAAGGAGCCCGTCTATCAACCTAAACCTCTGTCGGAGGTGATCCCTCCGCTAGATCAGGCTCGTGCGCGGGCCGATCGCAAGATCATCCAGCATATGAAGCGGTTCCCAACAAATGTCACCATATGGGAAGCAATTGCTTGGAGTAAAGAGCTCAGGGAAGCCCTCGTAAAAATACTCCAAGAGCCAGAGGTTTACGAAGCCCATGTAACTGAGCTTCAGGCCCAAGCATATGAAGCCCTAGCAGCAACTGTCACCTTCACAGATAAAGACATGTTGCTGTCTTCTCCTTGTCATAATCGCCCTTTATACATGCAAGGAAAGATAAATGGTCATCAACTAAACCGGATTCTGGTAGATCCCGGGGCGTCTGTCAACATAATGCCCTTGAAGACTTTCAAGTCTTTATTCCTCATACCCTATTTGCAAAGGGTTCATGATGTCAAAATTTCGGGATTTAACCAAGATTCCGAGGATGCATTGGGAAAGGCAGAGGTGGAGGTGACCATGGACAGTTTTGTCACTAAGGCCACATTCTACATCATTAATGCAAACACAACCTACAAAGCTCTGCTCGGGAGACCCTGGTTACATGAAAATTGGGTCATCCCTTCTACCCTTCATCAGTGTATCAAATATGCAAAGGGCGGAGAGCAACATACAGTCTTTGCTGACCAGGCTCCCTTTCGGCCAAATGAATGCAATTTGACTGATGCTCAGCTATACTTTGGGGAGCCCACTATTAATCCTCATCCCAGAATTAAGAACAAAGAGAAACAAAAGGCAATCCTGGAAGAAGAAGATGAGCAGGAAGAAGAGCTCTTCACAGTCAATGAAGATCTTGCTAAACTACACCGGCTACACATACAAGCTGATGCTCCTAACGCCAAGCCGGCTCGGCTGGAAAGACGGGAGGTCAACTTTGAAGCTAATCTCATTAGTCGGTCCATCGACAAAAGCATCTCTTTGCCGTCGGCATGCATACAGCTCCCCTTCTTAAGAAGGGAGCATAAAGTTGAACAGTTGAAGACATTCATTGTTACTTATCAAAGGAAAGGGAAAAGAAATAATGCTGAAGCCGCTAGGCCGATTGTCTTTTACAAAGGAGACCTGGTCCCTCAAGACCCTGTGGAAGATGATCATAATTGGGGAAACTGGGGTAAGGGACCCCAACATACTCTCAAAACTGTTCAGGGCATGGGCGACATGCCCAGACATATCAAAGAAATGTGTCAGAAGCAGCATATTCCTCAAGTTCAAGAAGCTTCCCGGCATGATTATTTTCAACAGTTGTGGCATCCTTCGCAAGTCAGAGGGCAACCCCCTTTCTCCAAGAAAGATAGGAGAGGATTGGGCTATGACCCCGAGGCTGAGTTCAAGGTACACTATGTTGTCAATACTATAGGGCTGATGCCTTCTCCTAGTAATGCTAGCCTCGGCCCGAAGGATGATGCCTGCATGACTGAACATCAAGGCAACCTCCTTCCTCAATTCGATATTGACAAAAGGGCTCCTTGCCCCGCCGGTCCTAGTCACCAGGAAGAGCATATCATACCGCTGCCCATTCCCCCTTGGCTGGGAGATGCTGAACAGGCGGCCCTGTGCCAATTGGCTGGGCTCGACTTGGAGAATTCCGAGCAAATCAGTGCGGGTCCTCCCTCAGAAAACCGGCAGAAAGTGTTAACCACCAGATTAACGGCATTAGAGCAAGAAAATAAAGTGTTGAAATCGCTTGTACAAGAACTATTCCGAGAGCGAGACGCCCTGTTTAGGCATCTTGTCTCTTCACCTAATTATGAAACTGGTTACCGGGTTCAAGTCAATGACAACCCTCCAATGGTTTTCACTGAAGCATCAACTGGCCGAGGCAAGTCTGTGAAGGCCCGTTACCCCCCTGTTAAGGGGGTAACCAACACACCACTCTTTTCCGTGGATGCCTATCTTCAGAGCAAGACGGGTGCAAGCCAATATCATAAAGGTGCTCAAAATAAGTCTCATGTGATAACTCTGGCACAGCGAATGGAAACACCATACTCTTTTATTAAGGCACATACTGTACCATTGTTTAAATATTGCATGGCACGGGACCTCATAATGCTCCCACAGCCCCGAAGATCTCCCAAAGGCGGCACAACTAAAGAGCTCAGCTTCTGTCAATATCATCAAATGTCAGGGCATGCCACTGAAGACTGTTACGTCCTCAAAGATAAGGTTGAGAGCCTGATACAGATGGGGGTCATCCAAATTAAGAATCATCGGGTATCTCCCCCGCAACCTCATGATTGGGAGCGGCCTAAGCCGTCGGCCAAGCAAATTTTTGCCCTAGCTGCTTCTGCCCTACCCATGGTTATGCCGAAAGAATTATCCTCAGAGCAGTTCCCTGTCTTCAGGGGAGACCTGATTGGTCCTACCAATAGCCGAAAGGGGAAGTTCAAAGCCCACTATTCAGTTAACACTCTAGGGCTGGTATCCCCCTCCGCCAATCTCGACTCCAGTAAAGAGCCCGAGGAGGATGCAAGTCACCAACTACAAGAGGCAGCCTCAGAAGGCCAAGATGAGCAGTTATGCTCCGCCATTATCAATAACTTGGACTACTGTGATATCCACGTAGCCCAGGTTGACGACGGAGAAGATTTCCTTGACTTGCAGCATGCTCCGCGGGAACTTGAAGACGGCGGACAAGCAACTGTAGATGAATTAGCTGAGCTCAACCTCGCTCAAGCCGGTGAGCCTCAGCCAGTTTTCATCAGTGCCCTCCTCAGCGAGGAAGAAAGGCAGGCATACAAACAACTCTTATTAGAGTTAAAGATTGCTTTGCTTGGATTTACAAAGAAATGCCTGGGCTAGACCCGTCTGTGGCAGAGCACGAATTGGCAATACTTCCCACCGCTAAGCCTGTCAAACAAGCCCAAAGGCGCATGCGACATGAGCTTGAGCTCAAAGTAAATGCTGAAGTAGACAAACTTTTGAATGTGGACTTCATAGAGCCTTGCATTTATCCAATCTGGCTCGCCAATATAGTCCCTGTTAAAAAGAAAAATGGCCAAGTCCGGATTTGTATTGACTACAGGGACTTAAATAAAGCCTGCCCAAAGGATGATTTTCCAGTCCCTATTACTGAAACCATGGTCGATATGACCACTGGATATGAAGCTCTATCCTTCATGGACGGATCATCGGGATATAATCAGATCTGCATGGCCATCAAAGACAAAGTGCACACGGCCTTTCGATCCCCCAAAGGGATCTTCAATTATAAAAGGATGCCCTTCGGCTTGAAGAATGCTGGTGCCACCTATCAAAGGGCAATGACTAAAATTTTTGATGAAATGTTGCACGACTTGGTCGAGTGCTATGTTGATGACCTCGTCGTTAAAAGCCTAAGGCGGGAAGATCATTTGACTGACCTGCGTCGGGTCTTTGAAAGACTCCGGCAGTTTCAACTCAAGATGAACCCGATGAAGTGTGCTTTTGGCGTTTCAAGTGGCAAATTTCTCGGCTTTATTGTCAGATACCGGGGGATAGAAATAGACCCTGATAAAATCAAGGCCATTCAGGAGTTGCCGCCTCCTAAGAACATAACTGAATTAAGATCCCTCCAGGGAAGGCTAGCCTACATCAGGCGTTTCATATCCAACCTCTCAGGAAGATGTGCCCCTTTTGGGAAATTGATGAAAAAGGACGCGCCATTCGTGTGGGACCAAGAATGCCAGCATGCATTAGAGCAAATCAAAGAATACCTCCTTACTCCCCCGGTGTTGGGAGCGCCAGTCAAGGGAAAGCCACTCATATTATATATTGCTGCCATGGACGCTTCTTTGGGAGCCCTACTGGCACAAGTAAATGAAGAAGGCAAGGAGCAGCCGTTATACTACCTTAGCCGGAAGTTGGTTGGCCCCGAGCACCGCTATTCTCCAATGGAGAAAGTGTGTCTAGCATTGGTATTTGCCGTGAAGAAGTTGAGGCATTACCTCCTATCCCATCAGGTGGAGTTAATTTCAAAATATGACCCCCTCAAATTTCTCCTTAAACAGCCCGCACTGTCAGGGAGATTGGGAAAATGGGCATTACTCCTCATGGAGTTTGACATAACCTTTGTCCCACAAAAAGCAATTAAAGGACAAGGAATGGCGGAATTTCTCGCAGCACATCCAGTCCCAACGGATTCACCTCTCAATATTGAACTTCCTGATGAAGAAACACTCTTGTCCCAATTGGGAACAGAAGGCCGCATGAAAGATATGCCATTACAACAAGAAGAAGATGTCCTCACAATTGATGTCCCCTGTTGGGAACTTTACTTTGATGGTGCCTCCCGGACGGTTAAGAAGTCGGATGGTACTACAACCCTCACCTCAGGGGCAGGCATTGTCTTTGTTACTCCTCATGGGGGGATTCTATACAACTCCTGTGCTCTCATGAAACCCTTGACAAATAACGAAGCAGAATATGAAGCATTAATTGTTGGACTTCAACTAGCTCTTGAAATGGATATTAAATGCATTAAGGTTTATGGGGATTCGCAGCTCGTCGTGCGACAAGTGACAGGCGACTATGATGTTCGCAAGCAGGAATTAATTCCTTACCATGACACGGTGATAAGGCTTAGGGAGAAATTCTACCTATTTGAGATTGGTCATGTCCCAAGGAGCAAAAACTCTCAGGCAGATGCCTTGGCAAAATTAGCCTCCGCCATAAAGCTCCCGCTCGAAGGGGAGCTAGACATAACCGTCAGACATCGAAAGCTCATGCCAAGTGTCTTAGACGAAGAAGCCGACCCTACAACCCCTGAGGTCAATACAATTGAAGAAGGCGATCTCGTTGAAGGAGAGCAACAAGATTGGCGTCAACCAATTATTGATATCAAGAATGGCCGCCTCCCTTCAGATCGGGCTCAAAGGGTACAATTGCTGCGAAGGGCTACATCCTACCAATTGGTAGGAGATCAATTGTATAGGCTCGTTCATGAGAAGGATAAGTCTGTTCTCTTACGTTGCCTCTCACCAAAAGAAGCTAAGTGGATCATGCATGAGATCCACTCAGGACTCTGCGGTGCCCATCAAGCGGGAGACAAGATGAAAAACAACATCAAACTCAAGGGTTTTTATTGGCCTACCATGTACGCGGACTGCAATCGGTATGCTCGCACATGCCACCAATGCCAAGCCTTCGGCCCAGTTCCAAGAAGACCCCCAAGCTCCTTGCATCCCACGGCTCCTACATGGCCCTTTGCAGAGTGGGGAATGGATATTGTGGGACCCTTCCCACCATCCTCAAAAGGCCATAAATTCATACTAGCTGCAACAGACTACTTCTCCAGGTGGGCCGAAGCCATCCCTTTGCGGGAGGTAACAGGAGAAGCAGTTGCCCAATTTGTCAAACATCATATCATATACAGATTCGGTACCCCTAGCCGTATCATGTCAGACAATGGCACACCATTCAAAAACAGAACCATATATGCACTGGCTGCCAAGTTCCACATAGACTGGAGGACTTCCACTATTTACAACCCCCAAGCTAATGGGTTAGCTGAGGCATTCAACAAGACCCTTTGCAAGCTTTTGGCCAAAATTGTAGGCAGCCGCAAAAGAGACTGGGGTGAGAAAATACATGAAGCTCTTTGGGCATACCGGACGGTCTATAAGACCCCCACCGGTTGTTCCCCCTTCTCTCTAGTATATGGGGCCGAAGCTGTCATACCGATCGAAATTGAGATATCATCTTATCGGGTCGCTCTGCATAATGGCCTCCAGACCCAGGAGCAAGATGAAATAGAGAGAAGGTTAGAAGAACTGTCTAACTTAGAAGGGAAAAGGCTAGAAGCCTACAAGCACCTCCAAGCATACCAAGCCCGAATGACCCGAGCTTATGACAAGCTTGTCAAGCAAAGGACGTTTAAAGAAGGCGACCTTGTCATGATAAAAGAAAGAGAGGTCATGGCTGGTAAATCTAGTGGTAAACTCCAACCCAATTGGCGCGGGCCCTATGTCGTCTTCAAGGTCTATGAGGGAGGTGCCTACAGGGTCATTAACCACAAGGGAGAAAATCTGTTCCCTCCATTAAATGGTAAACATTTAAAGTTATACCATGCTCCTGAGCACGAATTCCTGCAACAATCATTGCCGCGTCTTTCCTCTGTTCATACAAGTTAAAAAAAAAAAAAAAAGAGAGAGAAAAAAAAATGGGGCTTAAAATAGAGGTGCCCCGGCGGACTTAGCCGTTCCCATCACGGGGATGGTTAAGGGTAAAAAGGCCAAAGAAACCCGACTGAGGTGAAAAACCGAAAGGGCGCCTCAGGTAAAATTGGGCAACCCCTCAGCGTGAAAACCCGGAAGGGCGCGCTGGAAAAAGCTAAAGGGGGCTAGTGTTGGTGAAAACCCGAAAGGGCGCTAGCACTAGTAAAGTGAAAAAAAAAAGGGGGGGGGGAGAGCTAGGTATCGCCAGCTTTAACATTCCTCGCTCCTCTCTCACCACCCTAAATTCAAATCCAAATCCCTAAGTTTCGGCACTAAACCACTGGCCAGCCTCAAAACCAAATCCCTAAGTTTCGGCACTAAACCACTTTGTGGCCAGCCCCAAATCCAAATCCCTAAGTTTTGACACTAAACCACTTTGTGGCCAGCCCCAAATTGAAATTCCTAAGTTTCGGCCTACTAAACCACTTCTCGGTCGGCCCCAAATCCAAATCCCAAGTTCTGGCACTAAACCACTTTTCGGTCAGCCCCAAATCTGAATCCCCAAAATCTGGCTTATTGAATCACTTAGTTGGTTAGCCCCAAATCCAAATCCCAAACACTTGACCTCTAAACCACTGACCGTTCAACCCTAAACCCCAAATCCAAGATCATGATTTGGCTTCAAATCACTTAACTGGGTAACCCTAAATTCTCAAAGTCAACATGTGAATCCCCTCTCCTCAGCTTCCAACCTACCAACGGTCAGCCAGGGGACGGGCTCGAAGTTACTCATCACAAGTTTCCACCCCCAACTTCAAATTTATGGAAACTTCACTTCCTTAACCCAATCTCAAAAAAAAAAAAAAAAAAAAGAGGGGGCTTAAAATAGAGGTGCCCCGACGGACTTGAGTGGCTAGGGTACTAGTCGCTCAAGGGCAAAAAGGTCATAACCCGGCTGAGGTGAAAACCCGAGAGGGCGCCTCAGGCAAAAATGGGTAACCCCTCAGTGTGAAAACCCGAAAGGGCGCACTGGAAAAAGCTAAAGGGGGCTAGTTTTGGTGAAAACCCGAAAGGGCACCAAGACTAGTAAAAAAAAAAAAACAAAAAAAAAAAACAAAAAACAAAAAGCAAAAGAAAAAAAAGAGAGAGCAAGAAATAAATAAATAGTTGAAGTGTTGTAACAAAGAGAAGCGCTCAGGCGGGATGAAGAGCTTTCAGTCCCTTCAATTCATTAATTCTTTCTATTATTCATCTGCAAAATTGGAGCCCGAGACAAGCCCTCAGGGTAACCGCAAAATGATGAATTTCGAAAGGAAAAAGGAGGGAAAGAGAGAAGATAACATCCTCGGAGAATGAACAATCCAAAGAACTAAAGGCGCCTCTGTAGCTCGACAATCCTTGCCCTGTTAATGGAGATGCGCTCCCCGAGATCAACATTGGCTTCGAGGAGAGCTCTAATGTTAGCTTGGACCATCCGCATCATGTCGGCATCTTTTTGAGAGGCAATAAGTAGCTCCTCCGCTTCATGTCGCAGCTCTGCAACTCGGACCAGCTTATGGACATGAGCTGCTGCTAAAATGCCGCCATCATCCCAAATAGTGTTTATATGAACAGTGTTTGTTGCCATTGTTGCTTCTATGGTTGATATGTCCACTCTCAATTGCTGAATTTCTGCTTGGATAGTTACTCTCTCCTCTTGGATGGCACGGAGTCTACAAAATTCTTGCCAAACACTCTTAATAGCATCCATCCAAGGTTCTCTGGGCAATCCCATCATGTGATAAGCCTGCGTGTGCCGCCTAAGGATACTCCGCATATCGTCAACTGAATGAAGAACATCCCGGCGGTTTAATTTTTGAAGCCCGGCAATGAGAAGGGTGACGGTCTCAGCATTTGCGAGAGCCTCAGATTCGGGAGAGTCAGGCCACTCAACCTCAAGTGGAGGATAAGGAGCCTCTGTCTCCACGGTCTCAGTTGGGGCTGTTTAAAAAAAAAAAAGAGGAACAGGTTTAGCCAAAATTGCGCCAACAATCGCCTATTCATTAACATACCAAAATGTGGATTATGGACTTCATACCAGGGTTGGTGGTTAACACCTCTAGCAGCCCTATTGTGTCAGTCTCCACAACTTGTTCCTCACATAAAGTTCTTTCTGCAAGAGGAATAGAATGTCCTGACGACCATTCGACAAAATAAAAGGGAGTTGAAAGAAAGAAAAAAGGCGTTTACCCATGTCTGCAATATTTTCACCAGCATCAAGACGCGCATGGCCAGCCAATGTCGAGTCGGAAGATGATCTCCCCGACTCTTCCACGCTAGCATTCGTCGGCGGTTGGGGCATTCCACCTTGCAGCCCATCCAGTGATGAAATTATTGAACCATGGATCTGCATCTCAGAATGTTCAGCAATCTCTGAGGACGGGCGGTGGTATACCTCTCCCTCTGCGGGATGGAGCGTGTCTGAGTGTCCCAAGGGCAGATAACCTTAAAAGAAAATGGGAGAAGAAGGGTTATGCTGCCATAAAAATATTTTCGGCGTCCAAGTCCACAAGAAAAGTACCCGTGTTTTGTAAATCAGTAGGATCACTAGACTCCGCTCTCTGGGGCATCTCCCCTATTGTCTCCAGGGTCGCCGAGAGTTTTGGCATGATGCCATTTGTGGCTGTTCAAAACAGAACATGAGAGGGATATATATATAAAGCATGAGGAGGGGAAACCAAAGGTGAAGTTACCCTCAGCACGAGGTGTCATGCTGGCAGCTAATGTACTGGCAGAAAATGAGAGCCTCCTTTCAAATGACGAACCTGTCACTTCCGGCAACGACAGTGGGGCGACTTGACACTGTATGTTCGAAAGTAAAGCTTGAGAGTACTCAGCTACTGTTTCTGTGTCAATATCCGGAGCGTCGCCATAATCCGGAAATTCCTCATTTAGCTTAGAATCTAATAATGCGGTGTATGCTCTCACAGACTCAGTTGAGTTCACCCCAGTCGAATCTGTGAAGAAAGAAAGAAGAAATAAGAGGGTTTATCAAAATGGTCCCGCACTCCCGCATCAAAAAAAAAAGAGAGGGAAAAGGGGAAGGAATGAAGAGAGATATGCCGGGTAAGTCAGAATTGCTGGACAGCTCAGCATGAGTCACTCTCCCCAAAGGCGTCGCCCTTTCTTCATCTCCAACATGTCCTAATTAAAGCGGAAGGCCCAAAGGAGTATGATGTCATGAACAAACAAACAAAACTATCATGGAAATATAAAGAAACATGGTAAGGCATGATGCCACCTGCAGGATTGCCAGAAGATAATCCTGGGGATTCATCTGAAAGAGGATTATAATCATAATTTGCATCCAAATCATCTAACTCCAGGTTCAAATGGTGGTCATCATTAATTTCAGCCTCCAATTGAGAAAGGATAGTATTATCTGCAGGGGGAAATGAACCTTTATCTGCTGCTCCTGCGCTCTCAAGATCTACATAAAGGAAAACATGATATGATGTTTCAGCAAAAAAAGGGAGAGCAGCAGCAAGTAAAACCCCCAAATAAAGAAAGAGAGGTTTGTTACCTTTCCCATTGTGGGAAGAGGGTTCCTTGGTACGGGAACAAGATACTTTTGTCGTGCGGTTATCACACTCGGCAGCCCTTCGCTTTTTGGGTGGGGCTGGTGCCCTCCTAATGGGGTTACTTGGCACCTTAAAAACAACAAATTTACCAGCTGCAAGCCAAAGAAAGAAGAGAGAGAAGTAATGAAGTGATTGAGGAAATGAACACAACATAGTAAACAATCAAAGAAAAGATTCCTCACCAGAAAGACCAAGGGAGGGTGGCGGCTGTGAGACTAAGGCCCTCAAATTGATGTTTATGATCTTTGCAGCCCTTTTAGCAGCCTCTCTCACATCCCCGAGAGTTCTAGCCTCCTCAATAAGTGAAATGCACTCAAGTGGGCCAGCACGACCAATAGCATTGATCAAATGTCTTTGCCAAATCTCCCAAGCTGAATTGCAAAAGTTGCCTGGACAAATTTCAGATGATGGTGGGCTATTTTTGGATAGACCACAGTCGGCCAAGAAGTGATCCCACCAAGAATATACCGTAATCTTTTCTGAACCAGCATGAACTTCAGTGGGGCGAGGTAATGGTTCAATTGCCCCCAGATATGGATTTTTGTCCACTGCAACATCACCATGTTCTGACTTCCATGCTGCCTGGATGTTCTTCAAAGTACTTCCAAAAGTGCTAAAGTGAGCACGAAGGAAAGAGCTCTCGAGGCGGAGAGGAGGCAAGTCCATTCTGACTAAGCGCGCTTCCTCCGCCTTCCTTAGAGCACCTAAAGATAGTCTGAAGATGTTGCTATGATTGAACCACCATTTTGCATAGTACATATCGATACAACCAACTTTTGTTGGGTCTGGGAGCTCACTCTGGGTTTCTGGCTCCCTTCTAAAGAAAAAATCCCACCAGCTAGCAGCCATCAAGTGGGTATCCCAATTCTTGCATTGGCGACCATTCAATGAGAACTCTGCATTTGGCGGTACTGTTTGGTCATATCCGAAATTTCGCGCAAAGCGATGAGGATAATAGGGCTCTAGGATTGTAGTGGTGCCCTTGCGGAAAACAAAGACACTGGGCCTCGTGCTATAAACCCAATCATCCCGACTTGAGGGGCAAGGCTCTTGATGATGAGGAAGGTGACATGTCTCGCTACCTCGGCTCTGCACTAAATAAGGGCGAAAGCCCAAAGAACTGTGTGCAAAATCCATGCCCTGACGTCCCCCAGTGGGTAGATAACATAAAGACCTTCTGGCTTCAGCCAATTGCATCACTGGGTCAAGATTCGGGCGATTACGGAATAGGAAAATCAGAGGAGCACATGGTTTGAGTGAGCCAATTCGCTGAGATAAACTCGGTAGAAGTAAGCTCGCCCATGCGCTTAAATAATGCGTTGCCATCAGAATGTGCTTGTCACGAGGAGAATTATGGCTGGTCAGACTCCCTAAAGAATGATAAATATTTGCCAAGGCTGCTGGGGCAAGGGCTAGCTTCTTTCCATCAGCGAGCAAACATGCAGGGTAAATCAATTCAGCCCGCAGAGCGTCATCCTCCCCATATGGAACAACAAAAGTGGCCAACCAATAAGCAAGGTAGGCGGCCAGATAGGTGGTATCGGGAATATTGTGGGGATTCCATCCCTTCGGAGCGACCAAATACCTCTTGTTTGGTTTCTGATCCACAAGAAGCTCGTAATATTCCTCCCATGGCTTATCATCTTCAGCAAAGCTCTCTGAGAAACAATATGGGCCAGAGTAGAAGTAGCGGATCCAGGCATTTAAAGAAACTCTAACTGTACTGGAAGAACTTGACGGGGCCTTGTCTTTCCCAGCTCGTGCAAGGTCTCGCCACACCTTCATTAAATACCTGAAACTATGTGGTAATTCGTATTCTCCTTGGCCTGTGGAGCAATTCCTGTGCAGGTCGTCTAATGTGGCTTCTTCATAAGCAAAGCCAGAGATAGGTAGTCCTGAAATCCTGTGGAAACTCCACAAATCAAGTGCAGTCTCACCCTCAGCTGTCCCAAAGGTGTTCCAGCGGCGATTAAATCGTTCAGATAATCCCTGCAAAAGTCCCATGTGACATGGATAATTGTAAAGGGCGGCAGTTACAGCATGACGAATGCCTAAGTTCTCCAAAGCTGCACCATAGTGGTGTAGAACACCAAATAACCACTCTGTAGCACCCAGACGGAACCTGTGCGAGGAAACTACAGACCATTTTCCATACCAACTTGGGATAGACAAACTCATGATTTTGTTAAGCATGCAGTGGTTGTCATATCCGTCGTTCACATATGTCGAGCCAGAGGGCTTTAAAAACAAACCAGTAAATGAAGTCGAGCCAACTTTATGATGGCCATGCAAATCCCACACTACGGGGGTAATGGTCAACCGGTGCACATGTGAGCCCGTATGCTCACTAAAGAAGCCCAGTTGGTCTCGTGATGGAAATTGGACTTCATGACTGAAATTCAGGGGAAAACTTGGAAAAGAGGTGGCACAAGTGTGAAGCATACTGTCGCGACACTCGAGGATGGCTCGCTCCAAATGACGCCGCTCAGCTGGCAGTCGTGGATCACCCTCAGCCATGTCAGCAGGAACATAACTTTGGATAAATGAGAATAAATACTTATCCAATGGGTGATGCTTGGGGTAGTCCTCATGACGTCGATATTCGAAAAGCCCACTTCGCTTGATGATCCGATCGACTTCAACAAGGCCCCTTCCCGGGTCGTCTTCTATTAAAGGTCCCTCAGCAACGAGCTCCAATCCTCGGTCCAATGAATGCAAATTTGCCCCAGTAATACGTGGAAGCCCCCACCGTGGCATTAACATGTTGGAGCGCATAGGGACTGTCGCCTCTAACTCTTTCCCAGCAAACACCCTGGTGCGGCGATCTCTTGAACGACCCATCTAAAAAAAAAAAAAAAGATTTACATATCATCACCAATGAGAAGTAAAAAAGGGAACAAGAAAAGATTTGATTGAATACAAAGGAAGTTGATACAAACTGTTCTTCCCATGAAAGAGCATAACTTGTAGAATGTGCTGAATATTCATGTGCCATCTTGACAGGGGCAAAGGAATATTTTGGGTAGGTTAAAAGCCTAATGAAGGAGCATGCAGCCTTCTCAAGAAAGTAATGCTGGGGTCAGGACAATACGCTCTAATTCAAGTTTTCTTGTACAAAAGAAATGTAAAGACATGAGCTAACTTTGAAGCTAGTGACATATAGAGTTCCTGCCAGAGGCTTTTAAAGGGATGACAAGAATACGGAACAAAGAGGGCTTGTTGAAACAGCAGGTGCTTATTAAAAAATTGGCGTAGTGCCTTTACAATGGTGTGAGGTGAAAAGAAGCTATGCCAGAGGTTGAAAAAAAACTGGAGAAATTTTCCTTGCAGCAAACCGCTGACAGTGGCATTCACTGGCACCATCCAATCTTCAATGTGAAAGAAGTTGTTAAACAAGTGAAGAATCTGTATTAGAACAGCAAATGCTGGGCTGAAAGTGTATGACCAAATAACATGTTTGCAAGTGCTAGAGATCTGTTCAGAAACCCAGGTTTCAATATTTACTCCTGTTGTGCAATGCTCAAGGCATCTGTCAATGTCCATCAATGGCAAAACATTGAAGGTTTATACAAGAAAATGACCAACATATATGAGCCGGCAGTCCTGCTGATCAATGGCCTCATATATATTGCCATACAAGTTAGTGAATAACAAGGATGGGATACGTCAAGGTCTGTTGAAGATCTTGTCTCAAGTTTATTTAAATCATTGAAAGCTGTCTGCAGATACCAAAAAAAAAACTGAATGATTGTACTCAGAATAAACCGGCTCCATGGAAGAACATGAAGAAAGAAGAGAGGGTGCAGTGGAGTAGGTATTATCTCCCTGCCCTGATAGAAATGGTTAAACCAGATGTCGGGGAACATCTTTAAAACAGCAAAAAGGGAGTCACCTTCTGAACACAAGAAAGTGCATATTGCAGTAGAAAGAATAAATGGCCCTCATGGAAAAGGCTTACATCTAAAGGCTATGACTGGTCTGACCCAATAGGTTTGGCAGTTATTACTATCAATTCAACCTGGCAGCTCTTTACCCAACATAGAAATGTACGTCGTCCAAGTGCACGGGCCGCCCGTCGGCACCCCTTGCCCCGACAGGCATCCCGTGGGGGGCATTTGTTGGCCTCCACAATTTGCATGCCGAGATTGCAACAAAAAAAGAAGATTAATATGCCGAACACCTGAGTGTATGTGCTCAAGGCGTTCTGTATACAGACATTTCATCAAATACCCGAAGAGCATGTAGGTTCAAGGCGTCATACACACTGACATTCTGTCAAGCACCTATTGGTGCACAGTTGTAAAGTACAGATTATGTAAGGATATTATCTTAAAAAAAACTTCATGAGTGGGATGCACCCACAAACTCTACAAATAGTCCATAATGCTCTTCTATAGGACTGTTTAACAGTTATATGTGGTTACCCGGACAATGAGCTTGATGCTCCACAAGGGATGGTCACTGTCAGGACAGCAAATGACACCCGGCACCACACGGACACCAAGCTCCACGTGCACAGCCTGCCCTGCACTGTGCAGCAGAAGACGACAAAAGAAACAGAAAAATATGAGTCAAAGCCTCCTTTTATAGCCCATAGGGCCTGCTGCAGCAGGTTTTGGAGACAGCCACCCCTCTCCACCTGTGCAAGCCACTGGTGGGAGCAGGGAGAGGCCGGTCCCATCCATGCATTGTGCTAGGTGGAACCCAAAGTCCCTTCCACCGGTGGCACATCACTGAAGAAAAGAAAAAGGAAAGAAGAATAAGGAAGAAAAGAAGAAGACAAGGGAGAGAACCTTTACCTCTTCTCCCACCTGTGCACAGGGCCCGGGGGAATCCAGGGGTGATCTCTTTTTCTTCCTCTGCACCCCCACCTGTGTCAGGCCACTGGGGGAACACTGCGGGGCCTCCTCCACTTCTGTCCCCTCCACCTATGCAGGCTACTGGTGGGAATAGAGGGGGTGCAGTCCCACCTGTGTGCAGGTCACTGGGGGAACCCAGCGGGGCCGCCTCCACTTCTGTCCTCTCCACCTATGCAGTCCCACCTCCACAGGAAAAAGGGGACGGTCTGTCCTCTCACCTGTGCACAAGCAGTGAAGGGCTGGGGGGGTTATTGTTCCTCCATTTAATACCACCGGGGGAACCAAAGGGTCCACTCCCACCACTTGCCTCAACTGGTGGAACCGCCACCTCCTATTTCTCCTTTCACCTTCTAAAAAACAAAGAGAGAAGGAATGAGGAAAGTAAATGAGTGAGGTTTAAATGAGGGTCCACTCCCACCACTTGCCTCAACTGGTGGAACCGCCACCTCCTATTTCTCCTTTCACCTTCTAAAAAACAAAGAGAGAAGGAATGAGGAAAGTAAATGAGTGAGGTTTAAATGAGGGTCCACTCCCACCACTTGCCTCAACTGATGGAACCGTGGCCCGCCTATTCCTTCTTTCACCTTCTAAACAAAAAAACAAAAAGAGAAGACGAAATGAGGAAAGTAAATGGGCGAGGTTTAAATCAGGGGTGACCTTACCTCCCTTTGTCTCATTAGTGGGGGAACCCACATGGAGTTACCACCGGTGGAGCCTCATGCTGCCTCCTACCACTCAATTGGTGGAGGGAGAACCCAAAGGATGATTAATGCCATTAATATCCAGGAAGCTCCCCCACCTGGCTGCACCCCCCTATAAAAGGAGCAGAAGAACGAAGAAAAAAGGGGGAGAGGCTGACAGAAAGAGAAGCTCACAGCGGAGAGGATTAGAAGCTCACAAGGCAGAGTGCGCAGAGAACTCCAAGGTACTTGTTCTTCAAGAACCTCAAGAAAACTTGGGGAATTGTAAGAATTGGGTGAGGCTCGGCCCCCAAGATGTATATTTGATCTTAAAATTCCCATTTTAGAGGGGATTTGAGTGTTTTTGCACTTGAATGTAAATTCTGGGAGCAACTGCAGAAGTTAATGTAAGGAAATTGTGAAAGAGTCTAAAAATGAAGTTGGAGCTTTGTTCGATTGATGGGTAAAACCCATTACGAGTATGTCCATATGTATATTTGGATCCTAAAATCCTAATTAATGTTTATTAGGAAACAAATTATGGAGGAAGAAACCCACCAAGGGTATTATGTGTGTTTTAGAAATACAAAGTCATGTGTAAACAAAATGTCTGAAAATTATAGTTAAAAGGAGGGAGGGCAGCTGCCTCTTCCTCTCCACTGCGTATACCAGCAGGTTCTCCACTAAATGCCCTTAATCTATGTGGTGGAATACGTGTATTCAGCAGCCCAGCAGGTTGACAATAAATGCCCTTAATCCATGCCCTTAATCCATGTGGTGGGGCAAATGTATTTAACACCCTTGCAGAACAAAACCTGCGCACCTGTTCTCCCCCCCTTAAAGGGTAATAAATGCTTGTAACTGATGCAATCTGAGAGGAGAAGAATAAATAGCCCTGCCATCTCTCCTTAACTGATAAGTGATGGGTTTAAGAGGAAGCTAAATGTCCTTATGGAATTAAAAGTAAATCTCCAGACCCTACAAGCCTTGATATCCGATGGAATAATTCTGAGGGTGTAAATCCTGCTATCACCTTGGCTTGTTTAAAACAGAGATGAATGCCACCTCATCCTTATGTTATCCGATGGAGTCTTATGAGAAGGACATATGACGAGAAGAAAAATGTGTGCAGTTATTTCACACATGTAATTTTATGACGAGAAGATGGGTGAAGGTTCATTCTGTAAAATGAGAATTTAAAGTTATAGATATATCCTTGTCATGGGATATTAGAGTTGTCATATACTCCTGCAACATAGTATTGCAGCCATCCTCCCATAACAGTGCATGTCAGAAAATCTGGGTATTAACTCCAGAAAGTATAAAAATATCCCCTACTAGGGATAATTTGCAAGAAAACCCAAGAAGATCCCTAAATTTGCACGAAAACCTAAGAAGATGCAGAAATTACAAGAAACCCTTTCTGCTAACCGAAAATTGCAAATATACCCCCGGTGGACAAAAAATTGCAAATATACCCCCGGTGGACAGAAAATTGCAAATATACCCCCGGTGGGCAGGAAATTACAAATATACCCTCGAGTGGGTAAAAAATTGCAAATATACCCCCGGTGGACAGAAAATTGCAAATATACCCCCGGTGGGCAGGAAATTACAAATATACCCCCGGTCGGCAGAAAATTGCAAATATACCCCCGGTGGACAGAAAATTGCAAATATACCCCCGGTGGGCAAAAAATTACAAATATACCCTCGAGTGGGTAAAAAAATTGCAAATATACCCCCGGTCGGCAGAAAATTGCAAATATAACCCCGGAAAGGAAAAATTGCAAACAAACCTCCGAAAGCAAGAAAATTGTAAATGCAAGATCGCAAGCACATTAAAGGGTTGCAGATGCCACCCGTTTATAAAGCACGACGATTCCTTGGGGGCATACCCAGGGTATTAGAGCCGGCATTATAGTCAACAATTCTTGGCAGTTAATCAAAGGTGTTCGGACTTGTACCGATATAAATTAACACCGACTCCGGTCGGTGAGGAAAGGTCCCGTACACGAACCCTAAATCGTCTGATAATTCCTATAAATGCGGAATCCATAAAACATGCCAAAAAACTAAAACAACGCTATGCGCTTGTTCGGCTTATGTTTCTTTTCCGCGTGTAAACAGGCCACAACCAAATTGAGTTGGTCAAAGCCCATGGTATTGGTGCCAAGGAGCTTTTCGTTGACTTCCACAGCTAAGTCTTTCTGGCATATGGTGATGGCGTCTTCTTGGGTCGAAGGGTTGTCGCACCTCATACTGAAATCCCTCTGATGCTTGATGAAGTCAATAGCCGTTTCTCCTTTTTTATATCAGAGAAAGCATAACTTTGCCAAAGATATTTTGCGCTCGACTATCTGGAACCAGTCAAAGAACTTCTTTTGCATGTCATCCACCCAATCGACCACTGAATTGGGCTTTAAACGGGAGTACCACTGGAAGGCGGTGCTCGTTAGGGAGGTGGCGAAATAGCGAAGACTCGTCCAAGGCCAGCTCGCCCATGGCCTTGACATAGTAGGCCAAGTGCTCATGGGGAGACCCCTGCTCGTTGAACTTTTGTAGTTTGGGAGATTTGGAGTACTTTGGAGGGAACTTCTTGAACTGGAGGTGGAGCGGGTACGTCACACTGTATAAGTCAACAATGGCGACCCCTTCACCATGCTATGCAAACTTTGCCCCCACGATCCTTTCGATCAACTGTCGTTGTGCTACTAATTTTTCTGGCATCAGTGTGTTTGATGACCGGAGGTTGGCTTCCAATTGGGGAATTTCGAATTCCGGGGCTCTTGGCCTCATCATTGCAGTGGCCGAAACATTGGCGATGGCCGACCCACTTTAAGGTGCTGGGTCTTCCGCGCGTGGTATCATGGCAGGCTGTGGTGGTCGTAGTTCTCTCTCCCGAAGCAAGACGTGCAGGAGACTTTTCAACTGTTGGTTTTCACACTATAGTTCTTCGAGTGTAACCTCTTAGGCATTGTCCCCCAAATCGCCATGACCGCCTGGATTCTCATTTTCATGGGTGCCGAGGTTTTCCTCCAACACCACTTCGAGACTTTACTAGTTTTGAGGCTCTGATGACGCGGCGGTGGCACGACCCGGCTATGTCGAAGCTCGAGGCGTCAAACGAGAGCTCCTCAGGCGTGCCAGTGGCTCATTTAGGTCTTCCGATGCTTATATCGGTTGCTTACCGGTGGTGTGACGAGTGAATACCTTAACGATGTTATTGGTCACTTGTACCGCTCTTTTCTTTCTTGGTTGCATTCCCGGACAGGTGGGTACCCCCAGCCTATCAAAGACTGAGACCCGAGATGTGGAAGCCTCGGCTGGATGGTTGTCTCTGGCTCGGGTTAGTCCTGAGGGTGATGAGTGCCAGTGCTTTTTGTAAACCCCTTTCTGCTTCTGCCCACGAGGGCGTAGGGTCTTGTTCCCTGAAGTCGTTGGAGCCTCAACTTGTGGCCACTCTACCACACTTTGAGCTTGGTGCAAGTCCGAACCGCGAACAGGCATTTATGCCCTCGCCCGTCTGATAGCACGGGCCTCCTTCTGTGTGACCCAGACCTTCTTCTTGTGGAGCTGACGCTCCTCCACCGGGTTGCCCCTGGCCTTGGGCTTAGAGTCATACTGCCGTCTTTGCCCTTGGCTTGTCACCAGTATGTTGGATTTCTTTAAAGCCGCCCTGTCCTCCCGCATTTGTCGCAGGAGTTCGTAGCGGTTGGATGTAGGAATGGTCCGGGCATGTCTGTCTCGTGGTAAGATCGACTTGCCTCCATCAAGCCGAATATGGAGGTCCCAGACAATGACAAGTTTGCTCGACTTGGAGATGGTTGTTGTTGGAGCCTCTGCGGCTGCCTCGGCGACGTCCCCGTTGAGTAGGGGCGGCGAAGTCAGTGATGGAGTGATTGACCGAAAATACCCGATCGGTGACAGCTTAGGGCTTGGTGCCCTTAGCAGGAGCTGGTGTGGCCGGTTTCTCTTTGGCCACAGGGATGATGACCAAGAAATAAGGCAAGTCAATAACTGACGAGAAGTCGTCGAAGACTATAGGGATTGCCAGGTATCTGAATCTGGCATGGTTGGCGATGACATGGCGCCATAACTGACCGCCACCATTGCTTTGTGCATTTGGCCGCTTTGAGCGCTTGGCTGCTTGTTGCTTTTTGGTCGCTTGCTATAACTTGGGCACCCTTCTATTCCTCTCTTGTAAGAAGGAAAAAGGCATCACAATCTTAAAGAAGGTGTGGCTCTTCTTCGGCAGAAAGAAGAAAGGCGGGAAGCGTCCCACCGGACCTGTCAATCTGTTTTCAACACGTGGAGTTCAATTCGGAAAATATAGAGGTGCATGTGCGCATTATTGACTCCACATATTTAAGGTTCATCAGATGATATAGGGTTCGGGTATTGGACACTTCCCCACCGACCGAAGTCGGTGTTTTTACATCGGAGCGAAATTCGAACACCTTTGATTAACTTCCAAAGAAGTCATCGACCTTTACAATATCGGTTGTGATGTTGAGGGAAAAGTTGCAACGACGCTAACAAACACTCTAAAAGGGGATGAGGGGGTGCTTGTGCCACTAATGTGGATACCTAGGTCAGAATTCGAGGGTAGTTTGGTACTAGTGGGGGTTTACTAGCAGTTTGATACTGACTGTGGTTTAGGTTGCAGTTTGACACTGGCTAAGGTTTGGCATAGTTTGACCCTAGTTAGGGTTTTAGCACAGTTTGGCATAGGCTAAGATCTGGAGCAGATTGACATTGGCTAAGGTCTGGCACAATTTGACATCGGCTAGGTTGATAGCCCCGTATCCCTGGGGAAGTCCATTTCTGTCGAGCTGCTGCGTCCTTTGTTCCTTTTTATCAAAGATGGCATACAAAATGCAGGCCTCTCCATGTTGGAGGGGTATTTACATAATTACAGAAAACTCAAGGTATTTTTGTAACCCTAGACTATTCTAAAAAATATAGAGTATATCAGTCCATGGAGGGCTTTACAAGCTCTTCCTTGACGAATTGTAGACTTTTACATGTTTTCGCTGCAAAAAATGTAAGGTATCTCTATAATTTTCCAAACTTGAAAGACATTTCTGCAATTACATAATTTACAAGGGGTTTCTTGCAAACTCAGAGGTATTTTCATAATTTCTGGTTGACTCAGAGAATTACATAGATTTTTCCCGAAAAACTACACAAAAAATGGCATAGATGGGGGTCCCTTTGCGTAAGTGCCGTCATAAGGACGTTTTTATAACATACCCCTGCTTGAGGCACTGGAAAGTCAAGGAAGAAAAATCTCCAAGCACTCCAAAGGTTGCTTCCGTGCTTGTGTCTCCGCTTGAGTGGGCTTGCCTAGTAGCTTCCTCGTTTTGTTCTTGTTGCTTTTCCCTCTTCTTCTCTTTTGTTCTTTGGACTCCTGGAGTTGGATTTGGGAACGGGCCACCCCGGACCGGGTGTAGGCCATTAGAGGCCCACCCGGATCAGGTGGAAGTAAAAAAGACCCCACCCAGACCGGGTGGGGTGTGCAAAACACACACCCGGACTGGGTGGGTGCTGTAGGTGCCCCACCTGGACTGGGTGGGTGCCGCATAGGCCCCACCCAGACCGGGTGGAGGCTGCGGGAGCCCCACCCTGATTGGGTGGGTCCCTTCGAGGGCCCACCCCGCCCAGGGTGGTCCGGGGAGGTTGGGAGAAGGGGCGGCCCTATAAAAGGGCCCCCCATTTGTTATTTTTTTTGGGTTTTTGCTTGCGCCTTGGCCACGTGGAGGGAAGGACGACGCTGTGGAGGGCTTTGTGCTTCGTCTTTGTGACTTCTTCCGCATCGCTTCTTGTCGGGGGAGGCTCTGTGCTTCGGGGACTACTTTTGCTCCTAATCGAATGCTCCGTAAGTATAGCGAGGCATTGCTTTTGCTCGTCCATTTACTGTGAACTTTGTCCTTTATGCCGTAATACGGCGGGGCTTCCCGGGGCTCGGGCTCAATTCGTTTTTTTCCTGTGGCTTTGGTTTCGTGCTGGCTTTTAACCCTCGCAGCCGTAGGGCTAATTTATTATTTAATTTGTCTCGATTAATTCGAGAAATTGTCGGGTCCAATAATCCCCTAACCTAATTAACCATTCCACTATCTGAGGGGAGGAGGAGGTTTGCTGAGGTGAGGCACAGGCTGTGGGTCGTGGCACCAGGACAGGGAATTGGATGTTGAGAGAGGGTATCGTGCTTGAACAAAGGAGGCAGAGTAGGGTAAGAGATGTGCCGAGCATGCATGGTTAAGTTGTTGCTTATTAATGAATGAAATTCAACATTGAGTTGTGAAACATTTTACATCAAGGGAAAATTATCCACTCTCATATTTACTGCATGAAGAATGTCATTTTTCCATGTTTTTTGTACCTTTGTTTTTTTATCTTATTTTTTCATCTTTCCTGTAGGATACTGATGTAATGTGGTTCCGAGATCCTTTGCCACATTTTTATCCTGATGGTGATTTCCAGATTGCATGTGACCACTTTCTAGGCAACTCCAGTGATTTACGAAATATAGTTAATGGAGGTTTCAACTATGTAAAGTCTAGTCATCGAACTATAGAATTCTACAAGTTTTGGCTTTCTTCAAGAGAGGATTATCCAGGGTATCATGATCAGGATGTGCTTAATTTTATCAAGCATGATCTGTTTATCCGTGATATTGGATTAAGCATGAAGTTTCTAGATACTGCCTACTTTGGTGGTCTATGTGAACCAAGCAGAGATTTCAATAAGGTCTGTACAATGCATGCAAATTGTTGCATCGGTCTGAGAAGTAAAATTCATGATCTTAGAATTATGCTTGATGATTGGGCTATGTATATGTCTCTACCACCCAGTGTTGCAGGTGCTCAGATGTTCACATGGCGGGTACCACAGAACTGCAGGTATTGTGAAAATCCTCCTAAAGCTGCATAGTACATGCTTGTTATATTCTTGAAACTTGCCTCTTTAGGTTTCACTTTCGGTTTTCACATGATATTGCTATTTTTTCAGTCTTGCAGGACTCCACCAACTAACTGCGCATACATAACGTCACCTGATGGGGAGATTCTGGGAGGTGCATTACATGCGGCACCTTGTTTCTCTGGCATTTCTTCGGCAAAGGTTTGCACATTGATTTCGCAAGTTCCTTGTTCCCTTGTATCCAATTTTTTTTTGGTTTTTCCTTTCAATTAGTTTTGAAGCTTTTTGGAATCCATAAAGAAAATGTCAACTATGATTTTTTTATAAAAAAAAAACTCCAAAGAGTAAACATTTGAATTTCATAGCATTTTCATTAGTCAAGCCACTAGGAAACCAGATACATCGATTTAATTCAGGCATAAACGGTTTCTTCCCCTTCTTTTGGCAAATGGAATTTTGCCATCACTGAGAAAATAGACGCATGCTAACTACTATAGTATTCCTGCTTAGAAGCGATACAAACCTGTGTTAATTAAATCAAATATTCTTGCTCAGAAATGGCACAAGCTCGTGACGTCACTAGGAAGTGTTCTTGAATCTTTTCTTCCGCAGCCTTTATCCCATTTCCTTCATCTTCAAAGTTTAGGGTTACATTGAATAACATAACATTTCATGGTTGTGGCCATCTGATATACAGAAAATATTATTTTGCAGATAACAAAATTTTCTTTGAAGCCGGTGGAGATGGGGAGCAGCTCCCCCATAATTTCCATTTGTCTTCAAATGTCGGCCTTGGAGGTCGTTAGCAGAGCCAAGCTCAGGAGCTGGGATTTCAGTTCAAAATGTACACATCAGGAATTATATCCCGTCTTCGCCGCCCAGTTTAAATGTCGGCTGATGAGGAAGCTATATTGTACATCCCGTGCACTTCAGTGGATCGCTCTTGCTTAGCGAATTAAATTTTGGTAGTTTGCTAAACGCTGCATTGAATCTTGTATCTGGCAGGTTGTTTTGTATCACTGTGCACAAAAGAGTTACATCTCGTACATCTCATCTCTCTCTCTCTCTCTCTTTCGAGGCAATTTCCTTGGCGTTGAATTCTATTGAAGGTGAATGGGCTTAGGGTTTACTCCAATCTGACTTAACAGCCATATGATATACTGCCACCTCAACTTGTGCCCTTACGTATTTTCAAGAGTAAACTTATGATCTGGATGCAGGTGCCAAGTAATGCTCACCTTTTATCGAAGGACATCAATAGAAAGTGAGAAATGCTACAGTACCACTTCACTTTAAGAGTGAGGCGTTACTTCTTTCAGCCGTTTGATTTAGATGAAATGAAGTATACTTTTTGAGAAGACGATTTAAATTGGGAGTTTTACATCTATACCCCTATAAAATATCATACTTGCATCTATCCCTCTATTTTTATCATATTATCACATATACTCTTGATATATCTCGTATCGTTGTAATTATATTATCGTCGTAATCATCGTTTTCTTAAGAAATGTGACTTAACCGGGACAATTATTAACTTATCCTTAAGTTATCATCCTCTCTCTCTCTCTCCATCTATCCATGGCGGGTGTCGATGATAACAAAGGGTCAATGGTTATCGGTCACTGTCATACCCACCTCTCTTTTGATCTTCCTCTCTCCTTAAAGATGTAGAAATTTATGGAGAAGTGAGTGCCAGAGTGAGTGGAGGGAGGGGGTCGATGTGAGAGAGAGAGAGGAGAGAGAGAGAGAGGTTCTTGATGGTCGAGGGTGTCGACAGAGGGATAGGGGGTTGGGATAGGTGGGGGAGAGGGAGGGGGTTGCCAGTGGGGGGGTGAGCTGTCCCTGTGATAGCCAAAGGGGTGGGATGGGACATGTGATCGTCGGAGGAGGAGGAGGCCTGGGAGGGGTGCGAGGGCCCAACTCGTCGGAGAGGAAGAGGGGGTCGAGAGGAGTGCGGGGGTGCCCTACGAGCACATGGGGGAGGGTAGGGGTCGGGAAGGGTGGGGGGGAGGGGCCTGCCAGGGTTGGAGGGGGAGATGAGGGTAGGGAGGGGTGGCGAGGGGGGGTGCGAGCGCCCGAGATCTCCACCTCCTCCCATGACTGCGGCCCTCTCCTTAGAGAATAAGTGAACTAGGGCTAACCCTAACCCTCGGAGCATATCTATGGCAAAATCGGGAGGGGGCGGGGTCTACGAGCAGTGGTGGGGATGGTGGGGAGGGCCTACAAGTCAGAGGGTGAGAGGGGGGCTTGCGAGCGGTGGGCGGGTACGAAGGGGGAGAGGGGGACTTGGAGGGCGGGGGGGTGTTCGCAGAAAGGGGAAGATGGTGGCCGAGAGGGGTAGAGAGTGTTCGTCAGAGCTCGTCGAGGGGGAGAGGGGGGACTTGTGAGCAGTGGGTGGGGGGGGGTACGAAGGGTCGGAGGCGGAGAGGGGGGTCGGGAGGGGTGGGGGGTGTTTGCTGTGAGGGGTAAGTGGTGCTTGCCATAGTTGGCCAGAGAGGGAGGGGCCTGCGAGCGCCAGAGGGGGAGATGGGGGTAGGGAGGGGTGGGGGGTGTGAGTGCCCGAGGAGGAGAGGGGGACCGAGAGCGGTGTGGGGGGGTGTTCGCCAGGAGGGAAAGATGGTTGTCGGGATGGGTAGGGGTGCTTGTCGGAGCTCGCTGGAGGGGGAGGGGGGGAGGGGGAAGGGGAGCTATCGAAGGTGGAGGAGAAGGGCCGCAGGTGACACCCTTCTCTCTCTCCCTCTCCCTCTCTCTCCCTTAAAAATATAAGGGTACTTTTGATATTTTATATTTTCAAATGGTTCACGTGAGTATTCTCTCAAAATTTTCGCCATTGTTGGCCGCTCGAGAATTACATGAGTGTAACCACAATAATATGGAACATATAAGAGATATACATGTGAATATGTAAAAAGTAAGGGGATAAATATAAATATAAATATGGATTATGGGGGTATATATATATAAATCTCATTTAAATTTAATGTTTTGAAGGTGAGAAATTTCTCAAAAAGTATATCATATTTTAATTGTCTCTCTTAAAGCGGAGCGGCACCGGTAGCTTAAAACATTATATTGGCACTCCAGGCAATTTATTTCGTGAAAATCCTGGAAAATGAAGGATAATATTTCAAAATTCTAAAAAGAGATATCGTGACCAAGGTTTGCCGTCCCGCCCCGACCCGCACGACCCGACCCGACCCAGGCGGGCGCCGGGTCGCACGGGGTGTGGGTCGTGGCCGGGACGCACTGGACCGCATGGTCCCGTGCGTCCCGCCGCGTACCGGAGCAGGTCGAGACAGGCCCAGTGTGGTTCGTGCGGGACGGCACGTACATGCCGGGTCGCCCATTTAGCAGGCCGGGGTGCGGGCGGGTCTGGCATCCGCAGCGGCTTGAAGGCGGTGGCCGGCGGGTGTGGGCGGTGCAGAGAGGCGGCGGACGGCGGCGGACGGCACCGGACGGCTGCGACGACCGGCGATCAGAGGTAGGTGCCCTAAATTTTTATTTTAGGATGAGGAGGGGGGTGGGGGAGGTTGAGGATCGTGTAGATCTGCCACCGCGGGGTGGGGGAGGGTGGGCGTCTGCGGCCGTCGCGGGCACCGTGAGAGGGGGAGGGGGGCGTCTGCGGGCGTCGGAGGGGGGAGGGGGGACGTCTGCGGGCGGCGGGCATCGGGGAGGGGGAGGGGGGGTCTGCGGGCGTCGCGGGCCGGGCACCGTGAGAGGGGGGAGGGGGGGCCGTCTGCACCGTGAGGGGGGAGGGTGAGATGGGGGGGGGGGGGCGGGGAGGGTGGGAGGGGGGGTTGTTTAATTCTTTTTGGTTTTTTTAATTAAAAATGTAGGAAAATATTTTTATTATATTATTTAATATTATTATGAATGTATTATTTAATTCATGTTATATAAATAAGATAATTTTTGTTTAATTTATGTTGTATAAATATCATTTTGATTATGTATTATTTAATTCATTTTGTAGAATTAATATAAATAATATTTAATTCATGTTGTAGAAATAAATTAATTTTTTGATGTGTTATTCAATTCATGTTTAAATATTAGATTTAATATAAATGTAATATTAAATATTAAATTTAGTATTGCATGTTGTAGAAATATTGATATTAATATCAGTATTAGTTGTAGATGTAAAATATTTTTAAATGCATAATGTATATTAGTTAATTGAATTGCATAATGTAATTTAATTTAATGTAAATATAAATTTAGTGTTGAATATTTTATAAATAATTTTAAAGTTAATTTATATGTACAATGTAAATTATTTAGAGATGTTTATAATTTATATGTGTCATGTAATTTAATTAGAGATGTAATTTTAAATATCTAATTAGTGATAAATAATTTTAAATTTAATGTATATGTATTAATTATAAATATTAACCTTATTTGTATGTTATAGAAATAATGATTTTATTTTGAACTAAATCATATGAAGATGTATTAAATATTGAATTTAGTCTTGCATGGTACGCAAATAATAAAATTATGTTCATTGTTAGTTGTAGATGGGAAATAATATAATTTCATATTTTGAATTTCTTAATTTTAGGAGATAACACTCTATGGCTCCTAAGGAACGAACAAATGATATTGGGTGGTCACACGGAGTTTTGTTGAATGGCAACCGTAGGTGTTGGCGTTGTAACTATTGTAAAATAGAACACCGGGGAGGAAGGGTGTCTCGGTTGAAGAAGCATTTGGCAGGAGGAGCCAGGGCAGGATACTCTGAGATTGCTGGGTGTACCCATGTGCCTAGAGATGTGAAACTTGCAATGGCTAGGCACCTGCGGGAGAAGAGAGCTGAGATGCAAGAAAAGGAAAAAAAGAAGAAAAGGGATCAAGCGGCAGTGAGCGGAATAGCAAGCGGCAGCAACGAGGAGGAATGTGCATGGTGATAAGTGTGTAATTTTACATGTTAATTAATAGTATAACACACTTTTATGAGCCTTAATATGCATCACTATGTATTTATCACACTTAATATCAATTTCAGATCAAAATATTTTGGTGCCTGATTTAATTCAATTTTTGATTCTATTTTGTAGGCACAAATGCGTCAAAGTCCGTTCACATATTCAAAAGTCCACGACGACCAAACCCAATCTTAATTCAAATAAAATAAAAAGAAGAAGAAACAAAGAGAGAAAATAAAATAATTGTTGATATATATACTTAATATGTATATTTGATATATACATATATATATATATATATAGTATATGCATCTAAGTTAGACATATATATGCATATTAAGTATAGATATAGATATTATATAGTTATATAATATATAACACCTTACGTACATATATTATATGGTTATATAGATATTACGTACCTTACCTACAAGCATTTATATATAGTTATATAACAATGTGCATACCTTACGTAAATGAAGTTGTAGATGGAATTGAAATATAAACAACCTCATTTATATATATAATATATAACACCTTACACCTTACGTACAAGCATTTAATGCTTGGCAAATGGCTTTGGTTGCATGCACAGGAGCACATGGGTGCGGGTGAGCCAACAACGTGGCAACAGGAGATGAGGCACGACAGTCTCACAGCAAAAGGCTTCAAAGCGTCCGAAGGGTCCACGGTTCATACAGGCTTCGAGCGGCTGCACATTGGCCGAACGTGGCCTCACACGAGATGGTGAGTTGGCGTCGAAGGCTTCGAGTGAGCACGTGGCTCACGCGGCAAACGGCAGTGACGCGGTCAGCAGGCTTCGGCGCGAACGTCGGCCAAGGAAATACATGCGAACATGGTGAGTCCACGCGGGCACAGTGCTCAGAACGGTAGGGAAAGAAAGGCCACGTTCTCACACTGAGATTTCAACGTGGCTAGCCAAAGAATACGTCGGCCACGCTTCTCACGCTGGGCGGCAAAGGACCATTCACACGACATACAGGCAGAGAAGGAGCTTCTTTTGGAGCCTATAAAAGGGGTGGGAAGTGGCTCTCTTCGAGATCATTAGATGGATATACATAGAAGCTATCTTCCCTCTCCCCCACTCCATTCCTCTCCGTTCTTAGTTCTTAGTTTAGTATTAAGATTGTCCATTTTATTTCTTTATTGTTATAATTTTGTTGTAATTGATTTTATTGTAATTTTTATACACTTGTAAGTGTGTTTTAATTTATATTTAATTTCAATAGTGTTGTTATTTATGTTTTTTATTTAACATAATCTTCTCTCCAACTCTCTCATATTCTTCTAAAATTCTTTCTCGGTTAATTTCTAAACTTCTTCCAAAGATGGTCAAGAGACGCGGTTCCGATCAGATCGAGTGTACGTGGTCGTTCCCGACGACTCGTAAATCAAAGGCTCGAGGAGACAACGCCGTTATCACACCACGGCCGCACCAAATCTATCCCACTTCGTCTATTTTATTTCGCATTTAATTTTGTTATTTCTTTAGATTCATTTATTTTCATACAATTTTACTTTTCAATTAGTTAAATCTCACTCAAAATTTGAAACTCTCAAATACAAGAATTTTTCAACTCATGCCTAAATGAAAATATTCTTCCTCGTGGGATCGACCCGTATTTACCACTTTATTCGTATTTTCAAAATCATTTAAGTGAGTGAGTGCGGTTGTATAAATTTTAAAATTTGTGTGGCACGGCATTTTTAAACGACGGGTGTCGAGCGCATCAAATTTTTGTTACGGAAAAATCAAATTGCACATGTTGCATTCAAATACAACCAATTTTTTAGCATTTATCCAAAAATTGAACAAAATAAACCCATTTTGAGTTTCATGACTCATGCTTCCATTAACAGTAATTCTGGAATAAAAAAGACTGGGATAAGGATGATGGAAAATTTTGTCTAATCTAGCCATGGGAAAATTGATATAAGAATCTCTTTAAAGTTCATGTGCACTTTAGAAAAATAAAAATCACTTTGCACGCTAATGAAACAAAGATGACAAACCCTCTGCTATTAGGGATAGATTATCTGATATTCAGTACTTCTTAAAGCAGAGATCTTTTATAAGGCTTCTGCCAAATTATCAATCAAAATTAGTGTAAAAAAAGGATAAAAGAAAAAAATATTGAAAAAAAAAATTGAGAAAAAGGCACCATGAAAAATGTCTCAATTCTGAGTAACCGGGCCTGCTTCACCTAAGACGTGTTGAGGTTCGCGTCAAAGGAAAAGGGAACTTGGATCTGGGTAACCGGGCCTGCTTCACTTAAGACGTGTTAAAGTTTGTGTAAAACAGTGAAGGGTAGTGCAGCATCATGTGTGTAGAAAAAATATGTATCCCAAAAGGGACATTGTAATAAGGCAGACAAAAGCTATGCTTAATGCTCTGATTATGAAGTGCTGAGTTGAAAGACACTTATTCGGAATAGCACATAAGGGATGCAATTGTCTTCACTGTGGACTTAGCATTACACATGCACAAGTGCTATTGACCTTTAAGTTGAATTCTTAATCATGTACCTATTTCCAAATCTAAGGCTAGTGTGTGGAAATAAGTCCAGATTCCTAATCTTTAGTTGACTCTATGAAAGATGCTCTGGAAATGTAGTATGAATATTTTAAACTCTTGTTGGTCCTAAATTTAAAATTATTTGTATTACTAAGGGACTAGCAATGAGTAAGTTGGGGGGTGTGATAAGTGTGTAATTTTACATGTTAATTAATAGTATAACACACTTTTATGAGCCTTAATATGCATCACTATGTATTTATCACACTTAATATCAATTTCAGATCAAAATATTTTGGTGCCTGATTTAATTCAATTTTTGATTCTATTTTGTAGGCACAAATGCGTCAAAGTCCGTTCACATATTCAAAAGTCCACGACGACCAAACCCAATCTTAATTCAAATAAAATAAAAAGAAGAAGAAACAAAGAGAGAAAATAAAATAATTGTTGATATATATACTTAATATGTATATTTGATATATATATAGTATATGCATCTAAGTTAGACATATATATGCATATTAAGTATAGATATAGATATTATATAGTTATATAATATATAACACCTTACGTATAGATATTATATGGTTATATAGATATTACGTACCTTACCTACAAGCATTTATATATAGTTATATAACAATGTGCATACCTTACGTAAATGAAGTTGTAGATGGAATTGAAATATAAACAACCTCATTTATATATATAATATATAACACCTTACACCTTACGTACAAGCATTTAATGCTTGGCAAATGGCTTTGGTTGCATGCACAGGAGCACATGGGTGCGGGTGAGCCAACAACGTGGCAACAGGAGATGAGGCACGACAGCCTCACAGCAAAAGGCTTCAAAGCGTCCAAAGGGTCCACGGTTCATACAGGCTTCGAGCGGCTGCACATTGGCCGAACGTGGCCTCACACGAGATGGTGAGTTGGCGTCGAAGGCTTCGAGTGAGCACGTGGCTCACGCGGCAAACGGCAGTGACGCGGTCAACAGGCTTCGGCGCGAACGTCGGCCAAGGAAATGCATGCGAACATGGCGAGTCCACGCGGGCACAGTGCTCAGAACGGTAGGGAAAGAAAGGTCACGTTCTCACACTGAGATTACAACGTGGCTAGCCAAAGAATACGTCGGCCACGCTTCTCACGCTGGGCGGCAAAGGACCATTCACACGACATACAGGCAGAGAAGGAGCTTCTTTTGGAGCCTATAAAAGGGGTGGGAAGTGGCTCTCTTCGAGATCATTAGATGGATATACATAGAAGCTATCTTCCCTCTCCCCCACTCCATTCCTCTCCGTTCTTAGTTCTTAGTTCTTAGTTCTTAGTTCTTAGTTCTTAGTTTAGTATTAAGATTATCCATTTTATTTCTTTATTGTTATAATTTTGTTGTAATTGATTTTATTGTAATTTTTATACACTTGTAAGTGTGTTTTAATTTATGTTTAATTTCAATAGTGTTGTTATTTATGTTTTTTATTTAACATAATCTTCTCTCCAACTCTCTCATATTCTTCTAAAATTCTTTCTCGGTTAATTTCTAAACTTCTTCCAAAGATGGTCAAGAGACGCGGTTCCGATCAGATCGAGTGTACGTGGTCGTTCCCGACGACTCGTAAATCAAAGGCTCGAGGAGACAACGCCGTTATCACACCACGGCCGCACCAAATCTATCCCACTTCGTCTATTTTATTTCGCATTTAATTTTGTTATTTCTTTAGATTCATTTATTTTCATACAATTTTACTTTTCAATTAGTTAAATCTCACTCAAAATTCGAAACTCTCAAATACAAGAATTTTTCAACTCATGCCTAAATGAAAATATTCTTCCTCGTGGGATCGACCCGTATTTACCACTTTACTCGTATTTTCAAAATCATTTAAGTGAGTGAGTGCGGTTGTATAAATTTTGAAATTAAATCACTCACTCACTTAAATGATTTTGAAAATACGAGTAAAGTGGTAAATACGGGTCGATCCCACGAGGAAGAATATTTTCATTTAGGCATGAGTTGAAAAATTCTTGTATTTGAGAGTTTCAAATTTTGAGTGAGATTTAACTAATTGAAAAGTAAAATTGTATGAAAATAAATGAATCTAAAGAAATAACAAAATTAAATGTGAAATAAAATAGACGAAGTGGGATAGATTTGGTGCGGCCGTGGTGTGATAACGGCGTTGTCTCCTCGAGCCTTTGATTTACGAGTCGTCGGGAACGACCACGTACACTCGATCTGATCGGAACCGCGTCTCTTGACCATCTTTGGAAGAAGTTTAGAAATTAACCGAGAAAGAATTTTAGAAGAATATGAGAGAGTTGGAGAGAAGATTATGTTAAATAAAAAACATAAATAACAACACTATTGAAATTAAACATAAATTAAAACACACTTACAAGTGTATAAAAATTACAATAAAATCAATTACAACAAAATTATAACAATAAAGAAATAAAATGGACAATCTTAATACTAAACTAAGAACTAAGAACGGAGAGGAATGGAGTGGGGGAGAGGGAAGATAGCTTCTATGTATATCCATCTAATGATCTCGAAGAGAGCCACTTCCCACCCCTTTTATAGGCTCCAAAAGAAGCTCCTTCTCTGCCTGTATGTCGTGTGAATGGTCCTTTGCCGTCCAGCGTGAGAAGCGTGGCCGACGTATTCTTTGGCTAGCCACGTTGAAATCTCAGTGTGAGCACGTGACCTTTCTTTCCCTACCGTTCTGAGCACTGTGCCCGCGTGGACTCGCCATGTTCGCATGCATTTCCTTGGCCGACGTTCGCGCCGAAGCCTGCTGACCGCGTCACTGCCATTTGCCGCGTGAGCCACGTGCTCACTCGAAGCCTTCGACGCCAACTCACCATCTCGTGTGAGGCCACGTTCGGCCAATGTGCAGCCGCTCGAAGCCTGTATGAAGCGTGGACCCTTTGGACGCTTTGAAGCCTTTTGCTGTGAGGCTGTCGTGCCTCATCTCCTGTTGCCACGTTGTTGGCTCACCCGCACCCATGTGCTCCTGTGCATGCAACCAAAGCCATTTGCCAAGCATTAAATGCTTGTACGTAAGGTGTAAGGTGTTATATATTATATATATAAATGAGGTTGTTTATATTTCAAATCCATCTACAACTTCATTTACGTAAGGTATGCACATTGTTATATAACTATATATAAATGCTTGTAGGTAAGGTACGTAATATCTATATAACCATATAATATCTATACGTAAGGTGTTATATATTATATAACTATATAATATCTATATCTATACTTAATATGCATATATATGTCTAACTTAGATGCATATACTATATATATATCAAATATACATATTAAGTATATATATCAACAATTATTTTATTTTCTCTCTTTGTTTCTTCTTCTTTTTATTTTATTTGAATTAAGATTGGGTTTGGTCGTCGTGGACTTTTGAATATGTGAACGGACTTTGACGCATTTGTGCCTACAAAATAGAATCAAAAATTGAATTAAATCAGGCACCAAAATATTTTGATCTGAAATTGATATTAAGTGTGATAAATACATAGTGATGCATATTAAGGCTCATAAAAGTGTGTTATACTATTAATTAACATGTAAAATTACACACTTATCACACTCCCCAACTTACTCATTGCTAGTCCCTTAGTAATACAAATAATTTTAAATTTAGGACCAACAAGAGTTTAAAATATTCATACTATATTTCCAGAGCATCTTTCATAGAGTCAACTAAAGATTAGGAATCTGGACTTATTTCCACACACTAGCCTTAGATTTGGAAATAGGTACATGATTAAGAATTCAACTTAAAGGTCAATAGAACTTGTGCATGTGTAATGCTAAGTCCACAGTGAAGACAATTGCATCCCTTATGTGCTATTCCGAATAAGTGTCTTTCAACCCAGCACTTCATAATCAGAGCATTAAGCATAGCTTTTGTCTGTCTTATTACAATGTCCCTTTTGGGATACAGATTTTTTCTACACACATGATGCTGCACTACCCTTCACTGTTTTACACAAACCTTAACACGTCTTAAGTGAAGCAGGCCCGGTTACCCAGATCCAAGTTCCCTTTTCCTTTGACGCGAACCTCGACACGTCTTAGGTGAAGCATGCCCGGTTACTCAGAATTGGGGCATTTTTCATGGTGCCTTTTTCTCAATTTTTTTTTCAATATTTTTTCTTTTATCTTTTTTTTGCACTAATTTTGATTGATAATTTGGCAGAAAGCTTATAAAAGATCTCTGCTTTAAGAAGTACTGAATATCAGATAACCTATCCCTAATAGCAGAGGGCTTGTCCTCTTTGTTTCATTAGCGTGCAAAGTGATTTTTATTTTTCTAAAGTGCACATGAACTTTAAAGAGATTCTTATATCAGTTTTCACATGGCTAGATTAGACAAAGTTTTCCATCATCCTTATCCCAGTCTTTTCTATTCCAGAATTACTGTTAATGGAAGCATGAGTCATGAAACTCAAAATGGGCTTATTTTGTTCAATTTTTGAATAAATGCTAAAAAATTGGTTGTATTTGAATGCAACATGTGCAATTTGATTTTTCCGTAACAAAAATTTGATGCGCTCGACACCCGTCGTTTAAAAATGCCGTGCCACACAAATTTTAAAATTTATACAACCGCACTCACTCACTTAAATGATTTTGAAAATACGAGTAAAGTGGTAAATACGGGTCGATCCCACGAGGAAGAATATTTTCATTTAGGCATGAGTTGAAAAATTCTTGTATTTGAGAGTTTCGAATTTTGAGTGAGATTTAACCAATTGAAAAGTAAAATTGTATGAAAATAAATGAATCTAAAGAAATAACAAAATTAAATGCGAAATAAAATAGACGAAGTGGGATAGATTTGGTGCGGCCGTGGTGTGATAACGGCGTTGTCTCCTCGAGCCTTTGATTTACGAGTCGTCGGGAACGACCACGTACACTCGATCTGATCGGAACCGCGTCTCTTGACCATCTTTGGAAGAAGTTTAGAAATTAACCGAGAAAGAATTTTAGAAGAATATGAGAGAGTTGGAGAGAAGATTATGTTAAATAAAAAACATAAATAACAACACTATTGAAATTAAACATAAATTAAAACACACTTACAAGTGTATAAAAATTACAATAAAATCAATTACAACAAAATTATAACAATAAAGAAATAAAATGGACAATCTTAATACTAAACTAAGAACTAAGAACTAAGAACGGAGAGGAATGGAGTGGGGGAGAGGGAAGATAGCTTCTATGTATATCCATCTAATGATCTCGAAGAGAGCCACTTCCCACCCCTTTTATAGGCTCCAAAAGAAGCTCCTTCTCTGCCTGTATGTCGTGTGAATGGTCCTTTGCCGCCCAGCGTGAGAAGCGTGGCCGACGTATTCTTTGGCTAGCCACGTTGAAATCTCAGTGTGAGAACGTGGCCTTTCTTTCCCTACCATTCTGAGCACTGTGCCCGCGTGGACTCGCCATGTTCGCATGCATTTCCTTGGCCGACGTTCGCGGCGAAGCCTGCTGACCGCGTCACTGCCGTTTGCCGCGTGAGCCACGTGCTCACTCGAAGCCTTCGACGCCAACTCACCATCTCGTGTGAGGCCACGTTCGGCCAATGTGCAGCCGCTCGAAGCCTGTATGAACCGTGGACCCTTTGGACGCTTTGAAGCCTTTTGCTGTGAGGCTGTCGTGCCTCATCTCCTGTTACCACGTTGTTGGCTCACCCGCACCCATGTGCTCCTGTGCATGCAACCAAAGCCATTTGCCAAGCATTAAATGCTTGTACGTAAGGTGTAAGGTGTTATATATTATATATATAAATGAGGTTGTTTATATTTCAATTCCATCTACAACTTCATTTACATAAGGTATGCACATTGTTATATAACTATATATAAATGCTTGTAGCTAAGGTACGTAATATCTATATAACCATATAATATCTATACGTAAGGTGTTATATATTATATAACTATATAATATCTATATCTATACTTAATATGCATATATATGTCTAACTTAGATGCATATACTATATATATATATATATATATATATATATCAAATATACATATTAAGTATATATATCAACAATTATTTTATTTTCTCTCTTTGTTTCTTCTTCTTTTTATTTTATTTGAATTAAGATTGGGTTTGGTCGTCGTGGACTTTTAAATATGTGAACGGACTTTGACGCATTTGTGCCTACAAAATAGAATCAAAAATTGAATTAAATCAGGCACCAAAATATTTTGATCTGAAATTGATATTAAGTGTGATAAATACATAGTGATGCATATTAAGGCTCATAAAAGTGTGTTATACTATTAATTAACATGTAAAATTACACACTTATCACACCCCCCAACTTACTCATTGCTAGTCCCTTAGTAATACAAATAATTTTAAATTTAGGACCAACAAGAGTTTAAAATATTCATACTACATTTCTAGAGCATCTTTCATAGAGTCAACTAAAGATTAGGAATCTGGACTTATTTCCACACACTAGCCTTAGATTTGGAAATAGGTACATGATTAAGAATTCAACTTAAAGGTCAATAGCACTTGTGCATGTGTAATGCTAAGTCCACAGTGAAGATAATTGCATCCCTTATGTGCTATTCCGAATAAGTGTCTTTCAACCCAGCACTTCATAATCAGAGCATTAAGCATAGCTTTTGTCTGCCTTATTACAATGTCCCTTTTGGGATACAGATTTTTTCTACACACATGATGCTGCACTACCCTTCACTATTTTACACAAACATTAACACGTCTTAAGTGAAGCAGGCCCGGTTATCCAGATCCAAGTTCCCTTTTCCTTTGACGCCAACCTCAACACGTCTTAGGTGAAGCAGGCCCGGTTACTCAGAATTGGGGCATTTTTCATGGTGCCTTTTTCTCGATTTTTTTTTTCAATATTTTTTTCTTTTATCTTTTTTTTGCACTAATTTTGATTGATAACTTGGCAGAAAGCTTATAAAAGATCTCTGCTTTAAGAAGTATTGAATATCAGATAACCTATCCCTAATAGCAGAGGGCTTGTCCTCTTTGTTTCATTAGCGTGCAAAGTGATTTTTATTTTTCTAAAGTGCACATGAACTTTAAAGAGATTCTTATATCAGTTTTCCCATAGCTAGATTAGACAAAGTTTTCCATCATCCTTATCCCAGTCTTTTCTATTCCAGAATTACTGTTAATGGATGCATGAGTCATGAAACTCAAAATGGGTTTATTTTGTTCAATTTTTGGATAAATGCTAAAAAATTGGTTGTATTTGAATGCAACATGTGCAATTTGATTTTTCCGTAACAAAAATTTGATGCGCTCGACACCCGTCGTTTAAAAATGCCGTGCCACACAAATTTTAAAATTTATACAACCGCACTCACTCACTTAAATGATTTTGAAAATACGAGTAAAGTGGTAAATACGGGTCGATCCCACGAGGAAGAATATTTTCATTTAGGCATGAGTTGAAAAATTCTTGTATTTGAGAGTTTCGAATTTTGAGTGAGATTTAACTAATTGAAAAGTAAAATTGTATGAAAATAAATGAATCTAAAGAAATAACAAAATTAAATGCGAAATAAAATAGACGAAGTGGGATAGATTTGGTGCGGCCGTGGTGTGATAACGGCGTTGTCTCCTCGAGCCTTTGATTTACGAGTCGTCGGGAACGACCACGTACACTTGATCTGATCGGAACCGCGTCTCTTGACCATCTTTGGAAGAAGTTTAGAAATTAACCGAGAAAGAATTTTAGAAGAATATGAGAGAGTTGGAGAGAAGATTATGTTAAATAAAAAACATAAATAACAACACTATTGAAATTAAACATAAATTAAAACACACTTACAAGTGTATAAAAATTACAATAAAATCAATTACAACAAAATTATAACAATAAAGAAATAAAATGGACAATCTTAATACTAAACTAAGAACTAAGAACGGAGAGGAATGGAGTGGGGGAGAGGGAAGATAGCTTCTATGTATATCCATCTAATGATCTCGAAGAGAGCCACTTCCCACCCCTTTTATAGGCTCCAAAAGAAGCTCCTTCTCTGCCTGTATGTCGTGTGAATGGTCCTTTGCCGCCCAGCGTGAGAAGCGTGGCCGACGTATTCTTTGGTTAGCCACGTTGAAATCTCAGTGTGAGAACGTGACCTTTCTTTCCCTACCGTTCTGAGCACTGTGCCCACGTGGACTCGCCATGTTCGCATGCATTTCCTTGGCCGACGTTCGCGCCGAAGCCTGCTGACCGCGTCACTGCCGTTTGCCGCGTGAGCCACGTGCTCACTCGAAGCCTTCGACGCCAACTCACCATCTCGTGTGAGGCCACGTTCGGCCAATGTGCAGTCGCTCGAAGCCTGTATGAACCGTGGACCCTTTGGACGTTTTGAAGCCTTTTGCTGTGAGACTGTCGTGCCTCATCTCCTGTTGCCACGTTGTTGGCTCACCCGCACCCATGTGCTCCTGTGCATGCAACTAAAGCCATTTGCCAAGCATTAAATGCTTGTACGTAAGGTGTAAGGTGTTATATATTATATATATAAATGAGGTTGTTTATATTTCAATTCCATCTACAACTTCATTTACGTAAGGTATGCACATTGTTATATAACTATATATAAATGCTTGTAGGTAAGGTACGTAATATCTATATAACCATATAATATCTATACGTAAGGTGTTATATATTATATAACTATATAATATCTATATCTATACTTAATATGCATATATATGTCTAACTTAGATGCATATACTATATATATATCAAATATACATATTAAGTATATATATCAACAATTATTTTATTTTCTCTCTTTGTTTCTTCTTCTTTTTATTTTATTTGAATTAAGATTGGGTTTGGTCGTCGTGGACTTTTGAATATGTGAACGGACTTTGACGCATTTGTGCCTACAAAATAGAATCAAAAATTGAATTAAATCAGGCACCAAAATATTTTGATCTGAAATTGATATTAAGTGTGATAAATACATAGTGATGCATATTAAGGCTCATAAAAGTGTGTTATACTATTAATTAACATGTAAAATTACACACTTATCACACCCCCCAACTTACTCATTGCTAGTCCCTTAGTAATACAAATAATTTTAAATTTAGGACCAACAAGAGTTTAAAATATTCATACTACATTTCCAGAGCATCTTTCATAGAGTCAACTAAAGATTAGGAATCTGGACTTATTTCCACACACTAGCCTTAGATTTGGAAATAGGTACATGATTAAGAATTCAACTTAAAGGTCAATAGCACTTGTGCATGTGTAATGCTAAGTCCACAGTGAAGATAATTGCATCCCTTATGTGCTATTCCGAATAAGTGTCTTTCAACCCAGCACTTTATAATCAGAGCATTAAGCATAGCTTTTGTCTGCCTTATTACAATGTCCCTTTTGGGATACAGATTTTTTCTACACACATGATGCTGCACTACCCTTCACTATTTTACACAAACCTTAACACGTCTTAAGTGAAGCAGGCCCGGTTACCCAGATCCAAGTTCCCTTTTCCTTTGACGCGAACATCAACACGTCTTAGGTGAAGCAGGCCCGGTTACTCAGAATTGGGGCATTTTTCATGGTGCCTTTTTCTCAATTTTTTTTTTCAATATTTTTTTCTTTTATCTTTTTTTTGCACTAATTTTGATTGATAACTTGGCAGAAAGCTTATAAAAGATCTCTGCTTTAAGAAGTACTGAATATCAGATAACCTATCCCTAATAGCAGAGGGCTTGTCCTCTTTGTTTCATTAGCGTGCAAAGTGATTTTTATTTTTCTAAAGTGCACATGAACTTTAAAGAGATTCTTATATCAGTTTTCCCATGGCTAGATTAGACAAAGTTTTCCATCATCCTTATCCCAGTCTTTTCTATTCCAGAATTACTGTTAATGGAAGCATGAGTCATGAAACTCAAAATGGGTTTATTTTGTTCAATTTTTGGATAAATGCTAAAAAATTGGTTGTATTTGAATGCAACATGTGCAATTTGATTTTTCCGTAACAAAAATTTGATGCGCTCGACACCCGTCGTTTAAAAATGTCGTGCCACACAAATTTCAAAATTTATACAACCGCACTCACTCACTTAAATGATTTTGAAAATACGAGTAAAGTGGTAAATACGGGTCGATCCCACGAGGAAGAATATTTTCATTTAGGCATGAGTTGAAAAATTCTTGTATTTGAGAGTTTCGAATTTTGAGTGAGATTTAACTAATTGAAAAGTAAAATTGTATGAAAATAAATGAATCTAAAGAAATAACAAAATTAAATGCGAAATAAAATAGACGAAGTGGGATAGATTTGGTGCGGCCGTGGTGTGATAACGGCGTTGTCTCCTCGAGCCTTTGATTTACGAGTCGTCGGGAACGACCACGTACACTCGATCTGATCGGAACAGCGTCTCTTGACCATCTTTGGAAGAAGTTTAGAAATTAACCGAGAAAGAATTTTAGAAGAATATGAGAGAGTTGGAGAGAAGATTATGTTAAATAAAAAACATAAATAACAACACTATTGAAATTAAACATAAATTAAAACACACTTACAAGTGTATAAAAATTACAATAAAATCAATTACAACAAAATTATAACAATAAAGAAATAAAATGGACAATCTTAATACTAAACTAAGAACTAAGAACGGAGAGGAATGGAGTGGGGGAGAGGGAAGATAGCTTCTATGTATATCCATCTAATGATCTCGAAGAGAGCCACTTCCCACCCCTTTTATAGGCTCCAAAAGAAGCTCCTTCTCTGCCTGTATGTCGTGTGAATGGTCCTTTGCCGCCCAGCGTGAGAAGCGTGGCCGACGTATTCTTTGGCTAGCCACGTTGAAATCTCAGTGTGAGAACGTGACCTTTCTTTCCCTACCGTTCTGAGCACTGTGCCCGCGTGGACTCGCCATGTTCGCATGCATTTCCTTGGCCGACGTTCGCGCCGAAGCCTGCTGACCACGTCACTGCCGTTTGCCGCGTGAGCCACGTGCTCATTCGAAGCCTTCGACGCCAACTCACCATCTCGTGTGAGGCCACGTTCGGCCAATGTGCAGCCGCTCGAAGCCTGTATGAACCGTGGACCCTTTGGACGCTTTGAAGCCTTTTGCTGTGAGGCTGTCGTGCCTCATCTCCTGTTGCCACGTTGTTGGCTCACCCGCACCCATGTGCTCCTGTGCATGCAACCAAAGCCATTTGCCAAGCATTAAATGCTTGTACGTAAGGTGTAAGGTGTTATATATTATATATATAAATGAGGCTGTTTATATTTCAATTCCATCTACAACTTCATTTACGTAAGGTATGCACATTGTTATATAACTATATATAAATGCTTGTAGGTAAGGTACGTAATATCTATATAACCATATAATATCTATACGTAAGGTGTTATATATTATATAACTATATAATATCTATATCTATACTTAATATGCATATATATGTCTAACTTAGATGCATATACTATATATATATATATGTATATATCAAATATACATATTAAGTATATATATCAACAATTATTTTATTTTCTCTCTTTGTTTCTTCTTCTTTTTATTTTATTTGAATTAAGATTGGGTTTGGTCGTCGTGGACTTTTGAATATGTGAACGGACTTTGACGCATTTGTGCCTACAAAATAGAATCAAAAATTGAATTAAATCAGGCACCAAAATATTTTGATCTGAAATTGATATTAAGTGTGATAAATACATAGTGATGCATATTAAGGCTCATAAAAGTGTGTTATACTATTAATTAACATGTAAAATTACACACTTATCACACCCCCCAACTTACTCATTGCTAGTCCCTTAGTAATACAAATAATTTTAAATTTAGGACCAACAAGAGTTTAAAATATTCATACTACATTTCCAGAGCATCTTTCATAGAGTCAACTAAAGATTAGGAATCTGGACTTATTTCCACACACTAGCCTTAGATTTGGAAATAGGTACATGATTAAGAATTCAACTTAAAGGTCAATAGCACTTGTGCATGTGTAATGCTAAGTCCACAGTGAAGACAATTGCATCCCTTATGTGCTATTCCGAATAAGTGTCTTTCAACTCAGCACTTCATAATCAGAGCATTAAGCATAGCTTTTGTCTGCCTTATTACAATGTCCCTTTTGGGATACAGATTTTTTCTACACACATGATGCTGCACTACCCTTCACTGTTTTACACAAACCTTAACACGTCTTAAGTGAAGCAGGCCCGGTTACCCAGATCCAAGTTCCCTTTTCCTTTGACGCGAACCTCAACACGTCTTAGGTGAAGCAGGCCGGTTACTCAGAATTGGGGCATTTTTCATGGTGCCTTTTTCTCAATTTTTTTTCAATATTTTTTTCTTTTATCTTTTTTTTGCACTAATTTTGATTGATAACTTGGCAGAAAGCTTATAAAAGATCTCTGCTTTAAGAAGTACTGAATATCAGATAACCTATCCCTAATAGCAGAGGGCTTGTCCTCTTTGTTTCATTAGCGTGCAAAGTGATTTTTATTTTTCTAAAGTGCACATGAACTTTAAAGAGATTCTTATATCAGTTTTCCCATGGCTAGATTAGACAAAGTTTTCCATCATCCTTATCCCAGTCTTTTCTATTCCAGAATTACTGTTAATGGAAGCATGAGTCATGAAACTCAAAATGGGTTTATTTTGTTCAATTTTTGGATAAATGCTAAAAAATTGGTTGTATTTGAATGCAACATGTGCAATTTGATGTTTCCGTCCCCCCAACTTAAATGACATTGTCCTCAATGACAGAAACAAATTGAAATAATAGAACAATGAAGGTAAGAAATATGTGAAGGAACGGGACAACCTGGCGGAAGTGAACGTGGACGGGCATCTTTGCTGTTAAAATGTGGTAGTGGGTTTTGAAAATCAGGGCAATCAATGTAAAGAAGTAGCTCTCGCTCTCCCCAACTGATCATTTATTCACACCTGCAAAATAAAAACACAAACACACAAAAAGTTTGGGTGGCCTCCCAAGAAGCCATTATTAGCATACAGAGTAAGAAAACTATGGGCTGCCTCCCAGAAGCGCTAAGTTTTACGTCTTCAGCCAGACGCATAGAAGTGCATTAACCAACGAGTTGATTTTAGAATGAGCCACCACAAGATTTCATTCGTATGAAAACGTACTTGTGCATGCCCCGAGAGATATAACTGGAATGGGTGAGTATAAGGGCAAATCATATATCGAGGTGGAGGTAGCTCAAAAAAATCGCCCCAATCAGAGAATAGAGGAGGAACATTGGCAAGAATCATGTCATCAATTAGGAAATATTCCTCCTGAGATTTCGTGGGATCAGAGAAATCAGCAAGGTTGAACCAATCGACTGGAAGAATTTCAAAAGTATCACCGTGGTCAAGAATTGGCACAAGCTCCACCTGCTCCTCTAGATTGAAATTATTATGCGGCACACTTAAATCATTCAATTCCTCATTTACCCCTACTTCATTATTCAAATAAATATTCAATTCTAGATCCATCTTCACTTCTTCTTCCTTCCCATCTTCAAAGATAATTTCATCAAAGTCGTGTACCATCTCCACTTCTTCTCCATTCCCATCTTCAAAGAGAAGTTCATCATGGTCGGGGAGAGACTTGTGATGAGGTTCAATATATTCATCCTCTCCCCCGAACTGAAGATCATCCACCTCTCTTGCATTTCCCTCATGTTGACAATCAAGCACTGGCTCCTCAAATTCTTTTTTAGGAGGGGGCATATGATCATTCATCAGTTCATCACCGTCATGAATTTCATTGCCATCAAATTCTTCAATCTCCTCAAATTGTCTAGGTTCCTCATTCAAATCTTTTTGACAAGATCTCTCCATAATTCCTTCATCTTCTAAATTAAGATTAATCAGAGGATAATGCTCTTGGGGAATCATAGAGTGATCATAGTCATCATCAGGAATTTGATCAGTAGAAATGCAACCAGAAGAGCTAAGCACTTGTTCTTCCTCAATCCTCTTGATCGTCTCAATCATCCTATCAATTCGTGCTTGGAGAGATTGACTTTGAAGCATCATTGATTGACAGGGTTGATTGAATGTCATGTCTGAATTGGGATTTGAGGGTAGAGGAGTTGAATAGTGAGGTCGAGATTCAACAGAAAAATGTGAAGAGTAATCAGCAGAAGGTGGTGATAAGGTCATGGGCCAGCCCTCTTTAGGTTGGGCTTGGTTGTAAGGAGCATTTGAGTAAGAAGCCCAATCTGAAAAGTGTGAGTTTGAAGGATTGTGAATGGGGTTTTGATAAGGTGCCCAAGAAGAAGATTGCTGATTTTCCCACCTAGGATATGAATTTGTGTGAGAAAAAGGGGTGGAAAAATTTGATGGAAATTGGTTTGGTTCTTGGGGAAGAGATGAATTGTAAATCCCATTTTGGCCGAATGATGGATTTGGATGATATTGGGTAAATAAAAGGTTTGAATTCAAATGGCCCACATGATTGAACATGAAAGTATCTAGTAATGGGCCTAAATAAAAGTGGATGTGGCGATGCGAAAGGCCCAAGAAAGAGTGATATAATAAAAAAAATTTTATTTGGATTTTTTTTTACATGCACACATAAGTTGACACACAATTACCTAATGACCTAGATGCGACCTAAACCTACAAATTAGGTTTCACAAAATGATTAAAGTGTGACTTAAGTTTACCCTCAATATGTCCACCGGCCAGGTAAGGGGTGGGGAAGTGAGAGGTTCCCCCTACTTTCGTAGGGACCTTATTATGCAAAACCACAGTCCCGCTTAAGGCGTTTGCCATCCGACCGTCTTGCCTTAGACACCAGTTTTCATAAGAGGATAAACCTAAATAACACAGGAATCACAGTGTGATCCTAGGGCCAATGTTTACTGGGCCAATGTTTACTGGCTTTTATTCATGGCTTAGGTGATGTAAAGATGTAAGGAAAATGTGGTTTGTGGGCTAAGAAAGGGGTGATGAAATCCCCCACCTTATGTTGTTTAAGGGTGTTGCCCTTAAAGTATTTTGAAATAAAATGCACACCATAATTTAAAACAAGGGGTTCTTATGCAATATGCATGTCAGAATAGGATGAGTAGAACGTACCTTGCCCATCGCAATCTTCAAAATGCAATTAACAAAAATGAAAACAAATGAAAGAAGAACTTCTATGCTAAATGATGCATGACCTAGAGCATGAAAGTGTAGTTTCTACTCTTGCAATGAGGTCTTTTATTTTGTACAAATGAAGATTTTTTTTTTTAGTTAATGAACCTATCTATCCAGTGTAATTTGTTTTGTTTTTTTATTTTTTGATTTTTTTTTAATTTTTCAAGAATGTAAGAAGCTATAAAATGACAAAGACATAACTTTCAAGTCCGATGTACCTTTTTCTTTGTTTTTTGATTTTTTTTATTTTTCCTGTAAAATAAAAATAGAAAAGTTAATATACAAATATACACATCAAACACAAGAATTTCTAACTATTAAAAATTATTTCCTCCCCGGCAACGGCGCCAAAAATTTGTTGCGCGGAAACGCACGTCGTTAATACGCCCCGCTTACCAAATTAAATATCGGTCTCACCACTTAACTATTTCATTTAATTAATTTGTGTGCCGGATATTTAATTTGGTAAGCGGGGCGTATTAACGACGTGCGTTTCCGCGCAACACATGGACACCCAGTGACGAAGACGAACAAGCACGTACTGAGCAGGCTAATGTGTATGTCACTGTGAACGATCCATACGAAGCCGAGTTTCGTGAGGCAGTACGTCAGAGCAGGGAAGAGTCAAGACATCCCGAGGAGACTAGCGTCTGTAGTCGTGAGGCGGCGACGACCGGAGCATCAGGGAGTGGTGGTTCATGTACGACTCGACAACCACGAGACATAAGGAGTTTATTGACTGGTGACTCGGGGACGTAAAGAAAAAGGACACAATCGATCAACATTGAAGATGTGGAGCCCGGTGCACTATCCCGAGAGCATGGCAAGCAAACGAGGATGGACGATGCATATGGTCAGAAGGGACCTAAATGGAAACTTGGTCAGGCTGTTGCAAAATGGTGGCACCACGCGGGTCTGCCTTTCAATGCAGCCAATAGCCCTTACTACAAGCCAATGTTTCAGGAAGCACAGGTCCTTGGGCTACACGTGCAACCACCTACAGCGAGAGAATTGGCTGGCGTATACCTTGATGAACAAGTTGCTGAGATCAAGAGTTACATTGACTCATTCAAGCAGAAATGGACAAAGTACGGAGTCACACTGATGTGTGATGGATGGTCAGGTACCACAAAATCTAGCCTGATCAACTTCCTTGTTTATTGTGACAGACATGTATTCTTTCACAAATCAGTGGATGCGTCTAGTCAAATTCACAGTCACCAATATATTTTGTCATTGATGGAGCAAGTGGTGACTGAGATTGGGGAGGAGTACATTGTGCAAGTGGTGACTGAAAATGGGTCGAACTATAAGAAGGCTGGGGAGGAGCTAATGAAGAAAAAACGGCACATTTTATGGACCCCTTGTGCAGCACATTGTGTAGATCTGATGCTGAAGGAGATTGGGCAGCTTCGTATGGTAAAATCTGTGGTCGAGGTGGCACAAAAAATCACGAAATATATCTACAACCACACACTTGTATTGGCATGGATGAGGGAGCATTGTGGCGGCGAACTGTTGAGGCCTGGCATCACACGATTTGTCACCAACTACATCGCATTGCAGAGCCTATTGAAGCACAAGGATGGGTTGAAGCAAATGTTTAGAGGTGAGACCTGGCTGAGTTCCTCTTTTGCTGCTTCACGTGAAGGGGCGGAGGTCGAGAGGATTGTCAACACCTCGAATTTTTGGGATAGAGTGAAGGTATTAGTGTCATTGATAGAGCCACTGTATGAGGTTCTACGATGCGTGGATGGGGATAGAGTACCAACCATGGGGTTGGTGTACAGCAAAATAGAAGTAGCCAAGCGGAAGATCCTTACAACGTCCAAAAAATATGGACCCACCATTCTAGAGATTGTGGAGGACAGATGGGACAGACAAATGAGCCGCGATCTTCACATGGTAGGTAAACACTTACATTCTCGTCCAATCAATGCGCTGTGATTTTCAGTTGATACTAATATGTAATTCATTGTCTTACGATTGCAGCGTACTATCTACATCTGACATTCCAATATGCTCGGGCCCTTGCTTATGACGATACGTTGATAGAATCGGTCAACATTGTGGTAGACCGATTGTCTTTCACCCCAACAGATGCTGCTGATGCGTTGAATGAGGTATACTTGGATATTTTAACATTGACAATATTAAATTAAATATACACTTTATATTTTTTGATATTGCAGATGAAAACATTTAGAGAGGGAATTGGTTCATTTGCGACACCTAATGCCATGGCCAGTCGTGATAGACTCGACCCAGGTAATGTCTCTTCACAATATACCTTCTATATCTCGAGAAGTAATTTTAACATCTAATTATTATATTGTACGTGATCTGTCTTAAACACAGCTGAGTGGTGGTTAAATTACGGCACAAGTGCACCCGTATTAAGGAAGATCGCAATGAGAGTTCTATCGCAAACATCCTCGTCGAGTGGGTGTGAGCGGAATTGGTCGACGTTCTCCTTCTTGCATACTAAGCTGAGGAATAGGCTAACACACCGCAGGCTAGACAAAATGGTGTATGTTCATTACAACATGAGACTAAAGGTCCGGCATGTACAAATGGATACAAGGAGAGGAGAGGGAGATTACGACCCAACGTATGCTGTGTACTTGCGAGACGATGATGACCCTATGGTAGCATGGGTTGCAAGAGCGACAACCGAGCGTGGTGAGGCAGAATTGGACGAGGAGGCTGAAGAACCTGGCGAGACACCATGGCCTAATACTTTTCTCGCATCAGCTGTACAAGAGGCAGTCGGGGAGGGAGATGACACCCATGTGCATTTGGGTGGTGACGAGTCAGCAACGGAACGTGATGATGAAATTAATTTAGATGAAGACCTCGTCATTGGGGGTGGAGACACATCGTATGCGTACGATGATACAGCATGGGAGCGATTGATCCAACCCCCATTAATTGAGCGTCAAGAGCCACCTCAGGTGAATTAATACATGAAAATCGAATCACAAATGTCATTAGATAGCGTAGTCATATATTGATGTATGATAGCAATATATTGCAGGTCGGTCCGACAAATGACAACATTGCGAGAGAACAGTGGTCCCGAGTTACTGCACCGCGGCATTCAATATCTGCGGAACCAAGAATGTTATCCACTTCAAGAGAGGCTAGGGGGAGTTCCTCATTTAGAGAGGTGAAATTATATTGTCATTTCTACATTTGTTAATATATAATTCATTGGTAATTGAATATATTCTTCTTTCAATTGTGTAGTCTTCGGTAGCATCGAAACAACCATCTCAGTCTACTGCGCCCCGACGCTCAACATCTAAGGCTAAGGCACCCAATCAGTCGTCTCAGGTATACGTACAGACTTACACAATAGAAAGTAAGTTAAAAATTTATCTAAGCAGGCTTCTGCTTCTCAGGCATCTAGAGGGACACAACATGCAGCAGGTAAGCCGCCCCCTGCTCCACAGAAGAAAAAATCATCATGGACCACATTATTCACCAGCAAGAAGGACAAGGGACCACCATTAAATCCGATAGATATTGCAGACATGGAGACATTAGATCCCAATGCAGATGACGACACTCCTGAGCCCTCTGTTGAGCCCCGCATTAGTGGGAGTCATGACTCCGATGCTGATAGTACACCGACAGGGTCTTCATCCCATGGAGGTGGTGGTTCTCAAGGTGGCCAACGGAGTCCTCGTGAGAATACTAGTGCTGGTGGCAGAGAGTACAGTAGTGGTCATAGTAGATGTCGTGGGGGCCGTCAACATGGCGCATGGACAAAGGAGCAGCACTTCACACATGCCACGCAAGATGAGGATCATGGTGCTCCACCGACAGGGACGAGGCGGACAGTTGATCATTGGGATCCCTACTATGGAAGTTCGGTTGCAGACAGTACAAGCTATCAAGACATGTTGTCTGATTTTGAGAGGATGAGCACACATGACTCCCAGGGATCTGGAAGCTCGTATGGACGGTCATGGCCGCAGCAGCCGATGTATCATGGCGACTCAGATAACAGTAGTTCATTTTTCCCATCGTATCCATATCCTTATACCGCAGCTACGTCAGTAGAGGTCGTGTACGCACAAGGTTCGCAGCAGTATGAATACTACGTACGCATGTACTGGGAGAACTATTCAGGTTCAATGCGCTATGAAGACTATCTGTCCTATCTGCGGACCACATTTAATGTCAGATTGTTTGGAGATGGGCACTGGCCCAGTTTGGGTCCATAGTCTTTATTAGTATGTATCATTTGGTTACATTTATAACTAACTAATAATTAATTGTAGATTTCTTCATATATAGAGTTCTGTACTTGTCATTGAAATTACTAATGTAAACTTTTACATCATTTGCAGGTCATCATGGACGGACGGCGTCACCCTGCGTGGGAGGATGGATACTCTGTTGAGGGTGATGGACATGTGCACTGTAGATACTGCGAACATCGCGTCACCAGCATACACAGGTTTGCGGAGCACCTTGCGGGAGTGGGACGCGATGTTCGTGCATGCGACCGAGTTCCGGGAGATGTCCGACATTCCTTTCGGACACAGTTATAGGATAGATACGGTTCTCGTAGCACACCGAGGACATCTTCTTCTACCTCCCGGGTACCTCCACCACGAGCACAGGGGGGAGCAGGATCTTCCTCCACGTCCAGAGTTCGAGCAGCACCAGCACCAGCACCAGTCGCACATGATAGAATTGAAGCTATAGATGTAGTGAGGACTTTTTTTACAGATTTTCATGTACCCTCCACCGCAGCACACGACCCATCATTTGTGCAGATGGTTACATATTTTCAGTCCCACCCACATGTACCTCCACCCACTAGGATAGAGTTAGATTATACGGGTGATCAGTCTCATGTATCTGATGATGAGTTTTGAGATTCAGGCTTCACTGATGACGAGGATTAGTGAGTTTTGGGATTCAGGCTTCACTGATGATGAGGATTAATGAGTTTTGGGATTCGGGCTACACAGATGAGGAGGATGAGTGAGTTTTGGGATTCGGACTTCACAGATGACGAGGATTAGTGAGTTTTTGTATTTTATACTTCATGTATGAATGTCATTATTATGTCACTGTTTACTTTTACATATTTAGTAATTGAAATATATTTTTATGTATTATATATAATAGGATGTTTAATTAAACAGTGTAATATGTAATTTTTATATAATTAATTATGTATAATTTAGTATGGATCTATTATTATAAATAAATTCTACATTCAAATATTTTTAAATATATATAACATTTAATCTTTCAAAATAAATTTATTAAAAATTTAAAAAAATCAAAAAAATATCCGTCGAGAGCCCAATGGGGCGGACCGGGTCGCTGTGCGACCCGCACGACCCGACCCGACCCGCGCGGAGACCGGGTCGGCCGGGTCGGCAAACCATGATCGTGACTCTCCCTATAACTTGGGGACACCCACCTATTAGAAAAATTATGTCCGTATATCTTCTTATATTGTCTGTCCCACCTTAGGAAACAAGAAAATAGAAAAAATTAAAAAATATGAATTTCATGTCCAGTCACCATCCCAACGCATAAGAGTGAAAGTCGTGGTCAGGAATAGACGAATGACCAGACATTTAAAATAGGAAAATACTTCAGGCATATCTTGGATTGTTACACAATACACATCTCACTAAGTTTATTTTTTTATTTTTTATTTTTTTATGACGTAAGATTTAAATCACCTTAATTTATAGTGCAAGTTACATCTCTATCAGATAATCAAAAAACTCTTAAAAAATTTAGATCAAATGAATAGTGTTGAATTATTTATTTTGAATCTATATTTTTTATTTTTATTTTTTTAATCGTCAGATGAAGGTGTGACTTATAACACAAGTTAGGATGACTTGTGTCTCTATCATAAAAATAAAAAAATAAAAAATTTAATTTAATACACACTCGGGCTGAACATTACTTTTTAAAATATCGTTTGGAGGGAAGAATTTTAGAATTTAAAATTACTGGAAACAAAATCTCTGATATTGTCTTGGCAGCAGTTTTAACGAATAAAAAAAATCAATTTTTCTTTCTCCGGTGAGAGTGATTCAGTGATTGATCTTGATTTTAGATTTATATTTTTACATATATACTCTTATAAAATTCGATTTTGTCAAATATATCTTTCGTCGGAGTATATTATCATGAATATCCTCAAAATATGAGTAATGTCACGATTATGTCCTCGTCGTAATTCCCGTGTGTTTAACCCGAGTTAAGTGTGAGTTAAAGAGTAAGATTTTTGTATATATATCCCTATAAAATTTGATTTTATCGAATATATTTTAGATCTAACGATCGTAGATGACATATTTCACATAATATTCTCCTCCGTCGATGACAGTAAACTAAAGGGATATAATCGTAACATTTCTATCTAAATGAAAGATATTCATGATAATATGTTTAAATGAAGAGTATATTTGATAAAATTAAATTTTACGAGAGTATATATGTAAGAATATTTTTAAATTTTAAGATTTTCCATCCATTCTCATAAGAGAACCCCGGGAAAAAAATCAACATTTTGCAGGAATTCAAATAGAAAAGACGTCGGCGTCACTCCGCAAACGACCCTCGATAAGCAAGAAATATTGGATACGGAAATGACAACCATATGTTACTAGGTTATTGACGTGGGGCGCCTGAAATGAAATGTTATATCCTGCTTCCAAAAAAAAAAAAGGTTATTGACGTGGGGCGCCTAACATATTATCAGAGAGATGGGTTGATCTCAAAAGTTCTGGCTCGACAGTTTGACAATTTGACTTATAAATTGAAGGGTTTTTTCGCCTGAAAATTATTGTTAAATAAAAAATTATAAAAAATATTATTATAAATATATTAACATATATTTCACTACAGAAATTTAAATTGTGTAAAAATATTATGTTTATTTATAAATATATCATTTCTTTTTGTTAAAAATTTATAAAAGAATAGTATTTAAATGACATATATACACTATTTAAATTAATCCAGTGATATGTCTACTAATACATTTTTAAGAATAATTTATTTATAAATTCACTTTTAATAATAATTTTCATGTAAAAATTCTTAAATTAAATTGTTAAGAATGTCAATTTTCAGGTAAATCACTTTATTTCAAACCTTCTACTATATCATACTAGAATATGGTCGCAATGTCTTGAATTCATTATAGGGTGTTTGAGAGTGTTTTTTTATAAAAAAAAACTTTTTCTATTTAAAAAATATGTTATGCTAATTTTTTACTTAATTTTTAAAATTGATAAATTTAAGTAACTAAATATTTGATAAAAATGTTATAATTTTATAATTTTATATTAATCTGTTTGGTAGAAGAACCCACACAATTTTATGTTAATATTCCTGCCATAGACCGCTCGATCGTCGTCCCTCAGCTTCAACGCCTCGTAGATCCCCGTCGACGTCCCACTGGGCACCGTCGATCGGTACACCCTACCATCCCCCATCCGTAGGTCGACCTCCACCGTTCGGTTCCCCCGACTGTCGACGATCTGCCTTGACTTGACCGACCTCAGCGCGTAGTCCCCTGCGGCGCGGCTGGCGGCCGGGGTGAGGGTGGAGGCAGAGCAGCGGGTCGTGGGACGGCAAGGCCCGGGCGTCACAGAGGCGGAAGATGGGGAGGTGGTGGGGAGCCTAGAGGGGAGGAAGGGGGTCCGAAGGAGGAGGCTAGAGTGGGAGAGCGTCATGGACGAGGTGGAGGGAGTAGGGATAGTGATAGAAAATAGTATTTACGGGTAGAGTTTTTCTACTAGATCTAAGCACGGAAATCAAAGGGAAGCAAGATCAAGAAGAGCAAACACGGGTCGAAGCGCGTAGTCACTTTCTTTAGACTCGTTCCACCCTACTCCGGTGCAGATAGACTTCGCGACGGAACTTCTCCCAAGATATGACGACCCAAAACCGTTGGCGACGCGAAGGTGCACTCCAACTCGCGTTGTCGTGGGCGAACACCACAGTGACAGACGGCTCTTGCAAGATGAAGAAGACGATCGGAGAGAGGAGTTCGAGAGAGATAACTTTCGGGTTATAGAGAGAACCAAAAACCGTGCTCCTCATAGAAAAATGACTCACTTCAAATATCCTCTTGGGAAGCGACCCTTAACCGAGTCACACACAACCGCCCAAGGAGGAGAATCCGAAGAGACGCGGAGAGAATTCAAGAGACGCTTGATCAAACGGTCAAAAAATAAAAGAAATATATAATAAAATAATAAAAGAAATATAAAATAAAATAATATTTGAGAATCACACGCACGCAAGCCACGACCACGATAAATTTGCGCATGTGTGAAATAGAGGATACATGACAAAGAGGCCACTAGTCTAAATGGGCCAACCTCCATAGTCTCCTCAAATGAACACACAACAAAGACACGAGTCCCAACTAAAAGTAAATGGAAACCTTTTCCATTTTTCAACGTGAGACTAAACATCACAAAGAGATACTCAAACCTTTTAAAATTTAAGCTCAGATTCCAAACAGATAGTGGTGGTGGAGAAGTGGGGGCGATTTCTAGGGTTTGTAGGAGGAGGGAGGAGGAGGCGAAAGCTTGGGGATCTCCACCTTGGCGATGGAAGCAAGACGAGTAGAGGAAGGAGAAGGTGGCTGACTTTTTAAACGGTTCGCTCTCACAGTGTTGTTTTGTTACGTTGACTCCTCTTTCTGGCGAACGCCTAGATGCTCCTGGCGGCCGGGGCGGGCCATGCGAGGGGAGGGGAGGGTTTGCAGGAGGAGGGGGAGGGTTCCGTTAGTGAGCATGAGGAAGAGACGTTAGTGAACAGGGGAAGAGACATTCGTGCGAGTTTCTCTCTTAAAAAAAATTTATGGTGAGATCTATTTTTATTTTGGGAGAAGTTACATTGAGGTAAGATTTAAAAAATTAGGAAGATCTTATCAAACGTGTTCACGTGAATTACCTATTCTTAGTTTTTATTCTAAGAGAAAAAGAGATAAAAAACTATAACCAAATGCCCTGTTAAACTCATCGTCGTAATATGATGTGTTTCAAGGGTATATTAACAAAAAAAGTCGTCGAAGGCTTTATTTTAACTTTTTAAGGGTTGTAGAGATAGGGTTTTGGAGGATCCAACCGCAGCGAAATCCCGTTTGAAAGGCATATACAAACACGAACGAGAGCGATCCATTGGCCAGGACCGGGGAGATGGAGAAGGAAAAGGAAGAGGTCGAGGTGAGGCGGCCCGGAGAGGTTGCACAGGGGCAGGTCGGGGATTGCCATGGCTTGCCGCCATGGGAGCAGCACTCTTCGGTGATCAGCCTTCCGCGCTTTGACTACAGGACCCCCGCCCTGCTCCTTGAGAGATCCTATTCTGGCTTCCTCATCACTTGCCCCATCAGTGAGTCAGAACCACCCGCTTCTGTTCCTCTCTCTGTTTATACCTGTTTTCCATCTTAGTGTGGCAGCAATCGAGCATGCCGGTGCGTGTAGGTGGACTGGGTCGGGTTGCTACTGCAACATCTTGTGTTGCTGATTTGACATCTCCCCTACTCCTTCCGCACTGATGCATTTCTTCATGTTCTATTGGCTAAGATCAAATCTTTCTTTTTTATTCTTTTCTTTTTCTCTCATGTTCTTTTCAGAGAGGGAGAAAAGTGCCACAAAGGAGGCCATTTCGATCCTTGAGCAGGTTACCTGCTGCACCGCATTGCTCTGCTGATGGTTGTCCTCGTTATGCATAGTTAGGCTAGGGTTGATCACGAGCTGATTCTAGTAGCATTTCGACATCCTCCCATCAAATTTGTTTGCAATCTCAGTTGAAATATGAGTTTTATTTAGATTTAATGAGAAACATTCTCGTTTATTTTGAGTGTATATGCTTTTGCGGATTTCTAATGGGATAAATTAATGATCGTAGGCATGCGTCTGAGGCATATACAGTGGATGTGTAAGTTCTTTTTTTCTTTTTTGTTTGTGCGGTCATATTTACCGAGGTCAAGCATAAATGTTCGTAAAGCAAGCTTCGACTTTCCTGAAGAAATATACATTTTAGCTGCTGTAACTCTATGATACTATATGCTTTATTCAATACCCGTTGCCTTGAAAGGAGATAAAGAGAATATAATAAAGACTAAGATGGTGTTGAAACTTGGCAGGAACACTTTCATTGAAAGAAAAATGGCTACATCACTGTAGTTAATTAATGGGCATAAGCCATATAAAGGTTCCAACTAACCAATCTCAAAATGTGTCTTCTTAGGCTGTCTTTGTCCGGTTGGCTCTTGATCTGATATGTTCTTTTTTCCTTATTTTATCTGTTACAAATACAGCCTATGGAGGGCTACCTAAAATATCTGATAATTCTTTTACACTCTAGTTGTTTGTACCCTATATTTTATCTGCAGTTGTGCTCCTGGGGTGACAGTGCTTCTGAAAGTTTGGAGTCATCTAATTCTGACGTTGCTGTAAAGAAAAGGAAGGTATGTTTGGAGGAAAACAATGGGGAGCATGCATCCAGCACACATAAGAATGATCTCAACAATGTGAAACTTTCTAATGGTATTCATTTCATTTGTCAAGGAATGCAAATTTGTGTATTGTACCGTAGAAAAGTATTTGAAGATGGCTTAAGTTTTTTTCCTTTTTCTTAAACTAGTAGCAACAATTTCATTTGTGCTTGAGAGTCTAATACTTATGAGAATATATTTACCATATACTTTGAATGCATAACTGCAGACCAGATCGGGAAAGAGACTGGTATATCCCATTTGGATGCTGGTGAGATGATGGCAAAGCGACTTGATCTTTCACTTGTGAAGTTAACAGGAAGCGGGCTGATCCTATTTACTTTTACACCGGATAGGTGCATTTCTGCTGTTGACATTTTATCAAGAATTTTCTACTCTTTGGTATCTGGAGATATGAAATCACCACTGTAAGTTGCTTACTAGCAAAATCTCATGTAGTTAATTTTTGACATCTGCAAACATCTTATCTTGCCCTTTGTAATGTGAATTCCCTCAACTCTCCTCTTTTTGTTTGTGGTCTGTCCCACATTGCCTTGATGTGGTCTTTTGTACAGGGATCTTTTGGGAAATCATTGACTATACTTGTAAATCCACTTTTCTTTAATACAATCAGTGGTACCACCCACTTAAAAAAAACATCATATCTTGTCCAATCAGATAGGATGAAGCCTTTTCTTTTAAACGACATTATTTATGAATTGGCTTTTGCGTAAGAAGGACAGTGTCATATTACAAATTCGAATTATGTCGAAATCATTCCATTATCATCATATCGAGCCACAAAAACTTATGTATCATCTTAATTTCCCAGTTTCTTTTACCCCTTTCAACAGAGGACTGGAGGAGTAACAATAGATTTTTGAAACTATAAGAAAATAAAAATACAGGCAAGATAAGAAAAATAGAAATTTTATTGTTCGTATTTTCTCCAATCACACCAACTCTTGCCACTTTTGTCATTCTGCCCGTTGCTATGGCTGCATCAAATGGTAGTGGCACTGGTCGGGACAATGTTATGAGAGGTAGGTGAGTCCTTCCTTTTTCCTGTTGTCCTCTTACTTGGAACTCTCAGTATGAGATGGTTATGAGGTTTCAAGTCTTCAAGGAGTTCAGCTTTATGGACCTGAATCCCCCTGTTATGGCCTATGCTTGCTGTGCTACAGTTTGATCGTCCGCTTGGGTGCACCATGGTCTGGTTGGATAATACTTTTTTATTTTATTTGTTTGGAAGGAATAAGCAAAATAGCTTAGGATTTTCCAGTAGACCCCTAAAATCACTTGTATTTCTTCACGTACTCTTAGAATCACCATAGTGGCCTCAATAACTGTCAAATACATGAAAACTTTTCGATTAGATTCCCTCCAGTCAGGTGCTGTTAGTTTAAGGATAATAATTCTGGTATCTACCATGCCAGCAGAATCAGAATAAATTTATGGATTCTGATACTGGTTCTCTCTTTCATGTTTTCATATTAAATTGTTATATTGATTACGATCCTCTTTCCCCCATAGCCCTCCCCAAAGGGAAAGAGAAGATGTTATATACCTGCCCTGGAGTTGCTGAATGTTACCTAACAGAAAAATTACCCTTCTCTCTCTCTGATGCTAATGTACAGCTTTTATGCAGCTGGTGTCATCGCATTATTCCTATTCAAGAAACTTGTATTTTGAAAGAGGAGAACCTCACTGTACTTGTGTCAAAGCTCGTCCGACAATACCTTTCTGATAAGCAGAATGAACTGAAAAGGCCTGTAAAGGTATGTTTTTTTTCCAAATACCATGTTGTTGCAACCAAAAATATCCCTACAATAATCGGGATAAAAAAAATATATATATATCTCATTCTCAACCCAACGCGGATAATTATTTCCGTGCGATGCAAGGTTGTGAAATCGGCATAACGCCGCCCCGTGAAGAATATCCACTCTATTAGGGCTCCATAGCCCGACTATTGGTTCAGCCCAATGCGCTTTGCAGCAAGGGAGTGAAGATAACCCAGAGTAAATCCATGGAGACCGTCAGGGACATATGGTTTCGGGTTCCAACACACAAAAAACAAGTATTGCGGCAAGGAAGAAATTGTGCTATGCACACCTTTTCCGCAGTCCCAACGGCACGTACAGCGTCTTTCGGGATCGAAGAAGTCTTTTTCCTTCGAATGGCGACGCAAAAAAGACAACGAACAAGTGTGGATAAGTTCCTTTCTCTTCCACGTGGCTGCAGCGGAGTCCGAAGGAATAAAAAATCCTCTTCGCAGGGTTATAAGAAGGCGGAAGGACCCACCCGGGGTGGAGGGACCCGCCCGGGGCCAGCCTTCCCCGGGCAGCCCCCCCCCCCTCGCGGCCGCGCTGGTCGGCACGGGCGGGGGCGGACCCGCCTGGGGCCGACTGACCCCGGGCAGGCCTGCCCGGGGCCGGCCCACCCCGGGCAGAGCCGCCCGGGGTCCCGCGACCCCGGGCAGGCCCGCCCGGTGTAGTTCCGCCCCGGGCGGGACCCGCCCGGGACCCCCCGACCCCGGGCAGGTCAGCGCGGACCTACCCGGGGCAGGGCAATCCTGGGCCGGTCCCGGGGCCTGCGCAGGTCTATTTAAAAAAAAAAAGAAAAAGAAAAGGGGGGAAAAGAGACTCGCCCGGGGTGGCTTAGACCCGCCCGGGTTCCACTCACCCCGGGCCGGTCCCTCACCTTCTATAAATACCCCCTACGGGGCTCATTTGAAAGGGACTGGTTTTTTTTGGAGAGAGAGAAAGAGAGACTTGAAGAAAAAGCCTCGTGTTCGTAGTTTGGACTTGTTTGGGGTATGTAACACCCCGAGTCTTGTGTTTTGTCCCCCCTATGTGGGTTTTTACATTTGTACCCCTATGTGGGCTTTTTGTATTTACGTCCCTATGTGGGCTGCGTTGTTGACCCTCTGCGGGGAATTTGTACTCATGTCCCTATGTGGACCTTGTAATGATGACCCTCCGGGTTCCGTTCTTCTTATATCTCTCGAGTAACACGGGGAGTTCAAATAGTCATAAAATGAAATGACTACAATACCCCTCTCGAGGATATTAGAATTGAACGTACTCCCGTCGAGGACGACAACGATATGTATAGTTGACAACTCGTCGACAATGTCTGTAATGGAAATTATGAAGATTAGCAAAGTTGTGCTATGCTGCCCCCGGTGTGTGCCAATTTAAAAAAATTGCAAATATACCCCTCCTTTAAAAAAATTGTGTACATGCCATTTCCTTAAGAATGAAAGACGAAGGGATGGACTCTAAAGGCTTCATAGTCCCCCCCATACTTGGGAAATATCTACGATTTCCCTTGGCCCCAGTGCCTCACACAAAGCCCATGCGGGGGACCATATCAAATTACCAAAACGCCCTTCTGGCTCTGGTATGCCATCATAATCCTCCACGGCTCCTCAAATAGCTCCGAAACCCGCCAAAACTGCTCCTTACTTGGCCATTCACCCCCAAACTACGAGACAATCTCTAGCGAGGTAATATTACCGTAATACCCCTGGTGTCTAGGTAGTCGCCGGGACGCCGTGGGGCATTGTCATGTTCCCCGAGCTTACTATCACCTCCGAATACAGCTAGATATCACCCAGTTCAACCTGGCCCTAGTCAAATCCTAGTTTCCATACACTGTATGATTATCCAGTGGGAGTTAAAAGAAATGCAATGTAAACCACCTACACTGAAGTGTCTTTAATTAGAACTTTGGAAAGAAATCCTAGGTCTTTTTGTTGACAATTAAACAAGGGTGTTCGGACGTTATGCCGATGTAAATCAACACTGACTGCGGCCAGTGGGGAAAGGTCCAGCACTCGAACCCTCATCGTCTGATACGATGCGTACCCCATGGAATGGACATTACACTAGCAGTTCATACAGCCCCCGCATGTGCATTTTCGTCTCCTCAGAAAGAGTCTATTCTATGATCAGAGGGAAGACCCCCAAGCCCGAAACAAAATAAAAGGCTTCTCGGAAAGTCACCAGGGTTAATTAAGGACGTCAACCCCGTCTCGTTAAAACACATGTAAAGGTATTTTCCTAGTCAATTAACATTTTTACCATGTGACAGCAATTGGTTATTTTCATAGTCAAAGTTCTCTTTTTGCAATTTAATTTGTCCTCTATTGCTGGTCACATGTTTACATTTATATGTGCCGCCTTTCTATTGATGTCATTTATGAGGAGGCAGGCATGCTTCCACCTATGTTCAAAGTTCAAGTATCCGCGGACATAAATGCACATTAGTAAAGAACTATAAGAGTCTGGACATGCAGACAAAATAATTAGGCTTTCTTTATATGTGCTTCAGTCATCCTATCAAACTAACAAAATATCCAAAATGTACCGGAACATGTCTTTGGATTTTGGGGTTTCTCGTTTGAAGAATTCTTCCCTTTTTTCTGTCCACTAGATGGATCAAGGCCACTGTTTTTCCACGCTATGTGGGCATTTAAAGTTCTACTGCCATGGCTTGAAAAATGTTATTGCTGTCTCTATAGTGCTCCAAGCCAGATGTAGATTCTATACAACTGAGTGAAAATGTTACAAAATTTCTATATGAAATTCTATGAACTAGTGCAGTAGTACTTATATCCTGCAAATTCTGCGCCTGAATATGTGTTCTTAAACCAGTTTGCAGTTGGGTATAATAGAAGAGGCCTGGAGCAAGTGGAGATAAGATGTCAAAAATCAACTGCTGAAGCATCTAAAGAGACGGCATTGCTAGATCGCGATCAGTGCTTTAAGATTGTTGCGAAAGCTGTTAAAGATGTCATAGAGGATTCAGTCGTGGATCTCAAGTCACCAGAGGTATGTATTCATCCAATTCATGTTAGACCAAAGTTTTGTCAGCCAGATGTATGGACAGGGCCTTTCTCAAACCCCTCTCATTTTGATATTGCATTTGAACCCCTTAAGGTTTATCACCTCAAACAGCTTAGTTTAAGAGTTGATTGCAATAATGCAACACTTTATTACTTTCGTGTCATTTTATAGACAAGCTAGTACCTATTTTCTTCGAACAGCTCTGATATTTGCTTCTGTCAATTTGAAATGAATATAGTCGGTTTGATATACTGATCACGCAGCAATGATTTTGTAGGTAGCTGTGCTGGTAGAATTGCTGCCTATTTCTGGAGTGGCCCCAGACTCAGCAGTGGCTGGTGTCTCAATTCTCCCACAGAATCTCGTCTGTACCAAGCCACGGCTCACTGTTAGGGCGTTGATTTCAGATGCCAAGGCAATGAAGAAAAGTATGTAAGCTGCTATCTTCAAGCTGCTGGCAATATTGCACTACAGTTGCATTATAGTTTATGGGAGCTGCTGAAGTTGTGGTGTCAATATTTGAATCATTATGCTCAGAGGGCAACCAATCAAACACGAGAATTCGTCAGGGAGGAACAGGGTCCTATACATGCTCTTCTTATTTTTAGGTCGTTACTCGTGAATGCTGGTTAAAGTGCTAACCACACTTCGGCTAACGCCTGTACAGGATATCTTGGATGTAAACATTATGGGCCTGTTTGATAAACGAACTGTCGGGGGATTGGTTAAACGATGAGGGAGAATGCGGGGGTGAGGCCCACACCCTCCCCTCACACACAATCACCTTATTCGACCCTGCGGCGGCGTGTTCGACTCCGGAGGGTCGAACAACGTACCCCGCCCGAGAAACACACAGGGCCTATGTGAAGCCATATCTTCTTTAAGAATTAGTAGGAATTTTATTTGAAAGCTAAATTTGCCTACAGTTTGACAGTTTGACAATAGTGATTTGGGCAAGGAAAACGGCCGCAAAAACCTTATGGACCACGAGGTGATTTGTGAGTTTTGCCGAGACCTGGGGTTTTTATGCGCAGAGACGAGTCATGTATGAGTCCCGGCCTCGGCCTATCCGGTCCCGACAAAGCCCGAGCCTGGTTCACGAGGAGTTTGCAGGGTTGGGAACAAAGTAGATAAAGATGAATGAATAATGCTTGCTGGAAATCTGGTTTGCAGTTGGCCTTGCAAATCGATTTCACATTCACACGTCTTTTATTTGCCCTCCAACATAACGTCCAGCCAATCCTATAAGACCGTCTTCCCTTTCTGGCGTCTGCCCCTCTGAAATGAGACAAATTAAAGTATCGTTTCTACTACTTCGGAGGTGGCCAAAAGAGACCGCATTGCGTTGAAGAGTCGTTTGGCTTAGATGTTGTTCGGCGTGGTTGGCTGGTTCTAGAATCGTCAGGTTTAGAAGTTCTGAGTTTTCGTTGACGATGATTGTTTGCATTTAAAATCGAAAGCGGGGAAGTGAATGATACGTGAGTCGACTGTATTTTAAAATTTAAACATCCACAACGTACCAAACATCTAGAAAGAGCACTATAAAATGATCTTTTATGTCATGTTATGACGACATGTAATATTGCCAAGATCTTTGGACTCGATGTGTCTTGATTGATATTAACTTCTGAAGCCTTTGCATATGTTTTGTTTAGATTGAAGTGAAGCGCAATCTAAAATCTGGATCAATTATTTTACAGAACGACTGAAAGTTAAAACCCCAGTAGCGCTTTCGTAAGGTGTTAAATCCCACTTTTAACCCGGTGAGCACTTTTAAAGACTTTAAAACTGTTGAGAATATTTTGCATCTGTCTTGTTTAGATTGATGCGTCTTGCTAAGCCCAAATGGCACCTTTTTCCTCTAGGTTCTGATTTTCAGCCCAAAAGTTCTAAAAATTAAAACCCAAATGCTTCAAAACTGGTGATTTTAAAAGCGGAAGACTAGAACATTTTACAGCAACCAAACATCCCATTTTGACTCGGAACAGACACGTGGTCCTAAAACTGTGGAGATTCCAATAACTTGGAAAGAGGAATGCTGCTGCATGTCTACATCTTTTACCAAGTCATACATCCCCCTCGTCTTAGTTGTCTGATCTCTAGTGCCATAATTTTTACTACCTCTCAGTCACATTGATCACAACTTCAGATGGTTGACGAGAGGTTGACCTCAAACTTAAATTCGATATTTCTGAGCTCAAGAGTCCCAAACTTTTGGTCACATTCTCTCAGTATAGCAATAAAAAAGGACTCTTAACATTTCTCACTTTGGAATAAGAACCAATGCTAAAATTCCCATGGGGTAAACCATACAGGCAAGGCGGGTAAACTAGGGACCAAACAAAGATGTGATAGAGGGAGATAGGTGCAGAACATGAAATAATAACTACGAGCAGAGAACCTGTTGTTTTGACCTTATGAAAGTCAGCATTGTACACCGGGACTGCAATTTGAAGTCTAGCATACTGCATCTTTATTTGATCATGAAATTAAAGGTGGCATCGAATTTCGACATCCAACACGCAAAGAGCAAATAGACAGAACTAACAAACAGGTCTTATGCCATCATTTTCCCTGAAATACTACAGAGCTTGGCAATCGGCAAGTCCGCGCAGTTGATGGAAACAAAGGCTCCAAAAAGTCCAGCTGCTAACCCATGCTTCCTGCTGAAATTAGGTGCGCAGGCAGATTTATGGAGTGAGACAGAAAAAAATGAAGACTAAGCTTCATGATATGCAGTGAACAGGGGGGGAAGAAGAGCCCAAACAAACATGAGTAAGACCAAGTACATGGATGCCGCTGCGAATGATTAGTTGGGAGAGAGCAAATATAGCTTTCATCCCATTATAAATGTACATCCAATTCCAATTAAGAAAAAGGAAAGGTAAGACACGGAAATTTTGGGTACGTGCTCCAAATACTTGGGCGAGCTCCATATCCTGAATCTTAATGTTGACTCGGGAGACCTTCAGCAACAAATCATGTCAAGAGTACCTACTAGAGAAAATGAAGAAAATAAGACATTACAGATGATCGTTCTTTGGTGACAAAATCGACAAAAACTAGTTTACTCTTATTTCCCCCCTCGAAGTTACAGCCCTTCAAAAACTACATTGCCTCAAATTCCAGAGAGCCGACTTTATCTTTTCAACTCCTTCACGATAAGCAGCATGACATAGTCAGACACCAGCGGTAACTTTCATTTCATTTTATTAATGAATTTCCATTATCAGCCCATAAAAATCATTTAGTGTGAGTTGCAGCATCTAAAAGATTATTTGTCAAGATTCAAGTGTCTTCATATAACCCATGGAATTCAATCATCATGTGTACTGTAAGCCTAAGTCTGTGTATTCCAAACCATTTACCCACGAGGAAGTATCACATCCCAGAGATTTCTACAGTGCCTTTGGAGCCCGATGCACTCTTCTAGGTCCTGCCACAGAGTAATAGCTTCTTTTTTTCTTCATAAAACATCATGGAAGATTATCTCCCATCAAGAAGCATCATTTCATGTTTCATTGCAAAATGAAAGCCTCAGTGATCTTTTCTTTTCAAAGACATTATATCTACGATACCATACCAGAACAGACAAAATAGAAAGATGATTTTATTTTTTCTGCATCTTTCCGCATTACATATGCACAACTTCAGATTTTACCTTCTACCCCTATAACTTCCCCGTCAGTGAACAAATAATGAACAATAAAAATACTCCCACCCCTCGCTATCAAATTCATGTCTTTTATATGGGTCCTCTCAAGGTGAAGATGCAGGTTTAGAGGATCTCTCACGGTCGCCTTCCCACCTGTGACAGGGTGGCGCCTTTTCTCCAACATATTCCTACCTTGTGTTGTATGTGCGGTTATGTTGACGAGGACCTGGATCACTTGTTCACCGGCTGCATCTTTGCTAGGGGGGTTTGGGAGAGGATCGATCAAAGATGGAATATTAGAATATGAAAGGTGACAATACCATCTGGTGACTTATCCTTCATGCCACACTTTGGGAACTACGGACTGAGTGGAACAACAGAATCTTCAAGAGCGAAGCTCGTACTGAGGATAGGGATTTTCTTTTGTTGGTGAGATAGTGTCTCTTTGGGCTAAGCAACTTTGTGATGTGGGGAATTTTAACTCCTCTTTTTTTGTTGTTGGGGAGTTAGAGAGGTCCTTTCTCTTGGGCAGGTCTTCTGAGATAGGAGCTTTTGTGAGAGCTTTGAAGTTACTTGTACATCCTTTTCTCCTTTAATATACTTTTGTGGTACCATCCACTTTTCAAAAAAAAAGGGGGTCCTCCAAAGGAAACTTTAATTCATCTCAAACCCATGCTGCTTTGCACCGCATTCTTTGATATAACAAGGTGGGGCATTATCCAATATCAAACCCACTCATCCAAAAAAAAGGGTCTTCTCCCTATATCCAAGAGCCTCGCCCAAGGAGAAATGAATGCTATTCCCCATCTTTGATACAACAAAAAAAAAGGTCTTCTCCCTCTATCCAAAAGCTGGGACATTGTCTGACAATAGAACTTTGACACAAGGCTAATCATTTCATGAACATTACTTGCCTAGTTTGTTCAGAAAACCAAAATTGTGATTGTGCAACACATAGTCTGGCATTTCTTGATAATCAGAGGTGCAATAGTTATAAAGGAAACATTCAGACAAGGATCACGGAATTGGTTTGAAGTCTTTACTCCCTCCCCAAAAAAACTGTGTGATAGCACAAAAATGTAATGTTTCTTGACAACCAAAAGCTGTCAACATTATGAGAAAAACATAAGCTTTGCATGCAAGCTTTGTGGGATCAGATGGTTCCCGCATCAACAAGATCCAGTCCAATTTGTATAAGATCTAATGGGCCAAATTGGCCGATTTGGAGGAAAAGGTCAGTTCCTTTGAAAAAATAAGAAACTGGGAAAAGGGCTGGGTAATAATTATTATGCGCACGTCTGTAAACAACCATATAATGAGGGGCTTTATACAATTTTTCTATCCCTTTAACATATTCCATGCTCCCTGCCATTCAACCCTAAGTCGTCGTCGTCATCATCATCATCATCAAAACCTTATCCCAATTATTTGGGGTCGACTACATGAATCATGTTCCGTCAAAGATTTCTATCAAGTGTTATATTCATATTTAAACCCAAGAAACTAATGTCCTTCCTAATAACATCGCACCATCTCATTTTAGGCCTTCCCCGAACTCTTTTACTAGCATTCACTAAGATTCGGTCACATCTTTTAACCGGCGCTGAGTTAGGGCGACGAAGCACATGTCCAAATCACCTGAGTCTATTGTCTCTCATTTTACTATCAATTAGGGCTATCCCCAAGTCCTTACGAATGCGCTCATTCCTAATCTTATCTTTCTTAGTCTTGCCAAACATCCATCTCAGCATCTTCATCTCTGCTACACACATTTTGTGAATGTGTTCCTTTCGTACTGCCCAATACTCGGTACAATATAACAAAGCAGGTGGCACAGTCGTTCTATAAAACCTCCCTTTGAGTTTCACAGGTATACGATGATCACATAGGACTCCTAATGCATTTCTCCATCTTAACTAACCTGCCTTATTCCTATGTGCAACGTCGTCATAAATCTCCCCATTCTCTTGTATGATAGACCCTAAGTATTGAAAGCTACTACTCTTCGGAATGTTATGTCCATCAATTAGAACTATGTCTTCCTATACCACTCTCTCATTACTAAAATTATAATACATAAACTCTGACTTACTCCTACTAATTTGAAAACCTTTAGACTCCAGGGCAAGTCTCCAACGCTCTAACTTAGCATTTAAAGCATCAATACTCTCATCAATTAAGACAATATCATCGGCAAATAACATACACCAAGGAATATCATCATGCAACTGTTTTGTTACTGCATTCATAACTAAGACAAAGAGATACGGATTTAGTGCTGAACCTTGATGCAAACCTATAGAAGCTTAATATTCACCAGTCTCTCCAGCAATAGTTCAAACACTAATAATAGCAGTGTCGTACATATTCTTAACCAAATCAACATATCCATGAGAGACCCCTTTCTTTCTTAATGTCCACAAAATTAATTCTCTCGGTACTCGATCATACGCCTTCTCCAAATCAAGAAAAATCATATACAAGTCTTTTCTCATCTCTCTATACTTCTCCATTAACTGCCGTAGTAAGAAAATAACTTCTATAGTAGATCTATTCGGCATAAAATCAAACTAATTTTCCGATATAGTAGTCATACATCGGAGGCGTTTTTCGATTACTCTTTCCCAAAGTTTCATGGTATGACTCATAAGCTTAATTCCACGATAATTATTGCAACTTTGAATATCTCCTTTATTTTTATAGAAAGGAACTACAACACTTTTTCTCCAAACTTCTGGCATTCTCCGTACCTTTAAAATTTTATTGAAAAGTTTAGTTAGCCACTGAATATCAATGTCTCCTAGGCCTCTCCATACTTCAATAGGTATGTCATCTGATCCTAAGGTCTTGCCTACTTTCATTTTTCTTAAAGCATCCTCCACTTCTGGCGTAATCATTCAACCCTAAGTGCAAAAATGAAAAAAAAAAGTGAAGGAAGAGGAAAAGGAATTTGAGTCCAAGCACTTTGTACAGTTTCAGAAGGTTTTGGGTAGGAATTGGTGCCATGATCCTGGAACGTGAATTGGAGGCGAGCGATTTTAATCCAAATAAACCATTCTGTGTTGGAATCTGTCAACTCTGCCATCCATGTGCTTGATAATGAAAAGGCGCTGCAACTATGTAAAAGTAACCTCAGTGATTGTATCTTTATGAACGATCATTCAGGAAATACAGTTGACGGCAAATTGATGGAACAAGGCTTATGATGGAGATGAGGGCAATATGTACTCACACATGTTCCATGTTTTCGTAATGCCAAAGTGTAAAACTTCGATTAGTAGGCATGACAAAGCATGTAGACCATTGGCAAAAACCAATCTTGAAACACCGACAACACAAAAATTGAGAAAAACTGGATGACCATGTCAAACACAATACCAGAAAATTTTTATTAAAAATTTCAGAGATCCAAATGGATTGAGCCAGATCAGCTTATCTGACCAGATTTTGGCCTGATTGATCTGATCCTGCTTTGCTACTCCCTAATTCTTTGTCCAGATTGGTCAATCTAGTCACCCAAGACTATCTTTCTAGCCACTAGAGAGAGGTGGATAGCCATTGCTAGACATTTTACAGCCATCGCCATTGTAAAAGAGCTAGTAATGGCTAGGAGGGGCATTAGAGCTATAAAGAGCCCTCGTTTGGTCCCTCCAGCTCCATAGTTCGTCCCTCCCATTTTCTTTCACTCCTAGTCCTACTGATCCCCATTCCTATGGTGACAGGCAAAGGAACCCTGCAAAATCCTACATTGTTACCTGCTGTCGGTGAGTGTTCATTCCAGAACCTGTCAAGGAACATGCGGCTGAATCAATAAAGAAATTCCCAATGATTTGGTCAAATCTTCTTTGAGGTTTGCAGAGGCAACAGTTGCAACACTCGCAATCTACAGTCAGGAATTCACAGTGGAAGGTTTAACTAAGGTTTCTTTGCCTCAGGCATTAGTTGCTGTTAGTTGTGGATTCTGTTCTTTGTCTTTTTTAAAAATAATAGAGTCAGTGGGACATCATCCTGGATAATCGGAGCCAACAAAATGTAAGGCTACCTCAAACTTCAATGTTCACCATCTCTGCTTAAAATTGTACACTTCATCATCATTATTCAGCAAAGTTAGTCAATACAGATTAAGATAAGATCCACCTATCCATATTATTCTCAACCTCTTTCCCACACGTTGACTCAAAAATCGTGAATCTTAGTTGGAGCTCTTCCTTGAGGGCCCCACATCTATGGGGATCCATCTCTCTCTCTGTATGGTATTTTCCTTTTACTGCAAATGTTTATACATTAAGACCAAGTGCCCATACTTATTCTCCTATTAAAGTCGATATCAATGACGTGTCAGGTATTCATTTGTTGAGAACATTTGTCTACAGGTTCTTTCCATCCTTTATCATTGGAGGGGGTACGAACTTGGTATCTCAGTAGATTGTTGGAAGAGGGACATGAATTATCTATAATTACACTCCCTGTGGTAAATTTATCTTGAGTTATGAGGAACCTCTCCTATCCTACCTCGATGGCTTGATTGTACTACCTCTTTTTATTAGTCAATAAAATTGGTAATGCAATCCACAACAAACTCCTAGCTACAACTGAAATCAAAATCAGGTTACACAGCAACATATCATTTTAGGAATAAAATAAATGCCAAAAATCTTAGGAAACCAAAGAATACTATAACCAGAAGTAATTAAACATTCATGACTTCATAATAAACTTGCATCAACAAGCAATCATCTTTCTTGAGGTTTGCCTAAATGTGAATCATCTAGACCTATCAACAATATTTAGTCACTCAAACCTCACCCAGGCACTGTGATGGTAACATAATCAACCACAAAAAATTGTTTATTCCCTTCGTCTATGAACTTTGAACAAATCCCTGGTTTCGCCTATCTCAAACATTGGCATCATTTAATGGATAAATAGTCCTACTCATATACACTGTCTACTGTTGCCATTGGGACTCAAAACATTGTAGACATCTGTCTCTTTGTATAGGGCAAAAAACAAAGGAAGAGAAGAATGTGAATGCACTCCAAAATCAAGAAATTCATAACCTAATCTTTCTTGTGGGTCCTTAAATAACTGTAGATTCTTGCACTAACATTGACGGAAAGGAGGACAGGTGGTCAGTAGGGATGCTTTATGGATGAAAAAATGATGATTGACAGAATGACAGATGATAGTGAACTTTGAACATGTAGCATTTGAATTTTTTTTAATAATCAGTATTCGTGCAAGCAATCCATAGCATAATATTGTCCACCAACACTCAATATTTATCTCCATCGGTATAATTCCCCATACAGTCCTATCTTCTCATATCCGTCAACAGCTCCTTCAGCACATCGGCATGTCCCATTTCGTCGCCATATATTTAACTCTTTGTCAAAACTACCCATTTCCTCTCACGGTGAACATCAGAAAAAATTCCAGTTCGCTTGGGGATCCAACTATTCCCAGTTCTCATGTGCACATGGCAACTTCTTTCCCTAACATTTCAGACGCATACGTCACGGGTTGTTCGATCAAAAGAAAGCCTTCCTTTCAAAGAAAGACAGGGTACAATTTCAATTAACTCCAATATCCCCAACTGGATTTGGGGATTTCAAACATGTACCAGATATGGGGCGTTCCAACGACTAAAATTGGAAATGACTATAAGATGCGGTAAAAGAACGACATGGATCAGTAGATTCTAAAAAAAGAATCATTTTTGGGGAAAACCAATTCTCCAAACACCTGATTCAAGGTATCCAACAAGCAGGATTTTAAAGACATCGACAGATCAGCAGTCACGACTTCGTGATCAGGCGACAGAGAGGGTTGGGGCTTCCCGACTGACCTAGGCATTGGCCGTGGAATGGACGAGGGGGATGCCTCCCTGCTGCTTCTGCTTCTGCCTGAGCTTCTCTTCCCGCTCGCGGATCTTCTGCATCTGGAGCATCCTCTCCATGACGAGCTCGTACTCGCACTTCTCGTAGGCGTGGCGCTCGTTCTCGCACTTCCAGGGGAGGAAGAACTCGGCGGAGCGGCACTTGTTGAGGGGGATCAGCAGGTGGGCGCACTGGTCCCGGTAGGGAATGGGGACCCTCGCCTCCACCATCTCCTCCTGCGTCGCAATCATCGGCTTCGACGAGCCCAGCTTCACCTCCTCCGGCACCTCCGCCATGGCGCCTTCCACCAGCCCCTCCCCTCTCTCGCCCCCCTCCCTCTCTCTCTCTAACACTTCTTCTCTTGGTTTCCCCTTCGCTGCTGCCGCCTCCTTTCAGAGTTTGTCCAACTGCGATTTTGTATGCCGCCGTTCGGGAGAAAGTCTACAGATCAGAGGGATGGAATGGGTGGTCTCCTAAAAATCTGATGCGATCTAATAGGATCTAACGGTTCTCGTTCGTCCAGTTGGATAAATATAGCACGAGGATGATTTATGAAGATAGAGGATTTTTTTTCTTTTTACGGCGATCTGATGAAATGTTTGAGTTGATCGACTCACAGATGTACTCTATTAGCTTAGTTTAGATGAAGTTAAAAAATATCCTAATCATTATCATGAATATTAATAAGTATTTGTGAACTCCACTATATCCAAGCAAATAACAAGTTTTGAGAGTGCTTGTTTGTTTCATTTGAAAACACCGTTCAACTTTACATTTGTTTAGTTTTTCAAATTTTTCTAGTCATTTATTTTATTATAAAAAAGTGTAAATAGAATTACAAGATCCCACGTGATACGAGATTCTCTTGTTTTGATTTAAGGTTCGTATATATTAAGGGCCCCTTTGAAAACCTGTTAGGGTGGACTTATTCGACCAACAAGGTCGAATAAGCCCGGTTAAGAGATTGGGTGTGAGGGGGGAGGCGGCCCGCCCCACGAAGCGGCCGACCGCCCCCCGACAAATCGGTTATCAAACCGGGCCTAAGAGAAAAAAATAAGTTGAAATCACGACTGACCAACAAAAATATTATTTTATTTTATGGACGTCTAAATAAGATAGTTTCATTTTAAAAGTCAAGAAATACTTCAATTTTAAACGGGTGATTCAAAAATTAGAGAATTACCTCAAAAACAACATCTAAATGATTTTTCAAATCATTTTCTCTCTAGATGAACAAGACCTATGAATGGGCCTTGTAATGATTGAGAAATGACCACCCAAATCACGATCCACACCTTTAGGCCCTCTTTGATTGGAGAATAAGGTGGTATACCCCATCATTATTCATCCTATCTGATTTGGTTGCACATATAAGGTATTCCGATAAAAAGGTGGGTTAAGGGCCAAAAAGGTGGGTTAATGATGTGGGACGGACACGCAACTCGACTCCAATTGGATATACGACCCTTGAACTCTCAGCAAGCTCGCGATCGTCCCTAACGAGGGAAGCGTACGGACGTGCACGGTTGAGAAACCGACAGTGAACTAGGGTGGTCAACTCACAAATTCGTACCCGGATCGGGTCACGGGACGGCCTCGCTCTCTCTCGCAGCAGCGGTGAAATAAATATATCGAGCTAACGGCCCTAACACATGCTCTCTAGCAGCGGCATAAATAAGTATATACGAATAAAGCAAATGCCGGGTAAAGGAGCGAACACGATACCTCCACGTGCCTGGCATGGGGAAGACGACCCCGGCCGATCTCGTACTCCCGGAACAGTAAGTAATTAAATTGCAGCAATGAATATGAATGCCCACTCCACGCAGGGAGATAAAGGTCGACACAATGGGACCCGGGAGTAGCGGGTTCGGGTTGACAGGCAGCTTCTTGTGTAGCTTCGGCGGCACGGGTACTCATGACCGTGGGGCCCACGTGCTGGTCAGTGGGGTCGCGTGGGACCGGGGTGGCACCAGTGTGGTGGGGAAGCCCGGAGGGGCGCTCCCTGGGAAGGCGGCGCGCTGATTCGCCGGCCGGAGGCCGGGCGGCTCCGTTCTTCACTCGTCGGAGTTGCTGCCCACGGATCTGAACTGTTGTTTCAGACCCGCGCGTCCCGACGAAATCCGCTGATGTGGTCACTCCCAACGTCGGATCGACGCACAAGAGGTACCGATGGAAAGCTGACTTGAAATCCTTCGATCTATGGCTGGATAAAGAAATTTGAATTTCCTGTTGATGGCCTTTGTCGAATATTCAAGCTGCTGGTTCACAGGATCCGAAATCTCAAGATAGAAGTACTTTTTCCTGAGAGTTGGCATTGACCGCGATGTAGACCTTCGATTCAGCCTTTGACACCTTCATAAAAGTTGTAGAGACCGAAGAGAGGAAAACAGAGATATATCTTATGAAAGGTTTGGTGGAGATTTGACTGGGGAAAAGTATTTTATAGTATCGGGTGGTCGGATCTGGATAGCAGAAACGGAACTGAATTTGGGGAAAAGACACAATTTCTAAAAATAGGTAGAGGGCTTTTGAAATTCGAAGAAAATTTTTGGAGGATGGGGATGGTGGAAAGAACCTCCAGTAAAATTGGGGGTTCCAAAAAAAATCAATAAGATGATCAAAAGGGCCAAACTAAGGGCTGTTGTTACATAGGATTGAGAACTGGCAGATCTGGAGGATGGAGATGCACGAAAAGGGAAAAATGGCAAACGGGGCTAGAATTTTTTTTTCAATTTTTTTGGGATGTGGTGATGATCCCTAAAATTCACCATGAAAATCTCATCTCCATATGATGTTAGAGTTGGGAGCTAAAATTTCCGGAGTGAATCTCTATCCAATAAAATAGAACATGGACAACACTTCGGATCTTGCTTCGCGGTGACTCGATGGCGGCACGAACGGCGGCGGCAGAGATAGAAATCAGAGGTGGAGGGGCTGAGGTAGAAGGGTTCTACACCCTGAAGATTGGAGGATCCAGAGGGAAACCAGAGGGAGAGAGGAGGGGGGCGCAAATTTGCTCCAATGCACACAATTTTTTTCTTCTCATTAATTCACACAAATGGAAATTACATGCCCTATATAATAAATAAAAAATGACCACTTATGCCCTCAGATCTAGGGTTGGGAGGGGTATACAAGGTATAGAACTAAATAGTTCTAATAGTAATTTTTTTCAAAAATTAAAATTGGACCAAAAATGGGGGGTGCCCCCTTGACTAGGTAGGTAAGATAGGTGGCATCTTTGAATTCTTTAACCACTTGTCTCTCATGTGTCCAATTGACCTTCTAGATGCCACATAGGATTTTGACCAGCCTCACATGGACCCATATAGCTTATGTGGACCAATGGGGAAGGAGTGAGGGCCCCCTTGCTGGACCTACGGATATTTTGCAGATAAACCCACCAAGACTTACAATTGTGTACCCATATAACATAAGGGTATACATACAAATATAAAAGGACATAAATGTAAACAAAATGTGAGCGGTCTTGCTTCGATGTCCCCATCAGTTAAGCATATTCTAGCAAAAGGGTGGAATAAGTTAACTCGGATACAATCAAAGTAATATTATTTATTTTTTAGTACACCCTAACCCGGGTTATGATATCCCCCTTAACCTATTCTCCAATCAAAGAGGGTCAAAGATTTGTTTGATTGGGAAGGAGAGAGCGCCGTTGGAGGAGGACCTACAACCACTAAGGAAGAGTTAGAAGAAGCCATGGGAGTTATCTCAAGAGCCAACCCTCCAACGGTCAAGTCAGACAGCTGTGGAAGAAGGTGACGAGCACTCGGGAGAGCGCGAGAAGGAGACCGAAGTGAAAGAGTGAGGGTTTGAGAGGGTTAGGTCGTGTACCTCCTGACCATTGGGTCAGGGTCCTAGTTATACCATCGCCGACGGTTGACTATTGGGTTGTCGTGTTGCGGCTGGGGGAGACATGAGTCGTCCAACTCGCGTGCCTTATGAGGTAGGGACTAGGGAGGCATGGGCGTTGACTCGTCGTCTCTTCGTCGGAGGAACAACTCCGCCGTTAATGCGGCATGGCTCGCCGAAGGGGGGCGTGAGACTGCTCTACTAGGGAGCGTGGTGTGGGCGGCATCCTCCCTTCCCGTCGCCAGACTGGGGCGTCATCCCCCATTAATGCACTATCGGGGACGTGCATCGTGGCCACTGAGAGAGAAGCCGCACACGGGTACGGGGCCTGCGCTAGGCCTAGACCGAAGTAGAGAGCGCGTTGGGCCGACGCGTGGGGTAACGAGCCCAAAGCGTTGGGCCGACATGGTGGGCTAAACAGATGGGACCTAAGGGCTATGGAGGTCATTGGGTGTCCCAGTTCTTGAACCGTCACATCGGTGCTAGTGGGGCTGTGGGTGGGATAGCTTCATAACTCGTCACAGGGCTCGAGGTCTGCACGCCTGTGCTAGCCAGTGGGGGGTCTCCTCGTATTCCCCAGGGGAGCCCTCTTACTGTTCTAAGTAGGGGCTTCCAAGGGTTGCAGGGTCAATAGAGGCCCCGACAGTTCTTCAGGGGGTTTCTGCTGGCTGGAGGGATGGCGAGCTAAGCACACGAGTCTTCTTCTAGTGCGGAAGAGGGGTCGCCCAAGTGTCCGCTCCTTAGAGAGAAGCCTTTGCCCAGGGCGAGCTCGTCACAAGGCGTGAAGGAAATAGAAGACTATGCTGCATTCCAAAGGGCTACTTAGTAGGACAGGCGGCCTTGTACAAAGTCCATCGGTTATACGCCTTGATGGGGGTGCTTAGCATTACCCTTGATTTGTATGGGCATAAGTTCGATGACTAGGTCCGCCCTTTGTATTTGATGCGGGACGGACGCGAATCTGAGACTCTAGCTCGCGGACGTCCCTAAGTGAGGGAAGCATGCGGATGTGTGCGGTTGAGAAACTGGCAATGAGTCGAGGGTATCGGCTTTTCTGCGTGCTCGGATCGAGTCACGGGACGGGTTCCACTCACTCACTCTCGCAGTGGTGACAAAATTGATATAATGAGCTAATTAACCTATCACTCATGCAGCGGCATATAAAAATATATATGAGTAAAGTAAATGTCAAAGAGGGGAGCGGAAACAATACCTCCATGCTCCGGGCGTGGGGAAGTCGACCCCGGCCGAAACTCGTACTCCCGGTATACAATAAATAAATAATTACAACAGTGAATTTAATTGCCCACTCCACGCAGGGAGGTAAAGGGCTACAATGGGAACTAGGAGTAGCGAACTCGGGTTGACGGGCAGCAAGCTGGAAGGGCTTTCGGGCCGGAGACGGGCTGCTGGTCCGACTCGGTACTATTCTAACTCGATTCAGCAACTCAGTTCAGCCCACTGGATAGCAAGCGAACTCGGCTGCTGGGACGGCGGCTTCCGGTCACCTTCTGGCCGCGGCGGTTGGCTGGGACACTACTGGGGGGTTGCCAATCGATCTCTGGGAGCGGCGGTCGCCGAAGCTATCCCGGCGTATTTTTGCTGGAATTACCCGGTGACTACTTTGCTGGCCTGTTCTCGAATCAGAAATGCGCGTCTCCACGAAAAGAATTGTTGCGCCCAGATCCGGCGTCGGATCGAGCCAAAATTGGTACCGATAGATAAATGACTCAAAGAGCTACAACATATAATTATTTTAGATCCATCCAATAGACGGATTAGAAATGAAAATGACTGTTCCCCATGTTTTTTTACTGACTCGGATTACAGACAATCAGGACAGAACAGGATCTGCCTGAGACTGAATTTTGACCGACCTAAAAATGATGGATCTAGACTCTGGAAAAATTATGGGTGGACAAGAGGGATGTGAGGAACACGTATGATTTTTTTTGGGAAATTTTTAGAGAAGACTAAGTGGGCGGGAAAAATACAACAACATGACACTGTCCCGCAAATCTGTAAACTGACAGATTGTTGGGGGGGAACTTAATTACGGGAAAAATACTAAACGAAGGCGAAATGACACGAAAATTGAACTGGGGATGGGGAATGATAAGTGGAACAAACCCTAAAAATTGGAGCTCGAAAAGATCTCCTGATTTAGAGATAAAATTTGGGCTTCAAGCTTCTATCCAGAGGTGGACAGAACTCCGACGTGGCGGCGGCGGTGGTGCGATGGCGGCTCGATGGTGGCGGCGGCGGCGGTGCTGAGCTTCTCACTCATAGAGGGGAGAATTGAGAGGCTTCACACCTCTAAAATTCGGAGCTTTCACAGCTCCAAGGGGGAGAGAGGAGAGAGAGAGGGGGCGCCGCCATCGAGGAAAATACAAGGGTTATATAGAAATGTATAAAAGACATAAAGTATCTCTAGATCTAGGGTTAGGGAGGGACAAATAGGGTATGTGATAATTAATCCCCTATGTGGTCAAATGACCAAATTAAATAAAATACAACATGAATAAACTATATTAAAGGGGGGCACCCCCTTGACTAAGGGATAGTCCACTTTGAATTTTCCTATTCTTGTCCCCCCGTGGTCCAAGTCCAATCTTGGACTTTGAACTAGCCCCACATGGGCCCTAGATCCTAGGTGAACCAATGGGAAATAAGGTGGGGGCCCCTGCTGGACCTACTGGCATTATACATAGAAACCCAAAGGCCTTTTTGTAAAGAAACTCAAAGATTTCTAATGACTAACCCATTGGCTTATAATGCCTTACAATTGCAAACCCAATTAGCCAAAGATATAAATGTAAACAAAAGGATATAAATACAAAAATAAAATGTTAGTGCTCGGTGTTGATTCCCATCAGTATTCCCCTCCAAAAAGTAATGAATGGTTTTCCTCATTTTCTCTCCTTCATGCGTCTGTGGTCATCGCGCTCTTTGTGTTTCTCTTGCATTTTGCCTTGGTGAGCTGAGGGCGCCATCCTGCAAGAGTCGCGAGAGAATAGAGGGTGAAGTCCATGGGCTATATAGGTCTCGACGTTCGTCGAGACCTGTTAGCACCAGGCGGGTCAACAGATGCAACCTCTCCGAATGCTGGTGAGTAGCACTGGTCCACAGTCCCGAGTTGGATTGGGTGGAACTTCTCCTAGCTCGACCAGGTGGCTCAATGGTCCATGGTTGACGGGTGTAGCCATTAACGGATGGAACCTCTATGAGCACCCGCGAGAGGCACTTGGTCCAAGGTATTGTTCAAGATCGGGGGGGATCGTCTCCGAACTCAACCAGGTGGCACAATGGTCCATGGTCGAAAGCGTAGCCAATAGTCTACTATACCGGTGGGGCTAGTTGGTCATTTCTCCCGGGGGAGCTGACTAGTCAGCCCTCCGTTATGGGGCTTGTCGGCCTGACTCTTGGAGAGCGGCGCAGTTGGACAACTAACGGACGTACGTCGAGAAGGCAAGAGTTTCGAGGGGGTGGAATGTCCTTCCCTCATGAAGAGGAGGAGAATAGTAAGCCCGACCTCAGGAGGTACGAAGATACCACCTGCTAGTTTCGAGGGAGCTAGGTAGTCAGTCTTCCCCAGAGGGGGCCGACTAGTGATGCGGGACGGACACGGGAGACGACACTATTAGGTGCCACTCTCGGACTCTAGATGAAGACGCGACCAGCAGCACACACCAGGGAGACACTAAGCCCGACACTACGAGCTCCTAGTGGCAAACGTCGCTAACAGAAGTGGAAGCTCACTCGTCGTCCCAAGCGAGGGAAAGCGCGGACCGTGCGCGGTTAAGGAACCGGCGGAGGTCAAGGGTAGTCCGACTCAACTTCCGGACTCGGATCGAGTCGCGGGACGGGTCACACTCACTCTCACAGCGGTGACATGGACACACGGGCTAGTACCTACACTCTCGGCAGCGGCAAAAGACCGTATACTAGCTAAGCAATGTATTGCCAAGGAGTTAAGACCTTTACCTCCACGCACCCGGCGTGGCGAAGACAACCCCGGCCGAATCACGGACTCCTGGTTAAACAATATCACAGCAATACAAAGATTTGACCCACTCCACGCAGGGAGGTAAAAGGTCACATGGGGAGCCCAGGAATCACACAACTCGGGTTGACGGGCAGCATCTTGATGTCGCCCGGCGGTGCCGAACTCCGCGTTTTCGTATTTTCCGAACGGCGGGTTCTGCGGGCCCGCGGGACCCACGGATGGCGCTGTCCTCCGGATCTGTGGGGGTGGGACCCACTATGATGGTGACCCCTGGTGGCGCGCCTCCACGGACGGCGGTCGGCCGAGAACACCAATCGGGGGTCGATCGGTCCCGATCTCCAAGCTTTGAAGTTGCTGTCCACGAGCTGAGGTTGCTGTTTTAGCAGCGCGCGCTCCGGCGAAAACGGCCGCTGCGATCAGCCCCGTCGTCAGAATGCGATGAAACCAGCGCCGTTGGAAAGAGGATTCAAAATACTTCAACCTAGGGCCAGTGTAATCTTCTGAACCTCTGCGGACCTGGGCTTTAACTATTTTTCAATCCTCTGTTGCACAGCCCCCGAAATATCAGATCAGCATATGAGTTTCTTGTAAATGGCCGTTGACCGCCTACTTGTCGTTAGAATCAGGCTTTGAGCTCTTCTTAAAAGTTGTAGGGAATCAAACCACGAAACTGGGACAATTTTTGGAATTAGATTTGGAGGTGGTGGCGATTTGATATGATTTTTGGAGTGACTGGTGGTCGGATCTGGGAACAGGTGGACAGAACTGTAGATGGGGCTGAGAACGATTTTTAGAAAATATGAAATGGACGAACCAAAAATTAAGAAAAATTGTGGATAAGGGGTGGATGGGTGGAACCTCCAGTAAAATTGGGAGAACTAAAATAAATCAAAAAGTGAACCTAAGACATGAAACTTAGGGCGGGGATGAATCTGGACAGAACTCTGGCAGAACAGAAATGGAAGAGTGGACGAAAATCAAAAAATATGAAACGGGATCTGAATGGCAAACCAAAATTTGTGGAATGTCCTTGACACCTATGGAACATCCACTAAAATTCCCAGATCTATCTGGGCTCGGGGCTGAGACAGGAAATTTGTGGAAGCCTCTATGATACTGCACGGGCAGAACTCCGTTGATGACGAAGGCGGTGCGGTGGCGGCTCGTGGCGGCGGCGGCGATCGTCGGAACTGATAAAGGAGGCTTCACACCTCAGAATGGAAGCCTTCACAGCATCCAAGGGGGAGAGGGAGGGGAGAGGAGGGGGGTGCACCAGCCCTTTACTCTTGAATTTGTGTGAATCAAATGGCATTAATTCATGAAAATAGGAAAATACAAGCATATATAGGTCACCCATCTAATCCATCCTCCACCGTTGGATCCAGGGGTTAGGGATGGATGGCTAGGATGAAGTTTGAACAAAATACAATAAAAATATTAAACAAATGGGGAGGGGGGGCGCACCTTGACCAAGGGGGGGGGGGGGACATGGTAGGTGGGTTTGGTTGGAAATGTTGACCATTTTGGTCCCTTGTCCCCCATGTGGACAATTGACTAGTCAAGGCTTCTAGATGTCCACCTTGGATGTTGACCAACCCCACAAGGCTGATATGGACCAATGGGAGGGGGCCTGGGGGTCCCATGGGGCCCAGGGGTCCCATTTTACAAATAAGCCCCTCGTACACTCATAATTGCAAATCGTATAAAATGAAATAAACACACCTTACACACAAATAAAGTCTAATTAAATATGAAAAATGGGGAGGCTCAAGGCGGAGTCTCCAGGCTGTCTCCGAGCCAGATGGATGCTAAGGTGGCTCGAGTCGTGCTCCGTGTGCGGTACCGGTGGCTCGGCGTGTCGCACCGCTCAACTGCTCGGGTGTCCGCACCAATTCTCCCCGGGTGGGAGAAACTCGACCCCGTCGAGTAAGGGTCGGCATGGCTCCTATATCGCTCCAGAAGGTCCGGATCGATCTACTGCAACTCGCCATGTGTGATCCATGTGTCCTCAATAGCGGGCCGTCCTCTCCATCGCATTAGGTAGCGCGGGTAAGATCCACTCCTGGTAACTGTCACTTGCTCATCCAGTATACGATCTATATGCTCACGCTGCCGTGAAAAAGGGGCTGGAGGTGGAAGTGGACACTCAGGTGTGGGATCACTCTCAAGGGGAGGAGATGGCTCAAAATGCTCACTAGGGATCACCGCTGGGTCCCTATATACAACAAGATCCGATACATTGAAGGTAGAGCTTATACCATATTCCTCGGGCAAGTCCACAACATACGTATTGGATCCAACGCGTTTCAACACTCTAAAGGGACCGACTCCACGAGCTTGCAACTTCTTAACGGTTCCAGAGGGAAACCGTTCAGGTCTTACCCTGATCATGATGTATTCGCCCTCCTGGAACTCTCGGTGGTGTCGGTGGACATCGGCTAACTCTTTGTACCGTGCATTGCTGGCCTCAACTGTGACGACGGACATCGTCATGCAGACTCCTAACATGATTAGCAAAAGAAAAGAAACACAGGATGCACACACGACCTAACATGCTTAGCAAAAGAAAAGAAACACACGGATGCACACACGACCCTAAACAACCCTATAGTTAGTAAAACCCAATCATATGCAAGGTGGTCCAGGACATCCGAATGTGTGCCATGCATGCATTTGACATAACCGGAGGTTAATGTCATGGTGGACTCCTAGACATCCTACGATGCACCAACCATGGACATGGGGTTCGGATGTGGGAAGTCCGGGAGGTTTGGGTGGTTGAGGTGGGTCGGGTGTCTCTCGCCCGTGAACGGAATCGGTGGGTGCCGATGGCCCGGTGTGGACACCAAAAAAAAGAGAGAAAGAAAAAGAAAAGAGAGAGAAAGAAAAAGAAAAGAAAAGAAAAGGAAGAAGAAAAAAGAAGAAGAAAAAGAAAAGAAGGAAGGGAAGAAAGAAAGGAGAAAATAAAATAAATAATAAAAAAAATAAATAAATAAAAAAAAGAAAGGAATAGAAATAATAATAATAATAATATATATTAAAATAAAAAGGGAGGGTGGCCCACTCTCTTTCTCTCTCGTTCTTTCCCATTTTTTTTTCTCTCATCCGGTGTACCCGTATGCCCCTCTAACCGGTGCACTAGTCAGAGCCTCCACCCGACACGCTTCTAGCTTCTTCTGCCCAGTGCACTCCCATGGCCTCTCATCGGGTGCACTCCTGCCACCTCTGCCCGGTACTCCTATTGTGTGCCGGATAACACCCAAAAAGTTGTGCCGGATGACACACCTCCGCCTGTGCCGGACAACATCCACCGCTCCTCCCTTCCACCGCCACACTCCCTCCACCCGGCACACCACTGTGCCGGATGGCGTCTACTGTGCCAAGTCAACCTCCACCGCACCGCTTGACAGCCCATTATCAGATACCATCTCATCTGTCCAGCACCCCCATCGGATGATGCTCACGATCCCTCCACCGGATCACTCCCATTTCATCCCATCTCATTCTTCTCCTCTTCCCATTTCCTGCGTTGTTGTTGCTGATTTCCCTCTCCTTCCACCGCAATTGATGCCCTTCCTCATTCCCCTCTCCCGCTGCCTGATCTCCATCTTTGTAGAATCCCTAGTTGCCGAGGCAAGTTGCCGCTACAAAGCTTGTGACGGGAGAAACAAACAAGGAGGTAACCTGGGTTCAGCATCGTGAAGGTTGGTAACGTGGTATTTATCATCTTAGCTGGAAAGATATGCACCAGTAGCACCGGTGAACAATCTCTTGATGCAAAGACATACTTAATGTTGGATACTCTGTTTGCTGAAGATATGGCTTTGGCAAATTCCTACGGGCTGCCATTGCTTTGCTATTTACAAGTAGCTTATGCTTTCAAAGTATTCTATAAAGGAGTGACATGTGAAAAGACTAAGGGCATATCCCGGCAACAATTTCATTGGGTTAATATTGGGGCCTGCAAGTAATACCCATAAACGGCCGAAAGTAGAAGCTGGTGCTAAAGTACGAGTTTATGGAGCTAAACCAGACACAAAAGAGAAGTGTGAAAGTACTCTTCATTAGTAATACACAGAGTGAAAAAAAAAAAGCACAAGCTGTTGAGGGAATTGACAAGTAAGTGTCGAGCAAGCTCTGTGGGCGCCATCGTGTACAAATGCTCCTCACATATACTTGGTTCTTGCTGGCTGGGTAATAGAAAATGGACGGCAAGAGGCATCAAGGAAGCCTGGTACAAAGTATCGCCAGGATGCTCATTATCCGGCAGAGTGTCCATCCGGCAAAGAGCAACCATCTCATTCGGCAATGGCCTCTCCCATCCGGCAGCGTCTGCCCATCAGCCAGCACGTGAATGAGCCGGTGGGGTCTCTCTGCACCCGTTGGCAACTCTTCCCTACGGCGACGGTCACCCTCATCCGGCGCGGCCACTGTTCACCATCGGGCACACCCGCGAGCGCCCTCACCGGCACACCCGCGACCAGCTCCGCCCCGGCACGCACCCGCGAGCGCCCTCGCCGGCGCTCCCACGAGCGCCTTCACCGGCACACCCGCGAGCGCCCTCACCGGCACACTGGCGACCAGCTCCGCCCCGGCACGCACCCGCGAGCGCCCTCGCCGGCACACCCGCGAGCGCCTTCACCGGCACACCTCCAACCACCTCACCGGCACGCCACCGCACCGACTCCACGGCACACATCCACTGTGCCGGGTAACACCCCAAAAGCTGTGCCGGATGGCACACCTCTGCCGCCGTCGAATGCCCACTCTCCCTGGCCCTTCTTCTCCCTGGACGCCCCCGCTGAGGTGGTGGAGTCCGGCACAAGGAACGACTGGTGGGGAATCCTTCTCCGCAGTCCATGTCTCGAGTTGCAGAGGAGAGCCAGAACCCCAACGTTGCCTGGTTCCGCGCTTCTAGTCGCTTTAAAAGTCCCATGGTTCAGCTTCATAAAGAAATGCTTCATTTCTCTGACTTCATCTCACCAACTTCTGAGGAGCAAGCATCACGTGATGCAGCCGTGCAACGTGTTTCCGAGACTATCAAATATATCTGGCCCCATTGCAGTGCCAAAGTGTTTGGGTCGTTCGGGACAGGACTCTATTTGCCAACCAGTGATATTGATGTTGTAATCTTGGATTCAAAAGTGAAAACTCCACAAATGGGCCTCACTGCTCTTGATCGGGCAATATCCCAAAGAGGTATCGCTAAAAAGATACAGAGTGGACCTGCCGCTGCTGACTTTATCAAGGATGTTGTCATGAAGATGCCTCCTTTAAGGCCCCTGTGTTTGGCTTTAAAAGTGTTCTTGCAGCAGAGAGAACTAAATGAGGTCTTGTTGGGGGGGGGGGGGGGGGAATTAGTTCGTATGCTCTTATAGTAATGCTAATAGCACATCTGCAGATGCATCGGGGAGGACAACTACCATGTGGAATCGGATGATCTTTTGGGTCCAAAAATTTGATGACTATCCTGCTGGTGAGCCAATTGATGATGGGCATGTGTGCTTTGATGTACCTAAACTTTACACACATGTAGAGCATGGTTTATCTTCGGGGACCAACAGTTTTATTGATGCAAACATGGTCAATTCAAGTGAGCCAGATCTCATAGATGAATTAGTTGCATACTTTGATGCCATAGAAAACATGCAATCCTCTGATGTGGACTTGAAGTATGAAACTGAGGCATCAGACCAGTCTAGTATTGCTCTAGTAAACGTTGTAAACGAACACAATGTGCAAGCGCATCAAACATCTCCACAGCCAATAGACATGGAGGGTGGCAGCAGTTCATCATCAGTGGCACCGAATGATGACAAGCAATCAAGTCTCAAAAGTGTGGGCATTCATGGTAAATCAGGGACCCACTATGATGATAGCTGGGATAAGTCATTCACAAAATGACTTGTGAGCATGTTGGGTGCAATTTCTCCTCCTCCTGCATATGCTGTAGAATACTCATTGAAGCAAGCAAAGTCAATGGAGGATTATGCGACAGGACACTCATCTATCCCAATACATGTTGCTGCTGGAATGATCCAGATACATGGTGCGACAATGTCGGCAACTAGAAAGAACTGGTCCATGCTGAAGAACAGAGATGCAAGTTTCCTCCTCCGGTGGCCCATCGAACATGAATATCCGGTGGCCTCTCATGCTAGCATACCCGGTGGGAATTTTTGTTAAACCGTGGCAGCATGCACTCTCTTGCCTGGCGGCAGCGACAGGCCCTCCACCGGCACACGTCATGTGTGCTCCACCGGCACACTTGCTGCTCATTTTGGCCGGCACACCCCAGGTGGCCTCTGGCCGGCACACCTACAAAAGCCCCCAACCGGTGCACTCTTGGCATCCTCCATCCGGCACGCTTCTAACATCCCCTGCCCGGTGTAGTCCAAACACCCTCAAGTGCCCTAGCGGCACACCCTCTTGTGCCCTTCAACGGCACACCTCTTTAGTCTTCCACGGCACACTTATCTCGTGCCCTTCAACGGCACGCTTTTTCAGCCTTCCAACGGCACACTTCTTGGGTCTTCAACGACACACTATGAAGTGCCTTCCACGGCACACTTTCTCGTGCCCTTCAACGGCACGCTTTTTCAGCCTTCCAACGGCACACTTCTTGGGTCTTCAACGACACACTATGAAGTGCCTTCCACGGCACACGTTTTGTGCCCTTCGACGGCACACTATGGAAGTGCCTTCCACGGCACACTTTCTATGCCCTTCAACAGCACGCTATGGAGTACCTTCCACGGCACGCCCATCCTGGGCTCCAGCGACACACCCCAAGAGGTTTTCAGCGGCACGCTCCTCAAGGGCTTCGACGGCACGCTGTTTTCCCCCTTCAACGGCACGCTTGGGCAAGCTTCAGCGACACGCCTTTTGCCCTCCTCAGCGACACACTTTGCCAGCCCGCCAGCGGCACAGCGTGAAGCCTTTTCAACGGCCGCACGACGTGCTGCCCATGCCCTAGAGATCCTTGGCGCGCAGTGGGCTGTCTGACGTGTCAACCGGAGATGGAGGAACGCAGGCTACCTCCTGCCACCGAGGACGGAGAAAGTCAAATCCCCATTCAGTGCCCGTCACTTCCCACCTTTGACGTTCGTGTTCGAAAGCTCCCGCCACTGGGAGTATAAAAACCCCCTCTTCTTCGACGTATGGGGGAGGAGGAGGGGAGACGGAGGACGCACCCACAGAGACGAACTGCCACCGAGAGAAGAGAGAAGAGGAAGAAGAAGCTGCTCCGACGTTGGAGGCTTCCCGGAGGCCAGAGAAAAGAGAGAGAGTAAGAGAAAGAGAGAGAGAGGGAGGGTCGGTGTAGCGGGGGAGTGGGGAAGAGCAGGGAGCCGTCGCCTCTGCTTGACCCCAGCTCCCCTCCTATGTCCTCTCTATGTTCTTCCTTTTCTTGTTCTCCCCTCTTCTGTGGCTTCGGCCTCAATGTATGCCGCAATGTGTATGGCCGATCACGGTCATCTTTCTTTATGAATGAAAGTCTACAGCCCCTTTCTTTTGGGTCTTTCCCAACCTCTCCCGAGCTATCCTACTACATGGGATGTTGTTCGTTTTCTTCTCTTCTCCGGTATTTTTGGGGTCTCCGTGGCGACGTGGTTCCTCCCGTATGATCCTCGGTTTCAAGGGTTCTTTACCCTTTTCTACGGGCATCAGCCATACCCATTTGCTTGGAGGGAGGGGGGGGGCCCTCCTTTTCCTCTTGAACACTCCGTTACCAGCAGCCCCCTCGTGGCCTTCAACACTCCTCCTCTTCTTGAACACCCAATAACCAATAGTCCACTCTCGGCTTTCCTCCATTGGTGTGCCCTTGACTCCCCTTTACCGATGCCCCTCAAACCCCTCTTTCTTTTAGCCGGTACATCCTTGGCCCTTCCCCGGTACGTCTTGGGCAGCCTTCGCCGACGCGGCCCAAATGGCCTTCCCCGGCACGCCCTTTTCAATCTTCAGCGGCACACTTTCTCGGCCATTGGCCGGTACACCCTATGGTGGTCTTTAGCGGTACGCTTGGCCCTGTCCTTGGCCGGTACACCTTGGCTGAGTCCCAGTCCCCTTTGTCCAATCCCAGGGGCCTTCGGCCCGCTGTTCCCTCCGCGTTTTCCGAGGTTCTATAAAGGTGTTGCTGCCCTCAGGTGCCCACCTCTAGTTGTTGGGTTCCGCCACTCCATGTGGGCGCGTTCCCTGTATCTCCCTTACGCCCCGGGTCAAGGGGAGATGCTGCCGAAATTTTGTCAGAAGATAACAACACATCAAAGAAGGCAAAAGGAAGCAACAAACGAACAAAACGATCAATGATAAAGCTCTCCAACTAATTAAGCCATTGCCGGCACCATGACAAGAGCTGGACCGATTGATAGCCCGGCCGACCGAACTTCCGATTTGCGGCAGAAGAGACTGAACAGAACAAAGCCAAGGAGAAGTTTATATAAAAATTACATGAAAATTAAGATGAGAAGAAAAGAAAAGTCTTAAAACAAATAATAAAAGAATAGACTTTCACTAGCATGCCTGTCCCAACCTCCATCGGTACACTCCCATCACCACACCCCTTCCCCGGTACGCCTGTTTAGCCCTTCCCCGGCACACTCTTTCAAACCTTCCCCGGCACACCCATCCACCCTTCCCCGGCACACTCTTAGCTTACCTTCACCACCCTCTCTCAACGCTCGGGTGCAAGGGAGACAATGCCGCATTTTCACCAGGATTAATATAATAATAATAATAATAATAATAATAATAATAATAGTAATAAAATAACAATAAATAATAATAATAATAAAAATATAATCAAAATATAATAAAAAGATAAAAGGAAATAATGCAAGCTTCCCTTGCGCAATTAATAAATAAAAAGAAAGCACCCCTTCTCCTCCATGCATGCATTAATCTGATCGCATCAAAACTTGCATAAATGGGGCCTTGTACGTCGTGTGAAGACCCTCCCATACGCACGCTCCGAATGTAACAAAGAACAATAATAACAAATGATAATAAAAAGGGAAATAATAATAACAATAATAATAAAACTCATAAAAAAAGATAAAATATAAATAAATAAATAAATAAATAAATAAAAGAATGACAATAAAATAAATGAAGAAAGGAGAATATAACATACCGGTAATAAAAGGAGAATCAATGAGTAATACAAAAAAAATAATAAACAGATAAATAAATGAATAATGATTACGATAATGAATAGAATGACGCGGCTCTTATCACCCCCAGACCCTGTGCATGGGAATATCGATAAGGCCGCCGTGGGCTACGCTTAGACCTTGGGTCCGTCCCGATCGTGGTCATTGTCTGACCCACATCTGCGGCCTATAGCCAGCTCGCTTTGAACACGTATTGGTTCTGGGATCTGATCCCGAGACATTCACCCGTTGCCTCTTGGCAACGGAAAGATTAATGACGCTCACGCAAGTCTTGTTTCGACCGCGGGGGGGGGGGGGGGGCACCGCAATATGGTCGTAGCTTGATCTTGCACCGGGCCAACAAACTCACTGGTTTCTGACCGCTTTAACCGGGATTTAACCGAATATTTCTCGTCTCCCCAAAATAATAAATCTGCCGTACCCGGGCATACATAAGCTCCGATTTTCCTCGCGACGATTACGATACTCGCAAACCGGACGTTCGTCCGAACATTAAATGGTCAGCACATGACCGACATGAGCTCAAATACTTCCTTCACGCCCTCATATAAGGATGTCAGTGTTTCTTAATATAATTTTATGCAATTAATTTTCTGGCCATGAGGCCCTTTTTCCCGGCGATTAATCAAGGGTGTTCCCTCGTATGGGGGATGTAAATGACGTCGTGACCTTTATGGCGCGGCGGGTTTTGGTCCCGACACGAACTACACAATCGTCTGACGAAGTCAGATCGAGCGCACAATGGGCTCTTCGAAGCCCGAATAAATTGTCACTCCGGTGACTGGCACGCCCACGCACTTAATAAACAAACCAGCAACGAACAAAATAATTGTTAAACGGAAAGTGCGTCCACACCCGGTCCATGGGGGAGGGGTATAATGGTGACCTCCCCTAAAAAAGTGGGATGGAGATTGTGGACCAAGGGGCCCATGAAGAAAGGGATCGAAGGGATCAAAGAATGTGTGACCCCTCGATATGGATTCCCTCATCTCAAGATCCCATGTGTGGAAGTCTAGAAGGTGTTGTTGATCTCCTTCATCCTTGAAGGGAGATGAGACGGTGGGGGTATGATGGCGGACTCTCTCAAAAAGGTGGAGTAAATGTGGTGGGTCACGGGGTCTACAAGAGAATGGGTCGAAGGGATCAAAGAATGTATGACCCCTCGGACTAGGCTTCCACAAATCGATGTCCCACATTTGGAAATCTTGGAGGTGTAAATGATCACCTTCATTCATTGTGAGAGGTGGGACGACAGTCATAGGTAGAAAGTAAGATTCCTCCCTTGGGCAAATGGGAATGAAATCGGGCTCGGCCGGCATAGGGAGGAGTAGAAGAACCTTCGTGGTAACATGACCCACGGTGTACACGGAGGTGATGGACCCTAAAGCGGGATGAGTGAAACTACGACCTGTGGGTCGGTCGAAGCCTGGAGCCAACAAGTGCGTAAATGTCCACTGCCGGTCTAACCCTTTAAGAAGGTCATCCAATGTATCCACATAGTGACTAGACCGGAAAGTGGTGTGAAATGAATTGATTGGCACCAGAGGTAGGATAGGGTCCATAGATGGGAGGGGAGATGGGGCCAGGCCATTCTTAAGCCAGCTAAGGAGTGGCTCGGCTATAAGTAGTTTTCCCGTTAGAAACACGGGTAGCTGTGGCTGGGGTGGCTCCGAATAAAGATCGGAGAGTGAGGTTTCTCAAACCCCTTTATCCCCTAGGGCTAGAGATGTCCGAGTGGGACACTGTCCGGCAAAGTGGCCAAACCCCTGGCAGCGATAACACTGTTGTCGTTATCCTCTACGCTCCTTGATAAGTGGACCCTTACCCTTATCCTCTTGACGGACAGGGGGTGTAGGCAACGGAGCTCTCATGGGTGGGGGAAGAGGATCCACCAAGATGGGGAGAGGACCTCGGGATGGCACTCTAGATGACACTGGATTGGGACTACCGGTTGCTACCTCCTTAGGGTCATGCTTGGTTCTATCTCGGCTAGGAGGTAGGCAAGGGGGAAGCAGGGACTCAATATAATCACACTTCCTATCCACCTTATCCAAAATGATTTGGAAGAGTTCGGCAATGGTGGGGTTTGGAGTAGGAGCGATGTGATGGACTCCCCCATATGAAGTCGGCTTAGTCGTGGACCTAGGCTCTTCTACATGCGCGGCGCGTTGCCTCCGATTATGGCCCACTTGGGTGGAGGTGATTGGGTGGGGTTGGTTGGAGGTGACCGGGCCGGGTAGGTAGACCTTCCTAAGTTCGTCCTTCATCTCATGCCACGACTCAATGGGCCTTTGCCTTCTAACCTCTCTCATGCGCTCAATGCTATCCCATTTCCAGGCGGCTTTGTTGACAAGCCTCTCTCGGGCAAAACAAACTTGCATGGCATCGGACATGGTGTAACATTCAAGATATTTGTCCATGGCGGCCTCCCAATTGAGGTAGTCGCCCGGATCATCAGAGCCATAAAAATCAGAGGCTTCGGGCCTACGAAAGGGGAGAGGATGGTTGCCAAGCCCATGAGTAGACCAACGGCCATATGGCCCGGGTGATTGGGAGTCCATGGGAAATTGGGGGGAACTACATGTTGAACATGCCGACTCTTGGACAAGACCGACTGACTCTTATTGGACTACACATGAACTAGGAAACACAAACTGATGCAAACACTCACAAAAGGATGCACTTAGACCTAACCAATATCCGGTACGTGGCGGAGATAAGCGACCCGAAGATCACTCACGCAAGTACGCTACCTCCCCGATAGGCATAACCTAATGTTCGGGCAACGCCTTTTAATATACCGGGCTATTGGATGAAATGCAATTTGAAACACTCTCTTTTTTTTGTTGTTTTGAAATGACGATCCTAGACTTGACTTATACTATGCAAGACATATGCAACGACTACCCTAGACTCAACTGCTCTGATACCAAACTGATGCGGGACGGACACGGGAGACGACACTATTAGGTGCCACCCTCGGACTCTAGATGAAGATGCGACCAGCAGCACACACCAGGGAGACACTAAGCCCGACACTACGAGCTCCTAGTGGCAAACGTCGCTAACAGAAGTGGAAGCTCACTCGTCGTCCCAAGCGAGGGAAAGCGCGGACCGTGCGCGGTTAAGGAACCGGCGGAGGTCAAGGGTAGTCCGACTCAACTTCCGGACTCGGATCGAGTCGCGGGATGGGTCACACTCACTCTCACAGCGGTGACATGGACACACGGGCTAGTACCTACACTCTCGGCAGCGGCAAAAGACCGTATACTAGCTAAGCAATGTAATGCCAAGGAGTTAAGACCTTTACCTCCACGCACCCGGCGTGGCGAAGATAACCCCGGCCGAATCACGGACTCCCGGTTAAACAATATCACAACAATACAAAGATTTGACCCACTCCACGCAGAGAGGTAAAAGGTCACATGGGGAGCCCGAGAATCACGCAACTCGGGTTGACGGGCAGCATCTTGATGTAGCCCGGCGGTGCCGAACTCCGCGTTTTCGTGTTTTCCGAACGGCGAGTTCTGCGGGCCCGCGGGGCCCACGGATGGCGCTATCCTCCGGATCTGTGGGGGTGGGACCCACTATGATGGTGACCCCTGGTGGCGCGCCTCCACGGACGGCGGTCGGCCGGGAACACCAATCGGGGGTCGATCGGTCCCGATCTCCAAGCTTTGAAGTTGCTGTCCACGAGCTGAGGTTGCTGTTTTAGCAGCGCGTGCTCCGACGAAAACGGCCGTTGCGATCAGCCCCGTCGTCGGAATGCGATGAAACCAGCGCCGTTGGAAAGAGGATTCAAAATCCTTCAACCTAGGGCCAGTGGAATCTTCTGAACCTCTGCGGACCTGGGCTTTAACTATTTTTCAATCCTCTGTTGCATAGCCCCCGAAATATCAGATCAGCATATGAGTTTCCTGTAAATGTCCATTGACCGCCTGCTTGCCGTTGGAATCAGACTTTGAGATCTTCTTAAAAGTTGTAGGGAATCAAACCACGAAACTGGGAAAATTTTTTGAATTGGATTTGTAGGTGGTGGCGATTTGATATGATTTTTGGAGTAACTGGTGGTCGGATCTGGGAACAGGTGGACAGAACTATAGATGGGGCTGAGAATGATTTTTAGAAAATATGAAATGGACGAACCAAAAATTGAGAAAAATTGTGAATGAAGGGGTGGATGGGTGGAACCTCCAGTAAAATTGGGCGAACTAAAATAATTCAAAAAGTGGACCTAAGACATGAAACTCAGGGTGGGATGAATCTGGATAGAACTCTGGCAGAACAGAAATGGAAGAGTGGACGAAAATCAAAAAATATGAAACGGGATCTGAATGGCAAACCAAAATTTGTGGGATGTCCTTGACACCTCTGGAACATCCACTAAAATTTCCAGATCTATCTGAGCTCGGGGATGAGACAAGAAATTCGTGGAAGCCTCTGTGATACTGCACGGGCAGAACTCCGTTGATGACGAAGGTGTGGCGGCGGCGGCTCGTGGCGGCGGCGGCGATCGTCGGAACTGATAAAGGAGGCTTCACACCTCAGAATGGAAGCCTTCACAGCATCCAAGGGGGAGAGGGAGGGGAGAGGAGGGGGGCGCACCAGCCCTTTACTCTTGAATTTGTGTGAATCAAATGGCATTAATTCATGAAAATAGGAAAATACAAGCATATATAGGTCACACATCTAATCCATCCTCCACCGTTGGATCCAGGGGTTAGGGATGGATGGCTAGGATGAAGTTTGAACAAAATACAACAAAAATATTAAACAAATGGGGAGGGGGGCGCACCTTGACCAAGGGGGGGGGACATGGTAGGTGGGTTTGGTTGGAAATGTTGACCATTTTGGTCCCTTGTCCCCCATGTGGACAATTGACTAGTCAAGGCTTCTAGATGTCCACCTTGGATGTTGACCAATCCCACAAGGCTGATATGGACCAATGGGAGGGGGCCTGGGGGTCCCATGGGGCCCTGGGGTCCCATTTTACAAATAAGCCCCTCGTACACTCATAATTGCAAATCGTATAAAATGAAATAAACACACCTTACACACAAATAAAGTCTAATTAAATATGAAAAATGGGGAGGCTCAAGGCGGAGTCTCCAGGCTGTCTCCGAGCCAGATGGATGCTAAGGTGGCTCGAGTCGTGATCCGTGTGCGATACCGGTGGCTCGGCGTGTCGCGCCGCTCAACTGCTCGGGTGTCCGCACCAACTAGTTAGACTCTCTCCGGGGGCACGAAGCCACCTATGGATTCCCTGTAGGTGCATCAGGAGGGATGTGGTGAAGTAGTGGGGTATGCACCCTTTATTGATAGTAGGCCTTAAGGTTTACAAAGTTCCAGATGCAAGGGACTTCTCGACCGTCCAAGGTGGAGAACCTGTATACACCCTTTTCGAGTACCTCTGCTATCTTGTATGGGCCATTCCCAGTTAGAGGTAAGCTTTCTCGCCGCCGCTCGAGGGTCTGCAACACTAGCACGCCATAGGACCTGGTCATCGGGGAGGAAGAGACATTCCTGTACCCGAGCATTGTAGCATTGGGCCAATCAATGCTGATAGGCGACTAGCCGTGCTCGGGCATGCTCTCTGTCCTTGGTCAGCAAGTCCAAATTTTCTCGGAGCACCTAGTTGTTACATGCTTTGTCGAACTGGCTAGCCATGAGCGTGGGGTTGAAAATCTCCACTTGATTGACCGCCTTTGCCTCGTAGGCTAGGTGAAAGGGGGGTTTCACCAGTGGCTATGAGAGCAGTAGTGCAGTGTGCCGAGAGTACGCTGGGCAGCGTGTCTACCCCCTATTCGCCATCCTGATAGAGATGGGTTTTGCTGCCGTGTAGGAGGGTCTTGTTCACGTTCTCGATCAGCTCGTTGGCTTGGGGGTGCCCCACAGATGTGTAATGGTTACAGATTCCTAACTCCGAGTACTTTCCTCGAAAGTGGGCACTATCGAACTGTCGCCCAAATCACGATCCACATCCAAAGATTTGTTTGATTTAGAGGGAGAGAGTGTCATCGTGGGAGGACCTACAGCCACAAGAGAAGAGTTAGAATGAGTTATGGGAGTTATCCCAGGGACAATCCTCCGACGGTCAAGTCAGACAGTGGTGAGGGAAGGAGGCGTGTCACGTCCCGAGCGCGGAAGATACCCGGGTCGTGGGCAACTTATAGAGAATCATTCAATCAGAGCAGTATACATATTTTTTTTGACAAAAGATAGAGTGCGCAAATTATCTAAATCATAACTAAGATTTAATTCCCAAAACGATACCAATGTCCAAGATGACAATTTATTCGATTAAGCAAACGGTGATAAGTCTAATACCCGACATTCATTATTCAAATCCAACAGCTAGGCCTAAGCCTTAACACGTTTCAATTGACCGGACTAACGTAACGTAACTGACATAACTGGAAGTACAATGTAAGGACTCAAGACATAAGAAACACGACTAGCCGACAGTTCAGTGGGCGGTGAATCTAGCAATCATCACTCGGTCTCATTCCCGTCTGAATGGTGGTCGCTATCCATAATACCTGAAAAGTGTTAGGAGCAACTGGATGAGCGAATCGCTCAGTAAGATTTATATCTCAAGTTCCAACAATCTTTAAGTCAATTACATGTTCGATGCAGGCATAATGATGCATGTTGGAGTCAGCAAGATATCAAGAGTTATATAAAGAGTATCGCATGAATTTAAGGTATCAACAAAACATGAATTCAAGGTATCAACAAAAGGTATCATTAAGATACTAGCACGTAATTTCACAAGTTTTTTGGCAAGAGTAATAATCAACATTCAAGTAAGTAATGTCAAGCACATATAATAACAAGTAGTGTAATGGAATTGGCTATTTCATTCATTTCATTCAAGCAAGTAATTGCCCTTTTTTGGGCCAAGCAAGTCAAATCAAGCATGTCACGAGAGAGTGAGTGGGATGTCTAAGTCTAACAAGCAAGTACTCCGGTGTAATACTTAAACACCGTGGTCAATAAACTATCATGGACACAAGTACCTTCGGGTGCTCCTCCCAAGACTAGATCGGGCCCTATATGCACGGCATTGGGTCATATATTGTTCGACATCCACTCTCATTGTATAGCCAATATAGAATTTCAAGAAATTTATGCCTTGTAGGAACATAAGGTAGATTTTCTTGAATGAAATTCAAGGACATATCACCTGTAAATGATGAATTATGACTAAGCTACTAAAATGCATAACACATAGGAGAGTCTAGTGGAATTTGGCTTCCTTATTTAAGGGGTTTAAATCTGACTGTGTTGACTTTACTGTTGACTTTTTTTGATGAAATTAATTTAGTCAGATTTACTGCCAAGTCGTTTAAGCACTGAGGTCAGTGTTAGACAACACTCTGCATGTAAGGTCTATATTAGTTTAGAATAATTCATGCATATCAAGGTCTGTGTTACCTTGCATTAGGTCTGTGTTAGTCTGTATTACCTTGCATTATGTCTGTGTTAGTCTATGTTACCTTGCATTAGGTCTGCATATAGGGTTTATGTTAGTAGTGTATCATGCATATCAAGGTCTATGTTACCCTGTGTTGGTCTACATATAGGGTCTATGTTAGTAGTGTATCAAGGTCTATGTTAGTCTATGTTGGTAGTGTATCAAGGTCTATGTTAGTCTATGTTAGTAGTGTACTATGCATATCAGGGTCTATGTTACCCTATGTTGGTCTGCATATAGGGTCTATGTTAGTAGTGTATCATGCATATCAAGGTCTATGTTACCATGTGTTGGTCTGCATACAGGGTCTATGTTAGTAGTGTATCAAGGTCTATGTTAGTCTATGTTAATAGTGTACCATGCATATCAAAGTCTATGTTACCCTATGTTGGTCTGCATATAGGGTCTATTTTAGTAGTGTATCATGCATATCAAGGTCTATGTTACCCTGTGTTGGTCTGCATATAGGGTCTATGTTAGTAGTGTATCAAGGTCTATGTTAGTAGTGTACCATGCATATCAAGGTCTATGTTACCCTGTGTTGGTCTGCATATAGGGTCTATGTTAGTAGTGTATCATGCATATCAAGGTCTATGTTACCCTGTGTTGGTCTGCATATAGGGTCTATGTTAATAGTGTATCAAGGTCTATGTTAGTCTATGTTAGTAGTGTACCATGCATATCAAGGTCTATGTTACCCTGTGTTGCTCTGCCTACAAAGTCGATGTTAGTCTGTGCTACCTTGAGTTGGTCTGCATATAGGGTCGATGTTAGCATGCATTGTGGTGCATTAAGGTCTGTTCTAGCATGCACAGGGTCTATGCTAGCATGCATTGTGGTGCATTAAGGTCTGTGCAAGTTTAGTTGTAAAATGGTCAAAGTCAGTGCAATACTGTACAAGCGTAGGTATAGGTCTATATAAGGTCTGTGCAATGCATGATAAGGTCTGTGTAGCCTTTGCTGCGTGCACGGCATGGTCGGTGCAATACTGTTTGATGCAGGCTTTGGAGTGAGCGATCAAGTTTTGACCTCGTGAATAGTAACGGTCAACAGTTGATTGTTACTATTCATCTATTTTAGTTTTTAAGGCTAAAAATTTATTTGATAATTTTTCATGGTAGAGTAAATAGAGGTGGTTAATGGGTAACAACTAGATTTTCTTAATCATTTTTATCTTGTGAGATATAAATTTTTAAAGTGAGCCGTGAATAGTATTTTTACTATTCACTCAATTTCATTTTTTTAAGGCCAAAAATTTATTTGATAATTTTACATGGTAGAGTAAATCAAGGTGGTTAATGGGTAACAGTTATATTTTCCTAATCATTTTTATCTTATGAGATATAAATTTTTAAATTAGGCCATGAATAGTATTTTTACTATTCACTCAATTTCATTTTTAAGGCCAAAAATTTATTTGATAATTTTTCATGGTAGAGTAAATCAAGGTGGTTAATGGGTAACAGTTTGATTTTCCTAATCATTTTTATCTTATGAGATATAAAATTTTAAAGTGGGCCGTGAATAGTATTTTTACAATTCACTCAGTTTCATTTTTAAGGTCAAAAATTTATTTGATAATTTTTCATGGTAGAGTAAAATCTGAGGATTTTAAAATCGTGATTTATGCTGGAATTTCATGTTTTGGTTAAATAAATATGAATGTCTGAGCATGGTAATCACTAATTACATAATTTACTGTTCATGGAAAAAAATGTTCACATAATTAGGAAGTAAAGATATGGCTAGACATGGACAATTAGCAGGATTGCAAGATCATGCTCATACAATAATTTTAATATTTAATTCCATAGATATGAACTTTTAAACATGAGATAATTTATAGGAATTAAAATGTAAGAACGCATGGACACCGGGTGATGACTACCATATTCATGCATGTCACCCTATTTAACTACTAATTAAGTTAGATATTGAGAACACCTACCTCTTGGGTGCGGTTTCTTAGGTATGCCACGCCAAGCCCTTCACGCTCAACAAGGCTTCTGCAGCAGGATACGTTTCCTTCTCTTCTGTGACCGAAAGACAGTAGGGGTCACCTACGATTAATAGAGGGATGCGTTTATAGGAGAAGGAATAAACATAAGGTCCATAAGGGTCTATTGCCAGGGAAAAAGAAGCAATTAATGCTTCAATCCATTGAGTCCATTGTCGGGTAAAAGGGGTCAGTTGCCAGCAGACAATGGCTGGCTTGTCAGGTGTGAGGTCTAAGGGAGATATATATATATATATATTAGTATATCTATAGGTTTATAGTGGGGTGGTGGCCCTCCTGGAGATGAATGGCACCTTGGCTATCCCCCTTTTGTAACGACCCGAGAATCCGATTACCGGGAAGGCCCGATAACCCGAGACTCACACCGCCGCCCACGAGCCGGGAGGGCTCGGAAGGGCTAAGAGGAGTGTGGAGGCACAAAGAAATAGGAAATAAAGTAGGACAACCAACAACAACAAGCTGAAAGAAAGAACAACTACAGCTACAACAGAGTCCAGTCCAATAGAAAGTACAGTCTAAAGCGGTAAAACGTACCACATGCCAAGTGAACACTCGGCCCGGCAAGCTGGCAATTAAGAACCTCCGCTCCGCACCCTCGAACCTCGAGGAAGAACCGCCACACCTGAAAAGCAGGGAATGAGTCTCCAAAACAGAGACTCAGCAGAGATCCCGCGGAACCCCAACTGGAAACAACGGCGGTACCGGAAAGGAAGGCTACGAGAGCAACCGCAACAGCAGGAACAGTAAACCCGGTGGCCGGTCGAAACACGGCACTACAACTACTCCTACTGTACCAGAAACACACCCTGACCTCGCGGTCGAGGCTATCGAACTACACTAGTACCGCTTACCGAAGTAAAAACACACGGCCACCACGCCGTAGAGGCCTGTCCCCCGGACACAGCCGACCTGGACACGCTGTCCAAGGTGCAACCCCGATCATCCGATCACGGATACCGCACAACAGGATGCAACCTCGGTAAAGCCACTAGCACTAGTCTAACAGCGCGAAAACCAACACACCCGCCACGGCGAAACAACCGAAACTCAACGGTCGGCACGACCGAAACCCGAAGGTCAAAGTCACGGAAACTGACAGTCTGTCACTCCCAACTCGACAAGAGTACCTCCCACTAGAAGCACAGTCGGTAGCGTCCCCTGACGACTTACACCGCACCGCAGGTGAACTGTCTGAAGTGGTAGCGCCTACCAAAGGCACGAACACCGTACAAGTAACCACAAACAAGTGACTAGCTGGGGTCACGCCCGTCGACGTGGGTCCAACCGCCCCCAACCACGTGTGCACACACAGACTGCGCATCCCTGGTCTGGCCCTCTGACTGGTTTTCCTCTTAGCCGGACTCTGGCTATAGACGTGGGGCCCGACGGAAACCAATCTACAAACCGTCTCAAAGGGTAAGCCCGTACACCACTCCCTGGTACGACCAGCACCGCGTACTGGTAGGCTACGACTAGTGGAGGGTCACTGAAGGAGTGGACTCTCAAGTCGAAGGAAAATAGCGTCCACATCCGACGATGTACGGGGATCACCCCAGGTACCGGCCCCGTCGCACGGTGACCACAGTCGGAGAAGAAACATGACTCGCAGTCCACGGCCACGCACGCACCCTGCACGAGAGTCGAGAAAACTCAAGTGGCACTAAGCCACTGGACTCTGGACAGTCCTCTAGACGCACTACACCCAACGGTCCTTGAGTCACAAGACTCGGGGTCAAGACCGTTGCACGCAATAGCACAAGGCCGTCAATCTAGTCCAATCTCTAGGTCTAAAATCACGGTAGCACGAGTACCGAGATAACTCACAAGCGGCCAAGACCACTCCCTTGGGAAGGGAACGCGAGGGACTAAGGCCACCCACACGGGCCACACGGAAAACACAGAAGTACGATTCCCAGGGCAGCACACAAGCCACCTTGTTGATTTCCCATCTCAGAGCAAGCGGGAAACCTCCAGTCCCAGGCCGGATAACTGGACTCGCAGTCCAAGACCAAACACATGGCTCACATGGGAATCATCTTCCAAAGAAACCCACGACATGCGGGGGAGACCCCACCGCACACACACCGACATACGGTGACTCAATCGAGCGTAACACGAAAGCCCGGAACACGTGAGGTCACCCGGACCCACCACACCTACGGGCATGCTAATCGAGGTAACACGACGCCTCCCGACACCCCATAAACACGGAAACGGAACCCACGGGGTGCCCGGGACACTCACGAGACCTAAAGTCAACCACTGGGTCACAACCGGGTCGACCGGGGGTCAAAACAACGCAAACGGGAACCGCAACGTAGTCACGGTCACCTGGGGACTGCGACCATCTAGAAATGGTCGACCGGGGACCGCGACTAAGCAGTCACGGTCGGGTCACGACCGCGACTAGCCAGGCGCAGCCTGATGGTAGCGGTCGCCCTAGGACCGCGACCTGACAGTCACGGTCGGGTCACGACCACGACTAGGCAAAAACGGTCTATCGCACGTCCGCGACGCTTGCCGACGCTCTTAGGCAAACGCGGTTCTCCCCAGACCGCGACCAATGAAAGCGGTTACTGGTAGACCGCGACCATTTCGGAAAACCGAGAACGGCGGGAAAACACCCAAAATCCACGCCACGCCCCCAAACATCCACGGATGAGGGGGAAAACAAAGGGGAAGCTCCCCAGTAGCCCCTAGCATGTATCTATGGCCTCGGATCGGCCTAAAACGCAACGAAATGCTAGATCGAGCGATCACTCCCCAAAACATGATTTTCCCCAAAATGCCTCAAACGACTCGCTCGGCTCACCACGACCTACGAAACTCGCGGGAAATGAAGCGCACGGGCTGGGGATCCATCTCCCTACCTCCACCGAAGATTTCGCGCACCGTGGACGCCGATCCACGAAGAAACGCCTCCGAAAACCCCGCCGGTGCCTCCATTCCCGCGAACCGGCTACACCGCGCGCCACCGCCTCGTTCCTCGACCCGTCCTCGCCGTCCCTCGTCCCACGGGCCTCGCCACCTCGCCCCCATCCGCCTCCGTCGGCCGCCCGAGAAGAGAGGGAGAGAAGAGAGCGTGAGAAGGGAGAGAGTGAGGAAAAGAGAAATGAGAGGAAGAGAGAGAGTGGGGGGTTTATATAGGAAAATACGGAAATTTGGAAAAATCCTAAAAAATAGAAAATCACACCCTCGCGATCCTCGGAACGCACTGATCGCAACGGTACCACACTCGCCTAGGTGAACGGCCCAGTTCACCCGCAACGAGGTTCCGAAGGAATTACCGAAACACACACCGGGAATCGAAAAACACACGCGGAAAAGCCGCGGAACTTTTCCGGGCCTCCGAAACGACTCCGGATCGCGCCGATCCGAACACGAAAGATGTCCGAAATGACTCCGGATCGCGCCGATCCGAACACAAAAGATGTCCGAAACGAAATTTCGGACACAACGGAGTCGGACACTCCGAGAAACCAGATCCGGGACCCACGAAGAAGGATCCGAAAAACTCGGGGCATTACACCTTTGCTGCATCTTCACGTGGTGGTGTCTAGGCATATGATAATGGTTGGTGGAATCGAACCATGGTCATTCATTTAGGTAACACATCACTTAACCAACTACACTATAAAGTCACATTGTTAGGTGAATAATCTTTACATATGATGACTTCGTGTTCCAACTTATTACTTAACATTCCTATAGAGTTATCTAAAGTTTTTGTTTATTTGGAGAAATATTATTAAAAAAAAATTCTACAATTTTTTTATACGGGGTGCTACAAGGCGAGCACTTGGGACGAGAGGAGGAGGGAGACCGGAGTGAGATAGTAAGGGCTCGAGAGGATTAGGTCGCGTACCTCATTATCGTTGGGCCAATATCCTATTTATACCATCGTCGTGGGGTTAACCGCTGGGTTGTCATGGTCGGAGGAGACGTGAGCCATCCAGCTTGCGTGCCTGACGAGATAGGGAGGTATGGGCACTGACTCGTCATCTCTCCCCCGGAGGGGAAGCTCTGCCATTAATGCGACAGGGCTCGTCAGAGGGGGCGTGAGACTGCTCAGTCATGGAGAATGGCGTGGGCAGCGTCCTCCCTTCCCATCTCCGGACTGGGGTGCGTCCCGCCATTAATGCGCTATCGAAGGAGTGCATCGTGGTTGCTGACGGGGAAGGCGCACGTGCGTACGGCGCGTGCACTGGAGCAGGAGACACGTTGGGCCGACGCGAGGGGTAACGTGCCCGGAGTAGGCCTGTCAACGGAGCGGATACGAAGCGAATATATGACTATCCGTATCCGCTCCGTTTTCCGATTCGAATTATCCGATTTTGATCCGCTCCGATTTGACTCGGATACGAAGCGAATATCTCACTATTCGTATCCGCTCCGTTTTAAAATCTGAATTATCTGATTCAAATTTAAAAGTATATAAATATAATTATAAAATATTAAAAGTATATAAAATATAATTATAAAATTTCAAAAATATATAAAATAAATTTCAAATTAAAATATAACTATAAAATATCTAAATTTCTCTATAATATCATTTATTTTATAATACATTATTTAAAAATATGTATTATATGATATATACTATTACAAACATATATTTTTCGAAGCGAATATTATAATATCTATATCCGCTCCGATTCGAATTCGGATATTATCCGTATCCGAAAAAACGAATACAAATCGAAGCGGATCCGGATAATATCCGTATCCGTTGATAGGCCTAACCCGGAGTGCTCGGCCTCCGTGGTGGGCCGAGCTGACGGGCTCTAATGGGTCAGCGAGATATCTCAAACGATTACAATGATACCCCTATCGAAACACTTGTTTGTTTAGTTGAAGTTAAATGTGATTTAAGAGAAATAATGACTAACCTACACACTCTTAGGTTATTATTTCTCTCTCTCTCATTGATAGGAAATCATCGTCGTCCTCTGCCCTTGTCAAAAAGGGGGTCGAGGACTCCTCACTGCTACCCCGCTAAAGTCTCAAGTAGGGGGAGGGGCTACTGGGGTGGGGGAGTGGGGGGTCTGCGAGCAGGGGGAGAGGGAATGTCGGGGTAAATGGGTCTACGAGTAGGGGGAGGGCGGATGTCGGGGTGGGGGAAGGCTACCAGGGTGGAAGGGGGGGGGGGGTTTATGAGCGGGGGAAGGGGTGATGTCGAGGTGGGGGGGTGGTCTAAGAGCATGGGAGGGGGCATGGGGGGTGCTCTATCTCTCTCTCTCTAATAGTGAGAGTATTTTAGATATTTTACATGCACTAGTATTTTTCGTGATATATTCTTCGTAATATTCATCTTGTGCTTGTGTCGACGGTTTGAAATTATAGGTGCATCAAGGTTTGACAAACCGAGATAAGACGGGTCGAACCGCCCGTCCCGTCCCCATCATAGATCGGGACGACCGATCTGTGAGACGCAATCACGATGCTTTATATATTATTTTAAATTTTTTATAATAGTTTAATTTTGTGGTGCGATTGGTTGAGGGTCTAATGATTAACCATGAGATCTCCGGTTCAAAACATTGTGTTTTTATTCGAGTTTTTTTGAAAAGTTATATTTAAAATAAAATATTAAAATAATGATTAAACTGAGATTTGAACTCAGGACACCCGAGTAAACCGCACAGCCACTAGTCAAATGAGATAGAATTTGATTTGAATTTAATGTCTGTTCTTCTCATTTGTCTACTGAATTAGTTATGCATTTAAAGGAATTTTGTCTACAATATTTTCTTAATAGTTTGTTTGTCATCGGGACATTGTACACTTTTTAAGTTACGGTGGATTGGTACTGCACATCTACTGTTTCACGATATGACTGCACTCCTCCCCCCTCCAAGAAGAACATTAGCGTGCCCTGTTCATCGGCAACTGTTTGTACGAGAAACCAGTTCTTTACATTTGAATCATGACTTTTGATCATATGCAGGAATGGTCTGTGATCAGAAGGATGCCCTATGGGATCAAGGCTACCTTGGTAGGGTTCTGGGACGGCTGGCTCAATTTCATCATATGCAGGAATGGTCCAACGGCCTAGACGATCGGACGGCAAATCCTGAGGTGCATAGCCGCGAGTATCGGAGATATATCAAAGATACTTTTAATAGTAAATCTAACTAAAGAGTTTATTCGACAATAACCACATCTTTAAGAGTGCATATATCAATCAATTGTATTCCAAAGTCCAAACTACTCTTATCTATGAATCACCGCAGCCTTTTCCCCCCGTCCCCTTCCAAGGCACTGAGCAACTACCGCCAGAGAGAGGGAGCGAGGAGGGGCGCAACGAGCGGTTTCCAGAGTGTTTTCTGCAGGAGAGGTCCTTTTGCCTCCTTGCTCGAGTTTTCCTGTTCGCGGTAAGCGGTTTTTTTCTTCTCACGCTTACCCCTTCTCCTTTCTCAGGTGGAGTTGCAGATCTGACCGATCCTTAGAAAGCTCGAGTGCAGATTTCTGCTGCGTTTGCTCGGTTTCTCTTTGAGCTTCCCTTCTAAAGTTTATGCCTTTTTCTCTGTTTGTAGCCTGGGTTTGTTTGCCCCGCCTTCAAATTTTTTTTTTTGTTCTTTTTCTTACTCTTCCCGTGAAAAGTTGTGATCCGGCACTGTCCGAGGCGTGCTCGAGAGTTTCGTGGCGGAGGATTCATGGATCCCCAGCCGGAGCCAGTCAGCTACATCTGCGGAGGTGAAGCCTCTCGCCTTCTTGTACTCCTGTTTTGGGGTTTGTTGCAGAGGATTTTCTCGTTCTTTCCTTTGACGAGTGCGCAGTTATTTCAGATTGTGGAGGGGAGAACACGTTGAAGCCTGGCGACGTGATCCAATGCCGGGAGTGTGGTTATCGCATTCTGTACAAGAAGCGCACACGCAGGAGTAAGTACTCTTTCATCTCCTAGTCTGTCGATTATTTTGCCTTTTTGGGGCTTATTTGGTCAAGTTATGCGACTGGAAGAATTGAGGAAGAAGTAATCACTGTTAATGTTCTCGCTGTGGAGGAGGAGAAGGAAGGAACTATTCATAAATCCGTCGGTCTGACTAAAGAAGTATTCTTGTTTATATTAGGGATGTAGTGTTAGACCATCAATAGGGATAGTGCTTTATGTTGTGATCAAATATCTAAATTTGATGGCCGTAACTTATGTGTTTATGCCATCGGTGCCGGTACAGGTCGATAGCTAGAATCCGCTTTGCGTGTTCTATTTGGAGTACTCTGTAGTTTTCACTTGGTCTTTTTACACCTTTTATCACATTGTAATTCCTGGATGTTAGACTATGCCATTATTTTCCATGCTCTTGACGCATATCACGATTCGTGTTTCTATTTGAAGGTTAGATGAAATTTGAATGTTTTTCCCCACTTACATGTTCTTGAGTAATGTATGTGTCGTTGGATTAGGATGCTTTAACATTTTCTCTTTAAGATGTACGATTGTAGGGGACTTTATTTCAGATTGTGTTGGAAATTTTAGTTGCCAAACACAATAAAAATATGAAGAAATCATGAAGAACTGTGATTTATAAACTCTAATAAGCAATTCAGTCCATTGTCGTACTCAGAAGCCAACAAAAGATGCCATGCGCTTGGAAAAGATGCAAAATGTTTAAGGATTTTTTTTTTTACTTTCCTTGAAGACATCTTTTCAGTCTTGTACTACTTTGTGGATGGTCAATTGACTTAGATTGTGGATGAACATGTTTCAAGGCAACCCAGTTGCCACTTGTGGTCTCAAGTGTAAACCAAGATAGTTTAACTAACTCTTCTATGTTTGCTTAGCATGTGAGCCGATATAGTTTAACCTTTGAGAACATATTGCACTCAGATCACATGTACTTAGCTTTATCTTTCTGTATCTTAAGCAAGAGATGAGCTAGCAGCAGGAGCCTTATCTCCGCCTGAAATGGCTAGACGAGGATGTATTGTCTCTCCTTAATCATCATGAAGCAAGAAATGGTAGGAGGAAAATAAAGAAAACATCTAAGACACTGATTTGTAAGGTTCCAGTGTCCATAGATCATGTCCATTACATGAAAGACCATTTATTAGTAAGCACCATCTAACTATCTATAGGGGTGTCAATGAATCGGATCCGGGTCGGATCCTTCATGATCCGAGTCCGGATCCGATAACATGAGATCCGAACTTGATTCAAATCCGAAATAAACTGATTTTTCGGATCTCGATTTAACCCGAATCTGAATTTCAATTTTCGGATCCGGATCTGACCCGAAATCCTAATATTTATTTCTTTTGATAGTGGGAAAAAAGATTCGAATTTGTAATTTTAGATCCAAAATACTAGTTTACAGTCCCATATTGCAATTTCGGATCCAAAACTGCAGTTTGCAGTCCCGGATCCGAAACCATACAAAACTGCAATTTGCAGTCATTGCTAATACATATTACTTGTGTGACAGCAGTATACAAAATATATCAAACCCAATGGATCTAATTTCGGATCCAAAACTGCAGTTTGCAGTCCCGGATCCGAAACCATACAAAATTGCAATTTGCAGTCATTGCTAATACATACAAAATATATCAAACCCAATGGATCTAATTTCGGATCCAAAACTGCAGTTTGTCCCGGATCCGAAACCATACAAAACTGCACTTTACATTCATTGCTAATACATACAAAATATATCAAACCCAATGGATCTAATTTCGGATCCAAAACTGCAGTTTGCAGTCCCGGATCCGAAACCATACAAAACTGCAGTTTGCAGTCATTGCTAATACATATTACTTGTGTGACAGCAGTATACAAACTATATCAAACCCAATGGATCTAATTTCGGACCACCCTGCTACGATTCTGTGCATGGTCGCCTTCCATTACAGAAGATTCAGATGCACCTAGAATCAGTCCAAATAGGAGATAAAGCCATCTTACTGCAGCCAAATTCTACAGCCAGAGACCTTCGAGCCGGTGGCAGGAACCTTTGAGACTTTGGAATTGCCTGCAACTTGCCTTTATAAATAGTATGATTGTAATAGTTGCATTCAGTTCTCCAACTATCAGGGAACATCTTACAGGCTCCATTGCCTCGTATAGTGTACTTCCCTGAAAAGTGGAAGCCATAAACATGAGCATGTGAGCTAAGTCGTATGCCATTTCTCATCACATCACTGGTAGTTTCACAGTGAATAGCTATCAAGAAAGATTTTAATGAAAAATATATTTCAGCAATATTTTCATGTATCCACAAAAAGTAATCCAGTCTACCAAAATTTTAGTCAGGCCTCTGAAATATTACGCAGTATATGCATATATCAACAAGCCACCACAAACAGTGATTTAGCATCTTATATCATGCTCCTCGAGGCCATGTCACCTAAAACCCTCACTACAAAGAAAGAAATTACATAAACAATGTGTTCCTTTCAAGCATTCATAAATATATTTCACTATTTCTTCTTATTGTGGTCTTAAACTTTTAATTTAATGGTCCATATGACCAAAGAGGAGTCGGGTGTAAAGCAAGCGGGCATACTGAAATTTCTTTAACTATTTCATCAACTATATCTAAGAATCGAAGCAACATTTTTTTAAAAAGTAATTGCAGTATAAACCACCAATTTTATTAAATTAACAGAAGAGGTACAACCAAAGCAGAGGAGGAGAGGTTCCTGCCTCTCAAAATTTTATTAAAGCAACAAATATGCAAATGTAAACATCATAAAACAATGTAATTCAGCCATTTCCTGTTATATAAAATAACCAGTGAACAGGTGCCATTAGAGAGCTATATTGACTCACCATCTTGACACTTCCCTGAATGTCAAAGCCTTGATTTCTGACCTCTTTTTGCTGGAATCTACAAAGCATCATAATGACCATAGCCATGGTATAAAATTCTGATAGGATTTCCTTCCCATACTCTTGACCATACTCAGCAATGGCTATCAACCCGCCTGAATTTTCATCAGATATAACCCCGTTGGATGAATCAGAAGGAGATGTGACATGGGAGGTTGCCAGGACAACACCCAACGAGGAGTTCTGCATCCCCACCTGAGCAGTAAATAACAATGAACTAGTATAAGACCATTATACTGACTGTAGTGTTACCCCAAAACTTCTTGCAGGTTGAGGACTATCCAGTATGGAAGTGGACCAGAGATGGTGAAATTTCAATCAAATCAGCCTACATTTTTTTTAAGGCAACAGTATGGAAATGGGTACAGTACCTATTCATATCGGGATACTACTCCAGGAGATGGACAGAGATTGTGCTGATGGATGACAGATTGGGAAATTTTGTGAAATTACTGTTTTCAGCTACCATCAGACAACCAATAACTGGCACCAAGGAATCTGTTCGTTTTACCTTGTTTGACAGTACTAGAACATATTAGACACGTACCACACGATTGGGAACCCAGCTTATCAACATCAACTGAGACCATCAGCCAATTGTCTCTGGCCAGGATTCTTGCTAAAGGAGCAACATTGAGAGTTCAGGTCTAAGCTAACAAACTGGATGTAAAATGACACAACCATCCGGAATGATGTATTGATTAAAATCGAAGAAATTTATAATGAATCCCTCCTGAATCATTGGGATAATCAGGAATGGGACCTGCACATTTCTAGAATGTGACCATTAAAGAACTTCTTTGTCAAAATCTGAAAAGTGTTCATCAAAATCATTATGCTACATGACAAAACTGAATTTCCATCAGAAGGCCAAACTATCATCAGGGAACAATGTGCTTAAACACTTCAGTCGTGAACTGGGAGTGAGGTCAAATGTCTAACAGGCATACAGATATATGTGAAACATGGCCTGCACTCAAAAGGATAAATTGAAGTAAAGAAAACTTTCTAAACTCTACACAATATATATGTACTGATGACAACTAACAGAGAAAGCTCCACCAAAAACTCCTACTGACCATAAATAGGATTATGCCATGTGATCACTCATGTTTGAGAACATGAACCATGCGATGAAAATCAATATGAAAGACAAGCCCCCATTGATGGGCCATTGTACCGGCCCCAAGCCACTTTGAATATGTTTATCTCATGTAAAATATGATCTTGCAGGATTTGCTAACATACAAAAATGGAAGAGAGAATGTATATCTAACATTAAAGTATTGAAGGACAAGTCTTTTTTTTTTTACTCTGTACCATAGCAACAACAAGAAGGAGCAACTGATAACAACAACTAGCACAATGTTTATCTTTGAGGTGAGTATTTCAAGATGAATGTATATCTAATTTCTTCAGTTACTTCTTATCAAAGCTTGGCAGCTCAAAGATAGAATTAAAGAAATGAATTGAAATAGAATGGAGGAAATGAACTGAAATAACTAGTGAAAAAACAAAGGACTGCATGCAACAAACTGGTGAAAACAGTAAAGGTATGGATAGGGCAAAAGCCTAATGCTAAGCAACTTTTCTTCTCCAACAGTAGGAACTAATATGAGCATCATAAGCAACAACAGAATTTAAAATTTACAACCTCCTTAGACAAGAGAAATTACAGTCTATGAAAAAATTATAATCAAGGTATGGATAGGGCAGAAATAATGCTAAGCAAGGTATGTTGAGGACTTTCAGGCAAAAGTCTAAAAGCACAGAATTAGAATGTTGGCCGACTCTATCCCACTCTTCATTTACTATACTTGGTAATGAAAGAAGTTATTGCCATAGTAATGGAAGTATGATAATATAGATATCTATCTTTGGGATGAACTGCATTTTTAAACAACTAAATGTAAAACTAATGGTACAATCTGCAATAAAATTTAAACATTTAGACAAAACCGGTACAGTCTGTGCAGGAAACATCTAATCTTACTTCTTTAAAGCTAGAACAGCCTGAAGATTGAGACTATCCGTAAATTTTTGATGCAGAAGAATGATGGACGAGAATCTGTGACCATCTGATAAGCTTGGCTTCGCATCTGCCACTTAGGTTCCTTTGGTTCTAAACCTGTAGCTTGCTTGCGCCTGTGATCTGTACCATCTTGTTTATGGTTAGCAGAGTTTTTGCGATGGGGTCCTCACCTGCCAACTCATAAGGTGAAGAGCAGAAACTCCAGCAGAAAATCAGAAGAACCGAAGAAAAAATCAAGAAAAATCGAGGAAAATATCAGAATAATAAAACAGACATTAAGGCTACATGCTTCTTATTCCATTTAAATTACTCTCATTAAAGCTGTCCATGGATATGGCCATCAGCATTGTTTTTTTTACTTAAAGCTGTCCATGGATATCTTGTAGCATAGGAGGGCCATCAGACGGAGAACCTGCATAGAATGAATACTCAATGCCAACTTGACAGCAACACAAAAAGTGAACTCTGATAATAACCAGGGATGTGATAATGCTATTGTATAAATGATGTTGAACTTCTCATGGAAAATATAGTTATATGGACTGTGAATAGACTGTATATATATCCACTTACCAAATGAGCAAAGGCACAAAGGTTTTCTGGAAAGATCTTCAACAACTTTTGTTTCATAGGTTCATATACTCCAAATAAGGCAGAAGCTCTGTGATCAGCAAAAGAGTAAATTAGCAACCTGGATAATCCAATGACCAGCCCAGAAATAAGTTATACAGACGTAGATGAAAAAAAGGAACAAGACAGACCAGAAATAATCCTTATCTGTGCAGCCCATCTTATGATTTCAGAAAAACTAGGCAGACGAGCTTTAACAAGAACTGTGATGCCAGAATAAAACCCCAGTACCAAAGCACCCCCTTACTCCTTCCCCCTTTTTGCAGCCATGCAAACAACAAACATTCAAAAGTCTTGGACTTGTTGTAGAATTTTCAGAGATAACAGGGGGGATCAGAAGATAAAAAAAAGTTTAGAGACAGAGACAAGGAATAGAAATCACAAATGAATCTATTCATGATTACTGGTGCTCTTAAGCTTGGTTTTTGCAGTGTGGAGTGAGAAAAATGGTGAAAATCTTTGAGGGAGCATTGAGGGAGAAGAACCCTCACCCCTTCTGCTGGTGGCTTCCCGGACGACTTCTCTGCCTTCCGCCTTCTCCTTCTCTGCCTTCCGCCTCAGCTTCTCCAACCTCTCCCTCTCCATTTTCTAGGCCCAAAAACAATCAGAAATCAGAGGCCGCATATGATGTAGAGAGAGAGAGAAAGAGAGAGAGAGGATGGACCTGGATGTAGACGTTCTCCTTCGCCCTCTCTTCCTCGCTGAGGATCCTACCCGTGCTGTCGCTGTGTGGCAATGGAAGGGAGCGGGATGGGGTGGGGAAGCACTTAGATCCGACCGCCTAGGTGTTGAAACCTAGAGGGGGGATGGCGCAGGAGGGAGGAGGCTTGACAGTGGTAGAGGGTGGGAGTGGGAAACCGACGGTGGGAGGGAGACTGAGAGGGGGGACAGTGGAGGAAAGAGGGGTGACAGTGGTGGCGGGAGGTTAGCGATGGCTGAGCAGAGAGTGGGGAAGAAGGGGGGATGGACACAGGGACAGGGGTGACGCTGGGGAATGGACCGTCGCCGATGAGATCGCCGTCGTGAGATTACCGCTGCTGGAACCCCTGAGAGAGGACATGAAGGAGCGCGGGGTGGCGATTGGAGCAACCCTAGAGGGAGGGCCAAGCCGCCAGAACCCATCGCGATGGGGATATGCTCGCCCCGACGGGAGACATTTTATGGCGTCCCGAAAACCCGATCCGAGATCAAGGATTTTGGATCGGGAAAGTGTCTTCTCGGATTTGCACAGATGCCTCATTTCGAATCATAGAAACTGCTCCAAATCCGATTGTTTTTTCGAATTCGGATCGGATATTCGGATCCGGCGAATCCATTGACATGGCTAACTATCTAAGTATTAGATGGTCTCTGGAGTTGCTATGGGGGCCATTTACCAGGTACTGGTTGTTGCTCCCTTGTGGTTGCTGTATTATGTTCCTATTACTAATATTACCTGTTCTTGATTCCTGGATGTTATCCTGGAAGTGTAACCGGTTATCTGATTGTTTCTCATCGTATCATAAAATATCAAGGGCATTGAAGTAATTTATGTATCGACTCTTTGAAATTGATCAAGCTAGTATATGATCTACTGTTAAATTTTGCTGCTTCTTGTGTGGGCAGAGTCTCCTCCTGCTACTCCTCCCCTACATTTACCGTCCGTCTTAAACCTCGGTTGTGTGCATTAACCTGTTGTATATCCTTTTCATTTGGAATGATTCATAGTTCTGAAATCAGTCCATCTCCCTTACATTCTCTACTGAAGCCCTGGCTCATGAAACACTGGTAAATGGTTGGGTTCTTTTCCCATCTTGCATCAATGTGTGCTGAAAGTCTATCCTCCGTAAAAGTTTACAAGTTGAGAAAGAAAGAAATGGAAGGGCAATAACTGCTTTGTGTTTCACCTTTTACAAAAGAGATATGGTTGAGGCCATTTGCTTGTCAAGCACGGATTTGTGCTAGCAAATGCCAGGTAGTGTGTCAGAATCGAGCACTTGTCGAATTTGCCTCTGGTTGACCAATTTGGGCTTCTCTAATGAATGCCCGTGCTTAATCATGTTGCGCTGTTCTGTAGTTTAAAGTGGCTGTATGTATATAACATGGCATTTATTGTAGTACTTAAAACCTTTTTTCTTCTTCATTGCAGTTGTCCAATACGAAGCACGTTGAAGCCTGGAACAAGCTTCGGATCCATAATTACTTTGGTGTATGCAGTTCCGACAAGATGGGTTGTAGAGTCTCGTGGCTGTTTAATGGAGGAACTATGCTAAAAAATTGTTATTGAATAATGTTCGCTTACTTTAGACGTGGAGTTGTGATCGTGACAGTGTGAAAAGAGCGTACTGCATTGTAGTGATGCTCTTCGAGTTGCTTGTGTTGCTCTCTGATAGACCTGAAGGAAAAAAACATATGAGATTATCTGGCTGTAATTTCTACAAACATTGATTGAACGATGGTTTTGTGAGGGGCTCAAATCACACGTGGTGTATTGTCGGTGCTAATTTTTGACACTGGTATCCCCACCACCTATTGTTGTCCAGAAATGACCAGTGCCCTGTCCGACTGCAAGCATCATCCATGTTGAAATGTCCTCTCACATCCTTTGGATAAACAGTGGGTCTGAATTATTATATTGGGATATAGTAAGACTTTTGGTGCAGCTTGGGTGTGTATAGTTTTTAACTTATTTTTTTTAAAAAAATGTGACCAAGATTTTTAAGTCACTTTAATTTGCGATACAAATCATGTCACTATCTTATTATTCAAAAAATAAAAACAATTTAATTTAATTTAAAAAATAAATTTAATATTATTCATTTAATCTGATTTTTTATTTTTATTTAAATAATTTAATGATGATATGACTTGTATGACAATTTAAGATAATTAAAAGTTCATGTCAAAAAATTTAAAAAAAATTAAAAGTGAATGCACACGGAGGTGTGCATCAAGTTTTACTCGTTGAGATAATTGGCGGAGTCCAGAAAATCATTAATTGATCCACATATGAAAACTCTTCCCCACAAGGCGTTTTTAATGTGATTTCGAACTTTTAGAAGTGAGTCAAATCAGGGTTTACGACCGTCTCAATCACGATTTGAGATAGGACGGTACATGTCGATATCATTGTGCATCAAGATTGCAAACCGTATATATATATATATATATATATATATATATATATATATATATATATATATATATATATATATATATATATATATATATAATGGAACAAAATAATTTAAATGAAATTCTATCTCAGTTAATTAGTTGTTCTACGATTTACTCGAGTGTCGTGTCGAAAGTGAGATTCGAACCGAAGAACTCACGATTAATCGTGAGACACTTAACTAACAGTGCCACAAAATTAAACTATTATAAAAAAATCAAAATAATATATGAAATGTCCCGATTACGTCTCCCAGATCGGTCGTCTCGGTCTGGGACATGACGGACGAGTCGACCCGTCTCATCTCATATTATCCTTTACAGCATTTCATAGCGGAAAGAGAAGAAATCAAATTGTGAAAGTATATTGGGCAAAACGTTTAGTTGTAAATGTCTTTCAGCTTTACTTTCAACGTGAGAACCAATGGATGGAAATTGGTCTACTTTTAACTCCAGGCAGTTATGTTTGATAAGTCTTCTAAAATTCTCCCACTTTTTTTCCTTTTGTAAGATGTTTCGATGTATATATCCTTTTATTTTTTTTGTTCCGATTTATATCTTTTACCTAGTAGCCAAGAAAAACTATATAAATGAATTCCAACATCTATGGTATCATTGGCAAAAAGCTTTTATTAGAGGCACTTTTGGGTTCCATTTTACACGAAAAATATTGAGAAAAAAAACTGTTATAATTAATTTTGGACGGTTAAGCCAGGCGAATCCTGCCTGATAGTTCTATTTCTAACCCTCACCTGGGAGGCTCCAATCTTGACCGTCGAGTTAGAAGCCAAAAAATTATCACAAGACTAGGTCGATAGCTATTGATATGCCCAATGTCTTCTCAAAGTATTTTGCCTAAAACCTACGGAACATGCGCAAACACGGCCCTAATGCCTTTTATTCAAAACTTACTGAGTTAAGAGCTATATAAGCCAAAAGAACCTGCGACATACACACGATAGCGTAGAGGCAGATTGTTGGTTCTACTAAAAGGCAGCGTTTGATTACACTTATGCCATGGAAAATTTTTAAAAATTTACTTCACCGTACTGGACACTGACATGGGGAGGATTACCATCATTGTAAAATCCACATAATCTCATCTTTCTATGCTTCGAAGGATTAAAGAAATTGGACTCAAGATGTCTCTGTATTCTCTATCTGACAAGATTTTTGAGAGCTCGAAAACTCATATCACCGGAGGACGTTCGTTTAAACTTAAATGTTGTCGGAGAGTTTCACTCGTTATAATCTCCGCCCATCTGATCTCCAAACGTGGCCTAAGCATTAATAAAAAATTTGTTAAATAATTGGCCCTAATTGTTCACCATGCAAGAACTCCGTTTGGGCCATCTATATGTTGGGTTGTTTTAAGATTGAAATTTTCTTCGACATTGTTAAATGAGAAGGGAAAATCAGAATCTTATTACAGGGAGCAGTGCTCCTTATATAGAGAATATATATGGTAACATGTCCCCCTCAAGCTGGAGTGTATATATCCAAAAGACCCAGCTTGTTACATAAAGTAAAAAATCTCAGTGAGGCAAGAGACTTAGTAAACAGATCAACTAGCTGATCCTCCGAGAAAGTAAAAGGGGTTGCTATCTTCTTGGACATTATTGCTTCACGAATAAAATGACAATCCACCTCGCTATGCTTGGTTCGTTCGTGGAAGACATGATTGTTTGCAATAAAAATTGCAACTTGATTGTCACATTGCATCGTCATAGTTTCGGTAGAAAGGAAACCAAAATCTCGAAGAAGAGACTGGAGCCATAACATCTCACAAGCAGTGTGTGCCATAGCTCGATACTCAGCTTCGGCACTTGAGCGAGCTACCACACTCTGCTTTTTCCTCCGCCAAGATACAAGATTGCCACCAACATAAGAGCAATATCCCGTCGTGGATCTCCTGTCAGAAATAGACCCAGCATAGTCTGCATCAGAAAAGGTTGTCACACGCACATGACCATGATTCTTGTATAACATGCCCTTCCCAGGTGCTCCTTTAACATACTTCAGAATCCTCAAAACAGCCTCCCAGTGACACCGTTTCGGATTCTGCATGAATTGACTAATCAGACTAATGGCAAAGGTGATATCTGGTCTAGTATTAGTCAAATAAATGAATTTGCCAACCAGTCGCCTATAGCGGTCAACATCAAGAAAGTCCTCCCCAGTCTGATCCCAAAACTCGGGTCGAGTAACCATAGGTGTGTCAACCGGCTTGCAATCTAGTAGACCCGTTTCTTTGAGCAAATCCAGCATGTATTTCCTTTGAGAGAGAGATATTCCGTCCTTGCTATGTGCAACCTCAATACCAAGAAAGTATCGAGGTTGTCCCAAATATTTCGTAACCACATGTTTTTGTAGATGCTCTTTTACAATAGTAATGTCTTTCTCATCACTACCTGTCAAAATCATATCATCAACATAGACAGCAAGGATCACAATTCCTGCAGAGCATTTTTTAATGAACACTGAGTGGTCAGCCTGACTACGAACAAGACCAAACTCTGATGCTATGTTAAATGAGAAGGGAAAATCAGAATCTTATTACAGGGAGCAGTGCTCCTTGTATAGAGAATATACATGGTAACATGTCCTGTGGGACCGGAGAACACTAACATACTCTAACAGACATTAAAAAGGCAATAATATGGAATCCACATCCTTTTTTTTGTATGAGAAATCTTTATCTTCAGTCACGAATAAGGTTGGTAGATAAGGGCAGCGGCAATACTGCAATTTTGAGACACAGGATTGCACCTGTTGGGCATAAATACTTTGTTAGTGGTCAGATGAATGCAAAGCAGATCATGCAAATGGTGCAGGGACTAGAAAAACAACTCAAAGTTCACAGAGGATTTCTTCGTAAACTCTCAAAACTTGAACACCTGACGCTTGTCAGATTTTCTGATATACAGTGACCTTCCTCTTCCGTACATAAAAAACTGTCTTTAAAATGGAGAATGAGAAGACGTAATAAATGAAACAAAATCCAAAGAATTATGGATTTTTCTGCACAAAAGCCAAAAGCTATTGAAACCTTCAGTACATAGTGTCATAAAATTGACGAACAAACAAGAGGACATAATTAGAAAGGGAATCACACACATCCCAACCTTCACGCGAAGGCAACAGTTAAAGCTTTACATGCATATGCTGGATTTCCCACAAGAGACTACGACAGAGGCTGCCATTCTAGTTTGAATGATCGGTTGGATTTTTGTTCCATGACAAGTATGAAGGATCTCCAAGAGGCCTGTAGAGAAGCCCATCTCAACTCATGATGTGAAAAAAATGAAGGAAAACAAACTGCAGAGGACTAATGATGTGAAAAACAATCAGGGAAAACAAGCTGCAGAGGACTCATGATGTGAAACAAGCTTTTGATTAAAAAATGTAAGCTAGAGGTTAAACATTGGTACCATTCAGCCATTTTATCCTATTCATTTTGCTTTATACAATTTCTTAAACATGACAGTGATCATATCACATTGACAATTTATGTGCTTTCTATGTTATGATGGAGAAATGCTCAAGCCCATCCTTTATTTCAGTTTTACGAAACTTTTGTTGCTCCATCCTTTTAGGTCTTAGAGGATAATTTTCCATCAAGTAACGACTACATTTTTTAATAAACAGGTAAAATAACAAAAACAGAAGCACTACCAAAAAAATAATCATAGCAAAGATGCTATATTTATGGTTGTAGCCACCTAAACATGGACAAACAAAAGAAACGGAGCTAGCAGATAACCTTTAGTCCAAAAGATTACTTCCATGTATTTTTTTTGTTTTCACTCTTAAATAAAAGAAGGCAAATATACTTCTCCTGCCAGAAAATAACATCTATTTTTGAGCAACAATTTTTGAAGATGAGTGATAAGGCACGCTTTAGCAATCAAAAATAAATATAACAGCCACTGTGTATCCCCAAATAGCAGCTTGTTTTACATGAAAAGAGAAAAAAAATCCAATCCCGTGGGTTTGTGTAGTATAGAGATTATGGTGTAAGCAGTAACAGCACAAAGTCTCCTAGTTCCATGAGCAGACAAGGACAATGAGATGGCGTGCAAATCAGTAAACAGGAAACTAACCTTGGTTTTACCACGTAAACCAGGATGAAGCTTATTGCTGTGAAGAGGGACAGTCCACCAACTGTGAGATGAGCGATGCCAAGAAAGTCATTCTTTCCACCTATCCAAGATGTAGTAGAAAGAACCAGTTTCTTTTGCCCTCCAAAACTATATGCGTTATAGTTGTTCTGTATTCTCACTGTTATTTCCTCATCAGGTTTGAGGTCAACCTCTATCTTCCCATATAGAGCTTTCTGAAGGTTGGAAGGGCTGCTGTTCGCATCCAAACTATGAGGTCCTCTTGGTCACTTAGCTGCAGTATTTTACATACAAGGATAAAAAATGCTGGACAAGAGCACATGCCAGAGAGGGATGTTTTCCAAAAATGAAACACATGTAGTTGGATTAGAAGAACACTCACAGGAATGCTAGAATTCAGTTTAGCACCTCCAATCAAACTCCCATTCTGGAAATTCTTGGGGTAGATATCATTGCCAAACTTATGGTCTCTATCACTTTTCCAAGCTATATTTTTCTTGTTCACTTCTATAACATTTCTGTTTAATGAAAATATGTATGTATCGTTGAACAAGCTCCAGGCAATGAGACCACAGGGAACAATTGCAGATCCATTGGAATTGTTGCTTTCAGGATTGCAAGAATCTGTATCACGTTCACTTGTCTTGTATCGCAACTGTTTATCACTTCGGCTCTTAACGTACCTAAAATGACATTAGGTATAGTCAAATCTAATAGCCATATAGATTAGAGTACCTACTGCATGCAGCATTGTAAGCCAAAATCAAGCAGTTTGCTCGTAGATCTCCACTAAATTAGCAGCAAATGACGGCTATTCCCTTTGGCCAATGCAAGGGTTCTCAATCAAAGATATTGGATGACATAAAAACACAATAGCATTGTTGATTGCATCAATACCTTAATTAAGTCATAGCCCCCTCTCCACAGTAAACAAACAAAAACTTCAACTTAGAACCTAGGACTCAAATATAAGAAGAAGAATGACTAAGGTCCCAAAACATATTTAATGATCATTTGGAAAAAAGAGTGTGGAAAGAACATCCATTAAATAAATGTAAATAATATTGTCATTTCACAATTACCGATATTAATGGCTGCAGGAAATGTATATAAAAGGTTATTCCTACAAAAAGAGACTACCTCAACAAGAGGCAGATTCTAAGCACTTTCCAAGAAAAAAGAATGTCCTAAGATAACTTCTAGCGTAGCCAACACATGGTGCCTGTCCCATCAATTTGGTCAAGTTTAAGGATCCTTTCACCATCTGTCTTTTAGGGGACATGCCTTATGCATCATGTACATGCTGTGACCATGTCAACGCATGGAATTACATATAACTACCTCACTCTAAAGATTCAAATCAGCAACCTAATATTTCTGAGAACTCATTGCTCAGAAGATTTAGCGATTTTGTGATTAACTTGTTATTTCATCAGTGTATGTATGTTTATATATATGTGTGTATGCATGTATAAGTACATTATATATATATATATATATATATATATATATATATATATATATATAGAGAGAGAGAGAGAGAGAGAGAGATGTTACTGTGCACTGCCCCATTGGCAGTGCAGACTTCTCCCATGCTGAGCCCCCTTGGCAGACAAAAATTCACGTGTGGGTAAGCTGGATGGTTGAGGAGGTATCTTTTTTCTTTCTCTCTTTCTTGTGTGTGTGTGTGTGTTGTGTTGGGGGGGGGGGGGAGCAGATCACTGATCTGAAAGATTCACTGGGGCACCTTGGATGTTTTTTATTTTGTTTTCCCTTCTGTGAGTCCTCTTTTCAGGCTTTTAAGATTTTGCCATGCCCCAGGCATGTCTATGTCCATCAGACTGTATGGTGTTTTGGTTGCTAATTATTAGCCAATCACTAAACTGTGCCAAGAAAATGCCTCAAGGAAAGACAGCTTAAATGAATGCTAAAGAGCATAAAATTTCCTCCACGGAGAAGGGCTCGGAGATCCACACGTCGTACATGGACGCCGCGGGGAACCTCGGCGCCCGCCTGTGGCCATACTGCCGGTGATGGTGGCTGTGACCGTGGTGGTGACGGAGGTGGTGATCGCCATCATCGTCGGAACCGGAGGTGGAGGAGGAGGAGGAGGAGAGGATCCAATCGAGGGACTCGTAGAACTCCTCCTCGTCCTCGTCCTCGTCCTCCTCCGCTGCCGCCGTGGCTTGCCCTTCCTCTCCATCCGAATTACTCATGTCGACAGGAACAGCGGCACCATCGCTACCCCACCCTCCTCCCAAATGCCCGCGGCAGATAAAAAGCTCGCGCGGGTGGGATCGGAGGGGGGGAGAGGAGGAGGGCCGGGTCGACGGTGACGGTTTCGGTGCGCAGATCCGACACGGGCCGCTAGCCGATACGAACAAGCGGCAGGTGATCGGGTGGGCGCACGCGACAGAGAGAAACACACGAGCACAGAAAGAACAGTGTCGCCCCGAAAGTGACTCTGACACGAGGTTTTATATGTCACCCCGATATCCGATCTGAAATAAGAGAATTCGGATCAAAATTATGTCGTCTTAGATCCACGACATATATATATTTCGAGTCAAAAGTTTAATCCGAATCCGAAAAAAATTTCAGATCCGAATCAGGTTTTCGAATCTCGCAGATCCATTGACATCCCTAATTACAAGTGCCATACTAATTCTGCTATTTATGGAATCAAACTTCCAATGCATAATAAATTTAGTGCAAATTTTAAATTTGTATTAAAAATTACTTTAAATGTACTATAATCAAAATTCTAATGTATTAATAAATTTAGTACAAATTTAAATGTGTGTAATCAAAATTTAAATTCCAATGTGTAATGTAAAGTTAAATTTTCTATTTATGGACTCAAAATACTCTCTTCTTGGACCTATAAGGTGCAAAATTTTCTCTAGATCCTCTCGTTGACTTGTTGCTTTAACTCTTCCTTTACTTTGTGCCGCCATCCGCGATCTTCTTTTGTAAACCATATTAATATTCAAGTGACGTTTGTTGGTATCAAAAATTTATTAGATATGATATTACTTGTACGTCAAAAAAAAGTGTGGCTTGTCACGCTTTCCGTCCTCTTTATCGTCTATTTTGATGGTTGAAAATTCCATATATATATATATATATATATATATATATATATATATATATATATATATGAATATGAAGGTTTATGTCTTGAGTGGGGATTGAGTAGAGCTACATATCTGGATAAGGCACATCTCAATCGGACAAATAGAAAATAAATAAAAGTGATGATAGACCAATAACATGATCTTTCATTTTCTTGATTTCTTATAGCCGTCTGATCAAGATATACCTCATTTAACACTGAACCCCAGCTCAGCCCCAAGGCGGCGAGGGCCCCCACCTGGTCCTGGAGAATACGATACCAACAATAATAATAAATTGTGCACATACTCTGTGTACATTTATGGGGTGCACCGATTATTACTCCATCGCTTTTCCTTTTTCCTTCGATACTGTCCTTGCTTGGGCTTAAAAAGTAGTTGTTCACGCCGCGTTAATTTAGACGATCATACCATGGAAGCCACTTGTGTACTTTTGATATTGATTTTTGCTTCCAATAAAATGTTCAAAATTGTATTTTTAGACAGTTAAAAAAGAGACGACTCCATCTACTTAACAAAGCACTCACAAGTTATATTTTTAACGACGAAAGTAGATGCCAAAAGTTACTTACAACTAAAAATTTTGTCAAACACATACGTAGAGAATTACAACCATCTGATTTTATGATCCGGTGATGTGCCATGACCGAACGTGTCGTACCATGCTACTTCACATGTTTGGAATGGCACTCCAAATTTCCAGTTCTGCAGCCACACACACAGGAAAAACCGAGGGAAAACGTCATATCTTCACCGTATGATATGGTAAGGGAGGCCGCCTCTTCCTCACTGTTAATTTGATCGCGTCCGTCGCACCCACCAGAATTCAAATCCGTATAACATGAAGAAGCTAACCAACGCACGATGCTAACCACGTTTCTTAGGCGAGGCAAATTAATACCAGGACTTTTCAGTATAGAAACCAGTCAGTATAGCAATGGAAAGGGCAAGAGCATTTTTGCCGACTCCCGTCGGTTAATATACCAGCATGAAAAAAATCTAGCACCCACCGGCCGATTAGCCTGTGGCCCGATGGCCGGGCAAACAGGTCAGGCGTCAAATATCAGGAACCCTGATGGAGGAAATCAATAGAGGGAGAATAATAAGTGGGGTGGTCAAGTGAAACTTGCACTGTCCTGTCTGCTTTGAAACTCCTCGGATTCTCCCCCCAGATTTGCACTTCACACAAAACGGGAAACTAAGATCGATAGAGGACCCGATCAGAAACACTACATCACCGGGTGCAAGGTGTAAATAACCTAATAGCACAGAAGCTACCGGACACTCATGGTGCTGGGCATGCTTGTCTAAGTTTTGCTTGCAGAACTGCTCCAGCTTCATCAGCCACGACCTTCTTCTTCGAAGCCACCTGTACATGATGTTTATAAGACAACTATAAGGAAACTGATGGGATTATACTACATCAACAGATGAAGGAAACGAGTCACATGAAGAGCGCATTCCCTTCTGGGAACCGTCCTATCATCAAACTTCGACTCCACTAGATGAGCAAAACCAAGTTAGGTATACGGCAATCCAGCCGAAAGACCTTCCAGTAACACTGGCGAACCAGCCCCATGTATAACAACATATTTTACCTATCCTGATCATAGACTTTCAATAGTACTGTCAGAAAAGCTTGGATAAACAGATTACCATCTGCCAAACATTGTACAAAGAATTTACTGACAGGATTTATGCCTAAGCGCAAACAAGACTTATGAAAAAAACTTAAAACTAGACATTCTAGCTTAATAGGGATGAACAGTTATCAAGTCTAGTGATCGAGACTTTCTTTCTCTAGCCTTTTCTAGAGAGAGAGACTCTGAGAACATGGGGGGTTCCGATGCGAGCCTCCTGGCCCAATAGTCTCCTGTTGGGGGGTGGTCACCTTTGCCTGCCCTCGCTGGTGTCTAAGGCTCACCCATCTGGAGGGCAGAGTGTTGAGCTGGGGCCAACGTGCTTCAGCTGTGGAAGGAACGGCCACATTCGACAGTTTTGCAGGGGTAAGGCGATTGCTCAAGGAGCTGGGGCTGCTTCAAGCTTACCAGTGGGCTCCGTGGGAGAACCGCTTGTCCTACCTCCTATGCGGAGGCAATGAGAGGATACCATCCAGTGGGGTCGGGGAACAAGAGGTTCTTGGATGCAGGAGAGGTTTCGACGGAGCTTCTGAGCAACCGAAGTGGATGGCTCTGGCGGAGTCTATGCGTGACAGAGGTGGAAGGGTTTGAGGAAGCGATGGAGGTCTGCCATAGGTTTGCAGAGATAGCAGGGGGTTATTAGGACTCCTCAAAGGTGTCTGATTCAACCTTCCTGGTTGTTGGGCACGAAGAAGAAGCGGTGACGGCGATGGTAGAGGCAGGTGTCTTGATCGTGGGAGCAGCGCGATCCTCTGTATCCAGCGCTGGCACAAGTTTAGAGGCACTTTCCCTAATCCAAAGCTACGGAGGGAGGGTATCATCTTGGAGGGTGTTCCCCTACTCCTACGTGATGAGGAAGGCATCTCCTTCGTCGTCCGTGGCTTTGGGAGCTTGGCATGGTTGTCAAGACATCCAAGGCGACTAAGGCGGTGACCCACTGTCTTACTGCTTAGGCGACAAGGCGAGCCGCCTAGGCGAAGCTTAGTTTATATAACTAAGCACATAGCAAGAGAACCACTACTATATATTTTCTACATATAAATTTTATCTTAATTACTTAATTAATGAAAAATTTGATATTCACAAATCTTCAACATAAACATATATTTTAAAAATCAAATAATATAATAAATGACAAATAAAAATAAATTAACAAGGAGGAAACTAATAAGAACTTGCGAATACATGTCAATCAATACACAAATTTTAATCTAAAATATGATATTCAAATAGTTATTCTCTATATTAAAAGGAAACATAAATGACACATTTTTTGGTAGATTATAAGCACATCAACATAATATTTTCATAATTTTCTACTTGTGAATTATCAAAAAAGAGACAAAAATAGTACTAACTTCAAAAGGTGCACCAAGCAAATATGAATCAATGTCCTTAAGAGGAGGGAAGAGGAACCGACATGGAGAAGAATCCGAGAGAAAGGGGAAAGGGAAATGGAAGTCTTATCTTCTCTTTCCAATCTTGACATAGCATTTGTCAAATTTTCAAAATTACCCAAATACTAAAACCTACCTTAAAAAATGGAGTGGATGTCCTGCCAAGACAGGCTAGGTAGGCCCAAGGTGGCCTATGTGCACCAAGGCAGCCAGGTGATTCTCGCCTGGGCGCCTTGGAGCGCCTTGTCGCCTAGGCGACGCCTTGAAAACAATGGAGCTTGGAGAAGGGTAGTTTGGGGTTCTCGCCGTTGAGTTCTCGGATGGGGGTTGTGGCCGTTGTGCAGGTGGCGAGCCCTACGGAGATCCCGACAGTCGTTTCAGTGCAGTTGGAGGGAGAGCCGTTCGTGTTGCATCGACTGAGCTAGGGCAACTAGGGGAGAGGCGAGAGGTTAGGAATGTACGGTCGGTGGATCGAGCAGGAGTTCAAATTCCTGGGCCGCCTCTCCCAGTTCGGGCCGAGCCCAGCCCAGTTTCCCTGTGGGCCGATTTGTCGGGACTGCGCTGCAGGTGGATCGGGCGGTTGCTCGTTTTGTGGGTAACGATTCCGGGTCGTCCGAGCAGACCTGGAACTTACCAAACCCCGACTCGGGAGACACTGGTGGTTCTGAGGGGCCCGATAGAGGCCTTATTCCTCGCTCGTTTTGCCCCGACGTGCTGTGGCCGTTTGTGAGGGAGTCCGAGCTCGCAATGGCGTCAGCCCCTTCACCGTCAGCTGTCGGGGGTGCTGAGGGGCCTCAGTTTGTTGCTTCCTCACTCGTGTTAATGAGGAGGAGACACGAGTCACCTACTGTAGACCGCCAGCAGCAAGAGGGAGTGTCGGCCCCTGGGTCTCTTGTCTCCTCCGGTGTCGTAGGGGAGCATGGCGCCAACGATCTTCAGCTGAGTCTGCCGTCAGCTCTGCTTCCAAGCCAACGATCTAGAGCTGGATAGGGAGCCAAAGATCCCTGACCCTCTACTGGAATCGTTACCGCTTTGTGTGACCAGGATTATGGTGCCATTGAAAAGAAAGTGTAGCAGAGGCAGCCGACAGCGGTTCCAGTGGCTGATATTGCAGAGGTGGAGGGCTTGCTCTGTAGCTGCCATCTAGCGGCTGTTGTGGGGCTTCTTCAGGGGATGGTGGATCACGTTGAGGATCTCCTAGGAACTCCTGATTCCGGTTATCAGTTTGCTGAGGAGAAGCTGGAGGACAGTGGTTTACCTGGCAAGAAGGGGAGAGAACTTTTGGGAGTGGTGGAGAGGTTAATGGAGGACCATATGAAAGGCCTGACAGATAAATTCGGAGTCTCCTACGAGGGGGTGGAGAATGGGTATTAGGTGGTCTCTCTTCCTCATCCAGAAGAGATGGCTTGCGGCATTGGCAAGAGAAGCGAAGAAGGTTAAATCTCTAAAGCGAGCTGTGGAGAGTGGTAAGGAGAGTGAGGGGCGCGAGAAGAGGAGAGTGGGGAGGGACATACATTACAATCCCCATGAGGATCATCTTATGGAATATGAGGGGTTTAGGAGGAGGTGAGAGGAGGAGGATGGTGAAGGAGATGGTGAGGAGATGCAAGGTGGACATTTTGAGTTTGCAGGAGACAAAATGTGAGGGAGATGGTGAGGAGATGCAAGGTGGACATTTTGTGTTTGCAGGAGACAAAATGTGAGGGAGATGGAGAGGTGTTGACGAGGGAGATCAAGGGCGGCGAACTCTTGAAGGGGGGTGCATCCCCTGCAGTGAGTAGGGCAAGAGGTATCATGGTTTTGTGGAATCCTTTTGAGGTGGAGGAGGAGAGACAAGTTGGCTAGTGGGCTCTCTCCCTTCACTTTCGTTGCTTGAGAGATGGCTTCTCCTAGATCTTCTCCAGCATTTATGGCCCTCAAACCAGGGAGGGGAAGAGAGGTCTTTAGCAGGAGCTACTTGCTTTCCACCTTTCCTCGGGTAGGCCCTGGTGTGTGGGTGACGACTTCAATGTGATGACAGCAGCTTCAGAGAGGACGGATTTTCATCTCCACTCGGGGGAGACTGAGGATTTCTGTGGGTTCATTCAGCAGGCAGCCCTCATCGACATTGGATTGGTAAGTGCTCAATTCACTTGGTCCAATTTGAGGGAGTCTCATTCCTATTCTAGGCTTGACAGATTATTGGTGTCCATGGACTGAGAGGGGCATTTATCCTATGTACGATGCTCGTGTTAGCCGAGGCCGATGTCGGATCACAAGCCTATCCTTTTGTCGACTAGCCGACAACATAAGAGGAGGTAGGCTTTCAGATTTGAGAAGTGATGACTTAAGAGGCGGACTTCTTACACACTGTTAGGTGTACGTGGGAAGATCAGAGGCAGAGACGGCAAGAAACCTCCATGGCTACACTGATTGGTAAATTGAAACACTTGGGCTAGGTGCCCATAATTTGGGGTGCTAACAAGAGATTACCAGGGAGACAGGAGGAGAGGATTCTTCATCAGTTGCAAACTCTGGACCATTTGGAGGAAGCATGTTTGATGGATGATGATGACAGGCTCAGCAGAGATTCCCTTAGAGCAGAGTATGATGAGATCTTAAAGAGAGAAAATCTACTGGAAGCAGAGATCGAGGGAGAGATGACTTAAGGAAGGAGACATGAACACTTCTTACCTCCACAGGATTGCTTTGGGTAGGAGGAGGACGAATCACATTGCTTGTATCAAGGCTGGAGATCAACTACTTCACAGGGACGATGATATTAGGAGTTTTGCCTAGGAGTTCTATGTTTCCCTTTTCACCGAGGACCACACGAGTAGACTTGAGTTTGCTCATGACTTGCTCCCTCACCTCTCGGCGGCTTAGAGTGAGGTTCTTGAGAGCCCCTTCCTAGATGAGAAGATCAAACATGTGGTATTTCTCTTGCAGGTAATAAGGCCCCTGGGCCAGATAGTTTTCCTATGATGTTCTTTCAGCATTGTTGGGATATTATCAAGGTGGATCTCATGGGTGCAGTCAGAGAGTTCCAAGAGGGCAGGGCTCATTTGAAGGGTATTAATAAAACCTTTTTGGTCCTCATCCCTAGAAGAAGGGTGCACAAGACTTAGCAGACTTCCGTCCTATTAGTTTGCTGAATAGTACCTATAAAATTATCTCCAAGGTTTTGGCTAGGAGGCTTGATGGAGTGGTGGATGAGCTGGTCAATGGCTATTAGGGAGTCTTCATTAGAGGAAGACATATCCAGGATAATTTTCTTATTGCTCACGAATATTTATTTGCCATGAAACAACAGAGGAAGAGTGATTTGATTCTCAAGTTGGATTTCGAGAAAGCTTATGATAGGGTAAACTAGAACTGCCTCCTTTAGATTATGACGAAGATGGGTTTTGGTCAGGTGTGGATCTCTTGGATACAAGAGTGTATCTCGTCTGCTTCTTTTGCTGTGTTCATTAATGGGCAACCCTCCTTTTTCCCTAGTGAGAGAGGACTCCGGTAGGGAGACCCACTCTCCCCTCTCTTGTTTGTCATGGTGGCACAGATCTTTGAGTAGACTGTGGATGAGAGCTGAGGCAGTAGGAATTATTACAGGCTTTCAGGCTGGTCAGTCCAGTAGCTGTGTCACCCACCTGTTATACGGATGCCACTATTCTCTTTTTAGCCGATGAGGAACAGCAGCTAGTGTATGCCAGGTTGATGTTGGAGGTGGTATAGGATGTCATTGGACTGAAGGTGAACAATAGCAAGAGCCACATCACGAGGGTCAATATGGTAGAGTCAGACACCACGAGGGCAGCTCTCATCTTCAGTTGTCAGATTGGGAGGTTCCCTTTCACCTACCTTGGCCTTCCTCTATCCCCATGACCTCTTCGTTGCAGGGATTGAAAGGGGTGGTGTGGAGGTACGAGAGCAAGCCTGAAGGATGGAAGGCCAGATTACTATCTTATGGAGGTTGTTTGGTACTATGCAAATCTATGTTGGACAAATTGTTAATTTACTTCCTCTCCATTTTCAGAGTACCAAAGATGGTGGCTAAGAGATTGGAATCTATTCAGATCAGATTCTTTTGACATGGTAGCAGGAGTAGAGACAGAGGTTGGCATGATATTTCTTGAGGTAGAATCTGTCAGAGCAAGGAAGCGGGCGATTTGGGCATCAACAACATAAGATATTTCAATTTGACCTTACTTTGCAAGTGACTCTGGAGACTCGGGACATAGGAAGGGGGACTGTGGGCGTAGTTGGTCAGATAGAGATACTATTCCTCGTCCAGAGTGTGAGAATTACTCCCCAACAGGCTTTATAATGGCTCTCCGATTTGGAGAGGCATTTTACATTGTGTAGACTTTTTCAGAGTTAGTGTTTGAGTCAGTTTGGGTGATAAAGAGTCTTGACTGTTCTGGCAGAACAGGTGGTGGCGCGACTCCTCACTGGTGGAGAACTTTCCAGAGTATTTTGCTATTGCGAGTGTACCTGGTGCTTATGTGGCTCAGTCTTTCGATGCACAGGTGGCCGGGGATGTCTGGGCCCCCACTTTCAGGAGAAATCTCTCTACAAGAGATGGACCAATTCGAACATCTCTTCACCTTCCTCTTGGATTTCATTCCAACCAGCATCACGGCATACACGTGGTTGTGGAGGTGGGAGAGGGGGGACTAGTTCTTAGTTAGGTCGTCTTATGCTCTCCTTTCTGATGGGGGGGGGGGGGGCTCGCCATCGGAGATTACTCAAGGTAAAGGTGTTGGTCTGAAGGATCTCCCATGGCCGATTGCCCACTTGTGACAGGGTGGCATCATTTCTGCAGTACATATGTTCCCTGTGTTGCTTGTGCGGGGACGAGGAGGAGGACCTGAATCATTTTTTTACAGGCTGTCCCTTTGTAAAAGGAATTTGGATGTGCATTGGTCAGAGCTTACAGCTATCCCTTAGCCATTTTGAAGGGGTCCATCAGCTACTTTCCAAGTGGCAACGAAGGTGGCTTCTTAAGGGCGACGATATTATCTGGTAGCTTATCCTGCATGTCACTATTTGGGTCTTGTGGAGTGAGAGGAACAACAGACTTTTCAATTTCAAGAGGGAAGCGAGAACAGAAGATAGTCTTTTTTCTTTTGTTTGTGAGAAAGTGACTTTTTGGGTAAAATATGTTTGTAAAGTGGAGGCTCATAACTCCTCGCTCTTTTTGTTGTTGGGGAGTTAGTTAGTTGGACCATATTGGTGTGGTCTTCTTGTAAAGGGGTTTTGTGAGATGTTAGTTTTTTACATGTATATTCAACCCTTTTCTTAATATACTTCGTGGAACCAACCACATTTCAAAAAAAATAGGGATGAACAGTTAGGTTTCTAGGGATTAGACAAAAGCTGTGAATGACGTTCACAGCACCTGTGTCATCATCAACTAGGTTTTGCAGGATCTCATGTTGTCCTTATGCTACTGCTGATTCACTGAAAACCTGCCATGTATGTGTCTGCTTCCATTTATTCTAAACACCTAAATCTTGGAACATAATATATGTAACACTTCTGTAGCCATAACAGCTTTCTAGATACACTAAAAGTTTGCAGTATGATTATTCAATGAATTACAGAAAAGGACTGTTGAAGCCAAAAATAAATTGATGAAAAAGGTCATCCATAGGGGCTGGCCCCCTTCTTTCCCTCATTGAGGGGTTTTGGACCGGATCCACCCCCCCCCCCCCCCCCCAAGGAAGGGTATGGACTGGATCCACCCCTCAATTGGGGGGTTTGGACTGGATCCACCCCCCAAGGGGGTTTGGACCCGATCCAACCCCCAAATCCCTCATTTGGCTGATTTGGTCTGGTTAGAATCCCCAAGTGGGGTATATAGCCCGGTTAAAGCCCCCAACTAGGGTACTTGGACTGGTTAGAAGCCCTGGGGGCCCAAGGTTGGACCGGAACAACCTATAATCGCCCCTGAGTTCTATAAATACCCCCCGGTGGGACCCGGGGCGGAACAAAGATAGAATGTAGAGAGGAGAGAGCGCAAAGCTCTGGTGCTTGTGCTTCTGAAGGCTCATCCTTTAGGTTGTGTTCGTGCTATGTTGTGCTTGTGCTATGAGGGTATGTCATAAAAAGTCCCTCCCTTGACCCATGTACAACACAATAGCCATATGATTCATGTGATTTATGTATCTCTTTGGGAAAAATGATATCATTCCCCCCAAAGTTGCAGGTTTTGTAAAAAGGCCCTTGTGAGCCTTACAATTATGTAAAAGTCCGGGATGCATCCGAGAAATGTGTACAAACTCTGACCATCTACAGAAAGGGTTTTGTAAAACTCAAGAATTTGTTGAGAAAAATCAACACCAAATTGTGCGGTCGCAGCAGATTAAACAACAAAGGTGACAACAGAACAACAAATTTTACATCATCAACCTCTTGCCCCCAACAATTCTTCACAGTAGAGGCACAAAACTTAAAGAAATCCTTTTCCCACGTGGACCAACCACCAAACTATGGGTTGGGTGAGCAGTGGAAAGGTCATCTACAGGGGTTGACCCCTTTCGTTCTCTCATTGAGGGGTTTGAACCGGATATAACCCCCAACCGGGGGGTTTGGACTGGATCCACCGCCAATTGAGGGGTTTGGACCGGATCCAACCCCTAATTAACCCCCAATTAGGGGGTTTGGACCAGATCCACCCCCGATTGGGGGGGGGGGGGGGGGGTTAAACCGGATTCACCCCCAATTGAGGGGTTCAGACCGGATCCCGAATCCAACCCCCAATTGGGGGATTTGAATCGGTTAAACCCCATACTCCCCCATTTGGCTGAGTTGGTCCGGTTAGAACCCTCAAATGGGATATTTGGCCCGGTTAAAGCCCCAAAGTGGGGTACTTGGACCGGTTAGAGGCCCTGGATGGCCATATTTCGACCGGATCAACATATAACCGCCCATGGGTTCTATAAATACCCCCCTAGTGGGACCCAGGCAAACACAGAACAGACTCAGAACGCAGAGCCTTGTGCTTGTGCTTCTGAAGGCCCATTCTTTGGGTTGTGTTTGTACTTGCGTTGTGCTTGTGCTCACAATGAGGATACGTTATAAAATTGTCCCTCCTTGAGTCCGCACACCTCCTTGTGTTGTGGTTAATGTAATCTCATTGTAAATATTGGGGGAAAATAATGGGATTCTCTGAAATAATCAAGAATTCCATAAGCACCCTGACTTTTACAAGAAGGGTCTGCATAGATGCCATTGTGGTGATGTCCCTTGTGTCACTCCTTGGAGAGAGATTATAAGAAAATTCCAGCGTTGCGCTGATGGACGCATAAAGCTAGACTACAACCCATGAGAGCTCGAGAAGGAGAAGCAATCTCTCAAGAGTCTTTGGCCAACGCGTCTCCACCAAGGAAGAACTTGCACCTCATGCCAAGATTACATGAAAATTCCTGTTCAGTCCAGATGTTACAAAAGTATCCCTGGTCTAGACAAACTACACAAATACTCCTGAGCTTTTCTAGAACCCTACTCAAGGGATAATCACAAATAGACCCAGAAAGGCTCAAATAAACCCAAGAATAGTCCAAAACTGCAATAATATCTCAGAAGGGTCAGAAATTGCAAAAATACCCCAGAAAGGTTGGAAACTGTCAAAATATCCTGGAAGGGTCGAAAATTGCAAAAATATCCCTGAAGGGTCAAAAATTGCAGAAATACCCAGAAATGGTTCAAAATTGCAGAGATATAGAAGATGGGTCAGTAATTGCAAATATACCTAAAAAAGAGGTTTGATCTCTATGAAACTCAAATTCAACGGTCTATTCTGGCGGTGGAATGAAGGCCAAATGAAAATCAAACGACCTGCCTATGTAATCGGGATTTCATGTATTTTGTAAAGATGAATCCAAAGAATGAAATGTCTAATTTTCTCTTGCAAATGTGTATCTCTAATGGGTGATCTCTTTGATCAAATCTGTTAGATAAAACCCCAATATCACAACGGATATTGTGGAGGTCAAAAAGTGTTTCTTTGACAGTTAATCAAGGGTATTCGAACTTTGTGCCAATGTAAATAAACATCGACTATGGTCGATGGGGAAATGTCATGTACCCAAACCCAAATCGTCTGATAAACCTAAATTCGCGGAAATGATGATACACCCGCTACTTAAATAACCACTAATGTGCATTTTCTTCTTCAAAGAAAAAATATTTATTTATTTATTTATTTATTTATTTATTTATTTATTTATTTATTTATTTATTTCCATGAGTTAAACAAGGACATCCACATTTCCTGTGGGTTCATCAACTAGAATTTCTCTGGCCAAGGTCACATGGTGTAAAAGGTGAATAGAGAATATCAATATTTAACAATTATCTCCATGGGAATGCACTGAATCTACGCTTCACATAAACTAGAATGATTTGAGCTTACACTGACATGTGCCATTCCAGAAAAGAGCTACCTAACCGAAGTTGTAGAATACAAAGAAACTATTGAAGGTAACAGCACAACTGATGGACATAGAGGATGGGATCACAAAGAATACCAAAATCTTCCAGATCATAACCATAAGTAAAAATCTATTCTACTGCAGAAATCCACTACATATTTTGTAGTTTCATATGGTGTACATATGGATGATCAAAGACATGGGACGTGAAGAGGCGAGATCTCGAACCAAATTGTAAACCATCGGATCCGGGGTAACGTGACTCCCAGATCAATTGTTCAAAGCCATCTCAAGAAAGATTGCTGCAAAAGGCGAGATAGGCGATCAGGGAGCCTGGGATTGCGATCCCATGGAAAACCCACCGATACTTAAGTCAGTGTAGGCAAGAGCCAGGTGCAAAAGGAGGCGGCGGAAGTTGGGGGTACGAGACTGCTCTCCACCAGTTGAGGAGGATGGGATTAGAGCTTACCTTTTCGGAGGAGATCCCTGGGATTAAGTAGTTACAGACTCCCTCTCTGGAGTAGCGAGAATCTTGAGGGACCGTTGGACGGGGACGTTACGTCCACGGTGTGTACTCTTACCGTTGTAGGACTCTTGCTCTCCCCTTATCCTCTCATGGACTTCCCGCTCTCAAACGTTAGCGTGGAATTCGCCTTTAGTTATAAGGGATAAATGCCCGGCCGCGGGTGATCCGCTCTAGACCGTGAGAAAGGTGGGGGTCCCGGTGATGGATCGACCCATCTATGGATAAGGGATATTCCCATCCTGAAGTCCGAGCTTATAACATACCGTTTCAGTCCTGGGCGTCCCTCAGGGAGTGACTTAGCGGCCTTCTACTGACTCGGGTCGATGGTGCGTCGGAATTCCTCCCGAGCATAGGGGAGTCCTTCGCATGGGTGACCGTGTTGAGACTAGATGGCTCTCTTTTGGGCCTTTGACCTTCGGTCTTGTAGTAAATGGGCCGTTGATGTGGAGCTGAGCTATCACTTAATGGGCCGAGCGGGTCTTTATGGGCCTTTGGGCTGTTAAATAATGGGCCACGAATTTCCCCCTCTCCAGGGCACTCCATGAAATTTTGAGTTCTTTAAATCATGGCTTGATTTATCTTCTTATCAAACATGCACAACCCCAGACATTAGTGAAAGTAAACTGTCTGAGGAAGTCCTAGCCTTGACCGAGAGATGACAACAAATAAGTGAAATGGGACATAAGTTTGGCACTAGTTTTATAAAGTTTGAATGATTAGCTGCCAACCTCTTACATATTTTTAACAACTCGAACAATGAATTTTCATTAGAAACCAGGTCTTGCACCTTGGCAGATAATTTTAAATTCCGAATTGATTTATGTTACAGTTGCATGAACTGATTGTGTTTACTTGTTTGTCATACAATAACACTCGAGGAGAGATCTACTGCCAGCAGTGGGAGTGGAACTCCTTTGTCAATCTACTTGGTTACAATTTTATTTTATTTTTTTGTTTGGGGGGGGCAGTATCCTGTGGTATTAATTCCTTAGGGAAAAAACAAAACCTGAATGGCTCAACAAACACATTCAACCATATTGAAACCATGAAAATTTCAACTTAAAAAAATGCAGCCAATTGCAGTGGAAAAATAAATTCATCAAACGGCATGGGCAGATACTGAAAACATTGATGTGATAGCTAAAGTTTTCTTCTGTATAGGTACCTCCACAAGTTCATCATAATTAGACTTCAGCAAGTTGATTTTCCGAGTACAATAATCTTTGCCTTCAGCCATTGTTTTCTGCATCAAAAAAATGCTTAGCAGCATGAGGGACAGAATGCAAAACACAAGAAAGCCAGTAGAAACAGCACAGCCTTTTTATTTTCATGAAAAATGACAGAAGGAAAGCCAAGAACATCATATTTCCATATTATATTTCACCTGCTGCCACTTCTTTGGTAAGTCAAACATGCCTTCAGTGGGATTACAAATAAGGATACATCAACAACTCAACTCCAATGGTAAATTAAATTTCAGTCTTAAGGTAGTGTGGGAAAAAGGTGACACTTACAACGACTTTAGTAGACTGCTTCAAACAGAATATGGTGAAATGCCTTTCAAGGGAGAGTACAAGTACTGTGAGGAAATCTTTATTGGAACTGGGAGGTGGAGTGCATGTCCAACACTAGAAAAGACATTGACATATATGCTCCGAAAAGTACTAGGAGGTGAGAAGTGGCTCAATGTAAAACTTATAGTATTAAAAGTCATTTGTTATAACTTCTGGATCTCTTTTGTCAACTTAAGAGTAGTGTCATTTAGAATTGTAAACTTGATAACACAGGCTCATTTGAAATGAATGATCCAAAAATAGTAGATGTGGGACGTGATTCTATGCTAAGTTCATGGCATTTATCATCTTCTGTGATGACATGTATATTTTTCTAAAAAAAATTGACAGTAGTGTTTTAAATAGTTGTACACTTGACAAGACACTTTGTTTTAACTCAGTCTATAGGCAAAAAGTTTGAACAATAAGGATTTGACAATTATATGATTGAGTACATATTTTTTGTCCACTTTGATTAGTTTCAAAGTGTGCTCGAGTACACACTTACAATAGCATGCTTTTCAAGCAATAGCATTTTTCATGATTGCACTATAGCCCTGTGGTTATGCATGTTCCTTTCTGAATAAAATGCAACCAGTGTTTGGCAAGGAAGCCATGCGATTTGCCAATGAGTAGACACGTGAGTGCTTATCTCTAGGTGCTCTATCATCCACAAGTGAGATGTTGCAAGGATACATGCAAGAAGGTTCTCTACCATCCATATGATTTACCAATGAGTAGGCATGAAAGTGCTCATCTCTAGGTTCTCTACCGTCCACAAGTGAGATGTTGTGAAAATACATGCATGGAGATGGTTGCAACATAAGATCAAAACCTTCCAATGGGCATGTGGGACATGCCAATGACAATCTTTGAACCTATATCTGTTGGTAAGCAATTGAAATGGAGGTGCATCCACAAGCGAGACATTGCAAGAATACATGGACAGCATTATAACATAAGATCAAAATTTTGCAATGGGCATAGTAACAATAATTTCAAGATGTCAAACTGCAAGAATGGAAGACAAAATAACCCTTTAGAATCACTAAAAGTGCTACCTAGGATCAGGTTCTCCTTAGAAGCAAACTGGGTGGGCAATGAAGACGGGTGATTACAACCCTAACTTGGGCACAACTTGCTACACCACCTGGTTTGTTTGTGTCGTTCTGGTCTAAGTCTCATTATTTCACCACGTCCCCTCGGCAGGCCTTCTTGAGTGTTTTAAGCTCACTTTGCGCCAATGCCTATTATTTTGGCAGTACAGGCGTGACCCAGGAAAAAAAGGGGACACAACACATTCCAAACAAGTAACGAAGAGCACAAAAAACATTAGAATCATGAGCGGGATTGCCCAAAGTATCAGAAGAAAAACCAGTCAGCTGCAAGCAGAAGCCAAAAAGACCATAACGACGTAATGGCGAAATCAAAACGAGACCACGATGAAGTAGCCAGTGCCGACGTCAACGAGGACCTCGTCCGCGTCATCGAGCGTGCCGGGCACGTAGAGGGATGCCGTGAGAGGCACCAGTATCTTCTTCCCTAAACACAGAAATCTCAATAAAGTAAGAAATCCATGGACAACAACAAGCGAGGCAGAAATGATACCACCAGCAATTGGAGCCCGTAGAGAGAGAGAGAAAGATGGAGGGAGAGAAGGTTGCCTTGGGGACGGAGAGAGAGGTCGTGGAGGGCGTTGGAAGCGATCTCGAGGCGGGCAGTGGCCGTCCCGATCTTGTTGAGGCTGTCCTGGAGGAGGTTGACCTCCAGATCCGACTGCTCCTTGACGGCCTTCAGCTGCTCCACGCTCATCTTCTCCATATCCGAGCTCCTCAGGACGCCGGCGGCAGCGCCGCCGTTCCCCGGCCCACCTCTCGACGCCATCTGCGTTCCCGCACCGCGGGTGTCTTGCCTGCTCTCTCTGCGGCGGAGCCGGAGACCACAACAAAGTTAAGTAGCAGAGTTTTTTAATACTGTTTTTTCTATTTTCTGCTCAATTATCAAGAACTCCAAAAAATTTTATATCACTGAATATTCTACAATCAAACGTTCCACTACATAAAAATAGTTATTTTTTTCACATTTAGGAATATTTTTAGAGTGACTTTTGATCTCAAAAATTTCATCTCAAAATTTAAAACAAAAAACTTATAATCACGGCAAGCTTTTTTCAAAGTAACATTTAAATTTTAGAGAGATATACGAATAAATAAGTCACCTTTTGAAATGTCTAAAAAAACTACTATAAAAAAATTTATTCTCTCTCTAGATGTTTTTTTAAAAAATAAAAACCTAATCTTCTATGTAGAGCATTTAGATATAAACCTCTATCTATATGTACATAGGAGTCAAATCTTTATTTCTACGTAATTTTTAATTATTGGAGGTGACGTCATAATATATGAGAGGGTGGTGAATATGATCTTGAGTAGGGCCCTAAGTGAGTTAGGCTAACCGACTGCCTAGTGAGTCTAGCTAGACATCGAGTTGGGATGCCATGTTATTTCTAACTCATGGAGATTTTGTTGAGCCTAAAAACTTAGGCCCATGAAAGAATTGAGTTGGGCTTGAGTTTTTTAGAGTGGCCCAAATAAATTTTTATGTTATGCTACCGTGACAGTGTATGTTATATTTTCAAGAGGATAAAATAAAAGATCTCATTATTTTTATGTTAAAAAAATGATCCTCGAGTTTCATTTGGAGTTTCCACTTGACTGTCAACTTGCAACAATCTACGTACTACAGTATCGACATATTATCTTATCTGTTGCCCCCCTCATTCTCTTGTGTAAGATAATCTACTTAGTTGCCACCACCCACATGTGCCCAAGGTCTCTACCTGTAACACCATTCTCACAGCATCATCTCTGCCTCTCATTCATGCACCACCGCCTCTCAACAATAGAAGTAAAATTATATTTTAAAATTTTGATTAGTGAGATTAAGCTGAGATCATGTCATAAATTTTAATATAATAGTCGGGTCTAACTCGGCCCAATAAATTGTCACTTATGTTTGGTCAAGCATACGGTTAAAAATATGGCGTTGGACTTGGGCCCGATTGTATTGAATCCAACTCGAGCCTGGTACATTGACACCTCTAGTCTTAACCAGTGATTTTTGGATTATAACAATATTGCATCATTACGTTTTTATTGTTTAATTTTTATTTTTAATATTGACTATTTTATGTTCCATCGACCTTTCAATTTTCAATTGTCACTCTTTTGACTATATCATTTATGATACTCTTTTTCTAATACTTAATTTTAAAATTAGATGTAAAAAAAATTTAAATTCAATGCTCCATAGTTTACGAACATGAGATTAATTAATCTCATCTTACTCTCAAGATCAGATAATTTGTATAGATATTTTCTATTTTAAATTCACAAGTAATAATAGATTATATTTCTAAAAATAAAAAACTATGTCTATTCTTTTAATGTATTTACATGATTATTTTAACTAGTAAATAATATAAAAATGAGAGGTTACTTGGGATGTCACTTGTGTTGGGTGTAAAGAAAAGAAAACACAAGAGCTACATAAAATAAAGATCTTTAATTAAAACTAAAAATAATATATGAAAATATTTATAAACTTTGAATTAGAAATAGACGAGATATATACTCACTATTGCATAAGTAATAATCTCTTATGATTTGGTCAAATTAAGTCATTGTACTATTGATAGAGAGAGATCAATTTAGATCTCAAAATTAATTCTCTACATAGATGTTATTGACATAAAATGTAAAAAGTCATCTCAAAAGATAAAATCAATTAGAAGTTAAACTAAATGTTAAATTAATTTAAAATATTTTTAATATGATTAAACTCATGTGAGAATTCAATACAAATGGATGTTTGCACATTTTTTATGGTTGCAATTGAGTGTGAAATAATAATACTATATACTTTTACAAAAAATTACCATATTTTTTGAAAATTAAATGATCATATTATTAGATGACCATTATGAAGGATATTTTACTATACCATTTTAAGTAAGGGATGAAGTAAATATGATTTTTATTAGTATGATAAAAATTTGTAGAAAACATACAATATAATAGCATTTTATTAGTGGACAAAGGAACAACATCTTTTTACTTATATTTGGATTTTTCGTTGCCACTAATATGTACAAATATGTGTTTCTCAAATTATTTATGTAACACGGGAAAAGTTTTGGGAATTCAAAGAATATATTTTGAAATAGTTATAATGTAGACCGAGTACGAAGATATTAAGTTTTATCTTAGCAAAATGTTTCATTTAGTTAAAGTAATAAAATAGATAATCCTGAAAAATATAGATGAAATTCAGAAGAAGACTTAGATGATTTAAAGTTAGACAAGATGAATAAAAAAATAAAAGATAGATGATAGAAGTTGAACGATAAATCAACAAAATTTTGAAAAGTAGATGGTGTAGGTTGGACGAACTAAGTTATGTGATGAATAACCTCAAGTTTGAAGAGTTAGACTATAAATCGTCTAATTTTGAAAGTTAGTAGACAAAAGAAAATAGAAATTGAATCGTCTAAGTTGTAAAAGTAAACAAAAGGTTAGGCGATATGTGGTCTAAGTTGAAGCAGGCGATAACTCAAAGAGAAGAGTAATGCGATAAAAAGATATATGATATATTGTCTAAGTTGAAATTAAACGATATGAAGAAAGTTAGATAATGTGGTCAGACGATGTAGTGACAATGCAATTGGATGATAGAAGTTAGACGATAGAAATAGATGATATATAAGTAGACTAAAGTGATACGAGACATAGACGACGAAGAAATGGGTGATGCTTTTAGAAATATAAATAATGAATGATAATTAATACATATTTTCAGTAGAGGATAGGTGGACTGCAGATGTTTCTAGATGAGGACAGATGAACTGCAAGTGGCCATTGGTGATTGACTATGGTAGAAAATAAATAAATAAATAAATAGATAAGTGTGAACTTTATACACGCTTCTAGGAGGGGTAACGTGGATCAAAGAAAATTATATAAATAAAATATGAGTTTGTTGGTCACGATGGAGTTGGGGAGTATGCTCAAAATACACAACTACCCATATTAAGTTCATCATATTTAGAAATATCAATCTCTTATTTTCCTTATGCGGTTGTGACGAAGAGAAATATTAAGTTAATTAAGAAAAAGATTTAAAATTATGAATTATCCTTTGGAATTTGATAAGAATTAACTTCTATGGGGATGGTATGGGTAAAAGACTATGGAAGTTCATAATATATATATATATATATATATATATATATATATATATATATATATATATATATATATATATATATATATTAGATGTACACGTTATTTTCTAAATATTCACTAGAAGGAATACGAGTATACAAGAGTGAGAGTTAGAGTAAAAGAGAAAAAGGGGAAGAACAAAAGAATATATAAGTTTTTATTGTTAGTAGTGATCAAGAAAATAAGATGTATTAGAAGATTTTGATCATAGAAAAATATTCTTCTCATATTTAGGAATAGAAAAGACATCTTTGTTATCCAATGATTGTGAGGAGGGCGAGCAAGAGCTTCAAAGAAGTCTGAGAGAATATTTGAGAATCCCATCTTAAATATAGATACGTGATGAACTGAATATATACTATTCTTTATTTATATTATTATTTTAATATTATTTTGATTCTAAAAAATTGATTACAATGAAGATTAGTTGCAAGTACTAAAGAGTTCATACATGATTAAGATCTATTGAATTGAATATGTTAAACTATTAGATATGTGATCTGAATGTTGTTTATTATTTATCCGATTGTCCATCGACCATAGTTGATGTATTCTCATTTTGTTTATTTAGCTCAATAAAAAATTATTCAGTTAAAAGTTGGCAAAGAGATTTATATGAAATTAAGCTTATAAAAAGTGTCATCTCAAGGGGAATTGTCAGTAATCTATAATAAGTGTCCTCTATGGATTAGCCTAATGTCTGAGAAAAAATAGAATATAACGATGGAAGTCATTCTTTCCGACCGCCACTCTTTTTGATATTGCAAAATTGATTAAGATCGATCGGCCTCAGCGTGTACTCCATTTATTTATATGGCTATCGTTTGACATCATGGTACTGATTAACCTCTTATGTTGTGGTTTAGATGTATGTTCGATTACTGTGATATTATTACATATAATTAAGATTGATTGAATTTTAGTTGACCTTAATATGTTAAAAGTTCATATGAATATGAGAAACTGATTATAAGACTTGCGTACATGACTGATATGATTGAATATGTATGGATATACACTAAACTGTTTACAAATCGTCTATAATATTGAATTGATTGATAGTAAGATTAAATGACTTAGAATATTTATTTATTGATATAATTGATATCTATTTTTGTTTTGTTAATTGCATCCCTTTAAATTATGGTATATGTTTAAGACTTGCAAGGATTGTGATAAATTAAGTATTATGACATGTTTGTAGAGGTCATTACGTAATAAGCATATAATTAGTTTTAATGTCTACTGAGTCTTAGGATTCACGTCCGTTTCTTAACTATTTTTCAGAAAATCATTAAGTATCTAAGTTAGACTATGACGAGGATAAGTTAGAGGGCGATTCTGGGAGTATTTTGAAAACTCCTGCATATAAAGTAGGGTATGATCAATGTTATCAGAACCGGACTGGTGCCTAAACCGGACAATGAGTTGGTTCGGTTCGAACCGGTTTAACCGTTCAGTCGAACCGGTTTGAACCGTGATGTCATTATAATATTGATATATGGTCCGACCCGAATCTATAACCTAAGACAATAAGAAATAAGATATAATGATCAAAATAAATAAACATACATGTATAATTATTAGTCCCGATTATGTAACTACTAACTATACAAGTAAAAAAATAACAATAACATGGTTAAATAAACTGACCTTAAAATTTTGTAATATTTCATTGGTGTTCACTCTTCACAATTGACATTTATACTCTTTTAAACATTTAAACTTTAAATATATCTAAAATAAAATGATAAATAACAACAAATCAATAATAATAAGATACTTTTGTTCACACATACATATCATTTTGAATATTTAAATATTTTTATATTTTTTTTGAAGGGTGAATCGGGTCGAACCGGTTAGGACCGGTTCACCGGTCGAACCGCGATTCGTCCGGTTCGTCCGATTCTTTAACATTAGATCGGACCGGTTCCTGGACCGGTTCATGGTTGAACCGGTTCGACCGGCGGTCCAGTCCGATTCTGATAACACTGGGTAGGATGAAGTCCTTATGTACAATTATGTTTATATAAATCAGATTATTGTGAATAGAAGAATGTACAGTGGTGTATGTAATAATGATCATGGTATGTTTTATTTTATGAAAATAACATGGCTGTGTTTTATCATACATATAGATAATTTGATATTTAGTATTTGGGGATTTTTCGATTCACAGTGTTTGTGTTTGATGTGATGTCCTAAGACCAGATACAAGATGTCAAAAAAGAGAGTGTTATAATTTACCAATAAATAAACCCTTACCAATTTAGGCCGTTTTTATGAACACCTCAAGCTTTTGAAGATTTTTAAAATTTCTTAATTCCTACCATGTATTATGGTGAGAGATTTTTTTTTGACAAAATTTGAATTGTAAATTAGTTCAGGGTGCCGCAGGTTTAAAATTTTCTCAAATTTTTGACCTTTTACCACTCTGCCCATTTTGTATTTTGTTGAGGGTGTTATTCTTTGGGTGACATATGACATAAAAAGATAGAACTGGGGGGTTAAAATGAAATGTAGAGGTACGAATCCCTTTGAAATCTAAAAAAAAAAATCTTTTGCTGCTTTTGGGGATTTTGGATTGGGTGATTCAATGAGTTTATCGCTCTCTTATATCCAAAATTTGAGTGGGTGTGGAAGCCAAGGGTGACTGTGTCATTTGGAAACACGTATGGGGTTGTCATAAATTTTAATCATTGAAATTCTCAAAATCTCTTCTCAATGATTTCCAAATACAACCTTAGTCTTGCTTACACTTTCTTTGTGCATTATTGTGTCAACTTCAAAATAACGTCCTCGAAAAGTCCAAGTGGATTGATATAATTGATAACTTATAATTAGACTTGATCGAATTTTAATTTTAATTTTTTTTTGACTAAATAAATGGTACCATGCTCAACTTTTTTATGTTTATAAACACAATAGGTTAGATCTTTGTATTTATTTAAGAACCCACTTAAAAATCATCAGTTGGGTTGGGTCAAGCCCATCAATGATAGGGGCCTCTTTTTATTGGACTTGAAACATGATAAGAGAGATGGGTTGAGGGTGCATTATATCATCTACTAACTTAGAACTCGAAATAAAAGGGGAGTTTAAAAGCAGCAGCGGCATATAGTTGGCCAGTGGGATTTGCAATGCATGGAGAGTGAGAGAAGAAGAAAAGGGAAAAAGAAGAAGAAAGAAAAGAGAGGAGAATGATGGATAGTTCTATTTTGGTATTTTCTATTCTATTGGAGTTAAATTTTCTATTCTATTGGAGGAAAGAATCTCTCCTTGTCAAGGGCAGGCCTTTCCACTTCTTCAAATGGACTATCAGATTCTCTACTGAAGAGGACTCGCCTGTCGTGCCTGTTTGGGTTGAGCTGCCCAACCTCCTCCCGGTGAACTTCTACAACGAGCCGATGCTGTTCTCCATCGTAGGGAACATTGGAACTCCTCTCAAGGTCGACAAAAACTCATTGGGGATGACTTGCTCGTCCGCCGCTCGTGTTTGTATCCAGATGGACGTTTCTAAGAAACCTCCCTCCATGGTTTGGATCAAGGCTGGGAACTGGCATTACTGGCAGCCTCTTGTGTATCATGGCATTCCTCGGTTCTGCTCTGGCTGTAGACGTCTGGGCCACCTCGCCCCTCAGTGCAAGCGGCCACCTGCTGCTGGTCCAGGCTCAGCCCCGCAGGAGCGCGCGCGTCCATCTACTTCTCTCCTTGCTGGCCCGATGCGTCCAGCTGCGAGCTTGCCTCTCCCTCTTGGAGATTCTACTACTGAGGACGGCTTAGCGTATGCATGCCCGACCAACCCTGTGTTGGTGCGCGCGATGGACGTTGCCGCTGTGACCCTCGCCTCCACGGTGGCTGCTAGTGGTCTCCTTCCTCCTCCTCAAAGCCACCCTCGTCCTGTGGCGGGTCTGGGGGGGCTGCATGAACCTGTCTGCTTGCAGGGTGCCCTTGCTCCATGCCTACGGCCACCTCGCTTGATGCCCCCCCCCCCGGCTCACGGTTTCCCGAGATCCCTACTCCTTGCCTCTGTGTGCTTCTCAGCTGCTGGGGGTTGCATCTCAGGAGCAGTTAGTTTGGTCCTTGTCGGGGGCCCCTCTCTCCACGTTGGTGGACTCCTTGCCTAAGCCCCTTGCTCTGGTCGACGGCCACCAGCCGGGACCCCAAGACGTGTTGCTGCTGGACTGCCCCCACCGCCCCCCTTCGACGAGGCTGCCTGCACTTATCCAGACCGCCGGGCTCCACCCTGCCGCGTCACCATCGTCGCTCTTCTCAGCTCACGAGGGTCCTCAGCTTTGCTCTGGTGCGCCCGTGGACTCCGCAGACTTAGCTTGCGCTGGTGCTACAGGCGATTCTCCTGGCTGCATGGTTTCCATCACCAACTCAGGCTTTGGCCCGTCCGCGGTGCTTCCTCCCATTGCTCCTCTTGCCTCTGTTTGTGAGGTGTATGGCTCCTCAGCTTGCTCTATTTCGACGGTGGTTGGGATGAGCCCCCCGGCCCCTCTTCCTGCATGCTCGGCTACCCCGCCTGCGCCAGAGGTGCCTCCTCCCCCGGACCACCTTGCGTCCGTGGTTGGGGAAAGTGCTTCACCTTCGAGCCCCGTTTCATCTGAGGACGTTCAACCGCCGCATGCTTTGTCTTCTTCTATCGCTACAACAGCCACCTATGTGCCTTGCTTGGAGCAGTTCCCACATCTTCCCGCTGCACATGCTCAGTTTGTTGGCCTCTGCCCTCCAGCTGAGGTTCGTCAAGGCATGTTGTCTACTCCGGCTGTGGGCTTCGCGGCCTCCCCCCGGTAGCTCCTCCGTCCGGGAAGGGCGTCCCCCCTCCGTGCACAGGTGCACCCGCGGCTGTCCCTCCTGCTGCTCGGGTGTCCACCTCTTTGGTCCTCGGCTTCCCGGCGCCGGATGCTCACCCCCTTGGCGGGCCTTCTTCTGGGCTCAATGCCGGTGCGGTTGCTTGGTCCCCTGGGGCGCAGCCCCCTGCCCAGGCGACTAGTGTTGAAGGGTCCTTGGCTTCCTCCTCGTCTCCGACGGCCGCCCCTCGCCTCTCCTTCGCCCAAGCTTTAAAGAAGAAGATCAACCGGGCCCCGCCCGGGCCGATCGTCTCTGATGCGCCTTTTGTTCCATTACGGCCCGCGGCCACCCTGCCTCCTACGGGTTGTGGTTCGGGTATCAAGCTTTCTCTACCCATACAGGTTCTCACGGTTCCTGGGCTGGAGCCCGCGTCGGGTTTTTCGGACTTTGCGGCGGCTCATGCGGCGTTCGTGGGGATGCCTACTCCGGACCGCTCGCGGCTGCCCATGAGGATGGAGGCTGGCGCTCCGCGGCGTTCCCACCGGCGCTCCAACTCCACTTCCTCTTCGCGTGATCGGCAGTGCCTTTTTATGGAGGCTCCTCCTCCCCGTCGTTCTCTTCGGATCCAGTCTTCTTCGATGGCGCCCCCGCCGCTAGTCGACTCTTCTTACACGGAGGTGCTTGATCCCGACAGTTCAGAGGCTGATCCTCTTGATTTCTCTCCGGGTCATCAGCGCGGTGTCCGTTCGGTGTTCTCGTCCGACTCTGAAGGGGTCTTCGACGATGATTCCTATTTGTAGGGGGTTTGTTTCTTCTGTGGGTTCTCGGGCTTTTATTTTTGGCCCTTGCCTGGGTCCTCTTGGCCTTTCTATGCTTTCTTGGGCCTTTGGCCTTGTACGCCTCTTGCCCTCTTTGGGCGATTCCCCTCTCCCCCTGTACCCCTTTCTTTTCCTATTTTCATATATTTGAAAATCGCTTGCCTGGTGGCCGGGATAGTGTTTTCATCTTCTTCTGCAATGAAGAGATGAACCCCCTCTCCCGTCTCCCCCCTTGCAAGTATCAACTTTAGTTAAAAAAAAGGACGTCCAGCGCCTGACTGGGCGTGTCGCCGCTCTCAGCCGATTCCTATCCCGTGCGGCCGAACGATGCTTGCCCTTCTTCAAACTGTTGAGGGGACCCAAGTTGGCATAGGCCACGTTCGCATGGGATGAGGAATGCCAACAAGCGTTCGCCGAGCTCAAGGAGTTCTTAGCCTCGCCCCCGGTGCTCTCCAAGCGTGCCGAGCGAGGTCCTGCTGCTCTATCTCTCGGCAACGCCGTCAACTGTTAGCTCAGTCCTAGTTAGAAATGACTCGGGAATTGAGAGGCCGGTCTACTACTGTGGTGCCCCCTTCCCGCGATCCCGTATCGTGTCAGGGGACGTCACAGCGGATGTACGGAAGTGTTGTGGGCCGAATATTTACAAGGCGTTAAAGGCCAAACCATCACATATTCCAAAAACATAACCATACCATTTCCATAAGATAAAACACTCATAATTTACATCGTATACAGAGTACTACATATCTCTACTTAAAAGTCACATTTACATTCATTATTCAAAAGAAAACCAAAACTATTTATTCTACGCAGCGGAATCTAAATTCAACCCGGGATCAACTTCCGACCTACTGCCCGAAGGAGCCAAGACGCACACTGGTCAATTTCCTGAAATGGTTAGGCAACAGATATGAGTCCAAAGACTCAGTAGGCATTAAAACCAATCACATGCTTATCATATACTAACATGTGCAAATCCATGATATATATATAAAGCAAATCACAATTTCACTAGATTGTACATATACTATGAATGCGAAGGAAATATAATAAGCAAATGCGTATAACAAATGCGTATAACAAATCTTATCTGATTTATGGCATAGTACATATCTTAGCTAAATCAGAGCTTATACAGATGAACTTATTTTCAGATCATATCAAAGTCATATATCAAATCTGAACTTCATATTATTTGGCAGCATATATTGGACAGGCATACCGTCACTATAAGCAGTAGCAAACACATACCTAGGCATCCATACGTCGACATAAAGACAAAAGGTCTAAACGCTGGAGCCTGTCGGCCTTGATCAACCACGCAGGATCGGGAGTTAATACTCCATCATTCCCCAGATAATTTTCTTATTCTGGGTTCCAGATTTTTCAGAAGTCCGTTTGTCCTCGGAAATGAGCCTAATCCCGTAGCGGAAGCTAACTACGGTTTATCGCCCCACACCTCCTTAAAGTGACACAGTCCATATGCTTAATCAAAATTTTATTCTTATTATAATACGTAGTCGTCTCAATACTCAAAACTTGCCATTGAACTTTTACAAAATAACTGGATCGTATTTTAATATTATTAACTAAATATATATAACATTCGAAGAGATTAGAGTAGAGAGAGAGTAGAGAGAGAAAGTAGAGGGAGAAAGTAGAAAGAGATTAGAGAGAAGTTAGAGAGAGATTGGAGAGAAAATAATATTTTTACAGAATGGTAACTAAATAAATAACTGATTCTAAACATAGATCATCAGATTAAATAAATAACTGACTTAAGTCTGAATAATTACATTTCAAATAAAATCAAATCAAATAAATATAAATACCAAATAACATGCATTCGGTTTATCATGTGCCTACCTTTAGAATGGACTTCCGAATTGACTTTAGTATTTCACCCGAGCTTTCGTAAAAGTCTTTGCGTAGGAAAAGATGATTTTTTCGTTCCAGATACGTGAAGAAGGGTGATTGTCCAGAATAAGTTTCAAATCCTCCGTCCAACTTTTTTTTATTAATTATTTATATTATTCTGATGCTGTAATAAAAGGATGAGAGTGGGAAGAGAGATGAGAGAGAAAGTAGAGAGGGAAACTAGAGAGAGGAAATAGAGAGAGAAAGTGGAGAGGGTAGAGAAAGAAAGTGGAGAGAGTAGAGAGAGAAGTAGAGAGAAAAACTAGAGAGAGAAAATAGAGAGCTAGAGAGAGAAAATAGAGAGAAAAAGTGGAGAGAGAAAGTGGAGAGAGAAAGTATAGAGAATATAGAGAAAATAAAGAGTAGAGAGAGTAAAGAAAATGTAGAGAGAGAAAGTAGAGAGAGAAAGTAAAAATAGTAGAGAGAGAAAGTAGGGAAAGATTAGTGAGAGTAGAGAGAGTAGAAAAGAGAAAATGAAAATAGAAAGAGAGAAATAGAGATGAGAGAGAGAGTGTGTGTGTGTGTGTGAGAGAGAGAGAGAGAGAGAGAAGAGATGAGAGAGAGTTGGAGGGGGGGTGAAGAGAGTTGGGGGGGGGAGTGTGTTTATGGGAGAGGAAGAGGGGGAGGGGTGGTTTATATAGGGGGGAGGGGATAAGAAGATGAGGTGGAGGAAGGGGATAAGGATGGGGAAGGGATAAGAATGAGGGGGGGAGGGATCTCACGTGGATGGAGGGGGTGGATAATGGGTAGATTTTTTTTGTTAGATTTTTATATAAAAACCCCAATAACATAATTTTTAAGAATTAGTTCACTTTATCTTATTTTTTGCTTTCCAAACGTCAAAATTTGAAAAAGTGTTCAACATGAAACTTGTAGATTTTTGAATTCTCTATCCAACGAGTCTAACATTGATCATATTATGACATTCCTACAAAAAGTTATATATTATTAAAGTAAGATAACTATTTAATTTACTTAATAAGGTTCGTTAAATAATATCGTTCAAGATATTAGACTTTAATTAAGGTAACATAAAATTTATATGGACTAACTATAAGATATTTAATTATCTTTAAGTTTCGGACGAATTCGGGTGTTACAAATCTCTCCCCCTTAAATAAATTTCGTCCTCGAAATTTAAAAATATACTCAATACGTACCGAATAGCTACGGATATTTGTTTCTCATATCATCTTCCATCTCCCAAGTGGCTTCTTCTGTTGAGATACCTTTCCACAATACCTTCACCAGTGGAATTATCTTCGTTCTCAACACTTGTTCTTTTCGATCGAGAATGCGAACTGGCTTCTCCTCATATGTAAGATCTGACTGAATTTCTAACTGCTCATGCTCTATAATGTGCGATGAGTCTGGCATATATTTTCTTAACATAGACACATGGAATACATCATGAACTCCTGACAATGATGGTGGTAAAGCCAGCTGATATGCCACCTCACCAATCCTTCTTAAGATTTCAAATGGTCCAACATACCTTGGACTGAGCTTGCCTTTCTTGCCGAATCTCATTACTCCTCTAGTAGGCGAAACTTTCAGAAATACGTGATCCCCGATAGTAAATTGTAGATATCTCCTTCTCTGATCAGCATAGCTTTTCTGTCTACTTTGAGCTATAAATAACCTTTTTCTAATCAACTCAACATTTTCTACACAATCTTGTACAATCTGTGGCCCAATCAATTTTCGCTCACCAACCTCATCCCAACAAATAGGTGACCTACACGGTCTACCATATAATGCTTCATATGGTGCCATTCCTATGCTTGCATGATGGCTATTATTATATGCAAACTCAATTAACTGCAAATGTTCATCCCAACTGCCTTTCCAGTCTAAACTGCACGCCCTCAACATATCTTCTAGTGTTTGAATGGTTCTCTCTGATTGTTCATCTGTTTGAGGGTGAAAAGTTGAGCTAAATTTTAATTGTGTACCCAATGCTATCTGTAAACTCCTCCAAAATTTTACTGTAAACCTTGCATCCCTATCTGAAATAATAGACACAGGCACACCATGAAGTCTCACAATCTCTCTAATATACAAATTGGCTAAATCCTCTAATGATTGTGTCTTTATGATTGCCAGAAAATGGGCTGACTTAGTAAGTCTGTCAATAATTACCCAAATGGAATCATGTCTTCTCCTAGTCATTGGTAATCCCATCACAAAATCCATAGTGATATGCTCCCATTTCCACTGTGAAATTTCCATCAATTGTAATGGTCCTGCTGGCCTTTGATGCTCCGCATTTACTTGTTGACAAGTAAAACATTTGCTAACAAAATCTGCTATATCTTTCTTCATGTCAATCCACCAAAAATATCTTTTCATATTTTTGTACATTTTTGTACTGCCTAGATGAATAGAATATAGTGATTTATGTGCTTAAGTTAATATGTCTTTCTTTATTTCTTCATTCCGAGGTACACATAATCTTCCCTGAAATCTGATTGCCCCGTCTGCACTTTGAGTAAATCTCGGTGTGCCAATCAATTTTTGTAACTGCTGATCATTCACTTGTGCTTGCACAATTCGCTCAATCATTGCAGACTGAATAGTTAGTTGGGCCAGAAATAAGTTTCTCCCTTTGCATATCGGAGAATACTCCACTACATCAGATGTCATTCTCCAAGTTTGGCGCAACTGGATTGCCATTAGCCTCTTCCTGCTGAGTGCATCTGCTACCACATTTACTTTTCCTGGGTGATAATTTAAGGTGAAATCATAATCCTTCAAAAATTCAATCCACCGTCTTTGCCTTAAATTTAATTCTTTCTGAGAGAAAATATATTTTAAACTCTGATGATATGTAAATACTTCCAACTGCTCACCATACAAATAATGGCGCCAAATCTTCAGAGCATGTACCACCGCTGCCAACTCCAAATCATGTGTTGGATAATTCATCTCATGGGTCTTTAATTGTCTGGATGCATAAGCTACTACTTTGCCATTCTGCATCAGGACACATCCTAGTCCTTTTCTAGAGGCATCTGTATATATCACAAATCCTCCTGACCCACAAGGTAAAGTAAGCACTGGGGCTGTTGTTAACCTTATTTTTAATTCCTGAAAACTCATTTCACATTTATTTGACCATTCAAAAGGAACTCCTTCCCTAGTCAATTTGGTCATAGGAGCTGCAATAGAAGAAAACCCTTCAATAAACCTGCGATAGTAACCCGCAAGACCCAAAAAGCTCCTAATCTCACTGACATTCTTCGGCATTTCCCAATGCAAAACCACCTCAACCTTAGCTGGATCAACAGACACTCCATCACCAGAAATAATATGCCCTAAGAATTGAACCTTATCCAACCAGAATTCACATTTACTGAATTTCACATAGAGTTGATGTTTCCTTAAAGTTTCCAACACAATTCTCAAATGTTCTTGATGAGTTTCAACAGTAGGAGAATAGATTAACACATCATCAATAAACACCACTACAAATGTATCCAGATATGGTTGAAAAACTCTGTTCATCAAATCTATAAATGTTGCTGGTGCATTAGTTAACCCAAATGGCATAACCAAAAATTCACAATGCCCATATCGTGCTTTGAAAGCAGTTTTTGAAATATCTTCTTCCCTTATCCTTAATTGGTGGTATCCAGATCTGAGATCAATCTTTGAAAATACTGTCGCAGCTCGTAGCTGATCAAATAAATCATCAATTCTTGGTAAATGGTACTTATTCTTAATGGTCACTTGATTTAATTTCCTATAGTCAATGCATAATCTAAGTGACCCATCTTTCTTTCTAACAAACAGAACAGGAGCACCCCAAGGGGATACACTTGGTCGAATAAACCCCATATCTAGCAGTTCTTGTAATTGTTTCTTCAATTCTGCCAATTCAGCTAGTGCCATTCTGAAGGGAGGGATGGAAATGTGTAAAGTACCCGGTGAGAGTTCAATAGTGAACTCCACCTCTCGAAGTGGTGGTAAACCCAGAAGTTCATCAGGAAACACATCTGGAAATTCCCTGACAACATCAATATCTGAGGTGGTTTTCTTATTTTCATTAGAAGGAATAGCCACTATGCTAGCCAAATAACATTGACATCCACTTCTAAGCAATTTCAAAGCTTTAAGTGCTGAAACTAGTGTTTTACTAGAACGGTGCCTCGGACATTGATAGTGAAATGTCTGCTCCCCAGGTTTTTGAAAAATTACTTTCTTTCCATGACAATCTAGAAGGGCAAAATTTGTATCTAACCAATCCATTCCCAAGATGACATCAAAATCAGTCATTTCCAGCAGATACACACATGCTGGCATAATCCTCCCCTAAATCACCACATCAATGCTAGGAATAACAGAAATCGTTCTAGCTATCTCCCCAATTGGTGTGTTAATGGACATCTCATCAGCGTTCATAATTTGTTTATCTTTCAATAATTCAGCAAATCTCAGAGAAATAAAGGAATGTGTAGCACCCGGATCAAATAAAACTTTTGCATACATATCATCGATAAGAAGAATACCTTCAGCTACTGCATTGACATCTCGGGTGTCTTCCCTTGTTAGTGCATATACTCTGGCTTGAACTCTCCGCTGCTGTTGTGGTTGCTGATCTTGTCTTGGCCTTGTGGGACAATCCCTTATCATATGCCCTGTCTAACCACATGAAAAATATTTACCAGCAGCCCGCCAACATTCATTACCTCTATGCTGCATCCCGCACTGTTGACAAGCTGGCATATTATCTCTCCTAACTAGTTGAACTCTCTCTGGAAAAGTCATCTTTGGCTTCTTATCTTTCCTCACAATTGAACCAAGATTACCCCTTTTGGCATTATCCCTTTGTATTTCTACTAAGAATTCCTCATATTCAGTTTCTGCAATAAAAGCAGTCCTCAAAGCTGCTGCCATAGTCTGAGGCTCAAGAATTGTAACTCTACTTATAATGTTGATTCTCAAACCTCTAACAAATTTCTTCACCCTTCTAAGCTCATCAGAACAAATATGAGGGGCATACTTTTCTAATTATGTAAATTTTACTTCATAATCAGCAACTGACATACCTCCTTGAGTCAAATTTAAAAATTCTACTTCTTTCCTGTCCTTCACATGCTGAGGGAGAAATTTTACATGAAAGACATCAAGAAATTCATTCCAGCCAATCTCCGTCTCTCTATTTCTGAAAGTGGTTCTAAGTGCAGACCTCCACCACTCATCTGCACGGTCCTTTAGCATAAATGTAGCTAATATCACCTTATCCTGCTCTGCACATCTAATTGCCGTAAAAATCTTCTTAATTTCTCTCACCCAGTTTTCCACGATCTCCGGGTGACTCTCCCCCTTAAAAGAAGGAGGACTCATATGTCTGAATTTCTCCATCAGGGTAGCGCCTGCTGCCCTATTCGCTTGTTCTTGCACACGGGTTTGTAATTGGGCTTGCATCATTGCCTGAGTTTGGGCATGTAACTGCATAGTCTGCACTAACCCTTGAAAAGTTTGTGTGAACCCTCCTAAATCTGGCACACCCTGAATAGGTAACGTGCCTTGCCCACCGGGAGCAAGCTCGCCATGAATTGTTTCCCCGACAACTCCTTGTGACGTCCCATTTGAGGGCGTAGATTCCTCATGAGAAGTATTTACGTCAACCCTATCACTCTCTGCCATCTCCTGCGGGGGGAGAACTAATCCGAATTGATATGATTCTAGGTTGGACATCAGAAAAATAAATTCCTACGATCTTGTGGTATGGTGTATAAATTTTGATGGCTGCAAATGACTCCAAACCTCACAACCTTGCTCTGATACCACTCTCTGTGGTGCCCCCTTCCCGCGATCCCGTATCGTGTCCGGGGACGTCACAGCGGATGTACGGAAGTGTTGTGGGCCGAATATTTGCAAGGCGTTAAAGGCCAAACCATCACATATTCCAAAAATATAACCATACCATTTCCATAAGATAAAACACTCATAATTTACATCGTATACAGAGTACTACATATCTCTACTTAAAAGTCACATTTACATTCATTATTCAAAAGAAAACCAAAACTATTTATTCTACGCAGCGGAATCCAAATTCAACCCGGGATCAACTTTCGACCTACTGCCCGAAGGAGCCAAGACGCACACTGGTCAATTTTCTGAAATGGTTAGGCAACAGATATAAGTCCAAAGACTCAGTAGGCATTAAAACCAATCACATGCTTATCATATACTAACATGTGCAAATCCATGATATATATATAAAGCAAATCACAATTTCACTGGATTGTACATATACTATAAATGCGAAGGAAATATAATAAGCAAATGCGTATAACAAATACGTATAACAAAACTTATCTGACTTATGGCATAGTACATATCTTAGCTAAATCAGAGCTTATACAGATGAACTTATTTTCAGATCATATCAAAGTCATATATCAAATCTGAACTTCATATTATTTGGCAGCATATATTGGACATGCATCCCGTTACTATAAGCAGTAGCAAACACATACCTAGGCATCCATACGTCGACATAAAGACAAAAGGTCTAAACGCTGGAGCCTGTCGGCCTTGATCAACCACGCAGGATCGGGAGTTAATACTCCATCATTCCCCAGATAATTTTCTTATTCTGGGTTCCGGATTTTTCAGAAGTCTGTTTATCCTCGGAAATGGGCCTAATCCCGTAGCGGAAGCTAACTACGGTTTGTCGCCCCACACCTCCTTAAAGTGACACAGTCCATATGCTTAATCAAAATTTTATTCTTATTATAATACGTAGTCGTCTCAATACTCAAAACTTGCCATTGAACTTTTACAAAATAACTGGATCGTATTTTAATATTATTAACCAAATATATATAACATTCGAAGAGATTAGAGTAGAGAGAGAGTAGAGAGAGAAAGTAGAGGGAGAAAGTAGAAAGAGATTAGAGAGAAGTTAGAGAGAGATTGGAGAGAAAATAATATTTTTACAGAATGGTAACTAAATAAATAACTGATTCTAAACATAGATCATCGGATTAAATAAATAACTGATTTAAGTCTGAATAATTACATTTCAAATAAAATCAAATCAAATAAATATAAATACCAAATAACATGCATTCGGTTTATCATGTGCCTACCTTTAGAATGGACTTCCGAATTGACTTTAGTATTTCACCCGAGCTTTCGTAAAAGTCTTTGCGTAGGAAAAGATGATTTTTTCGTTCCAGATACGTGAAGAAGGGTGAAATTGTCCAGAATAAGTTTCAAATCCTCCGTCCAACTTTTTTTTATTAATTATTTATATTATTCTGATGCTGTAATAAAAGGATGAGAGTGGGAAGAGAGATGAGAGAGAAAGTAGAGAGAGAAACTAGAGAGAGGAAATAGAGAGAGAAAGTGGAGAGGGTAGAGAAAGAAAGTGGAGAGAGTAGAGAGAGAAGTAGAGAGAAAAACTAGAGAGAGAAAATAGAGAGAGAAAATAGAGAGCTAGAGAGAGAAAGTAGAGAGAGAAAATGGAGAGAGAAAGTAGAGAGAGAAAATATAGAGAATATAGAGAAAATAAAGAGAGTAGAGAGAGAGTAAAGAAAGTGTAGAGAGAAAGTAAAAATAGTAGAGAGAGAAAGTAGGGAAAGATTAGTGAGAGTAGAGATAGAGAGTAGAAAAGAGAAAATGAAAATAGAAAGAGAGAAATAGAGATGAGAGAGAGTGTGTGTGAGAGAGAGAGAGAGAGAGAGAGAGAGAGAGAGAGTTGGAGGGGGGGGGAAGAGAGTTGGGGGGGAGTGTGTTTATGGGAGAGGAAGAGGGGGAGGGGTGGTTTATATAGGGGGGAGGGGATAAGAAGATGAGGTGGAGGAAGGGGATAAGGATGGGGAAGGGATAAGAATGAGGGGGGGAGGGATCTCACGTGGATGGAGGGGGTGGATAATGGGTAGGTTTTTTTGTTAGATTTTTATATAAAAACCACAATAACATAATTTTTAAGAATTAGTTCACTTTATCTTATTTTTTGCTTTCCAAACGTCAAAATTTGAAAAAGTGTTCAACATGAAACTTGTAGATTTTTGAATTCTCTATCCAACGGGCCTAACATTGATCATATTATGACATTCCTATAAAAAGTTATATATTATTAAAGTAAGATAACTATTTAATTTACTTAATAAGGTTCGTTAAATAATATCGTTCAAGATATTAGACTTTAATTAAGGTAACATAAAATTTATATGGACTAACTATAAGATATTTAATTATCTTTAAGTTTCGGACGAATTCGGGTGTTACAACTACACCATCAAGGGGCTCAACGAGGCTGAGAGGAGGTACCCCGCAACCGAGAAACTCGTGCTAGCGTTGGTTACCTCCGCCAAGCGCCTCCGACCCTACTTACAGGGGCACCCCGTCACTGTGCTGACCGGCGAACCATTAAAGAAGATTGTGGCCCACCCTGAAGCCTCGGGGCGACTCGTCAAATGGGCAATCATGCTTGGGGCCTACGATATCTCGTATCGCCCGCGCTCAGCTATGAAAGGCCAAGCGCTCGCCGACTTCATCGCCGAAAGCACCATCCCGACTGAGGAGAGATCTCCGTCTGCGCCCAGGCCAACCTGGGAACTGTTCGTTGACGGATCTTCCAACTCGGTCGGTAGCGGCGCAGGGATCCTCCTGAGGTCCCCCAAAGGAGTAGAGCTGCAGTACGCCTTGAAATTCAACTTTCAGGCGTCCAACAACGCTTCCGAATACGAGACCCTTATCTCGGGAGCACGCATGGCCCGACAGTTGGGGGCTGAGCGAGTCAAAATCTACACCGACTCCCAGCTGGTCGCTAGCCAAGTCAACGGCGAATACGAAGCTCGAGAGGCACCAATGATCAAATACCTCCAGCTGGTCAGAGGTCTGGCCCAATAGTTCGAGGGATTCGAGGTAGTCCGAATAGCTCGGGAGGAAAACTCCCGAGCGGACGCCCTCTCTCGATTGGCCTCCTCCCTCGACCCTGAAGGTATCCGATCGGTCCTCCTTGAAGAGCTAGAGCGCCCGAGCATCGACTCGGAGCTCCTAGCCGTTGACTCGGCCCTTCTAAGCGACTGGCGCTCCCCCTACCTGTCTTGGCTCCGGGACTCCCGAGAGCCCTTCGACCCACGAGAAACCCGCCGAATGAAGTATCAAGCCCGGCGCTTCGTCATCCTCGACGACACTCTCTACCGAAGATCTTTCTCCGGTCCTCTCCTGAAGTGTCTCGGCCCCGACGAGGCCAGCCGAGCCATCCAAGAGAGTCATGAAGGCCTATGCAGAGTGCATTCAGGAGGAAGGTCACTGGCCAGGATCCTGCTACGGCATGGGTACTGGTGGCCTACCCTGCAGCGCGACTGCACCGCTCACGTACAGCAGTGCGACCGGTGCCAGCGATTCGACCACTTGGTCCATCGGCCAGCCACGGAGCTCATCACCCTTACCGAGCCCTATCCCTTCGCTCGGTGGGGGATTGACATTCTCGGGCCGTTCCCTACGGCTCAGTCCCAGAAGAAGTTCATCATCGTCGCCATCGACAACTTCACCAAATAGATCGAGGCCGAAGCCACGGCGAGGATCACTGAGACAGTTGTCTGGAGTTTCGTATGGAAGTCGATCATTTGTCGCTTCGGCATCCCCCGGGTGATAGTGAGTGACAACAGTCGGCAATCCGATTCTCGCTATTTCCGAGACAGATACGCCAACCTAAACATTCGCAACCACTTCACTTCGGTCACCCACCCTCAGGCCAACGGGCTGGTCGAAAATGCCAATAAGACTATCTTAAAAGGCATAAAGACCAGACTTGGCAAGGCCAAGGGTAGCTGGCTCGAGGAACTGCCCAGCGTACTTTGGTCACACCGAACGACTCCCAGAACGGCAACCGGTGAAAGTCCCTTCCAGCTTGTGTATGGCACTGAGGCCGTCATTCCATTAGAGGTTGCCAACCCGTCTCTCCGAGTCATCCGCTACTCGCCCGAGGCAAACGAGCAAAAGCTACTCGAGAACCTCGACCTAGCAGATGAACTCTGAGAGATCGCCAGCATCTGAGCCACGGAGTACCAGCGCCGCCTCACTCGATACTACAACACCAAAGTCCGAAATAGACACTTCCAACCGGGAGACTTCGTCCTTAGAAAAGTCGAAGCCTCTCGACCATTAGAGGCGGTGGGCAAGCTATCCCCTAACTGGGAAGGCCCCTACCGAGTGGTCGAGACGCTCGGGAAAGGTGCGTACAGACTAGCTACAATGGAAGGGGAACCCATCCCTCGGACATGGAACGCAGCCACACTACGCAAATTCTACTTTTGAAATTGTGCAAACAAGTTGGATGAAATAAAATTCTCTTCTATTCATTCAAATAATTGTTGGTACATCAGATAGGCAAAAGCCATTACACTGCACGACAAAAAGCAAAAAATCCATCTAGCACCACTGCAAGAGGCCATCGCTCGACCGACTCGGTCTTGATCCCCTCGCGTCCAGCCATTGACTCTGCCTCGCGTAGAAACTGGCTCGGATAAAAGGAGGTCGATCCAGTTAGCCCGGGTGGCCCATGACAAAGGTGACAGAGGGATTGCGTTGACGAAGACTACCTTCCACGATGAGGAAGGCTACCTTTCAAGTTGGTAGAAGCCAGGGAGAAAGAACGCATGTGAAGGCCTCCTCTCTTCCAACCTACCAACCCCTTGGAAGGGAACAAAGAGCAAGCAGCCTCCGAAGAGTGAAAGAAATGAAGAGCAGAAGAGGAAAAAAGAGGCTGCAAAGAAATCCAGCAGAGCTGGATGGTGAGGCAGGGGAAGGCATCACGGATGCCCCCATCCGTCCTCCATCCCGGTGCCCACCCGGAAGCCTCGCCAGAACTGATGGAGGAGGAATGGCGTGCCCCCGCACGTCGAAGTCCTCCCCAGATCCGCGCGGCGACAGTCGGACCCGTCTCGAACCCGCGCGGTGACCGTCGGACCTACTCGACCGTCCGAAGCAGCAAGAACTCCCCGCTCCCCATCATCGGCAGCGTCATCTTCCGAAGGATCCCCCATGTCCCGAATGTAATGGCACCACGCAACGCGAGGAAGGGATGAGGAAAGACTGTTAGAGAAAGTCCCAAGTGGTGAAAAGGAAGGGGCGCCCTTCGGTCCTTCTTATAGGCCAAGGGAGGCTACTTGCCTTAAATGACTCCCCCCTCGAAAATACGTCAAAGGAATTCTCCCCCGAACGGTCACCTCAAACTCCTCATTTTTTGCCTTGGCGGGATACACGAAGCAGCCTGGCATTCAAAGCATCAGAAAACGGAAAGACGCCCCGTCAGGAGCCTGCCCAATCAGTATGTGAAAACCACACAGGACGTATCAGCACTTTCCAACTACTTCAGATACGATAATCAAATCACGGCAACGAACGCAAGAGGCAAGTAAGTCATTTATTACCTTATAAAAAGAAAATCTTTCCTTTTTTTTTCAGAAAAGGACAAGAGACAAACAGAGAAAAAAGCAAAACAAGGTAAAATACATCAGGCCTCGGGCCCACTTTGAAGCTCGGGAACGGCGGGAGCGAGTGAGTCGCCCCCGGCACCCTCGGTGACGGCCGACCCAGACACTGACCTCGCCTGTGCGAGAACTGCCTCGGTCGCGAGCCCTCCCGAGGCATCCGGAGTTGGTGACCCCGCCGGAGGAGAACCCTCTGGATCTTCCCCGCCCGACATAGAGGAGCTAGAAGCCGACTCATCCGAGTCATATAGCTGGCCCGAGGGGAAATCAATCCCAGAGTCTTGCTCGTCGGCGTAGTCCACTACTCGACGATAACCCTGCTTGAACCCCTTGCGGGCGCCTCGGCGAAGTGCTATCTCATAGTAGGGAAGGGCAGCTTCCTTAAGGTCGGCTCGGTAGGCCTATGAGCCCCTGTACTGCTCGATCGCCTCCGCCCCGACCTGCCCCATCCTTTCAGCAAGTTCGGCCGACTTTCGCTCCGCCTCGGACGCTCGCTCCTCTGTCTCCGCCATTCGCCGCTCCTCGAGCTCGATCGACTTTCGCTCGGCCTCGGTCGCCCGCTCCTCGAGCTCGATCGACTTCCGCTCGGCCTCGGTCGCCCGCTCCTCGAGCTCGATCGACTTCCGCGCGACCTCAGTCGCCCGCTCCTCGAGCTCGATCGACTTCCGTTCGGCCTCGGCCGCCCGCTCCTCGGCCCCGACCGATCGCTTCTCCGCCTCAGCTCGGTCCGCCTGGGCCTCCGAACGGAGGCGCTCGGCTACTTTCGCCCGATCCAGCTGCTCGGCACGCTCCGCCTCCCAATGGCCATCCAACTCGAGATGGCGAAGGCGCTCCTCCTCAAGGAGTTTGTTCTTTCTCTCGAGCGACTCCCGAGCCTTGGCCAGCTGCTCGGTCAACGCTCCAGCCTCCAGCCGGCTCGACCGCGCCAAGTCCCTGATCGCGAAGAACTCCCGTTGGAGCCCCTCGTGCGCCTCATGTAAGGTTTCGCACAGCACCTAAGGGCGACGCAGCGGATAACAAAAATTCATTTGCCCGATCCCTGTGTTGTGGAAAGCTTAATCTGTGCTCTAATCGGTGTTTCTAAGACCCTAATTACGGGTTGCGTGTTTCACCTTACGCAAAATGACGCTGTCCGCGATGCCCGATGCAGAATATCGAGCCGCACAGCTGTACGGCCTCTAGAGCAGATCCACACGGACCCTTGCGCAGCAATGGTACCTCCCCGGCGTAACTTTCCCCGACTCTATCACCTTCTGGAGAGAGAGAGAGCAAGGGGGAGAAAGGGGGGAGGCTAATCCTCCTCTTAGGCTTAATGCTTGATTAGCCTAAGAGGTTGGAAGAAGAAGGCTCGAATGAGCTTCACGTAGGTGCCATATATATAGAATTTGGACCCTTTTCTAAAGACCTCCAAAGGACCAAAAATGTATATATGACCTTTCCATTATTATACATATGTATTAAGCCCCATTTACATTCCTTTCTAAAAGGAATTAAAAGGAAATAATACATACATTTGTATAATAATAATCCGTCACCCAAGAATCTATTGTGTGTGATCCTCTAGGCCCATAATCACTTCAGTTTAAGGCACATTAACTTCTAATTCTTAATTAGAAGTAAATTAAACGTATTATTCACTTCTACAAGAGCCGAATAATAGTTTAATTCATTCCGAACCTTCGATCACGTTGGGTCAAGCAAATCCGCGTGATCCCAGAGGACGCCGGGTTTGAACCAGCCTGTCTGGTACCTGTAAGTCCACAGTTACCGCATCGATATAATCCCTCGCTCCTTCTATGAGTCTGGTACGATCGAGGGTATGGTTCCTGTCAAACCCCATGATCATGCCATTTGACTATGACCTCCTTAAAGTGTATGACGTCCGTTCTAAACGAACTCACACGACCCTGGTCAGGGATTTAACGGAGCGTCAATGTCATGACCCATTAACTGTCTGATATATACCCGACAGTGAGCGATCCCTTCTTGACCATTGACGATCTTCACACGTATCCTGGAGTGGTTAATGACTCGACAACTCATGACTTATGGTTAAAGTCACTTAGCCAAGTAATTAAACCATTCTAGTCCTCGTGTAAGATCCGATCAATGTCTCAGGTCAAAGGACCAACGATGCTACTAAGACAGTTGGATCTTCATTTGACATTAGGTATAATCAACCATCTGAAGATCCAATAGCGGATCAGTTCAGTGTACATCCTCCAAGGACATATACCTACACATATGTGTTGGTGCCCAGCACCAATGACCATGAGACTGGTCACTGACACATCATGTGTACTTATTTAATAGGTAATCAAAGTCCCCGAGTGATTACCCTCCAACCAGGAACAGTTTAAGGTATGTGTACATGTACAGTCAATCTCATGTTCGAGATCCCATCTCAAGTTGACTTTACAACCACATATCCTAGGGACAACGTAAAGTAACACAATCGCATATTTACGCTCAAACACCACTTTATTAATAATGAACAAGATCATACAACTATTGGGTCTACCCGACCCGAAATTGACCTGTAGCACACCAACATTAACAATCTCCCACTTGAACTACAGCCAATTGCCCAAAACTTTAAGGCCCATCTTATCCCGATGACGCTCAAACACAGTCTGTGTCAAAGGCTTAGTCAGTGGATCTGCTATGTTATCTTCTGACGGTACACGCTCTACCGTCACATCTCCACGATCAACAATGTCCCGAATAAGGTGAAAGCGCCTGAGAATATGCTTTGACCTTTGGTGAGATCTCAGTTCCTTCGCCTGGACGATGGCCCCATTATTATCACAAAATAATGGGATGTGAGCTGATATCTCGGGAACTACGCCAAGTTCCAAGATGAATTTCTTCATCCAGACGGCTTCCTTAGCAGCTTCAGCTACAATAATATATTCTGCCTCAGTCGTCGAGTCTGCAGTCGTATCTTGCTTGGAGCTTCTCCAACTGACTACCCCTCCATTCAACATGAATACAAATCCAGACATGGATTTACAGTCATCTGGATCTGACTGGAAACTAGAGTCTGTGTAAGCTCTAAGCTGTAGGTCCTCTCCTCCATAAAGCAGAAAAAGATCATTAGCCCTTCGCAGGTACTTAAGGATGCCCTTTACTGCCTTCCAGTGCTCTTCGCCTGGATTTGCCTGATATCTACTGACAATGCTTAAAGTATTGGCAACATCAGGCCGTGTACATAGCATTACATACATGATTGACCCTATCGCCGAAGCATAGGGTACCTTATTCATGTGTGTCACCTCCTCAAAAGTTTTAGGACTCATCCCATTGGATAGGCAAATTCCATATCTCATGGGAATGAGAACTCTCTTAGAATTTTCCATCCTAAACCTTTTGAGGATCGTGTCTATGTACATGGATTGAGATAATCCTAGCATCCTTTTAGATCTATCTCGATAGATCCTTATGCCCAGCACATAGGATGCTTCTCCCAAATCCTTCATGGAGAAAGTATTGGACAACCAAGACTTAGCTGATGTCAACATCTCTACATCATTCCCAATGAGTAAGATGTCATCAACATAAAGGACCAAGAAGGTCACAGAGCTCCCACTGACCTTCTTGTAAACACATGGTTCATCTTCATTCCGAATGAAGTTGAAAGATTTGACAGCCTCGTCAAATCTTAAGTTCCAACTTCTAGATGCCTGCTTTAATTTATAAATGGACCTTTGAAGTTTGCATACCTTATTAGGATGTAGCTTGGAGGTGAATCCTTCAAGCTGTACCATGTACACCTCTTCTGACAGATTTCCATTAAGAAAAACTGTCTTCACATCCATTTGCCAGATCTCATAATCCAGGTATGCAGCAATGGCAAGGAGGATTCTAATTGACTTAACCATGGCTATAGGCGAAAACGTCTCGTCATAGTCAATGCATTACCTTTGACGATATCCTTTCGCCACTAGTCTAGCCTTGTATGTGTCAATCTGTCCATCTGCACCGATTTTCCTTTTAAAAATCTATTTGCAGCCGATAGGGACCTTCCCTTCGAGTACATCAACTAAGTTCCAAACTTTGTTGGTGTACATAGACTGGATTTCTGAATCCATTGCCTCTTGCCATTTCCCGGAGTCTACACTACGGATCGCCTCCTGGTACGACTGAGGATCATCATCCTCATCGATACATACCTTAGAGGACCCCTCTGAGACATGTCCAACATATCTCTCAGGTTCTCTCGGTAGTCTACCAGATCTCCGTAGTGTCAGTGTTTCACTTTGAAAAGGATCAACCGATACAATCTCATCTAATGAGTTTGTGTCTATGGGTTGTGGTTCTTGGACCTCGTCCAATTCTATCTGGCTCCCACTGTTTTTCTGGAGTAGATATTCTCTTTCCAGAAATACAGCTCTCTTGGCCACTAAGACCCTTTGCTCAGAAGGGTGATAGAAATAATATCCAAACGTCTCGGTTCTCGACTCAAGCTTATCACTATCGTTCTTCTTTACATGGGCAGGACACCCCCAAATTTTAATGTGATTAAAATTTGGTTTCTTGCCCTTCCATATCTCATATGGTATAGAAGGAACTGATTTACTTGATATCCTATTCAATAAATAAGCCGCAGTCTCTAAAGCATAGCCCCAGAGAGACAAGGGTAGTCCTGACATAGACATCATGGATCGGACCATGTCTAACAAGGTCTTGTTTCTCCTTTCGGATACACCATTGTGCTGTGGTGTATACGGTGGAGTCCACTGAGAAACTATTCCATTGTATTTAAGATAAGAAGTGAATTTATGGCTTAAGTATTCACCTCCTCGATCCGATCGAAGAGCCTTAATACTTTTGCATGTCTGTTTCTTTACTTCATTCTTGTATTCCTTAAACTTCTCAAAGGCTTGTGACTTATGTCTCATTAAATACACAGAGCCATATCTAGAGAAGTCATCAATAAAAGAAATGAAATAGAGATAACCTCCTTTTGCTTCTATGGACATGGGTCCACACACATCCGAGTGTATGAGCTCGAGAAGGTCAACAGCCCTCTCACCATGTCCGTCAAAGGGAGCCTTGGTCATTTTCCCCATGAGACATGACTCACAGGTATCAAATGGCTTGTATTCAAACGAATTCAAATATCCATTTGAGTGTAAGTGAGAGACTCTTTTCTCACCTACATGACCAAGTCTGCAATGCCATAGATATGTAGAATTCACTTCATCAGCATTAGAAATTTGCATAACATTAGAACGTGTATCTAATACATAAATACCATTGACTAATGAACCATTAGCTATAATCAAACCATTATTCATTATAGAGCACCCAGTGCTATTGAAAGTCAATGTATATCCAATGTTATACAAGCCAGATATTGAAATAATGTTCTTAATAATATTAGGAACATAATAACAGTCATTCAACTTCAGAATGACTACTGAAGGTAAACTGAGACGTGCAGTCCCGACAGCTTTGGCAGCAACTAAAGCTCCATTGCCCATCCTCAGTTCAATCTCTCTTTTGCCAATCGCCTTCTATTTGCCACCACCTGCACAGAATTGCAGATATGAGATGCACATCCAGTATCCAATACCCATGATGTGGATTCCATATATGACAAATTAAGGTCTATGACAAAAATACCTTCATTTAGAATTATCTTGCAATTCCTTTTCCAATGCCCAGTTTCCCCGCATCGAAAACATTTATCTTCCTTTTCATTCTTCTTGCCCTTCCTTTTGTCAACTTTGGCGATTTGCTTACCCGTGGCCTTTTTCTTTCCCTTCCCTTTGTTACTTATGGTGGATATTTGAGAGGTATTCCTTTTCTTATTGGCCCGGCCAATAATCATTACAGACAAAGATAGTTTATCTTTCTGCATGGTTCCTTCAGCACTCTTTAACATATTGAGCAGCTCTGGGAGAGTTGCTTCAATCCTGTTCATGTTAAAGTTCATGATGAAGGAAGAAAAGGAATCGGACAATGACTGGAGTATAAAATCAATGCATAGTTCAAGATCCAACTTGAACCCCAATGCATTGAGTCTTTCAATCCACTCCATCATTTTCAGTACATGGACCTGTACTGATGAACCCTCAGACATCCGTGTCCTGAAAAGCCTTTTGGAGATGTCATACCTCTCAATCCTACCCTGCTCCTGTGGACACCGAAAATTGCACATCCAAATGTCATGCTCGGCCCAGCATCAACAACGGCGCCGAGTGAAGAAACCCCGGAGAAATCAAGCACAAAGGGCCCCACAGTCCGTGGGCCCCAAAGGAAATCAAACGGGCCGTGACTCGTGCTCGCAACGGGCTCAGAACAGTCCCCGAATACACGCCCCATGGGGAGCCCTTCAGCGGCACTCCCAGCCCCCAAGGGGCCTCAACGGCACGCCCTGGTGGGGCTCCAGCGGCACGCCCCATGGGGTGTTCAGCGGCACACCCCCTGGGGTGCTCAGCGGCACGCCCTCAGCAGGGGCCTCAGCAGCACGCCCTCAGCAGGGGCCCCAGCGGCACGCCCTCAGCAGGCCTTCAGCGGCACGCCCTCAGCAGGCCTTCAGCGACACGCCCTCAGCAGGCTTCAGCGGCACGCCCTCAGCAGGCTTCAGTGGCACGCCCTCAGCGGGCTTCAGCGGCACGCCCTCAGCAGGTCTCAGCGGCACGCCCTTTAGGGGCTCCAACAGCACGCCGTTTTGGCTCCCCCACGGCACGCCTTTTCAACTCTCCAGCGGCACAGCGGTGAAGCTTTTCAACGTCAATGCGACGTGAAGCCCATGCCCTATACATCCTTGGCGCGCAGTGGAACCGTCTGAGGTGGCAGCTGATCGTTGGGCCACATAGCCTACCCCACTGACACCCAGGACGGGGCAGGTCAACCGCATCATCACAATCCACTTCCCGCCTTCGACAGCCGTGCTCAAAGGCTCCGGCGGCTCGGGGTATAAAAGACCCCCTGTTTTCGACAGAGAGGGGACATACACACACACACAGATGAACAGATAAGAGGAGAAGAAGAGAAGAAGAAGAGGGAGGGGCTCCCCCTGCTGCCCCGTCCACCATTGCCGGAGAAGAGAGAAGAGAAGAAGAAGAAGAGAAGAAGAGAGAAGAGAAGAAGAAGAAGAAGAGAAGAAGAGAGGAAGAGAGGAGTGAGGTCTGGGAGGGGGGGGGAGCCCATGCTCCGTTCCCCTTTTCCCCCTTGTATCTTCGTTTCCCTTTCCCCTTCCCTTTGCTTTTGGGTTTCCTGTCTTGCCCGTAGCTTTGGCTCGGACATGTCCGTCGATGTATGTGTAGGGCTTTGGTCCCTTGGCTTCCCATGAATGAAAATCACCCTTCTCGGGTCTTTCCTGCCATTTCTGTTGTTTTACTCCCGCCTTCGCGATGCATGTGATGTGTTGTTCTTTTCCCCTTTTCCGTCGATGTTGTTGGCGCCCCCGTCGCAATGTGACTTCCCCCTCATGCGTTTTGGCCTCACGGGTTCTTCATTCCCTTCCACGGCCATATATTGTGCTCACCGAGCTTGAGGAGAGAGGGAGACCATTGTCCTCTCTCCGAACACACAGCCACCAGTGGCCTATCCCAAGCCTTAAACTTCTCTTCTTCTTTCCCTGAACGGCCTGCAAACCTCCCAGCCCATGCACTTAGCCCTTTCAACCCTCCAGCACACCTCTCCGAGCTTTGGCCGGCACACTAGTTTTGGCCCTTCGCGGCACATCTCATGTGCCCTCAGCGGCACACCCCCTTTCTGCCTTCGGCGGCACACACCCTTTTGGCCTCCGGCGGCACACACCCCGATTGATCCTTGGCCGGCACACTCCCTTTTGGCCCTTGGCCGGCACACACCTTTCAGGCCCTCAGCGGCACACTTCTTGGCCCTGCCCCGAGCCCTTTCCTTTGCGTTTTCCGAGGTTCTATAAAGGTGTTGTTGCCTCCGGGCGCCCACCTCCAGTTGTCGGGTTCCGCCACTCCATGTGGGCGCGTTCCCTTTATCTCCCTTACGCTCGGGTTAAGGGGAGATGCTGCCGAATCTTCGTTAGAAACTATAACACTTTAAAAGACAAAAAAGACAGCAACAAACAAACGAAAAGAACGACGATAAAACACTTCAACCGAGGCAAGAGAACCGTAATCAATATGAAGAGAACCGAATCGAACAACTAAACAACTTGAACATCCGCTCTCACAAGAGAAAGAACGAAAGTTAATCAAGAGAAGAAAATAAGAAACCCAAGCAAACTTAATGAAACCAAGAGAGAAGAGGAAAAGACATAAGAGCGAGAGGGAGAGTGGGCCTTCACCGGTACACCCCTGGCCAGCCCGTCGCCGGCCCGCCTGCCTGGCTGCCTTCCCCGGCACGCTCATTTCCTTCCTTCGCCAGCACACATGGCCAGGCCTTCGCCGGCACGCCTGCCTGGCTGCCTTCCCCGGCACACTCATTTCCTTCCTTCGCCGGCACGCCTGCCTGGCTGCCTTCCCCGGCACGCTCATTTCCTTCCTTCGCCGGCACGCATGGCCAGGCCTTCGCCGGCACACCTGCCTTGGTGCCTTCCCCGGCGCACCTTGCTTGGCCCTCGCCGGCACACCCATCACGGCCCCTGCGCCTCTTCGCCGACACACCCTTCATGGCCGCTCAGCGGCACGCTCCACGGCGCCCCTCAGCGGTACACTCTCCCTTGGCCCAGCGGTACACCAGAAATAATGACAACAATAAAGATAATAAGCTAAAAGAAAATGTAATAAATAAACAAATAATAATAATAAAGAATAATAATGACAATAACAGCAAACTCAAAGGAAGAGGGAGAAATAATAACAAACAATAATGATAATAACAACAATAAACAATAACAAATTCAAAAGAAAATGAATAAGTAAATAAGAATAATAAAGAAATAAATAATAATAATAAGCTTAAAAATAATAATAATAGTAAATAGATAAATGAACGATAACAAAAATAAATAAATAATAATAACAAACTTAACAAAAAATGACAAGTAAATGAATGATAACAAAACGAACAAAATAATAACAAACCTAATGTTAACCATAATAAACGAATCAATCACAAGAAAAGTGAATAAATGGTAATAAAGAACCCACCCAAATATATCTATAAATTTACAAATTAACGAATAATAATGATAAAATTTTAAATAACAATAAAATAATGTAATCCACGTGGCAGCCCCGTCTCTCCCGTGACCCGGTGCCGAAGGAACAACAATGCCGCCCTGGCGGGCTGGGCCTGAGTCTTGGGAATTATCCCGAAATGGCCATGACCCGACCTCGTCTCGGGCTAACATTCCGATTAAACCGGACTCATTTCTCCGACCGGATCCTTTCCGAGCCGCTACTAAAATTGCCGCACGTTCGACAGACATTTGAACGGATTCCCCTTGATTCCCACCGCGTTTCTATTACGGACCTACGTTCGAACATGGAAAGGCCCGCGAGCGACCTGCATAGCCGGGGGCTCCTACCCCGATATGGTTGTGAGCCGGCATTGATCCGGGCCAATAGCTCATCAATTCCGGATTTGTTCCAACGGGATTCGCTCCCGCTCTTTCATTGAAATTGCCGTAAACTCGGCACACATTTGTACGGGGCTGTTTCCGCCCGTGTCGCACTTTCGATATGGGCCCCTGCCCGAACATGAAAAGGTCCGCAAGCGACCGACAGAAATGGAATGGAACAAGATGGCCCTGGCCACCCCCGGACTCCTTCCGTGGGAATATCAATAAGACCTCCATGGGCCATACTTGGACCTCGGGCCCGCCCCGATCATGGTCATCGTCTGGCTCATATCCTCGGTCTATAGCCCGCTCCTTTCGAACGCGTTTCGGTTTTGAAATCCAGTCCCGGGACTCTCCCCCGTTGCCCCCGGGCACCGGGAATATTAATGATGCCCACGCAAGCCCTGTTCGGACCACGGGAGGCGCCCCCAATATGGTCCTGACCCGATCTTGCACTGGGCCAATAGGTTCTCCGGTTTCCGGCTACAATAACCGAGATTCAACCGAATGTTTTCAGTGTCTCGGAATAATATACTTGCCGTATCTCAGCATGCATATGCTCCAGGTCCTCCCGCGACGATTACAATATTCTCAAGCTGGACTCCCGTCCGAATATTAAACGGTCTCCCGAACGACCGGCATGTTTTGAACGCCCGCTTCTCCGGGACACAGGGCTCTTCAGCCAATTCAAGGGATACTCCCGCGCCGCCCTTTGGCACCGGAAATATTAATGACGCTCATGCAAGTCTTGTTACGACCGCGGGGGGCCCACCGTAGTATGGTCGCAGCCTGCTCTTGCACCGGGCCAACAAGTTCACCGGTTTACGACCGCTCTAACCAAGGTTCAACCGAACGTCTTTCGTTCTCCCGAACAATAAACTTGCCGTACCTTGGCATACACACGCTCCGGTCTTCCCGCGACGATCGCGCTTTTCCCGAGACGGACACTCGTCCGAACATTAAATGGTCAGCACATGACCGACATGATCTCAAGTGGTTTTCTTCTCGCCCTTGCGCGAGGACTTCGATACCCCCTAATAGACCTTTTATACAATCAATCTCTCGGCCATGAGGCCCTGAATCTCGGCGATTAATCAAGGGTGTTCCCTCGTATGGGGGATGTAAATGACGTCGTGACCTTTACGGCGCGGCGGGTTTTGGTCCCGACACGAACCACACAATCGTCTGACGAAGTCAGATCGAGCGCACCATGGGCTCTTCGGAGCCCGAATAAATTGTCACCTCGGTGACTGGCACGCCCACGCACTTAATAAACCAACCAACGAATAAAAGAAACTGTTAAACAAAAAGTGCGTCCACAACTCTGGCACGCCCGGTGGGACCAAACTACCCTTCATCTCTTCGCCGGGATTCAGGGCCTCATGGCCCCCTCTAATAAACGATGTTTGCTTGCTTTGATGAATTGCAGGTGCTGTCTTCGCCAGCCCTATGGGGAGAAAATCCAGACTCGATGCAGCTACCTTCGCGGCCTCGAGGACACTGCTTCGAAGCATATGCAGCTTCCAGGAATCATGGGGGCTGTTATAAAAAAAAGGAGAAGAGAAGAGAAGGGAGGGGAAATCAAGCCCCCCTTTTTCCCTCAAGAAGAAAGAGAAGAAAAGAAGAAAAGAAGGAAAGAAGAAAAGAAGAAAAGAAGAAGAGAAGAAAAGAAGAAAAAAAAGAGAGAAAAGAAAGAAGCAAAAAAAAGAAGAGAAAGAATTGGCAAGAGAGGGTTGTACGGCCACGTCCGTCGAGACCCGTGCTGAACAAAGATTACCACTGTGGGGTTGGTGCGGTGGAGCGAACCACTCATCCCCTCCCTGAGGGGGTGAGCGCTCTCCTGCACCTCCACCCTGGTCAATCATACAAAAAAGGGGAGAAATAAAGAAGAAAGGAAGAAAAGTTGGCCAGCATCGCCGATTGAAAGAGCAAGAAGAAACCCGGCATCCCGCCCGACTCTAGGAGGTCCCGAGTCCGCGGTGCAATGACCCCGCTCGTTCCTCCTTTATGCTGCCTCCATCCAGCACAAAACGGCCCCCGAGTGGTTGTTAAAAGACCCAGGGAGCCACAATTGTAGCTTGGTGAATGGTTACCCGCTGTGGGGAATGCTTTATAGCAATGAGGCCAAGCACGACCACCACTCCCGAAGAGAGCATGCATATACCCCGCCATGGGGGATGAGAAGAAGATATATACCCTGCTACGGGGGCATAGGAGGCAAAAAAAAGAAATACACCCCATTCCCATGGGCACATGAAGAGAATCCGCCCCGACTGAGGGGCACACAAAGCAAAAGCTACACCCCGGCTTAAGGGCATTTGAAGAAGTCACATCCCGCCTCGGGAGCATGAGAAGCAGCAAGAATACACCCCGGCCTAGGGGTATTTGAAGAAGAAATATGCCCCGCCTGGGGGCATAGAAGCCGTAAAGAACACGCCTCAGCTCAGGGGCATTTGAAGAAGCTACATCCTGCCTTGGGAGTATAAGAAGAAAAGAGTCCACCCCATCTTAAGGGCATTTGAAGAAGAAACACACCCCGCTATGGGGGCATAGAAGCCATAAAGAATACGCCCCGGCTTAGGGGTATTTGAAGAAGAAGGATACCCCGCCTCGGGGGACATTGCAAGCAGCGATACACCCTGCTTGGGTGCACAGGAAGCAAACCACACCCCACTCCTGGGGACACATAAAGAGAGTACACCCCGCCATGGGGGCACATGAAGAGAATCCACCCCGACTCGGGGGTACATGAAGCAACAAAGAATACACCCCGCCTTAGGGGAATCTGAAGAAGAAGCATACACCCCACCAACGGGGGTACAGCAGCCGTCGAGAATCCACCCCACCTTGGGGCATAAGAAGCAGAAGGATCAACCCCGACTCAGGGGTAACTGAAGAGAATTCCACCCCATCCATGGGGGGGGCACAAGAAGCAAGATACCCCCCGTTTTGGGGGCATATGAAGCCAAGAATCACACCCGCGTCTCAGGGGGTATTTGAAGAAGAAACATACCCCGCCAGGGGGGGAGGGCATAGAAGCCATAAAGAGCACGCCCCGGCTCAGGGGTATTTGAAGAAGATACATCCCGCCTCGGATGCATGAAAAGCAAGAACTACACCCCGCATCAAAAGCGGCAATACACTCCACTCTGGGGGCACTAGAAACCGAATACATCCCAGCCTGGGGGCACAAGAAGCAAAAAACACCCCACCTTGGGGGCATAAGAAGCCAAGAACATACCCCGCCATGAGGGGCGCAAGAAGCAGAACATACCCCGCCTTGGGGGCATAGGAAGCCAAGAATCACACCCCCGTCTCGGGAGTATTTGAAGAAGAAGCATACCTCGCCTCGAGGGCCTAGAAGCTATAAAGAGCACGCCCCGACTCAGGGGCATATGAAGAGAAGTCCACCCCGGCCTAGGGGTATTTGAAGAAGAAACATACCCCGCTAGGGGGTATAGAAGCCATAAAGAACACCCCCCGGCTCAGGGGTATTTGAAGAAAATACATCCCGCCTCGGGAGCATAAGAAAGATAAGAATACACCCCGTCTTAGGGATATTTGAAGAAGAAATATACCCCGCCAGGGGGCATAGAAGCCATAAAGAATATGCGTCGGCTCAGGGGCATTTGAAGAAGAAACATACCCCGCCTGGGGGACGCAGAAGCAAAGAGACAGAGTACACCTCCGCCCGGGGGGACCGAAGCAAAGAGGCATACATCCCGACCTGGGAGCACATGAAGAAAGAATATACCCCGACCTAGGGGCGTCAGAAGAAGAAACATACGCCCCGATCCAGGGACATGAGAAGCAAGAGAATACGCCATGCGAAAAGGGTATGAGAAATATGAAGAATGTACCCCAGCCTAGGGGCACAGAAAGAGATACACTCCGCCCTTGGCGCATAAGAAGCAGAAGCACCTACCCCAACCTGGGGGCACAAAAAAATACACTCTGCCCTTGGCACATAAGAAGCAGAAGCATCTACCCTAACCCGGGGCACATAAACAAAGAGACATACATCCCGATCTGGGAGCATAAGAAGAAAGATATACTCCGCCCAAGCGGCATTTGAAGAAACAACATACCCTGCTTCGGGGGCATAGAAGCCGTAAAGAGATACACCCCGCCTCAGGGGGGCATAAGAAGCAAGAGATACACCCCGTGCCGGGTACAAATGAAGAGAAGCACTCCTCCACCTTCAGGGGTAGAAAGAGAGCAGAATTCGTCCCCGCTATGGGGGGGGGGGTATAAGAAACAAAAGACATGCCCCGTACCAGGGGCATAGGAAGAAGAAACATACCCCGCCTTAGGGGCATATGAAGAAGAAGCATACCTCGCCTCGAGGGTCTAGAAGCTATAAAGAACACGTCCCGGCTCAGGGGCATATGAAGAGAGTCCACCCTGGCTTAGGGGCATATGAAGAAGAAACATACCCCACCTGGGGGCATAGAAGCCGTGAAGAGTATACCCCACCATGGGGGCATTTGAAGAGAGCTACACCCCGCCTCGGGGACATTAAAAAAAAACACGCCCTGGTCTGGGGACATAGAAGCCAAAAAAAATACATCCCGCCTGGGGGCACAGAAGCGAAGAGGCAAAACACACCCCTCAGGGGGGGGTGCACACCAAATGAAGCTACACCCCAACCTGGGAGCACATTAAGAGAAATACGCTCCAGCACGGAAGCGTTAATGAGAAAAGAAGAGCAGAAAAGAAAGAAAAAGGGGCATACGAGGCAGACGTGGTCTTCGAGCCCGTCTCATCCCATAAAAGAAGAGAAGAAAAGAAAAAAAAGAGTCACGAGGCAGACATGGTCTTCGAGCCCGTCTCATCACACAAAAGAAGAGAAGAAGAGGAGGTAAAGACACATGAGACAGACGTGGTCTTCGAGCCCGCCTCTCTACACAAAAGAAGAAGAGAAGAATAGAAGAGAAGAAAAAGACATGAGGCGAACATGGTCCCTGCACCCGCCTCTCTACACAAAAGAGGAAGAGAGAAAAAAAAGAGAGAACAATCACGAGGCGAACGTGGTCCTTGCGCCTGCCTCTCCATAAAAAAAAAGGGGGAAGAGAAGAAAAAGAGACATGAGGCGAACATGGTCTTCGTACCTGCCCCCCTACAAAAGAAGAAGAGAAGAAGAGAAAGAAGGGTCACGAGGTAAACTTTTGCCTCCGACCTTCCGCCGACGGGGCGTTAAACCGACTAGACCTTCCGCCGACGGGGCGTTAAACCGACTAGACCTTCCGCCAGCGGGGCGTTAAACCGACTAGATCTTCCGCCGACGGGGCGTTAAACCGACTAGACCCTTCCGCCGACGGGGCGTTAAACCGACTAGACCTTCCGCCGACGGGGCGTTAAACCGACCAACGTTCAGCCATCGGGGCTTCAAGCCGACAGCTACCCCTTCGTCGGCCTCCGGGTCGACAGCTATCTAATTATCGGCTCCTAGCCGACAGCTATCTCATCATCGGGTTTTAACCGACAGCTACCTCATCATCGGTTTTTAGCCGACAGCTACCTCATCATCAGCTTTTAGCCGACAGCTATCTCATCATCGGCTTTTAGCCGACAGCTACCTCATCATCGGCTCCTAGCCGACAGCTATCTCATCATCGGCTCCTAGCCGACAGCTATCTCATCATTGGCACCCCAGCCGACGGCTTCCCAGTCAAAAAAATTGACCTCTCACCTTGGTTCGGATCCTTCCCCGGCCAGGGAGCAAAAAAAAAATAAACCTTCCACTTTGGTTCGGATCCCTCCCCGGCCAGAGAATAAAAGAGACCCTTCTCTTCGACTCTCACGTCCTGCTGCCCGACGCCCCTCGGCTCTTATAGCCTACTTCCCCCATCGGCCTGCACGGCCCGCTTCCCAATTTTGGCTCTTATAGCCTGCTTCCTGACTTCGGCTCTTTACAGCCTGCTTCCCAACTTCGACACTTTGCAGCCCGCTTCCCAGCTTCGGCTCGTAGCCCGCTTCCCCAATTCTGGCCTTCGTAGCCTGCTTATCTTTGGCCTTCGTGGCCTGCTTCCCAATTCTGGCCCTCGTAGCCTGCTTATCTCTGGCTCTCGTAGCATGCTTCCCTTCGGCTTTTATAACCTGCTTCCCAACTTTGGCTCTTGCAGCTTGCTTCCGTTTGCCTTTATGGCCTACTTCCTAATGTTGGCTCTCGTAGCCTGCTTCCCCAACCTTTGGCCCTTGTAGCCCTCTCCCAGTGTCTCCCAGCTTCTATAGCCCGCTTCCCTAATACCCTTTCAGCCGTTCGTGGTCTGCTTCTCTAATATATTTACAACCACTACACTTATACGTAACAACAATATTTTCTTATAAAACAAAAAAAAACAACAAAAAACAAACAACAACAACACCCAAAAGAAAAAACAAACAAACAAAACAACAAAAAAGGGGAAGAAAACAAAAAAACAAAACAAAAAAGAGAATGCATGATTGCCCTGCTTGCATGGCTGCTTAATATAGAATAATACACTTCCTTGAAATTTTCTAGGACCGTGTTTCCTTGCTATAATAATAATATCGCCCCGATTCCAGATGCACGGATGTCACGGCGTACGCTCGAAGGGAACCCAATTATGGCGAGTGCACACGTCAAGGGGAAGAGTCATGGCTGAATCGCTAAGCCCAACTCACAAAATAAACCTGAGGCAACGCTCCCACACTTAGCACTTAATGTGTTCAATAGCCTTCGACTATAGGGATTGCCCGAATTTCTTCTTAGCACTCTACGGATGCTTGAATTCCTGCACTCGCGTGAAAGGTAATCGTGAGGAAAAAGCTGCCTACCCCCACTGTAAGGAAAAAAAAAAGAGAGAAAAAAAAAAGAGAGAGAGAAAAAAAAGGAGAGACACGTGGATCCGAGTAGCCGGGAATCCCCATTGAGACACATGAGGAGACTCGCGCGAAATGGTGGAGCGAATTATAATAAGGATGAAACCTATTAGCCGGGAATCCCCATTGAGACACATGAGGAGACTCACGCCGAACGGTAGAATCCGTAATAGAATTATAATAAGGATGAATCCTAGTAGCCGGGAATCCCCATTGAGACACATGAGGAGACTCGCGCCGAACGGTGAAATCCGCTACCAAAATAAACAGACGGGGGCTGTGTGAAGCTACCAAAAGTCGAAAGCCTGGAACTAATGTGAAGGCGCTAGAGTGATCCTCAAGTGTCACCAGGAAAACCTGCATATCCCTATGGTTAGGGCCCTTTGCTCACACATTCGCACTGCCACGCCACAGAGAATTGTCTCGGGTAAAATGCGTGAATTTAGGCTATGCATGCAAGACATGCGATATCCTCTTGACGGGTGCACCAACCCTCAATTGTGCCTCGCGGCCTGCACCGCATCTACGAATTACGGGCGATGTCCCTATCCTATCCCCGATAGGGGGAGCTGCCTTACTTATATCTATGTTATGTCTGCTAATGAGTGCTTGCATGCTTTAAAAATATATATATAATAAATAAATAAATAAATAATAAATAAAAATGAAATAAAAATGAAATGAAATGATAAATAAATAATAAAAATGCGTGTATACAATAGACTCAATTTCGGCCATCGAAGCCTACGTTCCCGGCTATGGCTCGTAGAGCCCAATCTTGGCCCCCATGGCCTACCTCTTGCCCTCGCGGTTCGTTAATCTCCCAACTTCGGCTCCCGCAGCCCGCTTCCAGCCACGGCCATTTTGGTCTCTCTCTCTCATCGGCCCCTGAGCCGACAGTTTTTCAAACATCGGCTCCTAGCCGGCAGCTTTCCAATTATTGGCTCTCATGCCAACAGCTCTCAATCATCGGCCCCTGAGCCGACAGCTTTTCAAACATCGGCTCCTAGCCGACAGCTTTTCAATTATTGGCTCCCATGCCAACATCTTTCAATCATCGGCCCCTGAGCCGACAGCTTCAGTCATCGACCTTCGGGTCGACAGCTTTTCAATTATTGGCTCCCATGCCAACAGCTTTCTAATTATTGGCTCCCACGCCAACAGCTTTTTAATCATCGACCTTCGGGTCGACAACTTTTCAATTATTAGCTCCCATGCCAACAGCTTTCAATCATCGGCCCCTGAGCCGACAGCTTTCAGTCATCGACCTTCGGGTCGACATCTTTCACTTGTTGGCTCCCACGCCAACAGCTTTCGATCATCGGCCGCCGCGCCGACAGCTCTTAAATCATTGGCATCCACGCCAGCAGCCACCCAGAGTTGTTCAAAAAAAAAGAGAAAAAAAGAGAAGAAAAAAAAAGAGAAAAAAAGAAGAGAGACAAAACAACAATAAAAGAACAAAAAAAAGAGAGATGACAAAAGGAGAAGAGAAGGAAAAGAAGAGAAGAAGAGAAGAGAGAGAAGAAAAGAAAGAGAAAGAGACCAAGAGAACAACAGACCAGGCCAGCTCCCGACACCCTGTCGGCACTGGCGAAGAGACAAAGAGACAACAGACCAGGCCAGCTCCCGACACCCTGTCGGCACTGGCGAAGAGACCAAGAGAACAACAGACCAGGCCAGCTCCCGACACCCTGTCGGCACTAGCGAAGAGACAAAGAGACAACAGACTAGGCCAGCTCCCGACACCCTGTCGGCACTGGCGAAGAGACCAAGAGATCAACAAACCAGGCCAGCTCCCGACTCCTGTCGGCACTGGCGAAGAGACCAAGAGACCAAGAGACTAAGAAACAACAAACCAGGTCAGTTCCCGGCGTCCTGTCGGCACTGGCGAAGAGACCAAGAGACTAAGAGACAACAAACCAGGTCAGTTCCCGACGCTCCGTCGGCACTAACAAAGAGACCAACACACTGCTTCAGTTCCTGACGCCACGTCGGCACTGATGAAGAGACAAAGAGACCAACATGCTACCTCAGCTCCCGACGCTCCGTCGGCACTAACAAAGAGACCAACAAACAACAAACCAGGTCGGCTCTCGGCACCCCCGCCGACATCGACAAAGAGAGAAGGGACGAAGACACCCACGTGCACCGCCCGGCTCATCCTTCGCCTGCGCTACCCTTGGGTGGGGGGCATTTGTGGACACCGAAAATTGCACATCCAAATGTCATGCTCGGCCCAGCATCAACAATGGCGCCGAGTGAAGAAACCCCGGAGAAATCAAGCACAAAGGGCCCCACAGTCCGTGGGCCCCAAAGGAAATCAAACGGGCCGTGACTCGTGCTCGCAACGGGCTCAGAACAGTCCCCGAATACACGCCCCGTGGGGAGCCCTTCAGCGGCACGCCCAGCCCCCAAGGGGCCTCAATGGCACGCCCTGGTGGGGCTCCAGCGGCACGCCCCATGGGGTGTTCAGCGGCACACCCCCTGGGGTGCTCAGTGGCACGCCCTCAGCAGGGGCCTCAGCGGCACGCCCTCAGCAGGGGCCTCAGCGGCACGCCCTCAGCAGGCCTTCAGCGACACGCCCTCAGCAGGCTTCAGCGGCACGCCCTCAGCAGGCTTCAGCGGCACGCCCTCAGCGGGCTTCAGCGGCACGCCCTCAGCGGGCTTCAGCGGCACGCCCTCAGCAGGTCTCAGCGGCACGCCCTTTAGGGGCTTCAACGGCACGCCGTTTTGGCTCCCCCACGGCACGCCTTTTCAACTCTCCAGCGGCACAGCGGTGAAGCTTTTCAACGTCAATGCGACGTGAAGCCCATGCCCTATACATCCTTGGCGCGCAGTGGAACCGTCTGAGGTGGCAGCTGATCGTTGGGCCACATAGCCTACCCCACTGACACCCAGGACGGGGCAGGTCAACCGCATCATCACAATCCACTTCCCGCCTTCGACGGCCGTGCTCAAAGGCTCCGGCGGCTCGGGGTATAAAAGACCCCCTGTTTTCGACAGAGAGGGGACAGACACACACACACAGATGAACAGAGAAGAGGAGAAGAAGAGAAGAAGAAGAGGGAGGGGCTCCCCCTGCTGCCCCGTCCACCATTGCCGGAGAAGAGAGAAGAGAAGAAGAAGAAGAAGAAGAAGAGAAGAAGAGAGAAGAGAAGAAGAAGAAGAAGAGAAGAAGAGAGGAGTGAGGTCTGGGAGGGGGGGGGGAGCCCATGCTCCGTTCCCCTTTTCCCCCTTGTATCTTCGTTTTCCTTTCCCCTTCCCTTTGCTTTTGGGTTTCCTGTCTTGCCCGTAGCTTTGGCTCGGACATGTCCGTCGATGTATGTGTAGGGCTTTGGTCCCTTGGCTTCCCATGAATGAAAATCACCCTTCTCGGGTCTTTCCTGCCATTTCTGTTGTTTTACTCCCGCCTTCGCGATGCATGTGATGTGTTGTTCTTTTCCCCTTTTCCGTCGGTGTTGTTGGCGCCCCCGTCGCAATGTGACTTCCCCCTCATGCGTTTTGGCCTCACGGGTTCTTCGTTCCCTTCCACGGCCATCTATTGTGCTCACCGAGCTTGAGGAGAGAGGGAGACCATTGTCCTCTCTCCGAACACACAGCCACCAGTGGCCTATCCCAAGCCTTAAACTTCTCTTCTTCTTTCCCTGAACGGCCTGCAAACCTCCCAGCCCATGCACGTAGCCCTTTCAACCCTCCAGCACACCTCTCCGAGCTTTGGCCGGCACACTAGTTTTGGCCCTTAGCGGCACATCTCATGTGCCCTCAGCGGCACACCCCCTTTCTGCCTTCGGCGGCACACACCCTTTTGGCCTCCGGCGGCACACACCCCGATTGATCCTTGGCCGGCACACTCCCTCTTGGCCCTTGGCCGGCACACACCTTTCAGGCCCTCAGTGGCACACTTCTTGGCCCTGCCCCGAGCCCTTTCCTTTGCGTTTTCCGAGGTTCTATAAAGGTGTTGTTGCCTCCGGACGCCCACCTCCAGTTGTCGGGTTCCGCCACTCCATGTGGGCGCGTTCCCTTTATCTCCCTTACGCTCGGGTTAAGGGGAGATGCTGCCGAATCTTCGTTAGAAACTATAACACTTTAAAAGACAAAAAAGACAGCAACAAATAAACGAAAAGAACGACGATAAAACACTTCAACCGAGGCAAGAGAACCGTAATCAATATGAAGAGAATCGAATCGAACAACTAAACAACTTGAACATCCGCTCTCACAAGAGAAAGAACGAAAGTTAATCAAGAGAAGAAAATAAGAAACCCAAGCAAACTTAATGAAACCAAGAGAGAAGAGGAAAAGACATAAGAGCGAGAGGGAGAGTGGGCCTTCACCGGTACACCCCTGGCCAGCCCGTTGCCGGCCCGCCTGCCTGGCTGCCTTCCCCGACACGCTCATTTCCTTCCTTCGCCGGCACGCCTGCCTGGCTGCCTTCCCCGGCACGCTCATTTCCTTCCTTCGCCGGCACGCATGGCCAGGCCTTCGCCGGCACACCTGCCTTGGTGCCTTCCCCGGCGCACCTTGCTTGGCCCTCGCCGGCACACCCATCACGGCCCCTGCGCCTCTTCGCCGACACACCCTTCATGGCCGCTCAGCGGCACGCTCCACGGCGCCCCTCAGCGGTACACTCTCCCTTAGCCCAGCGGTACACCAGAAATAATGACAACAATAAAGATAATAAGCTAAAAGAAAACGTAATAAATAAACAAATAATAATAATAAAGAATAATAATGACAATAACAGCAAACTCAAAGGAAGAGGGAGAAATAATAACAAACAATAATGATAATAACAACAATAAACAATAACAAATTCAAAAGAAAATGAATAAGTAAATAAGAATAATAAAGAAATAAATAATAATAATAAGCTTAAAAATAATAATAATAGTAAATAGATAAATGAACGATAACAAAAATAAATAAATAATAATAACAAACTTAACAAAAAATGACAAGTAAATGAATGATAACAAAACGAACAAAATAATAACAAACCTAATGTTAACCATAATAAACGAATCAATCACAAGAAAAATGAATAAATGGTAATAAAGAACCCACCCAAATATATCTATAAATCTACAAATTAACGAATACTAATGATAAAATTTTAAATAACAATAAAATAATGTAATCCACGTGGCAGCCCCGTCTCTCCCGTGACCCGGTGCCGAAGGAACAACAATGCCGCCCTGGCGGGTTGGGCCTGAGTCTTGGGAATTATCTCGAAATGGCCATGACCCGACCTCGCCTCGGGCTAACATTCCGATTAAACCGGACTCATTTCTCCGACCGGATCCTTTCCGAGCCGCTACTAAAATTACCGCACGTTCGGCAGACATTTGAACGGATTCCCCTTGATTCCCGCCGCGTTTCTATTACGGACCTGCGTTCGAACATGGAAAGGCCCGCGAGCGACCTGCATAGCCGGGGGCTCCTACCCCGATATGGTTGTAAGCCGGCATTGCTCCGGGCCAATAGCTCATCAATTCCGGATTTGTTCCAACGGGATTCGCTCCCGCTCTTTCATTGAAATTGCCGTAAACTCGGCACACATTTGTACGGGGCTGTTTCCGCCCGCGTCGCACTTTCGATATGGGCCCCTGCCCGAACATGAAAAGGTCCGCAAGCGACCGACAGAAATGGAATGGAACAAGATGGCCCTGGCCACCCCTGGACTCCTTCCGTGGGAATATCAATAAGACCTCCATGGGCCATACTTGGACCTCGGGCCCGCCCCGATCATGGTCATCGTCTGGCTCATATCCTCGGTCTATAGCCCGCTCCTTTCGAACGCGTTTCGGTTTTGAAATCCAGTCCCGGGACTCTCCCCCGTTGCCCCCGGGCACCGGGAATATTAATGATGCCCACGCAAGCCCTGTTCGGACCACGGGAGGCGCCCCCAATATGGTCCTGACCCGATCTTGCACTGGGCCAATAGGTTCTCCGGTTTCCGGCTACAATAACCGAGATTCAACCGAATGTTTTCAGTGTCTCGGAATAATATACTTGCCGTATCCCAGCATGCATATGCTCCAGGTCCTCCCGCGACGATTACAATATTCTCAAGCTGGACTCCCGTCCGAATATTAAACGGTCTCCCGAACGACCGGCATGTTTTGAACGCCCGCTTCTTCGGGACACAGGGCTCTTCAGCCAATTCAAGGGATACTCCCGCGCCGCCCTTTGGCACCGGAAATATTAATGATGCTCATGCAAGTCTTGTTACGACCGCGGGGGGCCCACCGAAGTATGGTCGCAGCCTGCTCTTGCACCGGGCCAACAAGTTCACCGATTTCCGACCGCTCTAACCAAGGTTCAACCGAACGTCTTTCGTTCTCCCGAACAATAAACTTGTCGTACCTTGGCATACACACGCTCCGGTCTTCCCGCGACGATCGCGCTTTTCCCGAGACGGACACTCGTCCGAACATTAAATGGTCAGCACATGACCGACATGATCTCAAGTGGTTTTCTTCTCGCCCTTGCGCGAGGACTTCGATACCCCCTAATAGACCTTTTATACAATCAATCTCTCGGCCATGAGGCGCTGAATCTCGGCGATTAATCAAGGGTGTTCCCTCGTATGGGGGATGTAAATGACGTCGTGACCTTTACGGCGCGGCGGGTTTTGGTCCCGACACGAACCACACAATCGTCTGACGAAGTCAGATCGAGCGCACCATGGGCTCTTCGGAGCCCGAATAAATTGTCACCTCGGTGACTGGCACGCCCACGCTCTTAATAAACCAACCAACGAATAAAAGAAACTGTTAAACAAAAAGTGCGTCCACAGCTCCCCGAAGAGTTGGCGTAGATTGAGAAGTATACTTCTACAATCAGTCTTTTCAAATTACCTCTGCAGCTCGGGAGCCATAGAGGCCAACATGTAACATTGGGCTAGGGATGAGTCCTCAGACCACTTGGCATAAGCGAGTAACTCGCCCTCGTCAGCATCAGGAGTGGCTCAGAATGAACTGTGTCCAACACGTACGCAATCTTTTCGGCGGTAAGGACTATGCGTAGATTACGCAGCCAATCCGAGTAGTTCGGTCCAGTTAATCTATTTGCATCCAAGATGCCGCTGAGGGGGTTGGACGACGACATTGTAATCTGGATAAGAAATAAAGGACAACTTAGCATGTGTTCAAATTCTAACTTAGATGTGATTTTATATCTTAGTTAGTCCCACTATTTTTCAATCGAACTATATAACCCTCAGTATATAGAACGGGAGATCAGCGAGATCAACCTAGTGGGTCGGAATCCCAACGAGACTGATGTACGACCTTGTGGAAAGCACAACAAGCCATACACCATCTCAAGGGCAGTCAACATGCACTTGCATCTAATGCAATATCCGATATTCGGCCCCCGAGAAATCATCCCCTTGTGGAAAGCACAACAAAGGATATTCTCGGTTAGATCTAACCATCATTACTACATAGCAATGAGTTCATGACCCGACCCTTGTGGAAAGCACAACAAGGCCGACTTCAATTCCTCACCCCATTGAGGCCGAGCCTTGGAGTTAATCCCGCCCTCAAACTCATGGACCTTGTGGAAAACACAACAAATCTATGAAATGAAGACGTTCATTCACTCCATAATGATGGAGGGCCACGACGACTCCTAGAGCCACGCTTACCAGATCTAAAATTTAAGCGCGAGGAAATTTAATTTTATCTTGATCTCACCCTATGTGGTAATATAAATATATCCAATATATTTACCGTACCTAGTAGTTTGCACAAAATAAATGCATCCAATGTAAAATTAAACGCAAGTGATCATGGACTTTAACCCTAATGTAACTAAGACATCCGGCCCGCTTCCGAAGCAGCTGGATCGTCCTCGTCGGGTGTGCTCCGCGCTTTCAAACTCTGACGCCGCATCAATTACAACTTTTACACAGCACGCAGGTCGGAAAAATTAAATTACATGTGACTCAAATTCCAACAGCCCTTAGGGCGAGTACAACAACGGAGGAAGATAGAAGTACATTGGAATTTTAACAGAGAGAGAAATGAGGTTCGCAGACCCCAATTAATTACATTAATCCAAGTCCATGATCACTTGCCAACCCATTCAAATAAAATCAATCAAGGGTTATTTTTTGAAAATAATCCTTACTTTTGAATTTAAAAATGGGATGTGCAAACAAAAACATGTCAGCTTTGTTTAATTTTAAAAATCGAAGCATGATTAACTAAAATTAAACAGACAAGCAGGCTAAAACAAGGTAAATAAAGTAAAGCACGTAAAGAACCATCAGTTTCTACGGGGGCATCTAATTGAGATAATTAAATAAATTTAAATTTAAATTTAATTATCCAATAATCAAATTTGAATTCAAAATTTAAACATGTCAATAATTTAAATTTAAATTCAAACTAATTATCTAATATTTTTGTTTGAAAGTAAATTTAAAATAATGCAATTATCCTCAATTAGCAATTTTCTAAAATTTAAAATTTGAATTTAACAATTATCTAATAATTAAAATTCAAATAATTAAATTTGTCACATTTAACTTCAATAAAATTTAAATTTTGAAATTTCTAATTATCTAATAATTAAAAATTCAAAAATTTAAATTTTACTGAAGTAACTTCATTTATTATCATTTTATCTCAAGGTAAATAGTAATTATCTCACCACGGTAAATTCAAATCGGTTAAATAAAATTTACCATTCGACATTTACTATTGAGATAAAACTATTTAACTTATGAAATAAAATTCTATTTAATTTACTGTGCATTTTGATATATATATCTAACATATATATTCACAATTCAAACACACAATAAATTAAAAACAAAAATGTAAATTTTTTTAAATTAAAAAAAATGTCTGCAGGTCCCTGGGCGCGCCGCCCACGCGCGACGCTTGGGAGGATGCGCCCGCCCGAGCCCGCCCGCGGGCGCGGCCTGCGGAGCCCGCCGCGTGGCGGGCCCGCGCACCCGCCACGCGGCGCCTCCCGTGTGCAGGCGCCGCCCGCCACGCGGCGCCCGCCCCCGCGGGTCAGCGCCCGGCGCACGCGGTGGGCACACTGCGCCCTGGGCGCGGTGCCCAAACAGGGCCAGCAAAATTTTTTTATATATATAAAAATTTGCTCCAGGGATGCCCAGCATCCTGGAAGAACGGGGATGTCCAACATCCCCTTCTAGCAATAACAATTGAAGTATTTAAGATGCCCCTAAAGCATGGTTCTAAACGGCGATAAAAACACCGACCAGGGCGCGAACCTGGCTCTGATACCACTGTAAGGTTTCGCACAGCACCTACGGGCGACGCAGTGGATAACAAAAATTCATTTGCCCGATCCCGGTGTTGTGGAAAGCTTAATCTGTGCTCTAATCGGTATTTCTAAGACCCTAATTACGGGTTGCGTGTTTCACCTTGCGCAGAACGACGCTGTCCGCGATGCCCGATGCAGAATATCGAGCCACACAGCTGTACGGCCTCTAGAGCATATCCACACGGACCCTTGCGCAGCGACGGTACCTCCCCGGCGCAACTTTCCCCGACTCTATCACCTTCTGGAGAGAGAGAGAGCAAGGGGGAGAAAGGGGGGAGACTAATCCTCCTCTTAGGCTTAATGCCTGATTAGCCTAAGAGGTTTGAAGAAGAAGGCTCGAATGAGCTTCACGTAGGTGCCATATATATAGAATTTGGACCCTTTTCTAAAGACCTCCAAAGGACCAAAAATGTATATATGACCTTTTCATTATTATACATATGTATTAAGCCCCATTTACACTCCTTTCCAAAAGGAATTAAAAGGAAATAATACATACATTTGTATAATAATAATCCGTCACTCAAGAATCCATTGTGTGTGATCCTCTAGGCCCATAATCACTCTAGTTTAAGGCCCATTAACTTCTAATTCTTAATTAGAAGTAAATTAAACGTATTATTCGCTTCTACAAGAGTCGAATAATAGTTTAATTCATTCCGAACCTTCGATCACGTTGGGTCAAGCAAATCCGCGTGATCCTAGAGGACACCGGGTTTAAACCAGCCTGTCTGGTACCTGTAAGTCCACAGTTACCGCATCGATATAATCCCTCGCTCCTTCTATGAGTCTGGTACGATCGAGGGTATGGTTCCTGTCAAACCCCATGATCGTGCCATTTGACTATGACCTCCTTAAAGTGTATGACGTCCGTTCTAAACGAACTCACACGACCCTGGCCAGGGATTTAACGGAGCGTCAATGTCATGGCCCATTAACTGTCTGATATATACCCGACAGTGAGCGATCCCTTCTTGACAATTGACGATCTTCACACGTATCCTGGAGTGGTTAATGACTCGGCAACTCATGACTTATGGTTAAAGTCACTTAGCCAAGTAATTAAACCATTCCAGTCCTCGTGTAAGATCCGATCAATGTCTCAGGTCAAAGGACCAACGATGCTACTGAGACAGTTGGATCTTCAGTTGACATTAGGTATAATCAACCATCTGAAGATCCAATAGCGGATCAGTTCAGTGTACATCCTCCAAGGACATACACCTACACATATGTGTTGGTGCCCCGCACCAATGACCATGAGACTGGTCACTGACACATCATGTGTACTGGTTTAATAGGTAATCAAAGTCCCCGAGTGATTACCCTCCAACCAGGAACAGTTTAAGGTATGTGTACATGTAAAGTCAATCTCATGTTCGAGATCCCATCTCGAGCTGACTTTACAACCACATATCCTAGGAACAACGTAAAGTAACACAATCGCATATTTACGCTCAAACACCACTTTATTAATAATGAACAAGATCGTACAATTATTGGGCCTACCCGACCCGAATTTGGCCTGTAGCACACCAACACTAACACCTCAGTGAGTCGGGCTAGCTTCCTATCGCACCCCCAGAGGGTCTAAGCGAGATTCGACCGCTCTGACTCCGTCCGGGCGTAGGTCTCCGCCATTGCGGCCCCCATCTGGGCCATGATAAGGCCACTCTGTATAATGACGTCGAGGACCCCGGAAGGAGAATGGCGCCTATATCCTCTTTTCATCCTCGCGGACACCTCGCAGCAGAGCTGATACAGATTGCTCGAGATTCTGAGCCTCTCCAAGGCCTCCGGCATAGGAATCCGCTCCGCACCGGGCGCCGCGCCGGAAAGCTCAGCTCGGGTTGCGGGGTCCACCGCCCCGCGCACCACGGTCGGTTGGGGTTGCGACGCCTCCGTAGGCGAACCCCCAACCTCGATCGGCGCAGCAAGCCCGGTCGCTCCGGGCACCACCGGCGCTTGGGGTTGCGACGCCCTCGCAGGCGAACCCCCAACCTCAACTGTCTCGGCCCGCGCTTCGCCGCCCGAGACATCGCCGACCTCGACCGGTCCCCCGGCCTCGGCATCTGCTGCTTCGACTCCGGCCCCCTCTGTTCCCACCGAGGGGAGGGCCGACCCGCCATCACCACCCTCTGAGGGGCCCTTGGTCTCCTCGGCCCCCTCTCGCCCGGTGGATGGGGGAGCCGGCCCGGTAGGGTCGGCCCCATCTTGCCCCTGAGAGGGGAGCGCCGCCGAGCTAGAGTCGCCCCCGACAGTGGTGAGAAGGCCGGCCTTCTTGGCCCGCTTCTTGGGCTTCGCGGCTTCCCGCAACCTTCCATCCATGGGATCCTTGCGCTTTGCACCGCCCGACCGGGAAGTTCCCTCGAAAGCCGCCCCCTTGCCCTTGTCCCGGGCGTGGGAGCGACCCACAGGAGCGTCAGGCTCATCAGCCGTCGACTCATCTCCGAGATCGATGACCTCAGCAGCCTCCTCCAGAGGCTCCCGCCTAGTGTCTACAGCAGAGAAGAAGGCATGGTCAGGAAAAGAAAGATGACCCTCACCCCCAGAGAGAAATTCGAGTGGTGATACCTGACGGTTTCAGCCGCGTGAGGAGATACCGCTCGACATTCTCCGGCGTCACCAGCTCCTCGGTAGACCGGCGATTCTTCAGCAGGCGAGCGGCGTACTCCTCCACATCTGAAGGAAACTCCTCCTGGCGGGGAGGGATGTTCGGGTGGAAGTTGGGCATCACCTCACACCTCCAAGTGTCTTCCACCGATTCCATCTTCACCCAGAAAAATTGGGTCTTCCACCCTTCATGCGAGGAATCCTTCACCGCTAGCAAAATGCAGCTCCTATTCCTCCTCGTCTGGATGTAGTAGAAGCCTTTCCCCGGCGACGGGTGTGCCTTCAACTCAAAGAAATAATGAAAAAGATCCAAGGAAGGGCGAACCCCACACTGACGGCAGAGGATTCGAAAAGCAGAGAGAAGGAGATACGAGTTGGCCACCAACTGAATAGGCGTCAACTTGAAAAAATTAAGGAGCTTAAAGACGAAAGGCTCGAAGGGGAGGCGAAACCCGCTCTTCCAAGCCAGAAGAAAGGAGCAGATATGGCCCGTGCGGTCGTCCAGACTCGTCTCGTATGGAGCAGCAGCGGCGAAACTGTACTTATAAGGCAACCGAAACCGGTGCTCCAGCTTCTTCACCTCGGCTTCCCCCAGCTCGCTGCAGTTCGGGACTGGTGCCCTCACCTCCAACTCATCTCCCGAGCGCTGGTCCGCCATGAGTTTCGAGGAGGAACCGGAAGAAGAGCCCTCGCAAGACCTCGAAGACTCCGGGGGAGAAGGCAGCTGCCGGACCGCCTCCGCGGTTATCCTCTCCAACTCCTCGAACGCCGCCACAAGGCTTCGCCCCTCCGCTGTGATCTCACGGCGCATCAAGGAGCCCCAAAAAGCAAAGAAGCGAAGGAAAGCCAAAACCCTAGAGAGTCTGGAAAGACAACCAGCGCCCAATGCCTATAAACCCTCGCGGAAGGCGGCGCGCCGTTCCGACCTCCGAGAAAAAGGGGGCCCCCTTCATTTCAAATCCGTCAGGATCATTATTACTATGGGCCCAGGTGACCATGGCACGTGGCTACTTAACACCGTCAGATCTCCACCCACCTGAGCCACGCCGGTCCAACGCCCTCAAACACCACTCAACCGAGCCTCATTTGGCTCGGGAGTGGGAGGGGGACAAGTGGAGAGGGGGATTTCTGCAGCCCAATGGAGCAACCCAACTAGGCCCGGCAGGGCCCAATGAGGCCAAGCTCACCCAAGTGACAGCCCCCAAGGCCCACTTAGGGGAGAAAGCCCAATTTACAGCGCTCGAGGAAACAACCCTCCTAGGCGGCCTCAAGGCTCGGAGGACCCGAGCATCGGTCAGGTCACTGGAAGGTCCGTGCCCGAGCCATCCCTCCGCCCGGGAGAAAGAGGCACAAGCCGGCCTATCCGACCCATCTTTTACAGAGCTAAGCCTACCGCCCGGATAGGGCCGGCCTCTCCGAAGCTCGGAACGGCCGACGAATACTTATCTTTGCAGCCGTTAAGAGTCCGTAACAGGCAAGAATCCGGGAAGACAGGGGACTTCTTCTTCCCCGCGAGGATAATGCTCCCACGATAAGGCAATAAAAGCCCACGATGAGGACGTAACCTCTACCTGAAACCCCTCGGCTTGCAGGACTCCTGGGGACGGCTGTTGACGCCTGGAAAATGAGCAATGGCGGAGACAAAAAATTGAAAAGAGGAGCAGACCAGCAATGAAAGATTACTGATGAAATCCCTGTCTACGGACTGATGAAAAACCGTTAAGATGATCTCGATACAAGATATGTCGTCAATGAAGGGCCCTCTTGGGTAATGGTGTACTTGAAGGACTAGCAAAGCCCTAGTCTAAAAGGCTTAATTGGGCCTGTGAAAGTGGCGCCGGGAGCTTCTTGTCGAAGCCCAAAAGCTGCGCCGAGATGTTGAATGCATGCGCGCCGGGAAGCTCCTCCAAAGGATGTCGTGCCGGGAAGCCCCTCGAATGGGCGCGCCGGGAACCAGTGATGCAGGCACGCCGAGTGCCATTGATGTGAACAGGGTCCTATATAACCCGTTTCTTCTCCCACAAGAAAGGGGCGGAATAGGGGGGCCGAACAGAAGAGGAGAGAAATCAGAAGAAAAAAAAAGAAAGAAAAGGGAAATATCCAGAGGATAGCCAGAAACCCAAAAAAGAGAAAGAGAGAGCCCGAGGAAAAGGCAATCGAAGAAGCAAAGAGAAGATCTGAAGAGAAAGAAGAAGGAAAGGCTCCAGGTGGGCTGCTCCGGGGAGGGAGAGGAGTCAATGCTCCGCCCTCCCCATGTTTTCTTTCCATTTCTTTGATGTAGTCTAGCGAGTTTTCTTCTCGATTTATCAGATGTAGCCGGACAATCCCGGTTCTGCTTTGTATCTCTGCTTCTTATTTTCCCTTCATGGTTGATGTAAGTGTGAGACGATGCAATGAAATAGAATGCTGCAATTGCAGTGATGAATACTGGGCAATCGAAGTTCTTCCCCTTTGCATCCTGTGGATATATCTTCTATTTGAAATGCATAATAGTTTATACAGTATTGATTTCAGAATTTTCGTCGGTTCTCTGAAGAGGGATGAGGATAGGACCCCCACCCCCATCTAATGGGTGATTGGGCTCCATTCCCTTCTCATTTCCTGTCTCAATGACAGATTCTCTGCATATGTTTCGAGTGTTTCCCTCGAGCCCTTCATGTTATTCAGGAACCCGAGATACCAATCTCTTGGTTCCCTGAACTGCCAGGCTTTGGTGAATGATGATTTCGATCACTGGGTCCTCCATTCTAAGCCTTGAATGCTTAGGGCCTGGAGTTTCGGTGCTAGACGCCTATCCATCGCCAGTTTTTGACGCCATTAGGTTCGTCCAGGGGATCAGAGACAGTCATCTCTTGATCCCCCAGACGGCTGACGGTGAACGGAGAAGGATTCTCAGGGTTCAGATGATGATCTCTCTTTTCCCCCTGCTGATTTGGCCTCTCGGCTCCCTTGGCAACCCTCTAGACCTTAGCCTCCATGAAGCCTCCTCCTGCATCCCAGATTTGGCCTTGATCTCAGCCAGAAAAAACCCGAAAATCCCCAAACAGAGCATCGTTTTTGAGCTCTGGAAACCCTGAAATCTCGTAGCATTTCAGCCTTCTCGGCGTGCCATTTCCCCGCCGAGAACCGTAAGGCCGAGAGGCCTTCCTCTCCTGCTAAACGACAAAAGCCCTCCAGGCCACTTCCACGTGAAACACCCCTTGTCTTTGGCCTCTCGGCGCCAGCTTCCCGGCGCGATGAGGAGCGCGCCGGGAAGCCTCGCACCGAGAGCCCCTCTCCTTCTGCCACTTAGGCCCAGGCCGAGAAGCCCCCCCTTTGGCCACTTCATAGCGCGCCGAGAAGCCCCCCTTTGGCTACTTCATAGCGCGCCGAGAAGCCCCCCTATAGCCCACGCCGAGAAGGCCACAAACCCCACGCCGAGAGCCCAGGCCATTTCCCTTGCGCGTCGGGAAGCCTCACGCCGAGAGCCCCCCTTCCTTTGGCCAATCAAATCCCTGGCCGAGATCCCTCTTCTTGGCCAAATAAAACCACACCGAGATCCATCTTTTTGGCCAAATAAAATCTACGCCGAGAGCCCTCTCTCTTGGCCGATTCAACCCATGCCGATACCCCTGCTTCGGCCAATGAAACCCAGACCAAGGTTCATCTCTGCACCATTATCCTTCAACTCTTTAACCTCTCCATACATCCGTCAAGAGGGTGCTTAAAGATCATCAGATACACCCTGAGGAGATACAGCAATGGGGAAGACCTCCCCTACATTCCTATGTCCCGAACTGGATTCACATGCAACCCCGCGGGTTCGGCGGACCTTGTCTTTACAAGGGTCTCATCGACCTCCGAGACGGGGAATAGTGATTGATGATAGAGACATATACAGTCTCCTTGAGCCTTAGTGCTCCCTTGCTTTTCGGCTTTCATCCCAGCACTCTGTGGATGTCAGCCTATATCATCCCCTGGCAGATGCTAAATCCAGGGGAGGTGCTGCCGAAATTCTCTCAAGATGATAAAGTCAACATTGAACTGCACCGATAACTGACACAAATATTGTTACTGAATCTTAAATCCGAATTTTGTTCCGGGGGCTCCGCCCCCGGAAACCCCCGCAAGGGGCGCTGCCCCCTTGACCCCCGCGACCTGACCGCGCAGGTCGATCCGCGTGCGAGGGCGCGACATTGAGCGTTTGCTCGTTTTCCGTAGTCCCGCATCGGGTTCAGGAATAACCCCTTTAGCTCGGGAGGGCTCTGCCACTGCATGAGTTCCACCGGCTTCTATAGGGAATACCAAACATTGCCCCATGGCAAATATGCGATTCGGGAAGTTCAACACTTCTCTCTTTCGGCTTTCATCCCGACACTCCGTGGGTGATAGTCTATTTCCCCCTGGGCATGATCCAGAAGAAGGGGAAATGCTGCCGAAATATCGATCGATGTTTTGAACCCCTATCACGGCCACGGCCCAGTCTGCCTGTGACTGAAATTTCCCCTCCCCCCTAAGCTCGATCTCTGAACCGCTGACTTAACGATATCGTCTGTTTCTACAGTTGATGTTATTATTATCTTGCCCGCCTTCTAGGCTCTGGTATGAAATCCAAATTGCGCACACGAATATATTTTTTGCCTCTCGGGACCTCCTACTTTTAGCGTTTAATCAAGGGTTGTCTTCCTTAGGGAGGACGTAATTAACGTCATAGCGTTCAGGGTATGACGGACTTCGGGTCCTGACTCGGACTTCACAATCGACTGACCATGTCAGATCGAGCGCACAATAAAACTGTCACTTCGGTGACTGGCACGCCAATAAATAAATAAATAAATAAAATAAAATAAAATAAAATAAATGTGTTCAAACAACGGCGCACTATTTAAACCAGGGGTACCCTCCGGTGAAAGGTAAGCCAAAAAGGCAATCATACGCCCTAAACTCCTGAGCACGAACCGCTTCACCCCTTTGGTGGAGAGGGATCTCGCGTATAAACTAGCCTCTCCCCATTATTGCTCCCGCCATAGCTCTACTGACTTAAGCATCGGAGGGTTTACCCCAGGGACTACCCCTGGGCCCTCTGATCCGTTTCCCTGTCTTGCAGTTCACAATCTTGTGATTATCAGTCCGCTCAGGAATAGCGCGAGATTTCGCCTCTTCATCTTGTATGTTCCCCAGTTTCGGGTTAATCTTCTTTCCATAAGTTGTCTTGCTTGTGATCATAATTGTTCTGTTACTTTCTTTCCTTCCTATTATGTTTTTCAAGATCTTCGAACGAAGGCGACGATTGGTGGCGGGTGTGAGACTGGTGGCCTCTACTACCTAACGGACCGGTTGTCTGGCGCTTCTTTGGCTCTTGGTGCAGACTCTCCGTACTATTGGCACTGTTGTCTGGGGCATCCGACGCCCTCAAAGCTTCGTCCCTTTGTTTATATCCCTTCTAGTCTGTCTCAGTTTCAGTGTGATGCATGTGAACTTGGCAAGTATCATAGAGTGTCTTTCCCTTCCCGTGAGACTAAACAGAGCATTTCTTCATTTGATCTGGTTCATAGTGACATTTGGGGTCCTAGTCCTGTTACCACGTCTCTAGGCTTTCACTATTTTGCTACTTTCAATGATGATCACTCTCGGATGACTTGGGTTTTTCTTTTGAAGAGTCGGTCACAAGTCTTGCATGTCTTTGAACAATTTTATCAGGAAATTAAAATGTAATTCTCCACTTCTATCAAGGCTCTTCGCACCGATAATGCAAAAGAATATTTGTCTTCCCCATTTAACTAGTTATGTACTACTCATGGCATTCTCCACCAATCTTCTTTTGCCTACACTTCTCAACAGAATGGCGTGGCTGAACGGAAAAATCGTCATCTTCCTGATGTGGCCAGGACACTCATGTTTCACATGACTGTCCCAAAATAGTTTTGGGGTGATGCTGTCCTTACTGCATGTTATCTCATTAATAGTGTCCCCTCATCAGTTCTCTCTGGGGTCAGTCCGTTTTCATGTATGTATCTCTCCACTGAATCCTTTCCTCTACCTCCTCGGGTTTTTGGGTGTCTTTGCTTTGTGTACGCTCTGGGACCCGGTCAAGATAAGCTATCCCCTCGCGCGAGTCTTAGCTATTCACGCACTCAAAAAGGCTATCGTTGTTTTGACCCGGTGTCACGACGTTATTTCGTTACTACTGATGCCACCCTTTTTGAAATAAAGCCCTATTTTTCGTCGTCTCCCGTGTCGTCAGCACCTCCTTTGTTGCCTCTTCCCCCTTTGCTTCCTCCACCGGATGACTCAGGACGGGTTGGTGATTCCATGCCTCTTACGACGGATCCTGCTCCAAAACCACTGCAAGTGTACCGACGGCGGACAGTCCCGCAGACACCCACTCAGCCTCCACCACCAGTGCCCTCGGTCGAAGATCCACCCCCTTCTCCTCCTCCTCCGGATGTGGCGTTGGATCCTCCAATTGCTCTTCGGAAAGATAAACATATTGCATCGTCACCTTCTATGTTTGATACTAACTTTGATTGGCCCTCCATTCATAAGGGTGCTCGTCGTCCCAGCTCTCACTCTATTGCCCGGTTTGTGTCTTATGAGCATCTTAGCCCGTCTTTTCGAGAATTTGCATTCTCTCTTTCCTCGACTAGTGTTCCTTCCTCTTATCAGGATGCACTTGCACAACCTAAGTGAAAAGCCGTTATGGATGAGGAGATGTCTGCCTTATTATCTCGTGGCACTTGAGAACTTGTTGTTTGTCCTCCTGGTGTGATTCCTGTGGCGTGCAAATGGGTTTTCACCCTGAAGTATCTTCCAGATGGCACTATTGCTCGGTACAAGGCTCGCCTCGTCACCAAAGGCTTCACCCAGACATATGTCATTGATTACCTTGAGACATTCTCTCCGGTGGCTCGTATTACTTCTGTGCAAGTTCTATTCTCACTGGTTGTCAATCTTGGTTGGCGCATGTTCCAGATGGATGTCAAAAATATCTTTCTCTATGGTGATCTTCGGGAGGAAGTTTACATGGAGCAACCTCCAGAGTATGATGCTCAGGAAATATATATTTGTATTTTATGATTGAGATGGGCATAAAGATGAACATTGTGACGGGTGTAAATCAGGCACTTTGAACTTGTAGAACATAAGTAATTGGTTGCCCAGGATAATGGGTTTTAATGCCATTATGTTTTTTGTTGTAAATTTTGAAGGGACATTGAACAATCAACTTCTCCTGTGATTATTGTGGTTCTTGATACTTAAAGAAATGCATAGATTTTTTTCTCTGGCTTTTATTTTCCACTGATTTTCTTGATTTTTTAAATTAATTTTTAAATCTGGTCGTTCCCAGATCAGCCTGAGTTCATGTGAATTGGCCGACGCGGCTGATCGGATCTGATCCGGGCCGAGATTGGCCATGGCCGATCCTAGAACCGGATCCGGGTTTGAATTCCTTAATAACTGATTCTTGTTACCGAGTCTTCAGCACACGAGGACAATCCGTGTGTCGTCGAAAGGAGTCTCTTCGATTCAAAAGGAGCAGTAGACTGAAATTTCAGGGATACCCGATTAATGACAATAGACAACATCATTTTTCCCAATTCAAACTTGCATCAACGCTTGTTCACTTGTCAAAGTTTGTAAAAAAAAAAAAAAGAATTGGAAAACACGGACCCATCTAATAATCTCTTTGAAAAACCTATAATAGCCATGGATAATTTAATAACACCACCATAGTTTCATCTATCTATCTCTATCTCCCCTCAAAATATATGTTTATCAAAAATACGAAAGTTAACGATGATCGGGAAAAGTAAAATGCCAGCTCAAAAATCTTCCTTTGTACTACTCAGGATTATTAACAAAAATTATTAAAGTCGATTTCTGTTAATACTTGTCAATAACAAATTAATTAGAATTTTCATTAGTGATAAATATGATAGTTAAGAAAAATTAAGTAAGCTATTCCACTATCTAAAAAATTGCTCAAGTCCCCTTGGTTAGGAGTCGAATTATTGCTATTGATGATCAATGTAAAGCAAAAATAAAATTAAAAAGAACATGGCCATTAATGTTATTTTAATCATGTGAACGAAAAAATAAATTAAGAGCCTCATTACTACTAAATATCATAGTGAAGGGTAATTAATTACATAATATTAGTGCCAATTGATTATGAAAGATAAACAATTATAAAATAATGTCAACACTACTATTAAACATTAATCTCATTGCTACTAAACATCATGAAAAAAAATATTACATAATATTTTCATCCGTACTAATCATGATTGTCAATAACATTTAATTAAGACCCTCGTTAATAGTAACAATGATGGTTAACAATAGTTAAATAAACCCCCTTCCACTGTGTTGAACATAGAAGGCATTGACTTAGTCACTTTAATCACATAGAATAACACCATGACCTTTTAACCTTGGGTAAAGACAAAATAATTATTATTCTCATTCGCATCTCTATTTTTTTATCGAATAAAGAATATAAATACCGCTCATAATACATGGTAGCACTTATCCCCTCTTACTAAATATACATAATAATAAAGCTATAGATAAATTAACCCAAATCACGGACCCTAAAATAACAAGCAGGCGCAGGGTGGGGCACAATTCAAAAGATACATGTAACTTGGTGATCCTAAATCTGGTAGAACAAGCGAAGCATGCGCACATGAACATGGAAAAAAAATGAACCCTATTCCATAACTTCGCCTGCATCCGGATCGGGCAGAAAAGAGAGCTAGTACAAACAAGAAGGGTATGGGAAAAGCGGGGTTGTTGATTTAATTCCCTCTGCTTCGTTATGTTTTGCCTCTCTTGGCTGTAAACTGAAGGCAAACCACTTACGCCTCATCATCAGATTCACCAGCATTACCGGCACATTCAAGCGAGAGACATGAGATGAGTAATTATGTCACATAATTTGCCTGTGGATGATTTTTTTCTTCAAAGGAATGTATACATTGTTTTTTTTTTTTTTGAAATTTTGAACATAAGGTTTGGGTTGATCCGTGACAAGAAGTTCGTCGCCTAGCCTCCATTAGCCAAAATATAAAACACAAAAAAATAAAAAACAGAGAAGTTAACATATACCACCTTAGAAACAAGGTGAAATAGCCACCCAGAAAAAATCAAATCTACACTCAAATATGAAAGCATTGAAACCCATGCTAACTGCTTGTTTTCCAAATATTCACTCCCAAGTCAACGAGACCATTGAATTTGCCAGGCCCGACTCTGCAAAAGTTAGCTTGCTTCCACATTCGATACTCCTGGATGCCCCCGGGATGGCCTGAATGAAGTGAAAGGGTCGCTTCTCTTCCTCTCCCATCTGAGATGAGCAGAACGACCACAGCAGCTGCAAGATCCAGACTTGTGTGTAAACAAGAAGTTGGATTGGGTTGGGGAAGGGAGGGGTGGATTTTATCGTAAACATGGTTTCCACCTGTATTGGATCCGTGCGGAGAAAATTCCTCTGAATTCTTCGCCCATCAGGAAGCCGGATTCCAACCTTACAAAGGATTTCTCTGCTGCCTTTAGGTTCTTCAGGAAGGGGCGGATAAGCTGGTTTCATATCCGAGCTAGGCACAGTAACTGTGTCAGGCTTGGGTTCTCCAGCACCAGTATCACTCGACCCAACAATGTCATTGTCTTCCACGGAAGCTGCAGCAGCCTGTGAAGCCACCTCATTGACTTCTGGAGTTTTGTCTGCAGATAAATAGGACTCTGTGAACTGTAATATGGCAAACTAATATGGTAAAAAGAGCAAGCGGTTGACTATTTTAAATCCTTAGCCACTCCTAGAATGGAGACCAATAAATAAAATGTTAAACAGCTCCATGCAAGAAGCCATTCCGTGGGAAAACATATCATACAAGTTCAATTTTCATTTTTGAGTAAGAGTCTGGATGCTATAGTATTGCATTAACACACTATGAAGTCTAGGATGCCACCTTTTTAACAGAAGTGAAAAATCTACAAATTAGAAGAACATCCATGAGGACATATTATATATATATCATAATTTATCATGAACAAATATACTGTAATGCCTAAAGATACAAGGCCACAATCATTTCTCAGGGCAATTGAGTTAATAATAGGAATAGTAAAGTCCCTTAAAAGGAAGGATGATGTTAATTGGCCTAAGGTCAGTCTCATTGAAGTTCGTCTGGCTAAAGTCACATTTGGTCATCAAGTGTGCATTTTTTTTAGATGTTTTGTGACTAAAGGTCATTAGTTTTAAACCCAGTTGATACATAATTTCCAATTGGGAAAAAGTCATGGTGAAACAAGAAGCGACAAGTGAAGACCCTTATGTATACTTTAACCATTCAAATAAATTAATTATATTTTATAAATTAAGTTTGAGATTGTGTTGAAGACATCTAATGATTGCTTAACAATACTATTTTACACACGACTCATTTTTTTTCTCATGACCTATTCGGGCCAGGCAATCCTTCAAATCCTTATTCCATCAGACACATCTAACCTTGTCCAGAACTATTTTTATTATCTTTTGGGTGTAAGGCCAGCATCATATTGATATTGAATCAGACAAGCAAGAAATTACCTTTCAGGGGTGGACTATGCTGCAGTCCCCCTTATAACATCACCATAAGCTTTATCCTATCAATCTGTTGTCAACATAGGCCTAATGAAGGTCACCTTCAAAAACATAGACCTAATGAAGGACTGCAATATTTAGCAAAGTGTTCCAATCCACTACCTGCTGCACCCTTTATAACATGGTACCAAATACTTAATCAAGGTCAGATAGCCTATTGAAGCTCCAAGATGCACCACGAGAATGTTCAATGCCTGGGTTGCTCGTTTATTTTCCTCAAGAAACTTTATGAACTTCATAGAGGCATATGAAGTGAATGAATGGTCTTTATAGTAGAGTTGTAGCTCAGCTGTTGACCCATGAAGCAAATAATTCTCAGCATGATGGGGCATTGTCCTAGTACAGAGCTTGCAAAGGGGTTTGCACAAGTCCTGGGTTTACAAAAACCCTAAAAAAATGGGGACAGGAATTCATCTTCGTAATGTACCAAAGTTGTTATAACTAGTCCATATCTTAGAGTAGCCACACCCCATGCATAAGTGACAAGAGTGGGCAGAGAAAAATCTGATGTGTTATCTTTTTGGAGAAAGGAGAGACAATTGCTACCAAATACTTTTTTTCACTGCCACTGTTATCTATGCCCCACCCCACCGCACCCTTTCCACCTCCCACCAGAAATAAAAGTTACTAATGTCCCAAAGCTTCAAAATGTAGAAGTGAACAGCAAAAAAATGTGTAAATTAAGCAGGCTGGAAGTACCTGTTGAAATTCTTCCAGAAGACCGAGCAATGTCTCTTGGACGCTTATGAGAAAGAACCAAATGCTGCTCCTGTGGACCTCTATCCATGAAAGGAAGCATATCCTACATCAAATAAAACATTTAAACTTTCCAAGAATAGGACAAAGAAAACAAGAAACCCACTATAAGAAAATAAACAAACACTGAGAAAAGCACAAGGCCCACACAAAATGCTAGTTATCGTTGCAAACTTAATGCGTAGAATGGTAAGGATCTGCAGAAAGTACCTCTAACAGACGATCTGGCTGTACCATGCCATTCCATGCATACATCTTTTGTCCAGTGATTGGGTCAACTATGAGAATTGCAGGAATGTCAAACAAGTTGTAGTAGTTGCATACCTTCCTCCCCTCACTAGTATCACGATATGCCTGTATGGGTCAGATAAAGCATAATGATCAGGAATAAGATACACTATAAACAGTACAGCAGGTCAAATATGGGCTTTTAAAGGAATTTATGTTGATATTAAAATCTTACATCTCAAATTTTCAGTGCAAGTATACAGTTGAAAGCCACATCAGATGAAATGAGCAAAGTTTTGTTTGAAATGAAGCCTAGAGACTAACTATGAGAATGACAAAAAGACCATGCAGCATTCACTAAAGAATTTCAGGGTGTCAACCAGAGAATGGGATCTCAAATTGCCATTTGATACACCAGAAGAAAATCAGCCACCACACCATGCATCAATAATCACTGGCATCTACGTTAGAAAAAGATAAAAACAATGAAGCTGCAGACATTCCATCCAGTAACTAAATGGAAAAAAAAGAATGGGTCAGTTCATTGTAGGGTTGCACATGGAACCTCCTTCCTGGATCCAATCTATGGTGCCTATTGTTGGTTTCAAAGTATTTTCATTAGGTAAGTAATTAAACTGATAAGATGGGGACCAGTCTAGAGTGGAGACATTGGAATTCGATTGAAAAGAAATTCATTTTTGCCTAAATAAATGCACAACTTTAATTGGGAATATACTATTGATACTCAAGGCATCCATTTGTTTTCCGTTTTTACTCTCAAACTTCTTTTGTGGTTGTTTTCCTCATTTCCTGTATCGCAAGCTACATTGGCACTTATCAACTTCAGAAAACTAAATTCATACAAGTTGCCAGGCTAAAACAGAGACATGACTAACTAAGAGTCTCAATAATCAGAACTTTTTAAAATTCAGTCATAGAGGTAGACGGTTGTTCACATGCAAATGCCTGTCTCAGAATATCATATGCTTAGCTTGCTTTTCCATAACCTCTGATCCAGCAATGCTGTGTACTTTTAAGCAGATAAAAGGAGAGCTGTTATCAAGCAGAGAGACACAGGATATGCAGATGTAACATCTTTTCCTGTATCCTCTCTTATCAGGCGGAGGATCCATCATTCCCTTAGATCCATCACTATGGGGCATAACATTGGATATGTTAGCGCAAGGGTATTTCCACCAACTAGTCATTGCCAGCATCTTGGATGTTATGATGCCAAAGCCACAGTTCAGGTAATCATCATCATCCACCAGATCTCATCCTATTATGCCATTCTAATTTATTATACATAATATTAATGTTCAACATGCCTAATTTCAGATCTGTTTTCTCACTGCCTTAAGTTTCTTGTTGTTTTCCTCTTCCCCTTTGGAATGGAGGACCCCACAAAGGTGGTGAATTTTCGGTTTAGCATGTATTCATATCCTCTCTACATATCCAGAAATAGAAGCTAGAAAATAAGAAATATCATAATCCAAAATGCATAAAACAAATGTAACTTACCAAAATGAAAAGGTAATTAATTTTTACCATGCTATAAGTAAGCCTCCCTTAATAACTATACAACATGGAAACAGTTATACCATTTTGGCTAGTTCACTGAATTTCCAATTTTGAAGTTTATGAACCCTGCACACATAAACATGAACATGCATGCATATGTACACAAAAAATATTATCAAGTATCAAAAAGCATATGTAGCTCCCAGAATAGCAAAACATGGAAACTCCAACATATCAGGGAAAGAAAGCAGCAGTAGGAGGAAAAGAACTACCAATGCTTATAGAATGAAACGAAAAATCAAGAGAAGACATGAAAGCAACTATGAATACAAACCTGCCAGAAAATGAAATTAGTGCGGATAGTTTGTGCTACAGCATCATTTGACCATGTATCTCGGTTCAGCTACACAACATAAGCAAGTATATAGGTTAGTTCCAATCACAAAGCCAACTTACATTGTCAAATGGGAGAATGCTCGAATGGTACCATATGTGAGTTGAACTCATCAGTGGATTGCAAATTGACCAAAAGCCATTTATCCTGAAGAGAAGCTTCAAATTTTGCCTGCATTTGTACGTAAAGAGTCACAATTGATGGATTATATAAAATACCCAAATGAATAATCAGATTTGAGTAGCACAAAAGTCTTTTCTGTTTCATGATCAGATTCATATTTGCTGTTGCAAACCTGACAACAAAATATTATTTCCAACTTGTAGGCGTAGTGAAATTATATACACTACACTGCTGGATATCTGGCTATGGAGGTCTATGCATTGTGATTTCATTCTCAATTAATTTATTTGGCATACATGCATATCTGTAGCCTAAAATGCCAATAAATTCCACTACACAAACTAATGCCAGATAAAGAAATCATATTTGGATTAAGAAGATAGTGCTGCTTATCAGGTTCACTTAAAGGGCTGTAATATGCAGGTCAACAGCTTTAGAATAGACAACTTACATTTATGCAACTGTGACCATCTGAAAGATGGACAAATTAACATTGATTTGAGAAATGAGCAATACAAAAATGCCCAGAAAATTTTATTTCCAGTCCTAAACTATGCTGTCAACAGACAGAAACTTACATTTTTGGTCCAGCTTGCCTCAGCATAAGTCAATATACAACATGACAAGTGATGCAAATAATGTGCAGGAATATAATGATGAAATAAGTTACCTACTCAGTGCACTGTGAAAAGGAAAATAAAACACAAGCTCATAACTTAAAATCCTCAAACCTTGTCAAAGGGTCCATTGTACATTAAAGCAAAAGGCGGACGATAGAGGGATGCAAGATTATCTCGAGAGCTACTTGCTGATGATGCAGCACTTTGTTCAGATTCCCATACACCATGACGTTTTGCCTCCTTGTCAAAATTTCTAAAAGCCACTGAACTAGTATAATGCCTATGATCACCAAAAGAAAATTGATTAGTATCTAATGGTAAAGTTCAACAGAAAAGTAACAAAATCTGGGAATACAAAAGAAAAAGTTGTGAAGAAGCAATCTTTATAATTTCATCAGAATAATAAGTTCCATTAAATAGCCACAACTTGAGACCAATCTACAGCTAATGTGTAAAAGCATGTATGAATAGAATTTAAAACATAAACCAACAAGGATCTTTTACTTCAATTGGGTTGGGTCTATAACAACTATATGAAAGATGTCCACATGTCACAGTTCAGACCATGAATGGAGCTCCTTCATCTTCCAGTCAAGTTGCAAATGAGAATTTGTCAACAAAGCACTGGTTGGATTTGTATGTAGTATTGAATCAAGTATGTCAATCTGTCAAGTTTTGGAGACTAAGTAGGGAACGACCTTATGTCATATTCAAAACAAAGCACCGGTTGGATTTGTATGTAGTATTGAATCAAGTATGTCAATCTGTCAAGTTTTGGAGACTAAGTAGGGAACGACCTTATGTCATATTCAAAACAAACTCTGGTGAGGATCCAGTGAGAATACTCCTTGCTTTTTTGGAAGGATATGAGTAACATAGATAATGGGCAGAGTGTGCTCATCTGCTGTCATAAAAGTGTCCAATCTGGACATTCTCCAATACAATCTGATTTATTCCAGTTTACTAGATCTTCCATCACAGTCTTCAATCAGTGTCAAACTTTTGGTAAAAACCCTGAAACAGCCACTTAATAGGTTAATTGGCATGTAATTGGGTGAACTCTCAATACTACCATCTTTAGTAGCGGCACAAGAAGAGTTAAAACATTTGATCACTGACAGAACTGTCTCATATTCATGAAGCCATAAACTGATCCACATTAACCCACCGGAAGCGCTAATGAACATACACAGAAGAACCATCACTCCGCACCCCCAAAAAAGAAGAACCCTTGTGTTTTCAAATCATCAAAGGTTCTCTTGAGATCAGAAGCCCTCTCTTAAGAAAATCTAGGCCATACCAGTTCCTCCATTTTATGGACTCCATCCTTGTCCCATTATATAGTCTCCATAAAAGTCAAGGATGCGCTCATTAGTATAATCTCCTCGAAGATCAACCCATCTCACAAGGATTCAATATTCATTTTTTCATCAGCAGCATGTGAAAAAAGATGTAACATATGATTTCCCTAAGGTGCCATCTTTCTTCGCTCCTTTTTGCCCTTTCCCAACAAAAACTATAGATTACCATACTTCACATTTCCAGAACCGCCATATTACCTCCAAGAGAATCCACGGTCATTCTTTGAGTCAAACCCCACAATTCTATGAAGGCCTTGCCTTTAATTGTTGAGAACCTGAACATATCCCAACTCCTAGTTGCATTGCCTAGTTATCTCCCTTCAATAGATTCTTGTTCATGTGCCAGAAATCCCATAAAATCTGGCCCCAAATCCCTTCCACCAACAAAAAGGACCAGAAATCAACAAAGCAAAAAATTTAAAAATCTTCTCAGGTTACCTGGCATCTGTCAAACATGAATTCTAGGAGAGCAATGGTTTAGGCAAACAGTTGAATTGGATCAGGAGAGGATCAGACTGAGCTAAACGATGCCCAGTCATAACCAGTACTATTATTTTTTTTTGGAAAGTGGTTGGTACCACTGGTTTTATAAAAGAGAAAAGAGGGATTTACAAGTATGGTATGTGAAATCGCAAAACATCCCTATAACTCCTATATGAACATCACACCAAGAAGGTGTATATGCCCTATCCCCCCAACCGATCAAAAAGGGAGGAGAATCCTGTGTCTACGTTGCATAAATAACCAGTACTATTATTAGGAGAGCAGAACGAACGAGAATGACCAGGTCAGCTCTTCCAAACAGGATCGGATGGGACCAACCTCCAGAACCAAACTGGCTTTCAAGTTTTAGGTTGAGAGCTAGAAAACAAAATCCAACATGTTACGGCCTCAACTGTAGCCCCTTTTGTAACTATATTTGGCTTTCTCAGTAGCCACTCAAAGAGAATAATGAAACCCATCCTGACATGCTTGCTCTGTCAAACAATGAATTAGCCTGAAAAGCCATGCAAGTAAGATTTTTACTCATAAACACATGCCACTTCTATGAACGGCAGAACCGTATTCACAAAGACAACTTAAGAAACCAGAATAATGTTCACTAGTCATGACATACGAATGGCAGAACCTTATTCATAGAGGCAACTTCAAAAACCAGAATGATATTCACTGGTCATACCATGCTAAATCGGTGAGAATTATCCTCTATTGATAATAACAGGAACTCATGACATTATGCTTCCAAAAATATTTGTCAAGTATTATGTTGGTTGCAAAGAGTTTTCTAGAGAAATATGAAAAAGAGAAACACTATAAATGGCTGGACACCATTCGAATCCTAAAGTTAATCAGCCTACAAGAGAGACAAATGCTTATGAAAAATTTTGAGAACCCACAGTGTCGAAAATTACAGCACCAATTGTGAGTGTTTCTTAACACCTAAGGTAGACTTCAATTTCATATGACAATTCTAGAGGGTTCTTGTCCCTGAAAAGGGGATACTGACTTTCTTCAATGTCTTTATGTTCTAATTCAGATGTGACTACCATTAGTGCTCCGGAGTAGCCATAAACTTGTTCAACAAGTGCTATCATTAATTGTACATCACAAGCCCTACAGGACGCAATGGATTAAGGACAGTGTGATCTTCCGATTTGAAGGTGATGCTTATATCTTTGCGCTGCCAAATAAGCATCTCGAGAATGCAGAGGCCCTCCTTGCCTCTATCAGAAAATTCCAGTTTACATAAAATAAAAGCCTAAAATCTCATAAGTCAGAAAGCCAAAGCATACCTATAGAACGAAGCATTATCATATAGAACATCTCTCTTCACCGGCAAAGGAGGCCGCACATCTTCATCTCCCACGACCTGGCCTCCCACATTTTCATTGGCAACAGCACTATCCCTAGCACTGCGTAAACAAATCGATCATGTTATGTTCAAAAGATCACCAACCATCCTCGACCAGTACGGACAGGAGCTGCGATTACTCACCCGGAACTATAACCCAGAGAAGCAGAAGCTGGTGATGGTACTCCCGCTCCTCCACCCTCATTCCCGAGATAGAACAACTGGAGGGCTTCCTCAAGTTGCCAGCTTGTGGCCTGCAGCACCCAGAACACCACATAATCTCAGGCACCGGATCGCGATAAACGGGCAAAAAGAGCACAAAGCCAAAGAGCACAAAGACGGAAGCCCATGCCAACATAAGCAAAGAAAACACCCAAACCCCCCACGCCAGGTGCAGGCAACGGCGACACAAGCAAGCGCACAGGAGGAACTCCCGCCACTGCCCACAACTCGTTCGACGAAAGAAGCAGCTTTCACTGACGCCCACCCGCGACGGCAGCGAAGAGGGGGGAGAAACGGACGCATACGAAGTGGGCAAGAGGAACAACCGCGAACAATACCTGTAGGAACTGCGTCGCGGTGTCGACGGTCTGCCCGGCGGCGATCTCCAGGAAGGAGGACACCAGGTCGTCCTTCTGCGACAGGTTCAGAAGGCTTTCCATCCGTAGATTGTGCTGCGGAGCGGCCAAGAAGGAAACACTGAACTCTGGGATGTGGGGATCGTTGCAGCCCTCGGAGCACGGCGGAGAGAGGCCCGCCCCTCCCCGTGGCGATGAGGCGACGTATTTGCTGCTTTTTTCCCACGGCTCGGGGGGGGGGGGACGCGCTTTTTTACACTGGTTTTGGGATCCGGCTGCCACCCGGACTCCAACCAAAACTCGTCGTCGGACTGGGACGCTTCTTCTGTCGATCTCTTTTCAAAGCCCACCGACTCGGTTTCGTATTTTGCTCCTCCGCTCCGGGTCCTGCTGCCCTGCTCGCTCCAAATCGACCGAAACCCGATTCCTGGTCCACAAATTGGATTGGAAGCGTCTTGACACCAGCCTGGCTGTTGTTGGGTGTCCCCTTTACGAGACAAACAAGTATCCGTTTTAACATGACCTCCTCGCCTCCGGTTGGGTTGGGACACTGATGAGTCTTGAGATTCTTGACGTGTAAATTCTAACATAGTAATACACTTTTAATTAATGCGGCTCCAGACTCCGTACGTAGTCTTTTATCCCCAAAAATGTCCGTCTAGACTTCCTCTTGCATCCTCGGTTCACTCGGTTTGAGTACGGGGAAGGCCTTGCTGCTGCCATGCAACATTTGAAAAATGAGATTTTTAATTTTTAATTTTTATAAATAAGAATAGGAAGGGACGAGATTTCATGCAGAAGTCTGAGTAGTTTGATCATCGATTGATGCTGAATGTTGTTACGATAGACTATATCTCTGCAAGATAGGAAGCGGATCAGAGAAACATAGAGTTATAACCTCGGAGAAAACTCTCCAATGTATAAGTTAGCAAGATAGTAGAGCTTTGTGCGAAAAAGAGGAAAGCGGTAAAGAGTGTGTACGAGATCGCTCTTCACCAATAAATGTGACTTTGAGTGTTCGGACTGGCTTATCCTTCCGGAGGGTTTTCTTGAGTTTATATAGTCGCTCGCTCCTCATATTAGAGTCAAGAAAGCCTGAGGGACTAGGGGACGCTACGTCCTTGTTGAGAGCTCTTCATTGTTTGAGGACTCTTGTCCTCCCGTACTACCTCGGGTGGTAACGTAACATCCGCCTGAATAAACGCCCGGTTGGCGGTTCGAGCGTGGGGCGCCCGTTTAGGGAGCGCTTGGACTTTTCTCGAGCGGCGGGGGCGTCGTCGGTTATGCTCGGATGCCGTTTGAGTTTTTTCTGAGCTACCGTTACTCGGACTTCCAGGTCTGAAGGCCGCCTAGGAAGTACTAGACCGAACGATTTGATCTTCAAAATAAGTGGGCCCGTTAAATGGGGCTATCACTTGGGGAGCTCGGCCTTGTTGGGTCGGGTTGGACCTAGTTGGGCCGCTCCGGGCCACGTATCTTTTGGGCCGCCGATTTATCCCTCTCTGGAGTATTTTTTTAATCTCTTAAATATAATAATTATTATTTTGACATTAAAAAGAGAAATATTCTGATGAATATTTCACCTTAGGGCAACGAAATATCAAAAATTTCGAAAATAACCTTGCTCTCACTCCCGTTCTCAACCTTTCATGAGGGCATCGCCAAAGTCGGAGTGAGAACCCCCTTCCGCATCGTCCCCCCCTCTCTCTCTCTTCTGATCTCACTCCCTCTCTTTGCCTCTCCAGTACTACTCTCTCTGTTCTCACCCTCTCATGAGGCCATCGTCGGAGGCAGAGAGGGAACCGGCTCCCTCCGACGTCATCCCTCTCTCTCTCTCTCACCCTCTCACGAGGGCATCGCCAGAGCCAGAGGGGGAACCCCATTTGGCATTGCCCCTTTTCTCTCTCTTCTGCTCTCACTCACTCTCTCTCTCTCTCTCTCTCTCTCCAGTCCTCTCTCTCTCCCTCTAGAGCGTAGGGATGGCATCCCTTGTTGTCGCTGGCGTCGAAGTAGGTGAGGGCCATGGACGCCGACAGGTTGTTCATCGGCACCTCTAGACACCTCACCGATGGGAACGACGCCATGTATGCCGGGATGGGCCCGGACATGGGGGCTTTCAGGTTCTACGCCAGGAAGAGAGCTGGAGGATGCCGAAGCCGGTGGTCCTGAAACTACGAGGGTCGCGGTAACTATCGAAGCTGGTGGTTTTGAGGGTGGCCATGGGGACGAGGCGGCCGTCGCTGGAGAGGGCCCGGAGCCAGCCACCATTTGAAGTGACGTGGGTGAAGCCCACCTGTCGGAGGCCCAAGGGGGTCGATCCAGGACTCGTCCCTCCCCGATCATCTGGCCTAATCTTCACAGCCATGCTTGCAGTTGTAGTCGCCAGAGAGACGTCGCATCTTCGAGACGGCGAAGGGTTGGGAGAGCACTACCTTGGTGCCAGAGAGGGGCCGGGTTGAGGAGGAATGGTCTGGAACGATGGTCCTCCGCCCCAGTCAACCATGGGAGGACGGTCACCCTCACCTACTGCGCCCTCGTCGGAGGATGATCGTTCCACCTCAGCGACAGGGTCGGCACACTCACCAAGCTTCGACGGCGGCCAGTCTCCGCTTCCTCGGCCCACGCCGACGTTGCTGGTCAACCTGCAGTTGAGCAACCAAACAATCATAAGGATGGTGCTCGGAACTAAAACAATGCAGGGTGCCACTGTGATGCAGGACAAATGTGCTTCACCCTATCAAAATAATCTGAGCTCTCATGGACATTTGATCAAATATACGATGTGCTGCCAATCTCTGCTATTTAACTCAAACAGATAGAGTTATATACCAGATCTTGATTAATAATTAGAAGATCAATTGCAAAGTGAACACTCAATTGGAATATCGACCATATCCAACATGGAAAACATAAAATCACGATAGATTAAAGATACCACTGTGGACACTTGCCCACGATGTGCCGGACATATTGCTGCTACTGGCTTCTTCTTTGCCCCCTTTGCGGATGATTACAGGCATCTCCTAATAACATCCCTGATGCACCACATGAATGTGTGCCACCACTGTAACGAAGCCATCTATAAGACATCACGTATCAATGTTTATCATGTCATTTTCTTCCAGAACACTCTCATCGTTGTACAGTGGTGAGAAATGACCCACGGTATTGTTCACGGAGATGCATGTAGGAAGCTAAACATACTCTATTATTTTTCTGATGTTCTCACGTATGGCTTCCTGTAACTTCTTATTTTATCTAATCTTGTAGGCATTTATGATCTCCATGTTATCCCTGATCTTCTGTGGGTTTAACCTGTAACAATCTTGCAGATTCTCGGATATGATTTATTCCAAAGGCTAAACACTTTCCTAAGCACCATAAGTGTTGACATTTGTACCATTCAGGTCTTCAAAGGATAAAATACGTAAACATCTTCTCCAGAAACAGTGTACGATCCCTCATTCATTAGATGCAAAATTAATTGTAGAAGTTGACCTTATGAAGCCACAGAACAGATGTAGCCTGCTAGCAGGCCCGTGCACTGTGGAAGGGATCACGGTGGAGCTGGAACACGGTGGCGGGGTTCCACAGTCACGGACGTGGCCGGCATGAGGAGGCCGCAGCAAGGCAGAGCGGAGAAGGAGCCGTGGTTGCGGTGACGGCAGAACTTCGGTGACGCATGGGGTTGCTGGCGTGCCGCGGTGGAGAGGTACGAATGAAGAACAAGTAAAATAAGAAGGGAAATGGGGGTTTCGGCCTCACGCCAGAAAGAAATTAGAAGGGGTTTGGCATCTCACCAGGGAAGAACACGGTGGTTTGATATCTCGCCAGAAGGAGGAGTCACACAGCACGGCTGCACAATTTTTTCTCTAACCATTGCATAACTCTAATTAGGGCTAGCTTCTATTAGTTATAGAAAAACACAATTACAACTAGACCCATTCTGTTTTTGCTCTAACATAAAAATATCCCTACTCTTAAAATAAACAAAAATACATAGCCGATCAAATAAACTCTAAACTAAAATAACCCCTAAATTAATTACGAAAATACAAGAAAATAACAAATATACTCTTAATGTTGGATACCTTCAATGCTTCCGCATAAATCAGGATCCTCCATTGTAACACGTGCATCCCGCTCCGCATCAATCTCCCCTGGTTCGAAAAAATTCGACCTCGAATTTGGAAATGTCGAAGGAGTAATGAATTGATGTGAGGAGCATCTTGTGTATGCGTCATCAAGCACTTCACACATATATTTAGATTAGTAAATTGACGCAGCTGCTGAATATGCGCTTCAATACTGCACCATATCATATCAGAAGCATTCTGAGCCATACATAATTATATATCAACACCAACAAGAGAAAATGAACCCTGTGGACTTGTGGTGACTGAAGATGAATATAACTCCAACAAGATCTCTGAATGAATATCAAATGATGGGTGCCACTCTATTAGATCACATGCAGAATGAAATGTAGGAACCACCACTGAAGATGACTCATGTGCAGTAGGAACCTCAAACACAATATCTGAAATCAAATCCAATCCAGACTGAATAAATAACTCGTGATCCCACGAATCAAGAATCAGCTTCTGAACTGAATTCACATCAGAATGAAAATGAACATCTTCAAATATAGACTCATGAAATGTAGCAAACCCGGCATCAATAAATAGAGAGTGATCCCATGAATCAATAGTATGTGAAGTAGCATCCTGACTATCAGTAATCTCTGTTGGAGATAAAATAATATCTGGTGCGTGATCAACCAAAGGGAGCTGTTTCTCATTCAATTCTTCTTTTGACTGACATTCAGAAACTTGATGCACATGATTTCTTTGTGGGTGAGATAATAATAGATTATGAAAAATAAATTCACCTGGCAAGTAGTGATGCCTTAAAGTACAAGTCTTCCTATCTGGATCAATTCTAGCACTTCTTTCTTCAAGCCACTCTCTTCCCAAAATAATACATGTGTCAGCCATTGAACCAATGTTACACCAAACGGTATCATAATATTTGACTGATTTAAAATTTTTATAAAACCCCACAAGTACTCGATCACCATCAAAAATAATTTCTCCAGTCTTTGACAGAGACTTAACAATATCATGTGAAACCTAATTTTCATCTTCCGACTCATGTAGATCAATTTCTATGCAATGTCCACTAGGTAAATATGCAGCAAAGATAATCGGAATAGGAAGCATACCGATTATAAAATGTAGGATCTCAACTTATAAAAATAAGTTGATTCTCTTAAGCTCTGATATCAAATCTGATGCAGGACAGAAACAGCTCACCCTATCAAATTAATCTTAGCTCTCGTGAGCATTTGATCAAAGAGATATCATATCACCAATAATTACAATAACATGTAATCACCCACCAATGAACATGAATAATCTACTAATCCCACTGTTCAAAACAATAGATCACTGCGCATACCCATGGGTTCTAACCGTGATCCACAGTGGCATGCTTCTACTTGCTCATGGGAATTAACTGGGCACTTGGTTGTAAAGTAACCAGAAAGGAAGCACCACGTGGTATGCTGATTGCCCGATATATTCTTTGACCCTCTAAACAATCAGACCTTGGGTTGTGCTCTTCAAACTGCTAGTGATATGACAGACGCTTGCGTTATATTTATATACCTTGTATTATATATGCTGTTTCCGGAGGTTGACGACGGCACGGGCGGCCGATGCGGGAGGGCGATCCTGCCTCGTTTGTGACTGGCCGCGTGATGCAGAGCCGGGCGGCGGCTGTTGCGGGTGGCGAGCGGCGGCAGAGATCTCTGCGGCGGCCGCGGTGGTGCTGGTGGCGGAGGGGGTTGCGGGTGGTCCCGCGGTGGCGGGGCCACAGGTGCCTCGCTGACGGATGACGCAGACGGGCCGCGGAGGGTCCGCTCGCGAACGACGGCGACGACGGTGCCAATGGCCGCTGGCCGACGCGGTGAAGAACGGCAACGACGAGAATAGGAGATATAAGGGTTGGCCTCGCGCCAGAACAGAATAATAGAGATTGGGGATTCGGCCTCACGCCAGGAAGAAGAAGGAATGAGGTCTTGGCATCTCACCAGAAGATAGAACACACACAGTGACGCTGTAAAATTTTTCTTAACCATTCTCTTCCCAAAACAATACATGTGTCGGCCATTGAACCAATGTTACACCAAACTGTATCATAAAATTTGACTGATTTAAAATTTTTATAAAACCCCACAAGTACTCGATCACCATCAAAAATAATTTCTCCAGTCTTTGACAGAGACTTAACAATATCAGGTGAAACCCAATTTTCATCTTCCGACTCATGTAGATCAATTTCTATGCATTGTCCACTAGGTAAATATGCAGCAAATATAATCGGAACAGGAAGCATGTCGATTATAAATGTAGGACCTCAACTTATAAAAATAAGTTGATTCCCTTAAGCTCTGATACCAAATCTGATACAGGACAGAAAAACTTGTGTTTTGAGGCATCACTATTTGCCGGGTGAATTTATTTTTCATAATATCTTGTTATCTCACCCATCATGAAATAATATGCACCGAGTTTCTGAACGAGAAAACTCGGAGCATCGTTACTTAGAGTTGCTAGTTATAAGCACTAACCAATTAAACACCCAAAAAGAAACACCAGGCACCTGCCAGCGGCATTTCCGGCTACTGAAGATCACATGTTAGCAACATCGTTAAAGCTCTGGTTGACGTACTGTCACAGTAAATATCCACACTCAAAGAGAACAGAACCCCAAAAATAAACCCAATGGCATTCATCACCGCAAGGACAAGAGCTTCTGCCTCGCGGCCGCAGCCGCCAAGGAGACCTCCGCCGTTGGTCGCCGCTGTCAGGCAGAACAGGGCTGGTAGCAGCGGAGGGCTGGCCCGCGATGGCGGTGGCTGAGTGCACAGGCCGGTGCTCGTGGACGCGAACGGGTCCAGGGGGTACGAAAGTGCTTGGAAAGAGGAATATTTAATGGCAGAAGAAGATGGAAAAATTAACTACGGTAGGTTTGAGAACTGCTGTAAATGGAAGGGAGAAAGGAATATAGATGGGCTGGGCATTAATATCATAATACAGAAGTGGGGTTTGTGGCTTGCGGTGGGGGAATAGAAAACAACAAAAGCTCAGGGAATAAATCAAGGAGATGGGAGAGGACGTACATGGCATTGAGGGAAATGAACTCAAATATATGAATATGGACGGCCAGGGAGATGGGGTTAAGGTGCCGGAGAAGAACGATGGATCCAACGAAAACTAAGAAGGACGGTGGGGTTTCGGCGGAGGAACACCGTGAGAGAAGATTGGGGAAAATAACACTCGAATCAAATAAAAGTAGGGAAATGGAAGTTCGACTTCCACCAGGAAGAAATTAGAGTAGGTTTGGCATCTCACCAGGGAAGAACACGGTGGTTTGGCATCTCGCCAGGAAGAGGAGTCACACAGCACAGCTGCACAATTTTTTCTCTAACCATTGCATAACTCTAATTAGGACTAGCTTCTATTATTTATAGAAAAACACAATTACAACTAAACCCATTCTGTTTTTACTCTAACATAAAAATATCCCTACTCTTAAAATAAATAAAAATACATAGCCGATCAAATAAACTCTAAACTAAAATAACCCCTAAATTAATTACGAAAATACAAGAAAATAACAAATATACTTTTAATGTTGGATGTCTTCGATGCTTCCGCATAAATCAAGATCCTCCATTATAACATGTGCATCCCGCTCCGCATCACACTGCCATACCGAGATGAGTGTGGCAGCTTCATCTACTTACTCGGACTAACCAGCTAGGATGATACATTGATAGGATCTATATATCACCGCTATAATCGTTGGACATGTATCTGTTGAACTCAACACGAGATTGCTTGTGGAGTTGATCATCGGGATATATATTATATATATATATATATATATATATATATATATATATATATATATATATATTATAGCACTTTCGAAATAAATATAGGTCTTCTTTGTTTTTCAGTTAAGATAACGCTGTTCGACTCTCCGAGGTCGAATACTGTGCATGTGTGTGAGAGAAGGATGTGGGTCTCACCCTCAATTCTCTCTCATCGTTTAACAAATTCCTCGACAATTTAATTATCAAACCAGCCCATAAAATTTTGTTTAGTATCAAGAGTGTCGGTCAAGTGATGTGGATTGTTAGTCTTTTGAAAAAAAAATGACGCATTGAGTTGGGTGTCTGTTCATCTTAAATCCAGATCTCTCACATTCTGCTGAGATCTAAATGTATATCACTGTACTAAAATTTTCGTCGTCGTCGTAAAAAAACAAAAAACAAGTGACGTGAATGAGTTATCTTTAGAAACACTAATGATACTAGATTGAAAAGAGTTGTGACGGAGGTGCCTTGCCATATACACACAACGAAAGACTGTCAAGAGGCCATAGGTGTTGTTTCCTAGGAGAATTTTTTGATACTCAAGTGACAATATAAAACTAGCTGGGATGATGGAGAAACTATGAGAGTAAGTACAGAGGTCTCTACCAGTGTCCACACTTACCGTACTTCAATTCATAGATGTGGTTTGTCTGTTTATGTATACTTCTCTAGTTTCCGCAGTTGCTTAGGTCTTTCCTCGATGAGACTTGGAGCCATTTGGGATCGATCGCAATCAAATAAAAGATCTCCTGCTGTTCATGGACTGTAGATGATAAATATATATATATATATATACCACGAGAAGCAAATTGAAGAGAGAGATAATGTTGATGATGATCGACTCACAATTTGATGATCTTGATGATTCTCGAGAGCGATCATCCCTTTCTTGAACTGAGCTACTTTCACGAGACTTGGATGAAATCTTTTAGCTGAACTCTACGGAGAGTAGGTAGGTTCTTGATTCCCAGCCCAAACATCACGCTCACTGGTTGGATCGCGTCCGACGACGCATACCCATTCGATGTTATTGGACTGGCTTTAATCATTTTGGGCCTTACTGGCCCAATCCCCAATTTTACTCCTTGAAATGTCCTTTTTAGGCACTTAGATCTCCGTATGCTATGTAAATATTTCTAAATGTCTCTGTCCTTCTCAAAATTTTCCCCTAAGCACGAGGTCAGCTTAAAGTCGACGATCGTCGATTTGACACGGCTTTTCACCAATGGCTTCTCCACCATCACTCTCTGCTGAATGTTAGCAAACATTGTTTGTAAGTAGCTCATTTGCATTGTAGGCGAATTTAGCAAGTCAAGTTTAGTTGAGTGGAACTGATTTTCATGAAGTCAGTTTTGATTGTTTAGTTACACGTAGATATTTAGTGTTTTAGATTTAGGGCGTGTATGATAGGGCGTCTGCCCTGGGTCGTATGCGGAAAATCCTCCCACTATACTGGCCGCTGACATGAGGTGAATTATCGTCATTGCAAAATCTCCCGAAACTCCTCTTTCCCAGCTTTGAAAGATTCGAGAAAATGAGTGATCATGTGTCTACTTTTCTTTCATGTTGGATTTCACAGCGCATAAGGTCAGACATAATTGAGGACATTCGGTAATGTTAAAATATTATCGGAGATTCTAATGATTGGAATCCTCACTCAAAATGTCACCAAACACGTCTTTAGTAGTAGAGGGATGTGGAGTTACGTGAATGTATCTTAATTCCAAACTTTTTTTTTTAAAAAAAAAGAAAGGAAGTCACTTCAGCTCTTTTTGGACTCTTTTTAAGAGGTGAGCTCCAACTTTTTAAAACCTTCTCAAAGAATCAAACTACCAGATGTGAGAGGACATAGGTGAATTACATGTAATTCACTTACTTTCAACCTGACCTTCAAGCACCCAAAGGGATTCTAATTAATTGAAAGCCTTCGCTGTTTTCACAAGAGTAATTGACCACTAGAAAATTGTTTTTGGATTACATAATTAATGTTAATAATACAATATGAATTTTTATTCTCCTAGCCCCACTTTGATAGTGGGTTAACTTTTTTCTGCATTAACTCACCCATGTTAAGTTACCCCTGTTTAACCTGGTTTCGGTATGTAAGTTCAGCTGGGTTAACATATACCACCTCTCTAGGTGAGTTAAAAAATTTGGAGTTAACCTAGAGTTAACCCACTTCCAACAGGGTTATAAAATTCGGTCAATCAAATCAATGAAAAAGATTATCAAGAACTAAAAGTGAGTTAACCTCAAAATAACTTCCAATCAAAACAAGGCTTAAGATATTACGGTACTTCTCATGTCATCAAAGAGTTCTCATCCTCGTCGGGTGCAGTGCCCCCTCTCTATTGCAAACAGGGGGAGGGGAGAGGGAATGTTGGAGGGGAGGAGACACAGTGTCATCCCTGGTGGCATCTGGCATGGTTGTCTGTGATGGCCGATGGCATTGGCTAGCATCGGGTGATGGGGACGGCCCGTGGAATCATCTAGGAGGGAAACTAACTGGGGGAAGAATGAAACAAGCCGAGAGAGGAGGGAATCGGATAGAAAGGTGGGGTGGACATGTAGCACCATCTGATATGAATATAGAGAAATCTAGTCCTCGATTGTACCGAAATGATGTAGACTTTCTAAGGTCACATTGATTTCGAAATGCAGTTGGGGAGGATTTCAATCATTGAAATATCTCGACAACCCCACCGCATTTTCAAATGAGCCACGAGCACTTTGAATATTTATGTGCCTAAACGAACTATGGGAGGAGAGAGACACATACACAATGGTCGCGATATCCTAAAATCACTGAAAACTCGACGATAGTAGCTTTTACAGTTGGAGGCGGGATTCAAGGTGGCCATTTTTTTTTGTCCTTCTTCTTCTCCCTCTCCACCATGTTCTTCCTCGTCCCCTCCAACTAAACTATGTCACTCCCTTCCCCCTCCCCACCCCCTTCTTCCTCAGCCCTGGCGGCAGTAGCACGCCATAGCACTATCGCAGCAGCAATAGGAATAATTAATAGTGCCACATCGTAGTTGGAGCAACAATGCCGTGCCCTTCTTCTTCGCCCCTGACAGCACCAACATGTCATGGCACTGCCACAACATTAGTAGGAGCAGTAACATTATCGCAGGAGCAACATGTCACCACCTCCACTCGTCGGACATCTCGGACACTGTTCACGGCTATTGTTCACCTATGTGGAATGAATAGTGAATTATCATGGCATTGTTCATTCACACAATTCCCAAACACGGTTCATCCAAGAGAAGGGGCACAACAACGGCCTTTTGCAGAGAGCCTGTAGTACGCATGAGATTTAAAAGGGCCACAACTGGCGCCAAATGCGATTGGGATTTTCCAAACCGGGCCACGTACAGAGAGGGCAATTGTGTAAACCCGGCCCGTATGTGTTTGAAAAATAGTCATGAGATGGAATCTCCTGCAACAGATACAAGCTAGTATACGTATATGCTTCAGATATGATCGAGAAGCACCTCTAAGTAACACTTCTCTAAGATCGAGTAATGCTCATTTTAAACTTTTAAAAGAGCGATGATGTGATTAAAGGAGGAGTTTGTCTTGCTTCACCTCTTAGTGTGTGTGAGGCACACACTTCTATGTGGTTGGTCCACTTAGGACCAAGTTCACATGGAACACAACCCCCACTCAAAGAAATGAGTGGACCCTATTTTTTGAACACCAGAATGTACGTACAATGGGTCTTTTTCCTAAAGAGGCGAGCAGTGATTCATAAGTAAGCATGGGTTGGACTGAAGTGGGCTAGCCCGCACCCCAACCCGGCCCAACCCGATCAATCAGACATGATCCTTAGTTGGAGCAATTATCACACCAAGTTAAGCAGTGTGACTTTCATACCAAATTATATGCTTGTTGGCATCAAACCCCTGGAATCGAGTTGGTCAAACAGGAGCTCTAAGAACCCATTAAACACTCAAAAGTCGGGATATTAGATGACCAAAAGTTGATAGGCACTTTAGAGAACATTCTGTATGGTAATAATATATTTAGTTTTAAAGTGTTGTAAGAAAAATTGATACTCATTTTATCTCTCCACCTTAATTAGTCCACCTATATGCACTCTCTCTCTCACTCTCTCTCTCTCTCAGTTCCATTCAGATCCATCATTCTCTTTCCCACAAAAAAAAAGAACTTGTCTATATAAGTTTGATTCAGATCGGCAAGCTTCAGTACTCCATATCAGTCGAGGTTGGTGCTACGTACGTACAATCGACTCTCTTCCGCATGGAATCACATATATCGCAAGAATCTACGTACAAATTAATGGCGGAGTCATATAATTAACCAGTGGGGGTGGTTGGTGTCTCCCTTTATATATATTTCAACCAGCACTCCAAAGATTAAGATTTAATGAACAAGCTAGCTCTCCACGTTTAAAATTTGAATACAAGTCCTTAATTATATAAGTTGCCACAGTTGCCTCCTCCAAAGTCGATCTCTTGCCTCTTATTAATTGTACAATAACAATTTTTTATCCTTCTCCCCTCAAATTAATTAAGATGATCTATATGAATAAATCTGCATTAAGTTCTAAAAACTACAATGCAACGATTAGTGGACATGTGAGATTAAGTTGAAGTCAACTCGTCCTAGAGCAATAGAAATTTATAACTAGCTAGTTGTTTGGATTTTATCCTATCCAAGTTTATTTAGCATGATGATAAGTCCACTCAATTTGAGTAATGTAGCGGCAGGATTCTGGTTCCTCTGTCACGTACCACACCTTTCTATTTATTAGTTGGAGAAGATCGTCCGACACCCATGGAAGCCTACAATCACCAGAAGGAAGAGCGTCAGAAGGAGCTCTGGGCGCTACTTCAGGGGACAATCATCCGATGCTTAAGTCATCAACGGCTTTAGTAACAAATAGAGAAGAGTAGGAAAGAAAGTAGAGAGGGAGGCTGATGTAGGAGATCGGAGAGACGTGTAGACCCTCTAGACGAGTGCTCGCCGGTCCCAGTGATCACTCGAAGAGTGCTCGCTGGGCGGTTAAGTCGTTCAGGAGGAGATTCTCTTCTCAGGGAATGAGCTGTTGTGACCTATCTAGTAGCAGGGCATGTAGGTATCTAGTTAGCTTCTCTATAGACGTTTTGTTGGTGAGATCCACCGTGGATTATCCTTCGTCGGGGTCCCTTTTATAGGGGGTTGCCTTGGTGAAGGCGGTCGATCCCTTCACAAGGAAGGGCTTGCGTCGTGGGATGACATTCCTGTGGATGCACTTTTTGACACTTCAATTATCTTGTGCGATCGTTGGTTTATTAAGTGCGTGGGCGTGCCAGTCACCGAAGTGACAATTTATTCGGGCTCCGAAGAGCCCATGGTGCGCTCGATCTGACTCGGTCAGACGATTATGTGGTTCGTGTCGGGACCAAAACCCGCCCCGCCATAAAGGTCACGGCGTCATTTACATCCCCCATACGAGGGAACACCCTTGATTAATCGCCGAGATTCAGGGCCTCATGGCCAGAAAATTAATTGCATAAAAGGTCTATTATGAGGTATTGAAATCCTCGCGTGAAGGCAGGAAGAAAACCATTCGAGATCATGTCGGTCATGCGTTGACCATCTAATGTTCGGACGAGTGTCCGTCTCGGGAAAAGCGCGATCGTCGCGGGAAGACCGGAATGCATGTATGCCGAGGTACAGTAAATTTATTGTTCGGAAGAGCGGAAAACATTCGGCTGAGCCTCGGTTGGAGCGGTCAAAAACTAATAAATCTGTTGGCCCGGTGCAAGAGCAAGCTGCGACCATACTGCGGTGGGCCCCCCGCGGTCGAAACAAGACTTGCATGAGCGTCATTGATATTTCCAGTGCCAAGGGGCAACGGGGGAATATCCCTTGAATCGACTGAAAAGCCCTGTGTCCGGAGAAGCGGGCATTCGAAACATGTCGGTCATTCGGGAGACCATTTAATATTCGGACGGGAGTCCGGCTTGAGAATATTGTAATCGTCGCGGGAGGACCTGAAACATATGCATGCGGGGATGCGGCAAGTTTATTATTCTGAGACACTGAAAGCATTCGGTTGAATCTCGGTTATTGTAGCTGGAAACCAGTGAATCTGTTGGCCCGGTACGAGAGCGAGTCAGGACCATACCGGGGGCGCCTCCCGTGGTCCGAACGAGGCTTGCGCGGGCATCATTAATATTTCCGGTGTCGGAGGGCAACATGGGAGAGTCCGAGGACTAGACTCCAGAATCGAAAATGTGTTCGAAAGGAGCGGGCTGTAGACCGAGGATATGAGCCAGACGATGACCATGATCGGGACAGGCCCGAGGTCTGAGTGTGGCCCACGGAGGTCTTATTGATATTCCCATGGAAGGAGTCCGGGGGTGACGAGAGCCGTCTCGTTCTAATTCATATTTTTGTAGGTCACTCACGGACCACTTTATATTCGGACAGAGGTCCGTATTGAAGGTACGACGTAGATGAAAATAACCCCGTACAAATGTGTGCCGAGGTCGCGGCACTTTCAATGAAAGAACGGAAACGAATCCCAATGGGAACAAGTCCGGTTTGAGAATATATCGGCCCAGAGCAATGTCGGATTACGGCCATATCGGGATGGTTCCCAAGGTCGGAACTCGACTCGGATGGGCGGCATTAATATTCCCTTTATACCGGGTCCTGAGGAGAGACAATGCTGCGGGACAGATCTCGTTGTTTTATCATTATTTAAATTTTAATTATTACTTTTTTGCTAATATTATTAGTGTTCTCTTTTATATATGTATATATGTTTTTTTAGGGTGGATTTGTCTATTATTATTAGTGTATTCCATTATTATTTGTTTATTTGTTATCTTTTATTAAGTTTGTTATTATCATTTGTTTGTTTGATTACCATTTGTCTATTTATTATTCTTGTTGAGTTTGTTATTATTGTCATTTATTTATTCTATCATTATTTGCCTATTTATTACTTTTTGAACTTATTATTATTATTATTTATTTTTTTATTCTTATTTATTTATTTATTATATTTGTTATTATTTATTATTATTATTATCATTATTGTTTGTTATTATTTCTCCCTTCTGTGAGTTTGTCATTATTATTATTAATTTTATTTCATTTTTATTATTATTTATTTATTCATTATATTTTCTTTTAGCTTACTATCATTATTATTTATTCCATTACTATTATTACTTATTTATTCATTTTTTTGAATTTGTTGTTGTTATTCATTATTATTATTATTATTATTATTATTATTCGTAGCATTGGGGGCGTGCCGGATAGGGGGGCTACAAAGTGTGCCGGGTAAAGGCTGATGGAGAGAGTGCCGGTGACGGCCAAGGGAGTGTGCCGCTGGAGGCCGGTGGAGAGTGTGCCGTTGAAGGCCAATAGAGTGTGCCGCTGGAGGCTGGTGGAGAGTGTGCCGTTGAAGGGCTGGTGGAGAGGGTGCCGTTGAAGGCTAAGGGAGGGTTCTTTTTATTCAATAGACCCATGTAGGGAGTTTTCTCCTACTCGTGAGATGCATGAGGGGTTAATTTGGTTTTCTTTTTATTCATGAAATGCATGTTGTTAGCCTTCTTTTATTCATGGACTGCATGTGAAGAATTTCGGTTTGATTTTCTCTTATTCATGTAGACCACGTTTGTGGTTATGTTCGACAGTCCGTCATGAAGATGCAAGTGTTCAGTTATCCGGGATCTCCATGGTTCATTGTTATTTCGACGAAGCCGTTTCATTGGTGTTTCATTCTGTTCACTTGTCATCTCCTTTTGTATTATTGCTCTCCTTTTATTGTTGCTGTTATTAGGCTAATTCTGATAAAAATTCGGCAGCATCTCCCCTAGACCCGGATGGTAAGGGAAATACAGGGAAGCGCCCACAAGGAGTGGTGGAACCCGACAATTTGAGGTGGGTGCCAGGGGCAACAACACCTTTGATAAAACTGTGGAAAGCCCGGGAGAATCAACGAACGGAAGACACTTCTATAATAGGCTGGGGGTGCACCGGGTGAATGTATCTAAGGGAAGCTGTGGTACTCGGAGGCAAATAATGGGGAGCCATGAAGAAAGTAAAACAGCGAGAAATGCAGACATAGAAGAAATATTTGTAGGAAGATGTAGGAAATGTTTGCAAGCTTTTCTTCTATTCCTCATAAAAAAGGGGAGAAATACATGGGCTAGTACATTGCAGGGGGGAGAGAATGAAAACAGAAATACAGTGGGGGGGAATAATGGAGCATTCACTCCTTCCTCTCTCTTTTCTCTTCTTCCTCTTCTCTTCCTTTTTCACACACAGTCAGTGGTGGACGGAGCAGCCAGGGGGAGCAAGAGCTTCTCCTTTCCTCTCCCTTTTCTCTTCTTCTTCTTCTCTTCCTTCTTCACGGGGTCCTCCTCCCTTCATCCCTCTGGGAGGCCTCATTTATACAGACGGACGTGAAATCGTCTCCTCACTGTATTAGAAGTCCATGTCTTTACCATACCGGATGGCTTCTTGAAGTGCAAGGCAATGAGATGTCGGCCGAAAAGGTGAGACTACAGGTCAAAAGCGGTCCTTTTGTCAGACAGGAAGACTGCTACAGTGCTCGGCCTGCTACAGTGCTCGGCCAGGTCTTCTCCAACTTTAGCTCGGACTGCTACAGTGCTCTCTTCAGGCTCGGTTGCTACAATAGCACGGCCTTCTTCAAATTTGGCTCGGACTGCTACAGTGCTCGGCCTGCTACAGTGCTCGGCCATGCTATATTGCTCTCTTCAGGCTCGGTTGCTACAATAGCATGGCCTTCTCCAACTTTAGCTCGGACTGCTACAGTGCTCGGTCTGCTACAGTGCTCGGCCTGCTACATTGCTCTCTTCAGGCTCGGTCGCTACAATAGCACGGCCTTCTCCAACTCTAGCTCGGCCTGCTACAGTGCTCGGCCTGCTACAGTGCTCTCTTCAGGCTCGGTTGCTACAATAGCACGGCCTTCTTCAAATTTGGCTCGGACTGCTACAGTGCTCGGTCTGCTACAGTACTCGACCTGCTACATTGCTCTCTTCAGGCTCGGTTGCTATAGTAGCATGGCCTTCTTCAAATTTGGCTCGGACTGCTACAGTGCTCGATCTGCTACAGTGCTCGGGCATGCTACAGTGCTCGGCCACGCACTGTAGCGGAGAAGCCCATGAGGTGTGCCATTAGAGAGGCCAATAAGTGTGTCGTTGGAGCGGCTGAAGAAGTGTGTCGCCAGTGGGCTTGAAAAGGGGTGTGCCACTAAAGGGGCATAGGGAATGTGCTGTTGAAGGGGCCAGGGGAGCTTCCTCTTCTTCTTTTCTTCTTCTCATCTTCTCTTCCCTTTTCTCCTTTTCTTTATTCCCCGTTGGAGGACACCTGGGAGCGTGCCACTGAGGGGGCTTGAGGGGAGTGTGCCGTTACAGGCACTTCAGGGTGTGTCGCTGGGGCACAAGTTAGTGTGCCGCCGGGGAGGCACTTGAAGGTGTGCCGTCGAAGGGCACGTTGAGTGGTGTGTTTCCTTCTCTTCTTTTTTTCTTTTCATCTTCTCTTCTCTTTTCTCTTTCTTCTTTATTCCCTGTGGGTGTCTGTCTCTTCCTCCCTCTCTTCCCCTCCTTTTCTTTCGTCACAGGAACGGGAGTCTTTTATACTCCCAGCAGCGGGAGCCTTGAGCACGGCCGTCGAAGGCGGGAAGTAGCCCGTGATCATGGGGGTTTGACCTCCCCTGTCCTGGCTGTCAGTGGAGTAGCCTGCGTGGCCCAACGATCGACTGCCACCTCAGACGGCTTGCTGCGCGCCAAGGATACGTAGGGCATGGACTTCACGTCGTCCCGCCGTTGAAAAGCCTTCACGCTGTGCCGTTGGCGGGCTGAACAAGCGTGCCGTGGGAGAGGCAAAAATGCGTGCCGCTGGAGCCCCAAATGGGCGTGCCGCTAGAGCCCTGAATGAGCGTGCCGCTGGAGCCCTGAATGAGCGTGCCGCTGGAGCCCTGAATGGGCGTGCCGTTGAAGACCCCAAGGGGGCGTGCCGTTGAAGACCCCAAGGGGGCGTGCCGCTGAAGGCCATTGGGGGCGTGCCGCTGAAGGCCATTGGGCCGTGCTGCTGGAGGCCATTGGGCCGTGCCGCTGAAGGCTATTGGGGGCGTGCCGCTGAAGGCCATTGGGCCGTGCCGCTGAAGGCCATTGGGCCATGCCGATGGAGGGCCAAAATGGGCAGTTTTGAGCCAGTTGTGAGCACGAGTCGTGGCACATGTAATTTTCTTCGAGGCCCATGGATTGTGGGACTCTTGGTGATTGGTTTCTCTTCAATGTCGTGATTCCGGAGACGGCTTCACGGCAATGTGCATATTTGGGGAGTCCGGACGACCAGTCTCTCCGGGGCTTCTTCACTCGGCGCCGTTGTTGACGCGAGGCCGGGCATGATATTTGGGTGTGTAATTTTTGGTGTCCACAAATGCCCCCCACCCACGGGTAACGCAGGCGAAGGATGAGCCGGGCGGTGCCCGCGGGTGTACTTGTCTCTCTTCTCTTCGTCGATGCCGACGGGATGTTGAGAGCTGGCGTAACATGTTGGTCTCGTCTTCTCTTCGTCAGTGCCGACGGGGTGTCGGGAGCCGACGTGGTTGTTTGTTTGTTGGTCTCTTTGTTAGTGCCGACGGGGCGTCGGGAACTGAAGTAGTATGTTGGTCTCTTCATCAGTGCCGACGTGGTGTCGGGGACTGAAGTAGTACGTTGGTCTCTTTATCAGTGCCGACGTGATGTCGGGAGCTGACCTGCTTTGTTGTCTCTTTGTCTCTTTGTCAGTGCCGACAGGATGCCGGGAACTGACCTGGTTTGTCGATCTCTTAGTCTCTTCGCCAATACCGATAGGGTGCCGAGAGCTGACCCGGTTTGTTGGTCTCTTTGTCTCTTCGTCAGTGCCGACAGGGTGTCGGGAGCTGACCTGGTTTGTTGGTCTCTTTGTCTCTTCATCAGTGCCGACAGAGTGTCGGGAACTGAAGCAGTATATTGGTCTCTTCGTCTCTTCATCAGTGCCGACGTGGCGTCGGGAACTGAAGCAGCATGTTGATCTCTTCGTCTCTTCATCAGTGCCGACGTGACGTCGGGAACTGACCTGGTTTGTTGATCTCTTTGTCTCTTCGCCAGTGCCAATAGGATGCCGGGAACTGACATGGTTTATTGATCTCTTGGTCTCTTCGTCAGTGCCGACAGGATGCCGGGAACTGACCTGCTTTGTTGATCTCTTGGTCTCTTCGCCAGTGCCGACAGGATGCCGGGAACTGACATGCTTTGTTGATCTCTTGGTCTCTTGGTCTCTTCGTCAGTGCCGACATGATGCCGGGAACTGACATGCTTTGTTGATCTCTTAGTCTCTTGGTCTCTTCGTCAGTGCCGACAGGATGCCGGGAACTGACATGGTTTGTTGATCTCTTTGTCTCTTCATCAGCGCCGATGGGATGCCGGGAACTGAAGTAGTTTGTTGTCTCTTTGTCTCTTCATCAGCGCCGATGGGATGCGGGGAACTGAAGCAGCATGTGTTGGTCTCTTTATTAGTGCCGACGGGGTGTCGGGAACTGAAGCAGTTTGTTGTCTCTTTGTCTCTTCATCAGCGCCGACAGGATGTTGGGAACTGAAGCAGTTGTTGGTCTCTTTGTCTCTTCATCAGTGCCGACGGGATGTCGGGAACTGAAGCAGTTGTTGGTCTCTTTGTCTCTTCATCAGCGCCGACGGGATACCGGGAACTGAAGCTGTTTGCTGGTCTCTTCATCAATGCCGACGGGGTGCCGGGGACTGAAGTGGTGAGTTGGTCTCTTCGTCTCTTCTCTTTCTTTTCTTCTCTCTTTTCTCTTCTTCTCTTTTTTTTCTTTTCTTCTCTTTTGTCATCTCTTTTTCTTTTGTCCTTGTTGTTGTTGTTTTTTTTGTTTCTTCTCTTCTTCCCTTCTTTTCCCCTTCCCTTTTTTTTTCTCTTCCTTTTCTTTTGAAGAACTCCAGGTGGCTGTTGGCATGGATGCCAATGATATAAAAATTGTAGGCACAGCGGCCGATAATTTGAAAGCTGTTGGCACGGGAGCCAGCAATTGGAAAGCTGTCGGCATGGGGGCCAATAATTGAAAAGCTGTCGACCCGAAGGCCGATGATTGAAAGCTGTCGGCTCAGGGGCCGATGATTGAAAAGCTGTCGACCCGAAGGCCGATGGTTGAAAGCTGTCGGCTCAGGGGCCGATGATTGAAAAGCTGTCGACCAGAAGGCCGATGGTTGAAAGCTGTTGGCTCAGGGGCCGATGATTGAAAAGCTGTCGACCCGAAGGCCAATGGTTGAAAGCTGTCGGCTCAGGGGCCGATGATTGAAAGGCTGTTGGCATGGGAGCCAATAATTGACAAGCTGTTGGCATGGGAGCCAATAATTGAAAAGCTGTCGGCTCAGGGGCCGATGAGGGAGGCCAGAATAGCCATGGCTGGAAGCGGGCTGCGGGAGCCGAAGTTGGGAGATTAACGAGCCGCGAGGGTAAGAGGTGGGCCATGGGGGCCAAGATTGGGCTCTACGAGTCGGAGCTGGGGGAAGTAGGCTTCGATGGCCGAAATTGAGTTTATTGCATACGCACATTCTTGTTATCTTACTGTTTTTATTTTTATTATTTTTTATGTTGTTATTTTTATTATTATTATTTTTATCATCATTTTTTTTAAGCATGCAGGCATTCATTAGCAGGCATAACATAAATATAAGTAAGGCAGCTCCCTCTATAGGGGATAGGATAGGGACATCGCCCGTAATTCGTAGATGCGGTGTGGGCCGCGAGACACAATCGAGGGGTGGTGCACCCGTCAAGAGGATATTGCACGTCTTGCATGCATAGCCTAAATTCACGCATTTCACCCGAGGCAATTCTCTGTGGTGCGGCAGTGCAAATGTGTGAGCAAAGAGCCCTAACCATAGGGATATGCAGGTTTTCCTGGTGACACTCGAGGATCACTCTAGTGCCTACACATTAGTTCCAGGCTTTCGACTTTCGGTAGCTTCACACAGCCCCCATCTGTTTATTTTGGTAGCGGAGTTCACCGTTCGGCGCGAGTCTCCTCATGTGTCTCAATGGGGATTCCCGGCTACTAGGATTCATCCTTATTATAATTCTATTACGGATTCTATCGTTCGGCGCGAGTCTCCTCATGTGTCTCAATGGGGATTCCCGGCTAATAGGTTTCATCCTTATTATAATTCGCTTCACCATTTCGCGCGAGTCTCCTCATGTGTCTCAATGGGGATTCCCGGCTACTCGGATCCACGCGTCTCTCCTTTTTTTCTCTCTCTCTTTTTTTTTTACAGTGGGGGTAGGCAGCTTTTTCCTCACGATTACCTTTCACGCGAGTGTAGGAATTCAAGCATCCGTAGAGTGCTAAGAAGAAATTCGGGCAATCCCTATAGTCGAAGGCTATCGGACACATTAAGTGCGAAGTGTGGGAGCGTTGCCTCAGGTTTATTTTGTGAGTTGGGCTTAGGGATTCAGCCATGACTCCTCCCCTTGACGTGTGCACTCGCCATAATTGGGTTCCCTTCGAGCGTACGCCGTGACACCCGTGCATCTGGAATCGGGGTGATATTATTATTTAGTAAGAAAACACGGTCCTAGAAAATTTCAAGGAGGTGTATTATTCTATATTAAGCAAGCATGCAAACAGGGCAATCATGCATTCTCCTTTTTCGTTTTGTTTTTTGTTTTCTTCCCCTTTTGTTGTTGTTTTTTTGTCTGTTTGTTTGTTTATTTTTTTTTTGGTGTTGTTGTTGTTTGTTTTTTTTTTGTTTTTTTTTGTTTTATAAGAAAATATTATTGTTGCGTATAAGTGTAGTGGTAGTAAAGATATTAGGGAAGCAGACCACGAATGGCTGAAAGGGTGTTGGGGAAGTGGGCTATAGAGGCCGGGGGGCATCGGGTAGCAGGACGTGAGAGTCGAAGAGAAGGGTCTCTTTTATTCTCTGGCCGGAGAACGATCCGAACCAAAGTGAGAGGTCTATTTTTTTGACTGGAAAGTTGTCGGCTGGGGTGCCAATGATGAGATAGCTGTCGGCTAGGAGCCGATGATGAGGTAGCTGTCGGCTAAAAGCCGATGATGAGGTAGCTGTCGGCTGGAAGCCGATGATGAGGTAGCTGTTGGCTGGAAGCCGATGATGAGGTAGCTGTCGGCTAAAAGCCGATGATGAGATAGCTGTCGGCCAGGAGCCGATGATAAGGTAGCTGTTGGCTAGGAGCCGATGATGAGATAGCTGTCGACTTGAAGCCCCGATGGCTGAAAGTTGGTCGGTTTAACGCCCCGTCGGCGGAGGGGTTTAATCGGTTTAACGCCCCGTCAGCTGAAGATCTTATCGGTTTAACGCCCCGCCGGCGGAAGGTCTAGTCGGTTTAACGCCCCGTCGGCGGAATGCCTAGTCGGTTTAACGCCCCGTCGGCGGAAGGTCTAGTCGGTTTAACGCCCCGCCGGCGGAAGGTCTAGTCGGTTTAACGCCCCGTCAGCTGAATGCCTAGTCGGTTTAACGCCCCGTCGGCGGAATGCTGATTGGTTTCTGTTTGTCGGGTGGCTGAAGGTTGGAGGTAAAAGTTCATCTCGTGACTCTTCTTTCTCTTCTTTTCTTCCTCTTTTGTGAGGAGAGGCGGGTGCAAGGACCATGTTTGTCTCGTGATCATTTCCTTCTTTTCTTCTCTTCTTCTTTTATGTGAAGAGGACGGGTTCAAGGACCGTGTTCGCCCCCTGACTGTTCTTTCTCTTCTTCTCTTCTTCTTTTATAGGGAGGCAGGTGCAGAGACCATGTTCGCCTCGTGACTGTTCTTTCTCTTCTTCTCTTCTTATTTTATGGAGAGGCAGGTGCAGAGACCATATTCGCCTCACGCATCTTTTTGTTTCTTCTCTTCTTTTTTATAGAGAGGCAGGTGCAGAGACCATGTTCGCCCCATGATTGCTCTCTTTCTTCTTCTCTTCTTCTTTTGTAGAGGCAGGCACAAAGACCATGTTTGTCTCGTGATCATTTCTTTCTTTTCTTCTCTTCTTCTTTTGTGTAGAGAGGCGGGTGCAAGGACCGTGTTCGCCCCCTGACTGCTCTTTCTCTTCTTATCTTCTACTTTTATAGGGAGGCAGGTGCAGAGACCATGTTCGCCTCATGTCTTTTTTTATTCTATCCTTCTTTTATAGAGAGGCAGGTGCAGAGACCATGTTTACCTCATGATTGCTCTTTCTCTTCTTCTCTTCTTCTTTTATGGAGAGGCAGGTGCAGAGACCATGTTTACCTCATGATTGCTCTTTCTCTTCTTCTCTTCTTCATTTCTGGAGAGGCAGGTGCAGAGACCATGTTCGCCTCATGTCTCTCTTTTTTTATCTTCTATTCTTCTCTTGTAGAGAGGCAGGTGCAGAGACCATGTTTACCTCGTGATCATTTCTTTTTTTCTTCTTCTCTTCTCTTTTTTTTTTTGCGAAGAGGCGGGTGCGAAGACCACGTCTGCCTCATGATCGTTCTCTTTTTTTCTTCTGTCCAGAGGCGGGTTCGAAGACCATGTCTGCCTCATGTCTCTTTTCTTTCTTCTTCTTCTCTTCTTTTGCGTGATGAGGCGGGTCCAGGGACCACGGCTGCCTCATGTATCTCTCCTTTCTTTTTCTTCTCTTCTTTCTATTTGGTTAGGCGGGCTCGAGGGCCACGTCTGCCTCATGTGTCTTATCTTCTTCTTCTTTTGTGGAGAGGCCGGCGCAAGGACCATGTGTGCATCATGTCCTTCTCCTTCTTTTTTTGTGGAGAGGCGGGTTCAAGGACCATGTTCGCCTCGTGATCCTCTTTTTTTTTATCTTCTTTTGTAGAGGCGGGTGCAGAGACCATGCTCGCCTCGTGATTCTCTTTTTTTTTTCTTCTCTTCTTTTATGTGATGAGACGGGCTCGAGGGCCACGTCTGTCTCATGTGTCTCTTCTTTCCTCTTCTTCTCTTCTTTTGTTTGGTGAGGCGGGCTTGTGGGCCACGTCTGCTTCATGTCTCTCTTTTTTTCTCCTTTTCCTTTTTTTTTATTTGGTGAGGCGGGCTCGAGGGCCACGTCTGCTTCATGTCTCTTTTCTTCTTCTTCTTTTGTGGAGAGGCCGGTGCAAGGACCATGTGTGCCTCATGTCTCTTTTTTTCCTTCTATTCTTTTCTTCTTCTTTTGTGTAGAGAGGCGGGTGCAAGGACCATGTTCGCCTCATGTCTCCTTTTTTTATCTTCTATTCTTCTCTTCTTCTTTTGTGTAGAGAGGCGGGTGCAGGGACCACGTTCGCCTCGTGACCATTCTTTTCTCTTCTTCCCTTCTTCTTTTATGGAGAGGCAGGTGCAAGGACAATGTTTGCCTCGCGGCCATTCTTTTTTCTTCTTCTCTTCTTCTTTTATGGAGAGGCAGGTGCAAGGACCATGTTTGCCTCGTGTGTCTTCTTCTGGTTCTGCTCTTCTTCTTTTGCGTGAAGAGGCGGGCCCAGGGACCACGACTGCCTCATGTGTCTTGTCTTCCTCTTCTTCTCTTCTTTTGTGTTATGAGGCGGGCTCAAAGACCATGTCTGCCTCGCAACTCCCTTTTTTTTTCTTCTTCTTTTCTTTTATGGGGTGAGGCGGGCCGAAGACCACGTCTGCCTCGTGTGCCCCCCCTTTTTTCGCTCTTCTTTTCTCGTTAACGCTTCCGTGCTGGAGCGTGTTTCTCTTAATGTGCCCCCAAGTTGGGGTGTAGCTTCATTTGGTGTGCATCCCCCCTTGAGGGGCGTGTTTTGCCTCTCTGCTTCTGTGCCCCCAGGCGGGGTGTATTTTTTTGCTTCTATGTCCCCAGACCAGGGCGTGTTGTTTTGTTTTTTGCCCCCGAGGCGGGGTGTAGCTCTCTTCAAATGCCCCCGTGGTGGGGTATACTCTTCACGGCTTCTATGCCCCCGGGTGGGGTATGTTTCTTCTTCAGATACCCCTGAGCCAGGGTAGACCATTCTTCATATGCCCCTGATCCGGGGCGTGTTCTTTGTAGCTTCTATGCCCTCAAGGTGAGGTGGATTTCTTTCTTTGTATGTCCCCAGTCCGGGGCGTGCTCTCTTTTCATGTGTCCCCTGGTCGGGGTGGATTCTCTTCTTCTTATACCCCTATGGCGGGGTATGTCTTTTCCTTCATGTACCCCCATGTCGGGGTGTATTCCTTCTTCAAATGCCCCTAAGCCGAGGCGTGTTCTTTGTAGCTCCTATGCCCCCCCTGGCGGGGTATGTTCCTTCTTCAAATACCCCTAGGCCGGGGTGAACTTTTCTTCAAATACCCCTGAGTCGGGGCGTGCTCTTTACAGCCTCCAGGCCCTCGAGGTGAGGTATGTTTCTTCTTCATATGCCCCTGGCGCGGGACGTATCTCTCTTCAAATGCCCCCGGGACCGAGGTGCATCTTGTGCTTCTTATGCCCCGCCCTGAAGCCAGGGTGTATCTTTTGCTTCTTACGCCCCCCCCTGAGGCGGGGGTGTGTCTCTTTACGGCTTTTGTGCCCCCGGACGGGGTATGTCTCTTCTTTAAATATCCCAAGTCGAGGTGTATTCTTTTGTTCTTTATGCCACCAGGGCGGGGTGGATTCTTCATCAAATGCCCCAGAGCCGGGATGTATTCTCTTCACGCACCCCCGGGCGGGGTGTGTCCTTCATGGCTTCTATGCCCCCAGACGGGGTGTGGCTTCTGCTTTTTGTGCCCCGGAGCGGGGTATGTTTTTTGCTTCTTGTACCCCCAAAGGGAGGTGTCTTTCTCTTCATGCCCCCCGGGCACGGAGTGTATCTTTGCTTTTTGTGCCCCCAGGCGGGGTCTATTTTTTGCTTATATGTCCCCGAAGCCGGGTATGCTTTTTTTTTTAATGCCCCCGAGGCGGGGTGTAGCTCTCTTCAGATGAACCCATTGTGGGGTATACTCTTCACGGCTTCTATGCCCCTAGATGGGGTATGTTTCTTCCTCAAATACCCCTAAACCAGGGTGGACTTCTCTTCGTATGCCCCTGAGCCGGGGCGTGTTCTTTATAGCTTCTAGGCCCTCGAGGCGAGGTATGTTTCTTCTTCATGTGCCCCGGGCACGGGGCGTAGCTTTCTTCAAGTGCCCCGGAACGGGGTGTATCTTTCGCTTCTTATGCCCCCGTGAGGCCGGGGTGTATCTCTTTACGGCTTCCGTGCCCCCGAAGCGGGGTGTGCTGTTTCTTTAAATGTCGCTTAGGCGGAGTATATCTTTCTTCTCATGCTCCCAAGGTGGGATGTATGTCCTTTCGCTTCTGTGCCCCGGGTCATGGTAGATGCTTCTGCTCCTTATGCGCCAAGGGCGGAGTGTATTTTTCTGTGCCCCCAGAGCGGGGCAGGTGCTTCTGCTTCTGATACTCCCCGGGGCAGGGTACATTCCTTGCTTCTCATACCCCCATGGCGGGATGTGCTTCTTTCTTCAAGTGTCCCCAGGCCGGGGTGAATTCTTTTCTTCTTCCCAGACACACCCGGGGGGACGCTTGCTTCTTATGCTCCCAAGGTTGGGTGTATTGTTGCTTTTGATGCCCCCAAGGTGGGGTGCATTGCTGCCTCTGATGCCCCTATGTCGGGGTATATTCTTTCTTCATGTGCTCCCAGGTCGGGATGTATGCCTCTTCGCTTCGGTGCCCCTCGGGTGGAGGCGTACTCTGTCTCTTTGCTTCTGCGTCCCTCGGGTGGGGTATGTTTCTTCTTCAAATATCCCTAAGACGGGATGCATTCTTCTCTTTCTTATGCTCCCGAGGCGGGATGTATCTTCTTCAAATACCCCTAAGCCGGGGTGTATTCTTCATGGCTTCTATGCCCCCTGGCGGGGTTTGTTTCTTCTTCAAATATCCCTAAGACGGGATGCATTCTTCTCTTTCTTATGCTTCCGAGGCGGGATGTATCTTCATCAAATACCCCTAAGCCAGGGCATATTCTTCATGGCTTCTATGCCCCCTGGCGGGGTTTGTTTTGCTTCTCGTACCCCCAGGGGTGGGGTGGAATTCTCTTCAGTTACCCCTGAGTCGGGGTTGATTCTTCTGCCTCTTATGCCCCAAGGTGGGGTGCACCTTTCTTCATATGCCCCCTAAACCGGGGTGCAACTCTGCTTCTTCTCATGACCCCAGGCTGAGGTAGTCTCTTCTTCTTATGCTTATGTGCTCCCGCATCGGGGTGTATTCCTTTCTTCACGTGCTCCCCTAGGCCGGGGAATATTGGGTGTTCTGCTTCAGATGCCCCCCCCGGGGGGGGGGGGGGGGGGGGAGGGGGTATATATATATGTTACTTCATGGACCCTGAGGACGGGATGTATTCCTTCTTCGAATGCCCCTAGGTCGGGGTTGATTCCTCTCTTCTTATGCTCCCCGGGGCGGGGTTTGTTTCTTCTTCAAATATCCCTAAGACGGGATGTAGTCCTTCGCCTTATGTGCCCCCGAGTCGGGGTGGATTCTCTTCATGTGCCCCCATGGCGGGGCGTATTCTCTTTATGTGCCCCCTGGAGCGGGGTTTGCCTTTTTATTTGTGTACCCCCGGGTCGGGGCGAATTCTTACTTCTTATTCCCCGTGGCATGGTATGGTCTTGGCTTCTTATGCCCTCATGACGAGGTGGATGCATGCTTTATATGCCCCCGTACCGGGGTATATTTCTTCCTCGAATGCCCCTAAGCCGGGGTGTGGATTTTGCTTCTTATGCCCCGGAGCGGGGTATGCTTCCCTTCATATTCCCCTAAGTCGGGGTGTATTCTTTTGCTCTTTATACCCCTAGATCGGGGTGAGACTATATTGCTTCTTATACCCCCAAGGCGGGGTATGTTTCTCTTCATGTGCCCCCAGGAGTGGGGTGTATCTTCTTTTGCCTCCTATTGCCCCCATGGCGGGGTATATCTCTTCTTCTTATCCCCCATGGCGGGGTATGTGCATGCTCTCTTCAGGGATGGTGGCCGTGCTCGGCCTCATTGCTATAAAGCATTCCGCACAGCAAGCGGCAGTTCTTCAAGCTACAGTTGCGGCTTGTTGGGTCTTTTAACAGCCACCCAAGGGGCCGTCTTATGCCGGATAGAGGCATCAGGGAGGAGGAACGGGCCGGGTCAAAGCACCGCGGCCTCGGGGACTCGTAGAGTCGGGTTGGATGCCGTCCTTCTTCTTGTTCTCTTGGTCGGCGATGATGGCCAACTTTTCTTCTTTCTTTCTTTCTTTTTCTCTTTTTTTCTTTCTTTTTCTTTCTTTTTCTTTTTATATGATTGACCAGGGCGGAGGTGCAGGAGAGCGCTCACCCCCTCAGAAAGGGGATGAGTGGTTCGCTCCACCGCATCAACCCCGCAGTGGTAATCTTTGTTTAGCACGGGTCTCGATGGACGTGGCCGTGCAACCCTCTCTTGTCAATTCTTTCTCTTCTTTTTCTTTCTTTTCTCCCCTTTTTTCTTCTTCTCTTCTTCTTTTCTTCTTTTCTTCTCTTTCTTCTTGAACACAGGGGGTTTGATTTCCCCTCCCTTCTCTTCTCTTCCTCTTCTCCTTTTCTTTTTTTTTTATAACAGCCCCCACGATTCCTGGAAGCTACAAATGCTTCGAAGCAGCGTCCTCGAGGCCGGGAAGGCAGCTGCATCAAGTCTGGATTTCCTCCCCATAGGGTCGGTGGAGACAGCACCTACAATTCATCAAAGCAGGCAAACATCATTTATTAGGGGGCCATGAGACCCTGAATCCCGGCGAAGAGATGAAGGGTGGTTTGGTCCCACCGGGCGTGCCAGACTTGTGGATGCACTTTTTGACACTTCAATTATCTTGTGCGATCGTTGGTTTATTAAGTGCGTGGGCGTGCCAGTCACCGAAGTGACAATTTATTCGGGCTCCGAAGAGCCCATGGTGCGCTCGATCTGACTCGGTCAGACGATTATGTGGTTCGTGTCGGGACCAAAACCCGCCGCGCCATAAAGGTCACGGCGTCATTTACATCCCCCATACGAGGGAACACCCTTGATTAATCGCCGAGATTCAGGGCCTCATGGCCAGAAAATTAATTGCATAAAAGGTCTATTATGAGGTATTGAAATCCTCGCATGAAGGCAGGAAGAAAACCATTCGAGATCATGTCGGTCATGCGTTGACCATCTAATGTTCGGACGAGTGTCCGTCTCGGGAAAAGCGCGATCGTCGCGGGAAGACCGGAATGCATGTATGTCGAGGTACAGTAAATTTATTGTTCGGAAGAGCGGAAAACATTCGGCTGAGCCTCGGTTGGAGCGGTCAAAAACCAATAAATCTGTTGGCCCGGTGCAAGAGCAAGCTGCGACCATACTGCGGTGGGCCCCCCGCGGTCGAAACAAGACTTGCACGAGCGTCATTGATATTTCCAGTGCCAAGGGGCAACGGGGGAATATCCCTTGAATCGACTGAAAAGCCCTGTGTCCGGAGAAGCGGGCATTCGAAACATGTCGGTCATTCGGGAGACCATTTAATATTCGGACGGGAGTCCGGCTTGAGAATATTGTAATCGTCGCGGGAGGACCTGGAACATTTGCATGCGGGGATGCGGCAAGTTTATTATTCTGAGACACTGAAAGCATTCGGTTGAATCTCGGTTATTGTAGCTGGAAACCAGTGAATCTGTTGGCCCGGTACGAGAGCGAGTCAGGACCATACCGGGGGCGCCTCCCGTGGTCCGAACGAGGCTTGCGCGGGCATCATTAATATTTTCGGTGTCGGAGGGCAACATGGGAGAGTCCGAGGACTAGACTCCAGAATCGAAAATGTGTTCGAAAGGAGCGGGCTGTAGACCGAGGATATGAGCCAGACGATGACCATGATCGGGACAGGCCCGAGGTCTGAGTGTGGCCCACGGAGGTCTTATTGATATTCCCATGGAAGGAGTCCGGGGGTGACGAGAGCCGTCTCGTTCTAATTCATATTTTTGTAGGTCACTCACGGACCACTTTATATTCGGACAGAGGTCCGTATTGAAGGTACGACGTAGATGAAAATAACCCCGTACAAATGTGTGCCGAGGTCGCGGCACTTTCAATGAAAGAACGGAAACGAATCCCGATGGGAACAAGTCCGGTTTGAGAATATATCGGCCCAGAGCAATGTCGGATTACGGCCATATCGGGATGGTTCCCAAGGTCGGAACTCGACTCGGATGGGCGGCATTAATATTCCCTTTATACCGGGTCCTGAGGAGAGACAATGCTGCGGGACAGATCTCGTTGTTTTATCATTATTTAAATTTTAATTATTACTTTTTTGCTAATATTATTAGTGTTCTCTTTTATATATGTATATATGTTTTTTTAGGGTGGATTTGTCTATTATTATTAGTGTATTCCATTATTATTTGTTTATTTGTTATCTTTTGTTAAGTTTGTTATTATCATTTGTTTGTTTTATTACCATTTGTCTATTTATTATTCTTGTTGAGTTTGTTATTATTGTCATTTATTTATTCTATCATTATTTGCCTATTTATTACTTTTTGAACTTATTATTATTATTTATTTTTTTATTCTTATTTATTTATTTATTATATTTGTTATTATTTATTATTATTATTATCATTATTGTTTGTTATTATTTCTCCCTTCTGTGAGTTTGTCATTATTATTATTAATTTTATTTCATTTTTATTATTATTTATTTATTCATTATATTTTCTTTTAGCTTACTATCATTATTATTAATTTATTCCATTACTATTATTACTTATTTATTCATTTTTTTGAATTTGTTGTTGTTATTCATTATTATTATTATTATTATTATTATTATTCGTAGCATTGGGGGCGTGCCGGATAGGGGGGCTACAAAGTGTGCCGGGTAAAGGCTGATGGAGAGAGTGCCGGTGACGGCCAAGGGAGTGTGCCGCTGGAGGCCGGTGGAGAGTGTGCCGTTGAAGGCCAATAGAGTGTGCCGCTGGAGGCTGGTGGAGAGTGTGCCGTTGAAGGGCTGGTGGAGAGGGTGCCGTTGAAGGCTAAGGGAGGGTTCTTTTTATTCAATAGACCCATGTAGGGAGTTTTCTCCTACTCGTGAGATGCATGAGGGGTTAATTTGGTTTTCTTTTTATTCATGAAATGCATGTTGTTAGCCTTCTTTTATTCATGGACTGCATGTGAAGAATTTCGGTTTGATTTTCTCTTATTCATGTAGACCACGTTTGTGGTTATGTTCGACAGTCCGTCATGAAGATGCAAGTGTTCAGTTATCCGGGATCTCCATGGTTCATTGTTATTTCGATGAAGCCGTTTCATTGGTGTTTCATTCTGTTCACTTGTCATCTCCTTTTGTATTATTGCTCTCCTTTTATTGTTGCTGTTATTAGGCTAATTCTGATAAAAATTCGGCAGCATCTCCCCTAGACCCGGATGGTAAGGGAAATACAAGGAAGCGCCCACAAGGAGTGGTGGAACCCGACAATTTGAGGTGGGTGCCAGGGGCAACAACACCTTTGATAAAACTGCGGAAAGCCCGGGAGAATCAACGAACGGAAGACACTTCTATAATAGGCTGGGGGTGCACCGGGTGAATGTATCTAAGGGAAGCTGTGGTACTCGGAGGCAAATAATGGGGAGCCATGAAGAAAGTAAAACAGCGAAAAATGCAGACATAGAAGAAATATTTGTAGGAAGATGTAGGAAATGTTTGCAAGCTTTTCTTCTATTCCTCATAAAAAAGGGGAGAAATACAAGGGCTAGTACATTGCAGGGGGGAGAGAATGAAAACAGAAATACAGTGGGGGGGGGGGGGGGGAATAATGGAGCATTCACTCCTTCCTCTCTCTTTTCTCTTCTTCCTCTTCTCTTCCTTTTTCACACACAGTCAGTGGTGGACGGAGCAGCCAGGGGGAGCAAGAGCTTCTCCTTTCCTCTCCCTTTTCTCTTCTTCTTCTTCTCTTCCTTCTTCACGGGGTCCTCCTCCCTTCATCCCTCTGGGAGGCCTCATTTATACAGACGGACGTGAAATCGTCTCCTCACTGTATTAGAAGTCCATGTCTTTACCATACCGGATGGCTTCTTGCAGTGCAAGGCAATGAGCTGTCGGCCGAAAAGGTGAGACTACAGGTCAAAAGCGGTCCTTTTGTCAGACAGGAAGACTGCTACAGTGCTCGGCCTGCTACAGTGCTCGGCCAGGTCTTCTCCAACTTTAGCTCGGACTGCTACAGTGCTCTCTTCAGGCTCGGTTGCTACAATAGCACGGCCTTCTTCAAATTTGGCTCGGACTGCTACAGTGCTCGGCCATGCTATATTGCTCTCTTCAGGCTCGGTTGCTACAATAGCATGGCCTTCTCCAACTTTAGCTCGGATTGCTACAGTGCTCGGTCTGCTACAGTGTTCGACCTGCTACATTGCTCTCTTCAGGCTCGGTCGCTACAATAGCACGGCCTTCTCCAACTCTAGCTCGGCCTACTACAGTGTTCGGTCTGCTACAGTGCTCGGCCTGCTACAGTGCTCGGCCTGCTACAGTGCTCTCTTCAGGCTCGGTTGCTACAATAGCACGACCTTCTTCAAATTTGGCTCGGACTGCTACAGTGCTCGGTCTGCTACAGTACTCGACCTGCTACATTGCTCTCTTCAGGCTCGGTTGCTATAGTAGCATGGCCTTCTTCAAATTTGGCTCGGACTGCTACAGTGCTCGGTCATGCTACAGTGCTCGGGCATGCTACAGTGCTCGGCCACGCACTGTAGCGGAGAAGCCCATGAGGTGTGCCATTAGAGAGGCCAATAAGTGTGTCGTTGGAGCGGCTGAAGAAGTGTGTCGCCAGTGGGCTTGAAAAGGGGTGTGCCACTAAAGGGGCATAGGGAATGTGCTGTTGAAGGGGCCAGGGGAGCTTCCTCTTCTTCTTTTCTTCTTCTCATCTTCTCTTCCCTTTTCTCCTTTTCTTTATTCCCCGTTGGAGGACACCTGGGAGCGTGCCACTGAGGGGGCTTGAGGGGAGTGTGCCGTTACAGGCACTTCAGGGTGTGTCGCTGGGGCACAAGTTAGTGTGCCGCCGGGGAGGCACTTGAAGGTGTGCCGTCGAAGAGCACGTTGAGTGGTGTGTTTCCTTCTCTTCTTTTCTTCTTCTCTTCTCTTTTCTCTTTCTTCTTTATTCCCTGTGGGTGTCTGTCTCTTCCTCCCTCTCTTCCCCTCCTTTTCTTTCGTCACAGGAACGGGAGTCTTTTATACTCCCAGCAGTGGGAGCCTTGAGCACGGCCGTCGAAGGCGGGAAGTAGCCCTTGATCATGGGGGTTTGACCTCCCCTGTCCTGGCTGTCAGTGGAGTAGCCTGCGTGGCCCAACGATCGACTGCCACCTCAGACGGCTTGCTGCGCGCCAAGGATACGTAGGGCATGGGCTTCACGTCGTCCCGTCGTTGAAAAGCCTTCACGCTGTGCCGTTGGCGGGCTGAACAAGCGTGCCGTGGGAGAGGCAAAAAGGCGTGCCGCTGGAGCCCCAAATGGGCGTGCCGCTGGAGCCCTGAATGAGCGTGCCGCTGGAGCCCTGAATGAGCGTGCCGCTGGAGCCCTGAATGGGCGTGCCGTTGAAGACCCCAAGGGGGCGTGCCGTTGAAGACCCCAAGGGGGCGTGCCGCTGAAGGCCATTGGGGGCGTGTCGCTGAAGGCCATTGGGCCGTGCCGCTGGAGGCCATTGGGCCGTGCCGCTGAAGGCCATTGGGGGCGTGCCGTTGAAGGCCATTGGGCCGTGCCGATGGAGGGCCAAAATGGGCAGTTTTGAGCCAGTTGTGAGCACGAGTCGTGGCACATTTAATTTTCTTCGAGGCCCATGGATTGTGAGACTCTTGGTGATTGGTTTCTCTTCAATGTCGTGATTCCGGAGACGGCTTCACGGCAATGTGCATATTTGGGGAGTCCGAACGACCAGTCTCTCCGGGGCTTCTTCACTCGGCGCCGTTGTTGACGAGAGGTCGGGCATGATATTTGGGTGTGCAATTTTTGGTGTCCACAGTTCCCCGCGGTTATGACGGAAGTTTTCCGTTGAGGGGCTATTATCCCGGGGTCGGTCGGTTCCTGGGCGAGTCTCACAGCGCCTGTGGGGCGTGCTCACCCTTAGTGGAATCGTTACCAGCATCGTGGAGGATAACATTCGGTCTTCGGAGACATATCTGGCGGTCCTTCCGCTCGGATTAAGGTCTTTTCCGCTGTCGAATCCAAGGACTGTCGTCCTGGGCTATTCGCTATGAGCCGCGGTCATGGACCTCCACCCGTTAGGCGCGTTGTGGATCGCAAGTCGAGTTGGGCTCTACGCAACCGAGTATTATTTGGGTCGAATCGGATTTACCCTCCTCAAGTAAAATTTACTGTTATAATTTAAAATGATTAGTAGGGATATACAAAGAAAATCAAGATTAAAGGCGGAGGACGAATATATATTAAGATCTTACGACTACCAATATGATGTGTCCTTGCTAAAGAATAATCGATGTATTTTTTGAAGTTACTAGCTAGCTGATTGTCCAACTTAAAATCGTCCAACTTAAAATCTAAGGATAAAGAAGAAAAAAAATAACAATAAATATATATTCATATTTTGCATTTCATCTTCTCATTCCAATCGTCTACTCACGTATAGGTCGATCAACTTGGGTTCCAGTACTGTTCATGTGTAAAAACATTGTATGTCTTAGAAGACAATATGGTTTGTTCTACTCTTTTCAGCTCAATCTAATCCATAACAGGTATGGTATGATGCACGGCCGAGTTGATGGAGTCAGTCAAATCTGCCTGAGTCAACTTCGAATCATACCCAGTCAAATCAAGTCAATCTGATGTGACTTATCTTCGGACCAGATATATAGAGTTGATCACAACGCAGAGTTGGCAAACCTAGTTGGTGTAAGGGCCCATTGGGGAGAGAGAGAGAGGAGAGAGAGAGAGAGAAAGAAGGGGTTAATGCAAGAAACATGGGGCGAATGTGCGTATCGTTATCGTCAACCGTGCCTAATCGTGAATGTGCACATTCATCTCATTAATGGCTTGTTTAAACTCTAATAAATGGGCGGTATAGCCATTATTTTGGGGGGGGGGGGGGAAGAGAAGGGGTTAATGCAAGAAATAGGTGTTTAAATTTTTTAATGACGGTTAGAATCCGCAAAAAGCTCTTCAAAATGAGTCTATACGGATTATGTGGAGTCAGACTTGTTCGAGTCTACTCTCTCTCTCCTCTCATAATTCATGAGAGGACAAAAGTTTAAGTGAACCTTGTTCGTTTGGTTAAGTTTGTGGAACTGTCAAAAATTCTAATCATTGAAATCTTAATTTTTTTTCCATAAATCCAATCAAATGACCCCCCTAAAGATAAAAGTATTAATTATGATCGTATTTATTAGATTATATATATATATATATATATATATCAAGGCGTATAAGCATAGAACAGAGAGACCAGTGTATTGCCTTCATATTTTATTCTTTTCATCTTCAATAATTGCTGGAAACGGACATCAGTATTCAAATCTTGAAATAAAGAAGAAACTATACTTGAGTTGAATCTAGCTAACTATATATATAATTAACTAACTAGATGATCGGGAATATTGGGTTGAATGAAGAATGAGCAATAAATTCGACGACTCGACCAAGTTCATTCACATATTTCATCAGTCGGACGGTTGCTGCATGTTCCTGCGGGAGGAGACATGGAATACTACTCAGTCTCTGTAGTGACCTGACGAAGTACCAGCCGGCAGAGGGCAGTGGCAGCCATCTGCAGTGACAGCGTGTGGGGGCGTGCGTGGGAATATTGAAGCGAGAGAGAGAGAGAGAGAGAGAGAGAGAGAAAAGGTCGTTTGTTGGTATGTCACATTTGATTAAACCACTGTTTAATTTGGAGGCAAGTCCACACCTAGGAGAGTCCATATAGTGAGGAGTCACAGTTGCCTGCCCCCACAGGCCCACAGTGAGTTTGATGCGACCCATCTCTCTCTCTCTCTCTCTATATATATATATATATATATTCTGAATTATGGCCATTCGATCTTTGATTAGAAGATCACTTTAATACAAAGGTAAAAATCAAAAGCCAGTGCTGTTTGTTTTTAATCTGTCGTCGTTAATTAGTTCTAGTAAGATTATGATGTTTCATGATTAGACAGGACGTTAAAAGGATGGTGATAAAAATATGTGATACCATGGCAATATATATATATATATGTATATATTTATATAAATATGCACAAGATTTCTTATATAATCTCTACAAATTAAATTTCCTATCCAGATCTTTTACACAGATGAACCTTTGAGTTTGAGACCACAAATTAATCGATCTCCCCTTCTCATCTCTCTCTCTCCTTTCTCTCCGTGACACAAATTCGTCCCTTCCGTGACACACACACATATAAATATAAATATATATATATATATTTCCATCCCGCCCCTCACTGCGTACTTCTCTCGATCTCCATCTCTCTCCGCACGCGGTGGGGACATGCATGCATGCACAACCAGCTGGGGAATCTTTCATTTGGAGGTTTAGTTAACAGCCTCTTCCGCCCGATGTCTACCCGGCCCCGGCTGCTCATCAGCTGGCCTGGCCGGCCCCTTCTCCCTTGTCTCCTTTCTTTCACCGCCTACGCATCCAACAACTACTTGAGGCCCCATACCATACATAGCCGGCTGGCTATACACCTGCACCCGGCCCCCCCGCTAACTAATTAAAGAGGCTGCCCCCTGCCCGCGCGCCGGTACCTATACCTACCCTACCAAGGGTTCTCTCCAAAACAGTCCTCCTAGCTCCCGGCCTCCATCATCGATCCCGTATCATTCGTTCTCCTTCTGATCCCTCTGGCTAGCTCCTCCACCATCATCTTCTCACTGCTGTTCTTCTTCTTCTTCACGATCGTGCATGGTCTTCTTAATTCTTCTTCTGAAACAGTACCGAAGAAGGCTTGTAAATTATATATATACCCCTCACACGGACGTTCTTTGATATATATATATCCTTTGTGTTCTATTTTTTTTTAGTCTCTTTGATAATAAGTTAAGATAAGTTATATGAAAAGGTCAAGGTGAATTATTCCTTTGGTCTGTTCTTTTTAAATTTGATAACTTATTCTTATATTGAGAATAACTTTTTTTTTAACTCGTGTGAATTGGGATGTCTATACATATTATGATCCCCATCTGTCTCGTCAACTTCTCACGTCCCAGTGGAGCCAACCAACTGTGATCGGTGCCACCACACGTTGGAGGCAGATAACGTGCTGACACCATCACGTGTACCCCTCATGGACGTCCTCGATCGTGGGCCTTGGCGCGGGGGAGGGAGGGGGGCGGGGGGGAGGGAGGGGTGCAGTACGCACCTAGTCTCCTATATATATATATATATATATAATTGGGACCTTAATCGATCACTATACGTATATACGTATGAACTGAACAAATTGTGGGTTAATTATGCTTGCCCCAGCTCTTGCAAAATTAACATATATATATATATATATATATATATATATATATATATAGATGGGGGGAACGAGAAGAGGGGAAAGACAACATCAGTTGACGTCGTTATATATAGCAGGTTCTAGTTAGGCAGACTACGCATTAGGGTTGTCAATGGGCCGGGCCCTGGTCAGGCTTAGGTCGGCCCGGCTCGGGCCAGACCTATGTCGGGCCGGGCCGGGCCTGACATTATGTAAAAATTTTAAAGTTCGACTAAGGCCCGGCCCGGCCCGATTACTTAAATAAAATAATAAAAATAATAAAAATAAATAGATTTAATACTATAAAATTTACAATCTCACTAAATAAATTAAAATTTTGATATTAATTACATAATTTATGTGAAAAGAGAATTTTAAAATTTCTAATTAAGTAATATAACATAAGTTTGACTAAATAGTTTTTAAAATTTGAAGTGAGAATAAACAAAGGGATCGGGCCAGGCCGGCCCGCGGGCCGAACTCAAAGCCTGAGCCCGGCCCGCGAGTCTAGTTAGGCCGAACTTTTAGGCCCGACTAAAAACCCGCGAACCGAAAAAGACCTTACGGCCCGGCTCGAAATCGGGCCAGACCCGCGAGTCTGTCGGGCCGACCAGACCCATTGACAGCCCTACTACACATACATTCACAAAGATCTACTGCGTACGTACACATTCGGCAGAACCATTTTGGAAAGTGGTCGCACTTAATTTGGAGTGTCATGCATGTGAGACATCTCTCGAGAAGACGACAAGGGAAGGATATAAAAACCCATGCCGATTACTCCCGGCGGGGTCTGCTAAGGACGCCCAGGCCTGACCCAACAAACAAAAACCCCCAGACATAACAACAAGCACCGCAACACCAAAATTAAACCCCCCCTGTATATATATATATATATATCATGTTCTCGGGTATGCCAAAACAGAAGTAATTAAACTACAGGAGTTGGGGTTATACGTACGTACAGAGAATGAGCAAGCGGATGATCATGGAGCTAATTAACCTTCAGAGTATAGGGATGGGAACTGACCAAGACAGGAGAGAGAGAGAGAGAGAAGAATCATTGTGCAGCAGAGGCATCGCCATCGCCATCGCCAGTCTTATGTGCTGTTCTTTTTTCTTACGGCATGGACGGGCGTCTCTTGCGTCGTCCCCTTGCGCTTACGGGTTGCAGAGGCCAGCTTCTGCGCGGCTTCCTGCCGAACAGTGTTTTGGGGGGGGGGGGGTGACGGGGGACTACGGAGACACGGTGTGCGGGGGGAGAGAGAGTGAGGGGGGGGGGGGGGGGGGAATCTTTTTCAAGTTGATCCGCATGGCTGCGTTTGCATAGACGACAAGCAGTACGCGCTGGGCGCTCGGGCCATCCGGCCGAGCCGGCTGGCTGCCCGGACATGAGAAGGATGTCGGAAGTCTCATAACAAGTTTTTTTTTTAATCAAGTTTTAAGAGTTGGATGCTGGACATGCATGAGAAGTTGTTTAAGTACCCTTTTGAATTACCACATGTATATATATATATATAATATTTTTTATGTTGAAAGTAAAAGCAAATTGAGAACGATTGTAATTAAAGAATAAATATGTAATTAATCTGTCGAACATGTATACATGTCCGAAACCTGTGCATCGATAATTGAACAAATGGACTTCAAATCCTGATCAGTTATTTGAGCTTACAATTTGCTGATTGATGCATAAAAATGTCATTTACGTATTACTTGTATCTTGTAAAATGATCTTTTTAATTAAACACCACACGAGACATCACATATATATATATATATATATATATATATATATATATATTCCTGATGTTTGGCATGCTATAAACACTCGAACTTAATTTTAAAATATGATCAACCTTTGCCATCCCATTTTCTCCGGTTTGATATATCGTTTCATCAAGGAATATAATTATAATCCCCCAATAAAGATGCATGGTTGCGTTTTTGTAGCTAACTTAAAACTAACTGATGTTGAAAGATGCCCACTTTAACTAAATACACACACACACACACACACACACACACACACACACACACACACACACACACACATATATATATATATATGGATGTAAAATAATCAGATTGCATTTGTCCACCTAATTCTTTGGACTTGTCGAATTTAATTACATGCTGTTCTTTGAGGTGGAATTCGACTTGTTGCCCAATATAATTAACTAGTTAGCTAGATTGTTGAGAGGAGGCTAATAATTAAAGAAAAACTCATGATTCCCCTCATAATATATATGATGGCCCCTGCACCTTTCGTGCATGCATGCGCCATTTCAAGTTCTTAATTGTATATGATAAAATTAATGAGGGCATCATCAAATGTGAAAAAGGGAGGGGATCCAATGAGCCTTTAATTAATTATACGGCGCACGTACGTATAATTAAAGGTTTGAAAAAGTTGACATGATCCGGAATTTATGCGCCAGAGTTGGGCTGTTAAGTGTGCGGGTTTAGGTACATCCAGATTTGAAATGGATATATGCCCATCCTTAATTAATGGTTAATTTATTTAATTATAAGATCATGCATTAATTAGAACAGGTAAGATCGATCTCATGTTTTCTTTATTGTTTCGCTTAACATTAAATTAAAATGAGCTTAAAGAATATTAATTATTTATTTCAAACTGTAATTAATATACATATATATATATGTACAGGTATTTTTAAAATTATATCCTCCAAATTAACTATATTAATGAGACAAAGGCATGCCTGTCTTTTTTACTACCTACCCTGTACCATATATATCAACCGCAACAAGGAGCAACTGATAACAACAACTACCACAATGCAGCAGAGACGACGACTACGACAACAATAACGAGGATATATAACAAGAACATCAGCAGCAGCAGCGGCAGTGCAAATGCCCGGGGAGGCAGAGACTCGAAGATTAACAGCTGGTTCTTGTACATGACACCAAGCTGCCTCTAGCTTTGTTTGGAACATGAATGCAGATCGATGCCAGCGGCCATGCGTGGCTCCCAGTTCTCAGACTCAAAAGAGTTAAATCAGGCTTGCCGCTTTCTGGTGTCTTTATGTGGCCTTTTCACTGCATGCATGCGTACGTGTGGCATCCTTCCAAATTAAGTGGAACTTACACTGCAACAGGAACGCCATGGAGATAACGCTAGCTAGCTGAACGTGTAATTAAGCTCCACCGGAACAAGCTGTAGGTCTCTTCAGATCGACCTGTCCCTGCCGTACGTACGTGCCCGTCTATATATATATATGCATGTATCTCCTAACTAAATTGGGGGCTTGCAGTGAGGGGCCGGGGAGGAGGAAATGGATGAGAGAGATGACTTATAAGGATCACGTCTCCTTTGTTGGGCACATAGCCCATTTTTCTTTCAGCCCAGCCACCGGTCGACCTATCGAGTAGTACCGGTCGACCGGAACCGGTCGACCGTCGGGTCATTTCCGGTCGACTGATTTTTTTAGGGAGTAAAATACCTCTGTCTAAGATTTTTCGGTCGACCGCCCCTATAGGTCCGGTCGACCGGCAGTCCCGATACAACCATCTTTGAGTTCTTGCTTCATGTCCGAGAACAGATCTTTTGCTTGGTTTATTTAATCCCAAAAGTCTTGGGATTTGACAGGTTTGGTAGATCTGGTTCCTGAGTTGTCCCTTGACCACCCTAGATGTATAAAACATCTCATTGAGGTCTAAAACCTAAGGTTGCAAGGGTGAGATCTAAGAGGTCATCAAGGGTGGAGAAAAGGGGTTACTGTAGCTCCGGGGAAGAAGGTGCTGCTATAGGAGAAGGTGAAGAGAAGTGAATATCTTCATCAGCTGAACATGTTTCTCACTATAGGGAAGATCATGTTTGCAATAGGTTCTGCTGTGATTGAGTAGGAGATTTCAGTTCTGTTTGAATCCCAGTTATTCTCTTGTAGTTCTAACTCAAGTCTTGGCAAGAAACTTTGAGTAATCTGTATTTTCATTACATTCATAGTGAAATTTATTCTCTGGCTTGCCCGTGGGTTTTCCCTTTCGCATTGGAAGGGTTTTCCACGTAAATGTTGGTGTTTCATGTGGTTGTGTTTCGATTGATTTTTCCGTTGTATTATTCGGTCAGTACGTCTAGATTTGTTCGTACACATAAGTCGGTGTATTTAAACCCATCAACTGGTATCAGAGCTTGTTGTTAGATCAGTTTTGATTATTTTGTATATGAACATGGAGGCCGGTAACTCATCCTATATGATTAGTTTAAACGGAAACAACTGGATGATATGGAAACCAAGAATGGAGGATCTCTTGTATTGTAAGGATCTATATGGTCCATTGAAAGGAGATAGTGGAAAGCCCGCAACAACGCCAGTTGATGACTGAAAAATGTTAGACCGAAAGACTGTCGGGTTTATTCGACAGTGGCTTGATGATAGCGTTTTTCATCATGTTTCCACTGAGAGTTCTGCATACTCTCTATGGAAAAAGTTGGAGGGTCTTTATGAAAGAAAAATAGCTAGTAATAAGACCTTCTTGATTATAAAATTTGTCAATCTGAAGTTTAAAGAGGGCACTTCTATTGCTGAACACTTGAATGAAATGCAGAGTATCACTAACCAGTTGTCCTCTATGAAGATGTCTCTTGATGATGAATTGCAGGCATTGTTACTGTAACGACCCGAGAATCCGATTACCGGGAAGGCCCGATAACCCGAGACTCGCACCGCCGCCCACGAGCCGGGAGGGCTCGGAAGGGCTAAAAGGAGTGTGGAGGCACAAAGAAATAGGAAATAAAGCAGGACAATACAACAATTAACAGAAAAAAATAAACAACTACAATAGAGTCCAGTCCAACCGAAAGTACAGTCTAAAGCAGTAAAGCGTACCACATGCCAAGTGAACACTCGGCCCGGCAAGCTGGCAACTGAGGACCTCCGCTCCGCACCCTCGAACCTCGAGGAAGAACAGCTACACCTGAAAAGTAGGGAATGAGTCTCCAAAACAGAGACTCAGCAGGGATCCCGCGGAACCCCAACCGGAAACAACGGCGGTAGCGGAAAGGAGAGCTACAACTACAGCAGGAACAGCAAACCGGTGGCCGGTCAAAACTCGGCACTACAGCTACTCCTACTATACGAGAAGGCAGACCTCGATCACGAAGTCGAAGCTACCGAACCACGCTAGTACCACCTACCGAAGTAAGAACACACGGCAACCACGCCGTAGAGGCCTGTCCCCCGGACACAGTCGACCTGGACACGCAGTACAAGGTGCAACCCCGACCATCCGATCGCGGGTACCGCACCACAAGACGGAACCTCGGTAAAGCCACTAGCTAGACTCACGACGCGAAGACCAACACACGCGCCACGGCAAAACAGCCGAAGGACTCAACGGTCGACACGACCGAAAACCCGAAGGTCAAAAGTCACGAAAACTGGTAGTCTGTCACTCCGTACTCGACAGGAGTACCACCCACTAGAAGCACAGCCGGTAGCGTCCCCTGACGTCTTACACCGCATCGCAGGTGAACCGCCTAACGTGGTCCTACCCGAGGCGCGAACACCGTACAAGTAACCACGAACAAGTAACTAGCTGGGGTCACGCCCGTCGACGTGGGTCCAACCGCCCCCAACCACGTGTGCACACACAGACCTTGCGTCACTAGGTCTGGTCCTCTGACCGGTTTTCCCCCGTAGCCGGACTCTGGCTACCGACGAGGGGCCTACGGTAACCGGTCCACAAACCGTCTCGAAAGTGGGTGCCCGTACACCACTCCCAGGTGAGACCAGCACCTCGTACTGGTGGGCTACGACTAGTGGAGGGTCACTGAAGGAGTAGACTCTCAACGGAAAACAACGCCCGAATCCGACGACGTACGGGGACCACCCCACGTACCGGCCCCGTCTCACGGTGACCACAGTCGGAGAAGAAACGGGACTCACAGTCCACGGCCACGCACGCACCGTGCACTAGAGTCGAGAAACCCAAGTGGCGCTAAGTCACTGGACTCTGGACAGTCCTCTAGACACACTACAGCCAACGGTCCTTGAGTCACAAGACTCGGGGTCAAGACCGTTGCACGCAACAGCACAAGGCCGTCGATCTAGCCCAATCTCTAGGTCCAAAACCACGATATCAGGAATAACGAGACAACACACGAGTTGCCAAGACCATTCCCTTGGGAAGGGAACGCAAGGGACAAAGGCCACTCACACGGGCCACACGGAAAACACAGAAGCACGATCCCCAAGGCAGCACACAAGCCGCCACGACGATTTCCCATCTTGAAACAAGCGGGGAACCTCCAGCCCCAGGCCGGACAACTGGACTCACTGTCCAAGGCCAAACACATGGCCCACACGGGAATCGCCTTCCAAAGGAACCCACGATATGCGGGAGGGAAGACCCCACCGCACGCACACCGATGCACGGTGACTCGATCATGCGTAACACAAAAGCCCGGAACACGTGGGGTCACCCGGACCCACCACACCTACGGGGCACGCTAATCGAGGCAACACGGTCTCTCTCGACACCCCAAAAATAAGGACACGGAACCCATGGGGTGTCCAGGATACTCACAAGGCCGGAGGTCGACCACTGGGTCCCAACCGGGTCAACCGGAGACCAACACAATGCGAACGGACGCTAAAAGGTCACCCGGGCCCTTAAGCACACGGGCACGTAAAACGAGGTAAGCGGAACCTCCGGACACCCCAAAACACGGTCACGGAACTCCACTGGGTGTCCAAGGCACACAAGGCCCACGAGGAGCACGATCAGCCGCAGACCGCCCGCCCCGGGCAGCCCGGCTGGTCACCTCCAAGAACGCGCTATACGTGCATAGCGCGTTCAGCCAGAACGCGCTATACGCGCCTAGCGCGTTCAACACGAACGCGCTACGTAACCATAGCGCGACCAGGCCAGGTCGCGCTATGATTCTATAGCGCGACAACCAGAACGCGCTGGGGCCGTAAGGCGCGACCCAAACCGCCTTACTGTTCATCTTCTCCGATGAACGCGCCCTGTCGGGGCAGCGCGACCTTCAAGAACGCGCTACTGGAGTATAGCGCGTTCTCAGTCCGCGCCCGAAACGGTAGAAACCGCGGGAAAAGCCATGCCACGCCCCGTTCACCCCCAGGTGAAGGGGAAACAAAAGGGGAAACCTCCCCCAAGCTCCTAGGCATGCATCTAAACCCCTGGATCGCCCAAAAACACCATAAAACAGGAGATCCGGCTCACACCCCAAAAACATGCATTTTACCCAAAACGCCCCGTTTAGCCCGCTCGGCTCACCACGGCCTACGAAACTCGCGGGAAAGGAAGTACACGGGCTGAGGGTCCATCACCCTACCTCCACCGAAGATTACGCGCACCGTGGATGCCGATCCACGAAGAAAACGCCGTTGAAGCCTCGCCGTTCCATGAACTCACGGCCGAGCTTCCACGCGCCTCCACCGCCTCGATCCTCATCCATCCTCGCCCGTGCCTCGCCCGCGCCGTCCCCGCCTCGCCCATGCTCCGCCCCATCGACCGCCGGAGAGAGAGGGAGAGAGGAGAGAGCGTGAGAAGAGAGAGGGAGAGAAATGAGAAATGAGAGGGGGAGAGAGAGAAAAAGCTATTTATAGGAAAATCTAGAAAATCGGAAAAATCCAGAAAAATAGAAAATCACACCCTCGCGATCCTCGGAGCGCACCGATCGCAACGGTACCACTCGCGCCCAGGTGAACGGCCCGGTTCACCCGCAACGAGGTTCCGAAGGGAAAGCCGAAACCCACGTCGGGAATCGGAAAACACACGAGGAAAAAACCGCGGAACGCCTCCGGGCCTCCGAAACGACTCCGGATCGCGCCGATCCGAACACAAAAGACGTCCAAAACGAAATTTCGGACACAACGGAGTCGGACGCTCCGAGAAACCAGATCCGGGACCCACGAAGAAGGATCCGAAAAACCCGGGGCATTACAGCCCTCCCCCCTTAAAGGAATTTCGTCCTCGAAATTCAGGACCAAGCACGAAGGTCACAGGGGAAGAACGCTGAATCAACTGACACGCTGTCAGAGCCCCAGCACAGAAAACCTCGATTCTCACGAAAAAAAAACCGATCCTGAGGGACACCGCCAGACTTACAATCACAAGCAACACCTCGCTCCTCGCGCCGAGCACACAGGCCAACAGAGCAGGCATATAGCAAAGGACACAGTCCGGCATCACCTCAGCCAACGCGAGAATCCACCATGGCGCCGCAGCCACGATCTCGCTCACTGAAGAATCATAACCCTCGACACGAGCAACATCTACTGATCCACCCAATGGTCAGCAGACAAAACACACATCAGCTTCGCAACCAGCTGACAGGTTGCACTCCCTCCTCAAGGGAGCAACCAAAACAGAGCCTCCACCAGCTCAAGCAGCCATCTCAGCCGACCGCAACCAGCACATCGGCTCAATACCAAGAAACATCTCACACATGGCAAGCCGAAAGCCGGTCATAACACTGTGGCAACTCTTGTCAGAAGACAAACTTCGACAAAGCCCAGATCCCATCCGGAAAGGCATGAAACGACCACCAAAGGTCTCGCTGGCACACGGCTCTCGCCACGCTCGAGCCCCAACAACCAGCATCTTATGTCTCTGAAAAGACCATCCACTGGTCACCAACTGCTCGCCAACTCGACCCTCTCGGGGAGCATGACGAAACCAAATGACAGAACATGGCGTCTTCAGTCATCACCTCACGGGACTCAGACTTATAGGGAACCACCCCATGCTAGTCACCCAACCAGGGATAACCTTGCGACACCAATGTCCTATCAGGGACCACCAAGCCGACGCCAACCTCACAGGAGGCCTCTGCCCTAAGGCGTCACTTTTCCATCTGGTCTCATCAAATCCTTCGATCAATCCAAGTGGACACCTGCCAATCCCGATTCCGCCCTTACCACAGAGCCACGGGACACCACCTGGACAGTGCTCACGGGTCCCTAAGCAAGAAACATCTCACCGTGGTCGGCCACGAGACTAGCCTTACCAGTCACTCGCAGCTACTAATAGGAACCCACAGCCTGCCAGAGATCACTTCCTCAAAAGACGATCTCATCCGAGGACACGACTGGGAACACAAGTCGGACACCAAGTCACCAACTCCGACCATCACGTCCTCGACCTCCGTCAGGCGACATTCTCAACAACCTCATTCAGGTCCAACACCGACGCCTGACACGACTTCCATCACAGGAACAGGGTACTCATGCGGCGCACTAGCCAGCACTTTCCCCAACACTCCACCCTGCCAGTGCCAACAACCACAAAACCTCGAGCAACGGCACGGCAACAACACGTTTCACACCAAGGAACCAATCCTCCGATGCTCAACGTGAACTCAGGAATCCGCCCGTAGCAACCAACGCTACGATCCTGAACTAGTGGGTCACAAGCCCACCACGCTTCCGCTGCGTACTCAGATCCGCGCGCACAGCCGAGAAAGCAAACATCGCCCAACCAGCACTCGTCCTTCCGGAACAGCACCAGCACCCTCACACGACAAGGGAATGGGCACAACTTCTCACAGGCAACCACCCTGCCAAGACAAGGAGCACGTCTCGCACGGACTTCATGGCACACAAGGCCAATCAATCCGAACACACAATGCAAGACGACGACCCTTAGCCGAACGCAATCTCTCCAACCAAAGGAGAAACTAGCGCACTTCCGACCAACGGAAGGACTCCACGCTCGACCTGACCTCAAACCTCGCGCACGCTGGAAACAGCACCATCCAGCACCAAGGAAAACCATCGCTTCCATCAGGTCAACGCCTCCGACACACTCGACGAGTGTCACGTCGGACTACAATCAAATCACCTCTCGATGCACCAGCGCTGCAATTCCTCGAACTGCAACACGACGTGCCAAGAGCCGCATCACGAGCCATAACGACAACCGCCGACGCTCATCCTCGAGTCCCGAACTCACCGCGGAGCCTTCACATCTCAAACCAACTCCAGGGCGAACACAACCCATCCACTGACAGAAGCACAGGAGCAAAGACTTAACGGGACATCTCTGCCAAATCCTGCCTCGAAATCAGCAGAACAATCGGGACCGACACGTCATTTCTGACGCCACAGAGCGCGACAAGAACATCAGGCTCGACGAAACAGCAACTCACCGAGAAGATCCTCCGCTCACCCGAGCACACTTCTCGATCAGAACACCTCAGGAGCTGGACAAACCTCAAGCTGGAGTGACCAAAAACCGACAGCAGCTCCCTCAGAGCACGCTCACGGCCACTAAACCAAGAACAGTCCGCACCAGCCACCTGACCATGCTGCAGGTTCCTCGAACGCAGCACCGCGAGCTCACGCCTGCCAGCAACCTCTGCCCAACGCAGCACAACCAGGGCCACCACCGATGAGGGAGAAGGCTCTCGACCTCGATCCTTAGACCCCATGCTGGCACGAAAGCCGCGGACAGCAACCACCTTCACAGCGCCGCACAGCGCACCCAAGCTCTCAAGCGAGAAATAAGGCGGAAAACAAGCACGAAACCCTAAGCCAGCTGCCGACTGTACTGGACCTTATGGACTCTGATCATTGCAATATTTCGAATTCCTGTGTACGTCCACAACCACCGCTCTGATACCAGCTGTAACGACCCGAGAATCCGATTACCGGGAAGGCCCGAAACCCGAGACTCGCACCGCCGCCCACGAGCCGGGAGGGCTCGGAAGGGCTAAAAGGAGTGTGGAGGCACAAAGAAATAGGAAATAAAGCAGGACAATACAACAATTAACAGAAATAAATAAACAACTACAACAGAGTCCAGTCCAACCGAAAGTACAGTCTAAAGCAGTAAAGCGTACCACATGCCAAGTGAACACTCGGCCCGGCAAGCTGGCAACTGAGGACCTCCGCTCCGCACCCTCGAACCTCGAGGAAGAACAGCTACACCTGAAAAGTAGGGAATGAGTCTCCAAAATAGAGACTCAGCAGGGATCTCGTGGAACCCCAATCGGAAACAACGGCGGTAGCGGAAAGGAGAGCTACAACTACAGCAGGAACAGCAAACCGGTGGCCGGTCAAAACTCGGCACTACAGCTACTCCTACTGTACGAGAAGGCAGACCTCGATCACGAAGTCGAAGCTACCGAACCACGCTAGTACCACCTACCGAAGTAAGAACACACGGCAACCACGCCGTAGAGGCCTGTCCCCCGGACACAGTCGACCTGGACACGCTGTACAAGGTGCAACCCTGACCATCCGATCGCGGGTACCGCACCACAAGACGGAACCTCGGTAAAGCCACTAGCGCTAGACTCACGACGCGAAGACCAACACACGCGCCACGGCAAAACAGCCGAAGGACTCAACGGTCGACACGACCGAAAACCCGAAGGTCAAAAGCCACGAAAACTGGTAGTCTGTCACTCCGTACTCGACAGGAGTACCACCCACTAGAAGCACAGCCGGTAGCGTCCCCTGACGTCTTACACCGCACCGTAGGTGAACCGCCTAACGTGGTAGGTCCTACCCGAGGCGCGAACACCGTACAAGTAACCACAAACAAGTAACTAGCTGGGGTCACGCCCATCGACGTGGGTCCAACCGCCCCCAACCACGTGTGCACACACAGACCTTGCGTCACTAGGTCTGGTCCTCTGACCGGTTTTCCCCCGTAGCCGGACTCTGGCTACCGACGAGGGGCCTACGGTAACCGATCCACAAACCGTCTCGAAAGGTGGGTGCCCGTACACCACTCCCAGGTGAGACCAGCACCTCGTACTGGTGGGCTACGACTAGTGGAGGGTCACTGAAGGAGTAGACTCTCAACGGAAAATAACGTCCGAATCCGACGACGTACGGGGACCACCCCACGTACCGGCCCCGTCTCACGGTGACCACAGTCGGAGAAGAAACGGGACTCACAGTCCACGGCCACGCACGCACCGTGCACTAGAGTCGAGAAAACCCAAGTGGCGCTAAGCCACTGGACTCTGGACAGTCCTCTAGACACACTACAGCTAACGGTCCTTGAGTCACAAGACTCGGGGCCAAGACCGTTGCACGCAACAGCACAAGGCCGTCGATCTAGCCCAATCTCTAGGTCCAAAACCACGATATCAGGAATAACGAGACAACACACGAGTTGCCAAGACCATTCCCTTGGGAAGGGAACGCAAGGGACAAAGGCCACTCACACGGGCCACACGGAAAACACAGAAGCACGATCCCCAAGGCAGCACACAAGCCGCCACGACGATTTCCCATCTTGAAACAAGCGGGGAACCTCCAGCCCCAGGCCGGACAACTGGACTCACTGTCCAAGGCCAAACACATGGCCCACACGGGAATCGCCTTCCAAAGGAACCCACGATATGCGGGGGGAAGACCCCACCGCACGCACACCGATGCACGGTGACTCGATCATGCGTAACACAAAAGCCCGGAACACGTGGGGTCACCCGGACCCACCACACCTACGGGGCACGCTAATCGAGGCAACACGGTCTCTCCCGACACCCCAAAAACAAGGACACGGAACCCATGGGGTGTCCAGGATACTCACAAGGCCGGAGGTCGACCACTGGGTCCCAACCGGGTCAACCGGAGACCAACACAATGCGAACGGACGCTAAAAGGTCACCCGGACCCTTAAGCACACGGGCACGTAAAACGAGGTAAGCGGAACCTCCGGACACCCCAAAACACGGTCACAGAACTCCACTGGGTATCCAAGGCACACACGGCCCACGAGGAGCACGATCAGCCGCAGACCGCCCGCCCCGGGCAGCCCGGCTGGTCACCTCCAAGAACGCGCTATACGTGCATAGCGCGTTCAGCCAGAACGCGCTATACGCGCCTAGCGCGTTCAACACGAACGCGCTACGTAACCATAGCGCGACCAGGCCAGGTCGCGCTATGATTCTATAGCGCGACAACCAGAACGCGCTGGGGCCGTAAGGCGCGACCCAAACCGCCTTACTGTTCATCTTCTCCGATGAACGCGCCCTGTCGGGACAGCGCGACCTTCAAGAACGCGCTACTGGAGTATAGCGCGTTCTCAGTCCGCGCCCGAAACGGTAGAAACCGCGGGAAAAGCCATGCCACGCCCCGTTCACCCCCAGGTGAAGGGGAAACAAAAGGGGAAACCTCCCCCAAGCTCCTAGGCATGCATCTAAACCCCTAGATCGCCCAAAAACACCATAAAACGGGAGATCCGGCTCACACCCCAAAAACATGCATTTTGCCCAAAACGCCCCGTTTAGCCCGCTCGGCTCACCACGGCCTACGAAACTTGCGGGAAAGGAAGTACACAGGCTGAGGGTCCATCACCCTACCTCCACCGAAGATTACGCGCACCGTGGACGCCGATCCACGAAGAAAACGCCGTTGAAGCCTCGCCGTTCCATGAACTCACGGCCGAGCTTCCACGCGCCTCCACCGCCTCGATCCTCATCCATCCTCGCCCGTGCCTCGCCCGCGCCGTCCCCGCCTCGCCCATGCTCCGCCCCGTCGGCCGCCGGAGAGAGAGGGAGAGAGGAGAGAGCGTGAGAAGAGAGAGGGAGAGAAATGAGAAATGAGAGGGGGAGAGAGAGAAAAAGCTATTTATAGGAAAATCCGGAAAATCAGAAAAATCCAGAAAAATCCAGAAAAATAGAAAATCACACCCTCGCGATCCTCGGAGCGCACCGATCGCAACGGTACCACTCGCGCCCAGGTGAACGGCCCGGTTCACCCGCAACGAGGTTCCGAAGGGAAAGCCGAAACCCACGTCGGGAATAGGAAAACACACGAGGAAAAAGTCGCGGAACGTCTCCGGGCCTCCGAAACGACTCCGGATCGCGCCGATCCGAACACAAAAGACGTCCGAAACGAAATTTCGGACACAACGGAGTCGGACGCTCCGAGAAACCGGATCCGGGACCCACGGAGAAGGATCCGAAAAACCCGGGGCATTACAGTTACTTCTCAGCTCGTTGCCAGAAAGCTGGGAGACACTGGTGGTCTCTCTCAGCAATTCTACACCAGATGGAGTTATCTCCATGAGTCAAGTAACAAGCAGTCTGTTAAATGAAGAGTTGAGAAGAAAGAATTCATGAATTTTTCACAGTGATTCACATGCACTTATCTCAGAGAATAGGGGAAGGTCAAAGTCCAGAGGAAGAGAAAATTCACAGAAGAGCAGAAGCAAGTCAAGGCCGAGAAAGGACATTACTTGCTACAACTGTGGAGAAAAAGGGCATTTCCAGAATTAGTTCAAGCAACCGAAGAAGAACAAGAAAAGGGGAAAAGAAGTAGAGAATGCAGAGTCAAAAGATAATGTCACAGCTACAGTGCAAGGTGATGATTATCTGATTTTGTCTACTTCTGACGATATTTTTTCTTATGTGTGCCAGGACCTCGAGTGGGTGATTGATACAGGTGCTTCTTATCATGCTACACCACGGAGGGAGTTCTTCGCCACCTACAAGGCTGGAAACTTTGGTGTTGTCAAGATGGGCAACTATGGGACAACAGACATCATTGGCATGGGCGACATTCACATAAAGATCAATCTTGGTTGCAAGTTGATACTTAAGGATGTGAGGCATGTGGTTGATTGTGGCTGAATTTAATTTCAGTTGGAAATTTAGATGATGAAGACTATGATAGCAGATTTCACAAGGGTAGATGGAAGCTTAGCAAGGGTTCTCTTGTTGTTGCTACTGGGAAGAAATGTCATACCTTATACAGGTTACATGTGTAAGTTTGTGGTGATCAGTTGAAAGCTACTAAGAAAGATTCTAGTATGGAGTTGTGGCATAGGAGACTGGGACACATGAGCGAGAAAGGATTACATGTTCTTTCCAAGAAAGAAGTCTTACCAGACTTCAGAGGTACACATCTGAACTCATGTATTTATTGTTTGGCTGAAAAATAACATAGACTTTCCTTTACTAGTTCTGCATTATCTAGAAAGATGCATACCTTGGATCGTGTCTATGCAGATGTATGTGACCCTTTAAAAATAAAAACTCATGGTGGATCAATTAATATTTTAGGTATCAGTGGTGCACTTTACTTTGTCACCTTTATAGATAATTTTTTAAGGAAAGTTTGGGTTTATGCTTTGAAGACTAAAGATCAAGTTATTGATGTTTTCAAGGAGTTTCATGCCAGGGTTGAAAGGGAGACAGAGAGACAGTTGAAATGCATAAGGTCAGACAATGGTGGTGAGTATACATGGTCGTTTAATACTTATTACAGGTCACAAGGTATTTAGCATGAGATGACAGTTCCTGATACATCTCAGCACAATGCAATTGCAGAGAGGATGAACCGCATCATCATGGAAAAGATCAGATGTATGCTTTCACAAGCCAAGCTACCTAAAAGATTTTGGGATGAGACATTGAGGGCTGTAGTTGATGTGATCAACTTGTTACCCTATACAGCTCTAGATGGTGATGTTGCTGAACATGTATGGTCAGAAAAAGATGTCTTCTACAAGCATTTGAGAGTGTTTAGCGGTCGTGCTTTTGCACATATTCCAGATATTGAAATGTCCAAGTTGGATGGTAAGACAAAAGAATGTATTTTTCTTGGGTACTCACGTGATGAATTTGGTTACAGGCTTTGAGATCTAGAAAAGTAGAAAGTATTCAGAAGCAGAGATGTGATTTTCTTTAAAGATCAAACCTTCGAAGACTTTAAGAAAAAGGTACCAGCCAAAACTTCTGAAGAAGGCTTAGCAGATTGTGATCTAATTTCCCCTCCAGTGTGTCAGGGTGATGGGGGAGATCAGTAGGAAGATGATACAGAGGTAGATGCTGACTTACTTGTAGAACATGTTGAGCAGGAAGAATATGAGGAGCAACCTCCTATAGAACCTCAGCTGAGAAGATCTTCCAGAGAACATCAGCCTTCCAAAATGTATCCTACAGATGAGTATGTAATGCTTACTGATGCAGGTGAACCAGAGTGTTACCAAGAAGCAATGCAAAGTGAGCAGAAGAATGAGTGGTTAGAAGCTATGCAGGAAGAGATGGATACTCTACAGAAGAATCACACCTATGATTTGGTGCAACTACCAAAGGGGAGAAAGGTATTGAAGAACAAATGTGTTTTCAAATTGAAGACTCAGGAGTAATGTTCTCAACCAAAATACAAGGCTAGATTGGTTGTAAAAGGCTTTGGTCAAAAGTAAGGTATTGACTTTGAAGAAATTTTTTCTCCTATTGTAAAAATGTCTTCTATTCGTGTTGCTCTAGGTTTTACTGCTAGGCTGGACTTGGAGGTTGAGCAGCTAGATGTGAAGATAGCTTTCCTCCATGGTGATTTTGAAGAGAAAGTGTATATGGAGCAACCAGAAGGATTCAAAGTCATAGGTAAAGAAAATTTTATCTGCAGATTGAGAAAGAGCTTGCGTGGACTGAAGCAAGCTCCAAGACAGTGGTACAAGAAGTTTGATTCATTTATGGTGGAAAATGAATACAAAAGAACGGTTTCAGATCATTGTGTATACATCAAATGGTTTGGTGAAAATTTCATCATTCTCTTATTATATGTTGATGACATGCTTATCCTTGGGAAAGATATGTCTATGATTGACAGGCTGAAGAAGGAACTTAGCAAGTCTTTTGCAATGAAGGACATGGGGCTAGCAAAGTAAATACTAGACATGCAGATTTCTCGTGACAGAAAAGCCAAGAAAATATGATTGTCACAGGAGAAATACATTGAGAAGGTATTGGACAGGTTTATTATGAGCAATGCAAAGCCAGTTGGTTCTCCTTTTGTAGGTCATTTTAAGTTGTGCTCAGAGCAGAGTCCAACAAATGAAGAGGAGAAGGAGAAAATGCATAAAGTCCCTTATGCTTCAGTAGTCGAAAGTCTGATGTATGAGATGGCATCTACGAGGCCGGACATAGCGTATGCAGTGGGCGTTGCTAGTAGATTTCTTGCAAATCCAGGAAAGGAGCATTGGATAGCAGTGGAGTGGATTTTTAGATATCTCAGGGGTAGCTCCAAAATTTGTTTAAGTTTTGGGGGTGGACCACCTGTTCTGACAGGTTACACAGATGCAGATATGGCAAGGGATATTGATATAAGGAAGTCCACATCAGGGTTTGTTCTTACTTTTGTAGGGGGAGTTGTGTCATGGCAATCCAGGTTGTAAAGGTGTATTGCTCTCTCCACCACAGAGGTTGAATATATTGCTGCTACAGAGGTGTGCAAAGAGATGTTGTGGATGAAAGAATTCTTACATGAATTGGGGCTGAAACAAGAAAGCTATATGGTGTACTGTGACAGCCAAAGCGCCATCCACTTGTGTAAGAACCCAACTTTTCATTCCAAGTCAAGGCACATAGATGTCAGCTACCACTAGATTAGAAATGTGTTTGAAGAGAAGCAACTGAAACTTCAGAAAGTTCACACAGATGATAATGGGGCAGGCATGTTGACGAAGACTTTGCCAAAAGAAAGGAAAGAGGTTTGCCGACGACTGGTCGGCATGACTATATACTGAGAAGTCATGGGGCAGCCTCCCCCATGGGCTGAAGGGGGAGGTTGTTGGGCACATAGCCCATTTTTCCTTCAGCCCAGCCACCGGTCAATCGACCGAGTAGTACCGGTCGACCGGAACCGGTCGACCGCCAGGCCATTTCCGGTCGACTGGTTTTTCCAGGGAGCAAATCTTTATCAGCTGACCACCCTAGATGTATAAAACATCGCATCGGGGTCTAAAACCTAAGGTTGCAAGGGTGAGATCTAAGAGGCCATCAAGGGTGGAGAAAAGGGGTTACTGTAGCTCCGGGGAAGAAGGTGCTGCTATAGGAGAAGGTGAAGAGAAGAGAAAATCTTTATCAGCTGAACAAGTTTCTCACTACATGGAAGATCATGTTTGTAGTAAGTTTTACTGTGATCGAGTAGGAGAGTTAAGTTCTGTTTGAATCCCAGTTATTCTCTTGTAGTTCTAACTCAAGTCTTGGCAAGAGACTTTGAGTAATATGTATATTCATTACATTCATAGTGAAGTTTCTTCTCTGACTTGCCCGTGATTTTTTCCTTTCGCATTGGAAGGGTTTTCCACGTAAATCCTGATGTTTCATGTGATTGTGTTCCGATTGATTTTTTCGCTGCGTTATTCGATCAGTCTAGATTTATTCGTACATAAGTCGGTGTATTTAAACACATCATCCTTAGTGATGCAGCCCCCAACAAGAGAGAATTAATGACTTCTATCTCGTCCTTGAATAAGAGTAATTAAGAGGTGTGCATGCCGGTGCTCATTGGCAAATTAATTAAGGGTGCCCAATATGGAGTTAATTTCTCCACTTGGGTGTGAACGTTGAACCACTAATTAAGCTCAATATATCCCTCACCCTTAATTATATATGATCGATGCATGCAACCACCTGATTGCATTAAAGAGCAACAACACTGATGAATCACCCGTACGTACACTTACACATCTAATTACCTGCAGGCTGCCATTGGAGTACCACACCTAATTAATTGCACATGCAACCTGGCCGGCCGGGGGCTGATTTGGACTTGCCCACAATCTCGATCTCTGGCCATATCCAGTGGGGGATGGATGGATTGCCAACCAACGTAGGTTTTTAAACCCAGATTCTGAGATTCACTACGCAATCAGTAAATTTAACCTTAAAAGCAAGTAATCGATGAGCACATTTGATTAATTAATTAATGAAAACTCCAGAGAGTCAGTCCATTGAGAGTTATAATCCACACCAAGCTCTAGCTAGCTAGTCCCACTTGGACTCGTCGTCGATGTTATGTGTCGCTAAATTAATCCTAACTTTCTGGTTTTGTCAAGTTTTCTCACGCCAATAGTTTGGACGTGGTTCGATTCTCTCCTTTAATTTATACGAGGAAAGTTGTGAGTTCAAATCTTGCGAACATCAGTGAGAGCTGTAAATTTTTCCACCTCTACTCTTAACTTAATTATAAAAAAAATATTATATGGATTTGGTGGCACTTAAGCTTTAGTGGCAGAATTAAAATAATAATTGAAGTCAAGGGTTTGTGATCTGTTTGGTCTACCTGGCGTCTGATCTTCTGGGTTCCTAACTATAGCATTAATTGTTCTAATTAATTATTCCAAAAAAATTTCCCTCGATCACTTCCCTAACTTTCAATGTCTTAAAAGTTCTAATTCCTATAGACCCGCTTTGATAGCGGCTTGGTCGGGTGACTGTCGGCGGATAACGCATCCGGAGTTACGGTGGGTCTCGCCTCCCCCTCACACAACTGCAGTTAACCGACCCCGAGTAACATGATCGACCCTTCGGGGTCGATTACGCTACCCCGGCTCCTTTATCAAATCCGCCCATAATGATCAGAATCATGAAGGGATTTTTTAAAATATTATTATTTTATTCAATAATTGACAAAATATGCTTGGATGAAAAATATTTACAAATCTATACTCACCTCACACAATTTACACAATTTGCCTCAGAATGCACACTTGTAACTTGATATCAAGAGTATATATATATATATTTATTTATTTATTTATCAAGAATACACAACGTAATTTACTCCAAGACACATTCTTTTATACTCAAACACACATCTTTAAGATAAGAATATTTGGTATCACACCTGTTACCATCATTTTTTCCTACAATCTGATTTGAAAAGTAAATGGGTAAGAAAAGTGAACTTATAAAGTTTGGTGCTATGGAGTTCGAAAGTATTTAATTAACTTAAGTAGTTCTTTCGACTTGAACGTCTGATCTCATGATTAGACAATTGAGATAAGAACGACAAAGAGCGACGAAAAGTGTGATACCCATAACATTGCTCTTAATTTCCACAAAATATAGACTGTAGGTATAATCTGACAAGACATATCCACTTTTAACTTATCTATATATTATATACACTTCTTCATCAATAAGCATAGATATATACAACACTATTTTTAGTTGAAGTGTATTCTGATCATTATTTCATAAGATAGTATTGTTCTTTTAATTAAGAAAATGGATAATTAATGAGAGCCCTCTAACAATTAACTTCCCAACTTTATTAATTTTTCCATCCCCCGTCTGAATTCACCTACCTGGATTAATCTCTTACTTTCTGCACATATGTATTTACCACGCACCCTCTCCATACGGTAAAAATCCATCCTGTGCAGAAAAGCCCAGAGTAACATGGGCCGGGCTGATGAAATGTTGTGTACTGCAAATATAAATACTAAAACATATCGATAATATTATTTTAACACCTTAACGATAAATATATACTCATAACACCTTATCACTTTAAGTTTCCGTAAAACCGATGTTGATAAAGTGATTTATGATAAGAACGAGAAAAATATATAGATTAAGTTAATACACAAGCTAGGAGACTCTAATTAATTAGTTATCTCTTTAAAAAAGAATCTCTAATTAATTAATGATTAGACAGGTTAGGATTCGTTGGGGGCCATCCCGTCCATCATCCCATGGTGGCCATAAATTGGAAGGTACCACCGCCACATAAATTTCGAAGGTACTACATTTGATCAGATGACCGAAGACCCTGCAGCCTGCCAACCCACCGGGGTTGTTGGTACAAGAGCATCTGGTGGTGCATGGCCGCCTCGGTTGACTCGGTCAGGTCGGTACACTGGCATCAACATCCCATCATTTAATGGCACTCCCCCGGGTCAACTCTACCGTAGAAGTTTGGGGTCCCAGCAGAGATATATGGCTGGGGGTCGAAATCAAATCAGTACGCCCTGAACATTTTTTTTCTTCTGAGCCACGAGAGACTTTTAATTAAGTTTAAATAATCCAACTATGTGTTTAATTAACTCAAGATCATTCTTTATCTTTTTTCTCAATGTTAGTAATATCCAAGATTAAATAATTATGAGCGAGATTAACACCTCACCGACCGACTTCCAGAGTCGAACTTGAGATCTCTCTACTATTTAATCAGACTGATTTTTTTATCGGCATGTCCACTAATTAAGGTCTTAGAGTACAGTACTCAAAATTCATCGTCTCAAATCCAAAACAAATGATATTTGACCTTGTGTTTAAAAATTGAATGTTTTAATTTCATTTATACTCTCGATATATATAAAATATCAAAATTATTATTCTTAATTATCAACTATTATATATATCATTGTTATTAACTAAAAATTTAAAAGATGCCACCAAATGGCAAAATAGTCGCAAAGTTTGTGTGGAGGAGGAATTATTGCATCATTCAGTGATATTTTTGAAAATTTTGATGCACTTTTTTAAAATATTCAGCTAAAAATTATCATGTGTATGATATTAGACAACGTACAAGATGATAGTTTTGATATTTTTAATATAAGTAGGTCCGTATGAAGTTAACCCAAAATAAATTTATCTATCTTAAAATTTCATTATAGATGATGAATGAGTCTGATTTCAGGCCGAAACTTATGCAAATTTGATCGTGTTTATATCCTAACAAAAATAATGAGCCTCTAATTATTTAAATCCAAATTTATTGAGTCCAGACGGATCTACTAATAACGGGTCCGGATCGTTTTTGACAGCCCCATCGACTCGGCGATCATGGACTTGAAATGACACGAAGAGAGAGAGGAAGAACACTTCATCTCCAAACATCATCAATTCGCCATCCAGATTAATTATTTTTCGTGACTTCTTTTTCTTAGATATGGAATTAAGTGGACTAGATATTAATTAAGCCATTAATTATTCGGAAGAAAAACAGATGTTTGCTGTAACATCCATTATTCGATATTGTAGATTTATTTAATTAGAAAACCAATCAAATTACTTACTATTAAATATGGCCATTCGTCCCTCGTCGCCTTCTTCGTTCTTTTGCAAGGGGAGGTCTCGAGTTTCAATGTCTCAGTAAAAAAAAATAGAAAAAAAATAGAAAATATGACCATGCCATTCATCTTTTATCACTTCATATAAATCTGCACTGAACATTGCGTCTCTCAGGCGATGCCGAATGATATCTGCAATAGAGTTAATTAATTAAAGAAGGCTTCCCTGGCTCTCATGCTGCTACGGAGAGTACTTAATTCGATTGGTCTTGTGGCGTACAGGAAGAGGTTTAATTGGTTAACGTTGAGAACTTCAAACCTCGTTCTTCTCTTTTAACCTCGCCTGTGCAGACATGTGCGCGTCGTGTTCATTGCGTAGTGGCGACTGATCAATGTGGGCGAAGATGATGCAGCAACATCTGTGGAGGATGCTGGGACCACGGTTGTAACATCCGCGGGTATCGGATCGTATCGTTGCATAAATCGAATTGTATTTATGTGAGTGTTCGAGTTTTGAATAATAGATCTTCGTATCTCTACATAATAATTATTAAATTATTTTAGAGTTATCGCGACGTGATGGATGAGTTACACATTTTTTAAGATTATTTGAGATAAAATGAATAAAATTTTTAATTTCTTAATTTTAAATCTTAAAAATAAAAATCTATAAATAAACCCCCACCCCTTTCTCCCCTCGTTTTCTCTCTTCTTCCTCGTCCGTTTTCCGTTCTCCTCTCCTTTCCCTCCTCCAGTGGACGACGACGGACAGATCGTTCATGGATTTCGGTGATTCCAATGTGGATCTAAGCATTCCAACGTGCAAATCATCCTAAGAGGTAGGGGGATTGTTCCTAACAGTACTTCCTCTCGTGTTTCCCCCTTCGATTTGAGCCAATTGGAGATAATTTTAATTAATCTGAGCGACGATTCGTAGTCCAAACATTTTCTATCAATGGTGTCAATTAATGGAGGGGAGAGCTTCCCTGGTATTTTCCCCATCATCTTGGATGATGCGGGCATGGTTTCGAATCTCTGGATCGGTTGAGCTTACGCCAATTAGTTTTACTGTTCGGCCTAGCGCTCTTGTGATTTTTAGTCCTCCAGTGAGGAAAGGAGATTTTGAGCGACGTCAAGCTGTGTTATTTTCGCAGTCTATGTGTGTGAGCCGGTGGTACTTCGGTGGTTTACTTTTGTCACACCCCGTACTCTATACCGTCAATCCGGCCTAACGCTCTTGTGGTTTTTAGTCCTCCAGTGAGGAAAGGAGATTTCGAGCGGCGTCAAGCTGTGTTATTTTCGCAGTATATGTGTGTGAGCCGGTGGTACTCCGGTGGTTTACTTTTGTCACACTCCGTACTCTATACCGTCGAGGTATTGTCCGCTTTGGCCTATCGATCTCACGGTTTTGTCCCTTTTAACAGGGATCGGCTCTAAAATGGAGGACTTCCCGGGAGGTCACTCATCCCAATACTACTCCCCATTAAGCACGCTTAACTTCGGAGTTCTTTTTAAGAACTGAGCCAATACTTTAAAAGACGCCTTGGTGATATAGAGTATAACTTAGCTATATTTGAGGGTGTTACAATCTACCTCTCTTATATAGGTGACGTTCTCGTCGCTCGGCACATATAGCACACAATCAAACCCCCAGTCAGGTATGATTCTAGAGGTGGCCCCTACAAGCTCAAGAGGTGGCTCCCATAGCATAGCACTTTGCCTTGCATGGCACTTAGTTCCCACACTTTTGGCTGGAGTATGGCTCTGATACCATCCTATCACGCCCCGTACTCTATACCGTCGAGGTATTGTCTACTTTGACCTATAGACCTCACGGTTTTATCCCTTTCAACAGTGATCGGCTCCAGAATAGGGGACTTCCCGGGAGGTCACCTATCTTAGTACTACTCCTCATTAAACACACTCAACTTCGGAGTTCTTTTCAAGAATTGAGCCGATACTTCAAAAGGCACCTCGGTGATATAGAGTACAACTTAGCTATATTTGAGGGTGTTACAGTGCTGATGCACCACCAGACCTTAGAGAGGTCAAGGGCCCTTCCGTGAGATGGCTGACCCAGTTACCGTAGGCCCCTACGTGAATGAGAACTCCGTCTATTTTGGGTTAGGGGAAAACCTATTATGGGACCTAGACGAGGACTCTATCTAGTATGAGTGTACACGTGGTTGGGGGTCACGTTGTTGGTCGTAGAGGCACTGACCCCGTGTTGTTGGTTGCAGGGTCACAAACGTGATGCTAGTTGGAGAGACACATACCCCAGCTAGCCTTAGTGGGATGTGTGTGTGAGTGTGTGTGTGTGCTGGTTGGCGCTCAAAAAATACGATAATAAAAATACAATAAATAATAATAATAATGAGAAAAAAATTATAAGAATAATAAAAAATGCGACTTATTATCTACCACCCGGTAAAAAAAGGGGGGAAGAAATTAAATTATCTATCACCGCTTAAAACCAAAAAAACGAAAGAGAAGAAAAGGCACACAAGGTTATGTACGCAAATAAGAGAAAGAAAAAAAAGAGAGAAAAAGAGGGGATTTCTAAAAAAATAGGAGGAAATTCACGGGCACTGTTCATGGAACAGTGCCCCGTGTCTGTCCCTCACCTCCTGTGTCCTCACTGTTCACCCTCTCACTCTCTTCCTCTCTCTCGCAGGACCTCTCTCTCCCTGTTCTTCCCGCACGCGATCATTGATGGGCGTTGACATCTCCGCGCGGTCAAGACTCGAACGCCAGGCGAACCGGCGATGTTACAGAGAGTGAGAGGGAGACCAGGGGGGAAGGGTTTTATCAAGGTGGGAAAGATAATTTTTCAGACGGCTTTAAGGCAGATTTCAGATGGACTTTATTTCCGTCCGAAATTACAGATAGATGTTCGGACGATATATTTATCCGTCGCATATTTACATATTTCAGACCGTATTTCAGACGAACTCTTTGTCGTCTGAAATAGCGACACCATTTCAGACGGAAATAATTCGTCTGAAATTTTCGTCTCTAATATATACTACTTTTCCTTGTAGTGTTTTCCTAAAAGAGTTTAAGATTTTCATATATATATATATGTACAATAATACCTCGTCATCTGAGAATCTTTTGTGTGTGATCCTCTAGGCCCATAATCACTCTAGTTTAAGGCTCATTAACTTTCAAATCCTAATTAGAAGTAAATTAAACTTATTATTCGCTTCTACAAGAGTCGAATTATAGTTTAATTCATTCCGGACCTATGATCACGTTGAGTCAAGTAAATCCCCATGATCCAAGAGGATGCCGAGTTCAAATCACCATGTCTGGTACCTGTTCGTCTGCAGTTGTCGCATCGCTATAATCTCGCTCTCCTTCTATGACTCTAGTTCGATCAAGGATATGGTAACTGTCAAATCTCATGATCGTGCCGTTTGACCATGACCTCCTAAAAGTGAATGACATCTGTTCCAAACGAACTCACATAACTCTCGCTAGAGATTTAGTGGAGCGTCAGTGTCTTGACCCATTAACTGTCTGTTATATATCTGACAGTGAGTGATCCCCTCTTGACCATTGACAATCTTCACACGTATGTTGACATGATCAATGACTTGGCATTTCATGACTTATGGTTAAAGTCACTTAACCAAGTATCAAAGCATGTCAGTCCTCGGGTAAGATCCGATCAATGTCTCAGGTCAAATGACCAACGATACTACTGAGACAGTTGGATCTTCAGTTGACATAAGATATAATAAATCATCTGAAGATCCAACGACGGATCAGCCTAGTGTTCATCCTCTCATGACCTACACCTACACATATGTGTTGGTGTCCTGCACAAGTTATCATGAGACTGGTCACTTACACATTATGTGTACTGACTTAATAGGTAATCAATGTCTCTGAGTGATTACCCTCCAACCAAAAATAAAGTTTAAGATATGTGTTCATGCAAAGTTAGTCTCACGATCGAGATCTCATCTCGAGTTGACTTTATAATCATATATATTAGGGACAATACAAAGTGATATATAATTATGAATTTACGTTTAAAATATCACTTTATTAATAAGGAACAAGATTATATAACTATTAAGTTTACCCGACTCGAAATTGACTTGTAAGATATCTGATACTAACAATTTTACCCTTAGTCTTTATGATATTTGATGATATGACACAGTTGAGGGTACGTATTAGTTTTAGTTTCTCACATTTATTTGGCATTTAGATCACCATGATTATTTTCTTAATTTGTTTAATGTCCATGAATCATTGCATGCTTTAAATTGATATTATTATTTCCCTTTCTGTTCATTACAAGCTATTTTTGCTTAATAAGAGCGTGCCTTTTCACGTTAAATGAAGGGAAAACACTGTCCATTAATGTGCACCAATGTGTATCTGGTCAACCAAAGGAAAAGCTAGTTAGTGTCCATTTTTTTTCAGAAATTCCTGGGAGACCACACAAAGATGCCATCCTCATCTTTATATATATGTTCGATTTTGATGTAATTATTAAGAGGCTATTTTTTAAATGGTTCCCAAGTTGTAAATTCACGAGGATGTAATTATTTTTGAACATTACATGGACATTGGGGATCATTATTGTGCTTAAATTTATCGTTTTGGATGGTGTGGAACTAACCTGGACACTATCTGTCTAACATTGACCGCACTTTTAAATTTCTATACTGCATATATTCTATTATTTTATATATCCATTAAATTGATCATTAAAAGCATGAAATCAATTTTTGAATACCTTGACATGCCAAATCTATCTACACCCACCCTATGGGCGTTACGCACTCGGAGGGAGTCGGTAAGTTTAAATTTGTTTGGTGTTTGAACATGGTGTGTTGATTGGAGTTCCACTATAGCATAGAAATCATATTGTATGGGTCATTTAACGACCACTGACCGAATGAATCTCTATTTATCATTGTGTGAGTCTATTAGAATCTAACAATCCACTAATTATACTCTTTTAAGATAATGCACTATGCCATGAAGCGTGTAGATACTAACTAGCTCGATGTTGCTACTTTTGTATGTTCTCCAAATGACACGGGTCATACGGCCTAACGAAACATGTCATGTCTAAGAAAGTGTCGAGTCTAAGTAAATTAGCACGTGTGACTTAAGAAAAATCAAACTTGTATCACACCTTTGTTTTGTGACTCGTTGCGACGGTGGTCATGTTAGAATGATCAATTCGATGTGATCATGCATGAGTACAAATACATACGTCGTTTGAGAGGACGAAGTGTAAATTTATACTTCATTCAGTGACACGATGAACTTGGTCCGGTGTACATATGTGATTTGGGATGCAAGGTGAGATACGTGTTAGGAACCGGAGTACCTGTAGAGATGGACAAACAATAGAGGAGGAAGAAAGAAGGGGGAAGAGAAGATCAAAGCACAAGAACATTGAAATTTATGTAGTTCGGAGGCGATGTGCCTTCCTACATCTACGGCCGCACTGAGATCTCTTATTTCATCCACTCTATCTCGATTATAAGAGATGCTGCCTTTATATCTAAGGAGCCTAGGGCAATTCTCATAGGTGAAATTATAATAATACCTCCCAAAATTTTCGTCTCGGGAGCTCCGCCCCCGAACCCCCGGCCTTACGGGCAAGGGGGCACTGCCCCCCTGTAACCTCCGCCAACTTACCGCGAAAGGACAGGGGAGAGCCTACCAATATCCCGATCAGACTCCACACTCCTCCAACAATACGGAGTGGTGATGTTATATTAATATGATAGTGATCATTTAATATAGCACTCCTTACTGTTAACATTCTCCTTTGCCGGCACATTCCATGTCTCGTATGAAAGATTTTAGAGACATATTTGGGGAGATGATAGATATATACTCAATGGTGTCAGAGTGTGGGAGATGGGAGTACACCCCCACATGGCCACGGGCAGCCACCACATGGGGTGGATAAGAGTCCAAAATAATCACTCAGCTGGGATTATAACTCTTTGGCCAAATAATGGTGTATGCATATGTACATGAGATGAGAGAGAGATGAGAATGTTTTTGTATGCCTACATTCTTTTTATGCCTACGTTCTTCGTATCATTTTCGTATCCCCGTAATAGATCGTAATTCATCGCGTGCATCTGCACATCATGTAGCATTAATTGTTTAACATAATTTTAGATATGTAATTAGGACGGAAAAGATTAATCTATCTTTATTTGATTTTTTTTTGCATAATTAAAACGATGACATATGCACTCCTATAATATTTCGTACTATATATCTTGAACGCATTCTCTCTCTAAAATCTCATATTTTGCGTGTTCAGTAAATTAAAACAGTGTGTTAACTTTGACCGTGTTAGAAGAACTCGGGGGATAAAGAGTTTTGGGTTGAGTGAATCCGCGTGGCTGAATGCAATGGAATCACAGTCGCGTTCCCCTGTCTATTTGACCATTGTAATTAATTTCACGGACTTAATTTACCCCGCCAGATTCCTCGGAAATTAAATTAACAAGGGAGTGTTGAGAAAAAAATTATATATGTAAATATATTTATTTATCCCACACTTATCAAACCCAATCTATATATATGCTTATATAACAATAAGTTCTTAATTAATTTGTCTCTCATTAATCAACTAAGACTTTGAGTTGACAACTTGGTTTAGTAACAATACATTCTCTCAAGTTTTCTCAGCTCTCGCTCGTTCCTCTTTTCTCTTTCGTTTCTTTTTTTTTTCAATTGAGTTCTTACAAGTTGGATCGAGATTCGTAAATTTTTTTTTTAATACGTGCTGATAAGAGAGAGAGATCTCACTCATTCGAGAGTCGTCGTATCTTTACAAGATCATTGTTACATGTAAAAATCACACGTCAAGTGATAATATAATTTTTAATTCTAGAGACTGCGTGTTTAGATTTAACATGTTATGATTCTAAATATGTTTGAACATTTTCTATGATATATGTTAAAAACACTCAAAGATGGGGAAAAGAGTTGGTTTGCTCGTACCTACCTTATGCAATTAGGAGAGGTATATATATATATATATATATATATATATATATATATATATATATGTTTAATTCATAAATATGTCCGCACGCATACAATTTTTCAACAAGATTCACATGTTCAACTCTCAATTCCTATCCAAACATTATATCCAATTCGATTATGAAAAAAAAAGGGTAATCTGCATCTAAATCACTATATAACAAAGTCAACCTCCCCCTCTCCGTCATTAACATTCATACCACTGTATATATATACATATGGTAATAGAGTACCACTACCATGGAGGATGCCGATGGTTTCATTGGGGAATGCAACGTTGGCCCCGGCCTGCTATGCCATAATTTCACTAGCTAATACATGACCTCTATGTATCATTTCACATCCTCTATCTACTTCCGAAGACCTGTTTATTAATCGGGTGGGGTTAACACATTAGACCCAAAAGAAATCGAATGCACTAACTAATTCCTCCGGATAGTACGTAGTTTCATGTGTGAGGAGAATATGTGGGCCCATTTTATGAGATTAGATATCCTAACCCGGTAATAAATTGGGCCAAAAGAAATTAAAGCATTTCTTGGCAATATTAATAACAAGATTATTTCATTCATTTTTTTTCTCTTACACATGGTCAAACCTTCATTTATGGTCAAATCTTAGTAATTGAATGCTATTTTGAAGTACATCTAGGTTTAAAAAAATACCAAATGTGACCCACTAGGATTGACGTTCAAATCTACCGTGCAACCTAACTCTCCCTCTTCCGACCCTCCCTGACAGCACTTTGCCCCCAAATCAACAACAACAATATATAAATATATAATGGCATAATAACAGTAGCAATTAATGGGGGACAGCACCCACAATATATGTCATTGAGCTGAGATAATATTAAGACATAAAAATCGATATTAATGTCAATTCTAAGATTATTTCTATGAACGATTAAGACTTATGTCATATTATGTCTTAAGACTGACATCTTACGAGTCTTACATAAAACACCTCCGTACAATTGTCTCGATGCCTCTTACACTGTGATCGGCAGTGGTGACATGCATTGGGGCACGCATTCTTAAGTTACTTTATCATCTCAAAGCTTGTTCGATAAATAGATCGATCCTAGGCTAATCCTCATAGAATATATATAAGATAATGTTGTTAATTTACTGAATTTGGTAAAAGAGTTGAGTAAGTAGTAAAATAAACATTAAAGACTTCTTGAAGAACAAGTAATTTGATCTCTTCCTCTTGAGTCGAATTAATTAGTTGTATATATATATATATCTCATGTTTATCAGAGTGAACAAAATAAGAGCAGAATATATATATAACTGATCAATCCATATATTCCCTTCCTAGGTTCTGGTGTTTTATGATCTTATGAATGCGATATCCCCCCATATATATATATATATATATCTTCATGAATTAAGAAATCATCTTTTTATTGGCAGATCTAGTGGCAATCAAAAATCGCAATCCCCCTATACATATCATTCGTCAATCCAAACACGATGTTGTCGGAAAACGTCATGAAGTGGTCGAATGGGACGAATGCGAGATCATGTTTAGCTAACTGGCAATTAAACAACGTGAAAGTGCAAACTCTCGATGAAAGCTTACACATTCACATTTTTATTAATTTTGATAACATATTAAATAGCACCCCCTACTTTTAAGAATAATTAATAGTTGCCCGATTCGTACATGTCATAATTAATATAGAGAATATTTAAATGCATCATTTTGCACGATATATATATATATATATATATATATAATTAATCTGGAAGACTTAAAAAAAGGAATATGGCTATAATTAACTAGTTAGAAAGGTCAACGATCGAGGGAGCTATATATAATATAATCCTCTTTGTTAATTAGTTTAAAGAGCTCAAGCTCAAATTAATTGATTAGTTTCCCCTACAAATTAAAGATGTATAGGAATAATTAATCAGTGGACATTGTTATATAATTTTCTTATAATGTAACCCTCTGGATGGTGAAAAGTGCTTTAGTAGAGTCTTGTCATATTTATATTAACAATTACGCAAGAACAATTATATAGAGTGTGGGTGTCAAATTAAAAGCGAGTATTTTTCAGATGTTACTTAATTATGGCGAGAAAAGAAAATTTTTCGAAAAGAAAATTTTTCTATACACTAACCGCTAAACTGATTTTTTTCATTTATAAAACTATTTGATAATTTCTTTTGTATTTTTTGTTTGTTGTGGAGGACTTCTTGTAATCTTGTTTGGACACTTCGGAAGTAGACAGGAATCAAGAATGTCATGATACATGTGCTTAATTAATACGCTTTTTTCTGGTAGATTTTGCACGGCATGTTAGAGTACGAGGAGAATCAAATGGAATGGCCGATTCGATCATTTTCCCTTTTTTTGTTGTAATGAATGGTCCCCTCATTTTGCTACGAGAGGACAGACAGATGATATCGGACGTACGTACGGTCCTTTACTTAGAACTCTAATCTTATTAGTTGAAGAAGCTCTTCACGCTCGAGTGAAAATATTATCAATTCTCTTACCACTAACATATACGGATTAGGAAATTAATGTCTAGGCACTTTATTTATTTAGTTTGTTCGCTTGCTAACCTAATAATTTTGCGATTGGCATATCATATATATCTGTGCATGAAATATTCACATGGTGCCGTCCCCATGGTAAATTATCATGGAGCCGACATCTGGGCCGTTAAATACATGGGGTCAACATATAGGGAGATGATCTCCCATGTATTGAAGGGTCCAGATGTCGGCACCATGACAATTTGTCATGATGCCGGCCCCATGTGAATATTTATATATATATATATATATACATCTATTAATGTTTAAGAAATATTGCATGTCATGTGTGAGATCAGACCACTTGTATTTTCTTGTTAGAATAACATTGTATTACAAAGAAATATAATTAAAATAAGTTTATAATAATAGAGTCATCTCCACTCAATACGTACCTTCAAGTTTTGAGTTAAATGGTCGAATCTAATAACTCTAATATGATATTAGAATCAATAATTATAATTTAAGTTACACATCCCACATGTTGATCCTAATTCACGTGACACAACTTAAACTAATCTGTATTTGAGGAAGTATATTAGAATAATCTTCTATTAAAAAAATAAAGATAAAATAAATTTATAATAATTCAACATTCTTCGATTAATACTTTAAGATTTTGAATTGAACGATCTAATCTAATAACTCTAATAATCCTAACGTGTGTACTTTGCAACACAATTTTTAACTCTACCCGACCCTTCTATATATTGATATATATATATATATATATATATATATATATATATATATATATATATATATATATGTGATCGACATGATTAATGTTTTAGCTGCTATATATGTTTAATTTACCATTTCGTGCACAGCTAATTATGAAAGATCTCTCACATATATACATCCCTTGGTGAGAGAAATGTTCGACAAGGCTGGTAATTAATTAAATGGCCCCCATGGTACCAAAGGAAATTAATAGCACCGGCCTGTGCCCCCACCGCCCCCGTGCTACCTCTATACATCAGCAGCAAAGGGAACCCAGAGAGATAACATGCCCACTTCTGTCTAATGTTAGACAATATATATGCACATATACATATAGGCCATCCGGCATGCTGACAATAAAGTTGCAGTGGCTCATACATAATCCCTTCGGAATGACCACTTTCGATCTCAAGTATCTTTTGCTTAGAGTCTTGTGAGGATCCTGACCTCCACCAAACCCTCCAGAGGAAGAAACTAAAGAGTGGGTGGGGGGGGGTCCTCTTAAGCACCTATGAAGAACAAAAACCTTGTTTTCTGCACATACACACATTCCACGTACGGGCCGGGTTTAGTCTCTTCAGGGGTGGGGGGTAGGAGGTAGAGAATGTTTGGTGGAGAGCCATCCCTGATGTTGGCATCTTCCGGGCTAGCTAGATGGCCACGGACCGTCGAACCGCTGAGCTTTTACGAACGCTACAAACAAATCTCTTTCCCGCTTGACTACAGTCAAATTTCCCAACCTTTTCACATCAAGACAGCCCCAAAATAGTAGTAGTAATAGATGCGCTTTGCTTGTCTCAGATCATAATTAAATTAAATGTGAATCCCTATCTCTCTCTTTCTCTCCTCGATCGACTAGAGCCGGAGAGGGAGACCTCCTCCGATGTCCCCACTCTCCTACACTCTATCTCTCTCTCTCACCCCGTCCTCTCTCTCTCTCTCTGATTGATGTTAGAGGATTTAGAGGACACCCTCTCCAGCGTCTCTCTCTCTCTCTCTCTCTCTCTCTCTCTCTCTCTCTCTCTCTAAAAAGGGGGGTGAGGATAAAACAATCCACTCAACTGATCCATTACCTCCATCTAGCTTAACTTCAAGTCTAGGGACACGAGGACTCTATTTAATAAATTTTGATGGTATTACGATAAATACGATAAAGATAGAGGTATTTGAATAATTTCAAAAGATTCCAAGGGTACATAGGTATTTTTTCCTTAGATTATATTATATTGATAGTTCATCTTTTTCTTTTCCTCCGTTCAACTTGGAAAGGTTCTAATGTGCTCCCTTATAATGTGCAGACTAATTAATTTCTATCGCATAGAGCATGACTAACATATATAGGTTATATGGTCTAAAGGACAAAGATGCCACATTAAACTACTAAGCTATATAACTCAAAATCCTAAATAGTGAATGAAGTGTACGTCATATTGCAGTCATATTTTAAAAAAAAACTCTAATCTTGAAGTAATAATGTCGGACTAGTCTAATAAGCCTCTTCACATATATATATATACAGGCAAAATTAATTAGACTCTAATTAACATGTGGGCAATAACATGATCATGGGTTGATAGGATGTTGGATTATTAGGTTGTCTACTTCAAAATTTTCGAGATAGCTGGTGAGTGGAGGTAAACCCTACGTTAAATTCATTTTGTTTAACCTCCACTCATTATGAGAAATATTATTCTAAATATATGTCCACTCATGCAGGCGCTGATTAAACTCCCACACAAATTAAGACTATGATGAATTGAAGGTGGGATAATTAATGGCCTCAGAACTTCATTATTGGTACTTAGTTATGCATTAAATTTTTGGGTTCTTCAGTTTTCTTTGAGTGAATGATCAGTGAATTAGTTGGCATCATATCGTAATCTCAAAAAAAAAATAAAGTAGTACGTACGCACCATATCATAATCATGTTGTATTAATTTCGTCCTGCAGCAGGATGGCCGGGGTCATAATTCTTTAACAAAATCATTTTCTAAGTTCAATTCTAACTAACACTGTCAAAGTTACCAGTGCATAATAATAATGCTGGAAAACAAACGAAGAGGTCAAGCTTACACTTGAATTCATTCATTTGGTTGAGTATATGATAGGTTTAATTAGATTTGTTGGATTGCACCGACTGATCAGTTAAGTCCTAATTAAGTTAGTTCCATTATAATTGAATCAACCAAATCATGTATAATTTGTTAACGAACATTTTAATTTCTTAAGAAATGGTCCAAAATTTTTGACACATTTCATATTATTGCTCACGACGTATGAAGATAAATATTCCTGATATATATATTATACGTACAACTGCATGCGATTTTCACACTCGAAGAAGGGGAAAACATGTACACTTGGCAAAACGGCGGTCCAATATATATATACTGCGTGTGGTGGGGCAAAATACGTACGTACTCCTATCTTTTCAGAAATGGAGTATATATACTCGATCTTTCCGTGCAAATTAATACCTAGCTCCTAGATGACAAGCAGATCGATCCATAAACATTATTCCCAGCAATTAACTACACTACTGTATACTTGCTTCACCTTAATTAATTAACCTGGATGTACGTAAATCCCCCTAGCTAGCTACGTACGGTATGAACAAACTCTTCTCACATGTCAACGTACCGGAACAAAGCTAGCCAATGAGAAAGCAAATTAATTAAACCTGCAGTAAGCGCATCCAGACCTTTCTTTAAACAATTCATGAATATGTATATATAGGGATCCTAGCTAGCTTCTCACCACCAAACATTCCAATCCTAGCTAGCTATATATCTTGTGATCTATATACCTAGCTAGAGAGAGAGGGGGGGAGTACGTACTCAAACCCTCCTCTGCCCTCCCCTCCCCCCCAACCCCAACCAAAAACAAAAAAAAACCATTTGGCCCCTGTGATTGACATTAATTATGTCCCAGAGTTAAATACTCTGACCTGTTCGATCGGCGGACATATATGTAAAAAGTTGAGGGCCTTAATTAATTTGTAATATTCCCCAACTCCCTGTCTTGCATAATTCGAACACTTCTTTTTAGAGGTTGGGGAGGCCCACGCTTGATTCCCCCCCCCGGTCCCCCCTCTGAAAGTGACAAGATGGGGAATCCAAACCCATGGATGGCGATAAAACGAGGGATCATTATGCATGGTAACTAGTATTGTATCAATATTTAAGTTATAATTAATTAATACTAGATAGCTAGGCTACAAATTAAACATGACATACATATATGTATATACTTTATCCAACCACGTACAGGGAGTTGGATTTGTATATTATTGTCCCCAAGAAATAGTTAAATAACCCCCCCCCCTCCCTCCCTCAGCAGGGGAATGTCTTTGGCATTAATTAAAAGTGGCTTTAATTAATTTTCTCGCCTTGTTCCCAAGTTGCCAAGTGACATGCCGCGGAACACACACCGTACGTGCACGGAGTTTCTTGTGCGTGTGTATATATATATATATATATGTGTGTGTGTGTGTGTGTGTGTATTATAACATAATCGGAACACTTGCCGTTTCTTTAAACAAAACCGGTTGATGTATATGTATATATATAATTATCCTATATGGAATGAGATCTTTTACACCGATCAGGTACGTACCACATATATATATATATATATGTATTGCTGGGTCATGTCCATACATATACATCATGAGATTAATTATGGTATTAACTTCAGAACACATCAAGACTTCACATGCACGCATCACTTAAACACAACAGAAAAAGACCGAGCTGGCATTGGAGACATTCCAAAGGCACCTTAATTAAGAACTTTCACTGTGTGTTGGTCACTCAGGCTGGCTGGGTTGGCTAGGGTTTTGGGGGAGGTGGAGATTGCGGATGGATGGATGGATGTTAATTGCCACACAGGCGAAAGGCGCCTGACAGACAGGTATATATCGCGCCACCGCATCCAGCCACGGCAGGTGGAGGACACCCATCAGACGGCTGTCACGGACAGGCCTAGCTCGCACATCTCCACGTACGGCTGATATTTCAAGGAAACCTTCAAATGTATATTAGTAGGGAGAATTTAATTAACGCATGGGGGCCGGGTGAGACCTTCGTCCTCGCGTGCGAGAACCAGGAAGGGGGTCCTCGTCGTGCTGTCGCGCGGCGGCCATGGGAGATCACCACCCAAGGGTAGTGGGCAAGTATAGCTGCTGAGTGTGGAAGGGAGATCGATCTAGGAGCATAGTTGCTGCTCATCAAACCGGGAAGGGGAGGTCATCGATCACTAGCGAACAAAACCCCCCAAACGCCTCTCCATTTGTCCTTTATTTACTTTGTTCTCGAGCCAGTTATAGTGACAAGATTAAAGAGAGTGGAGAAGGGTGTAATAAAAGAAACTGTGAAGGACTGTGGTGCAGTGACAACCAAATGAAGTACAGAAGACACGGGGAATAAACGTGGGAAGAGTGTACGTACCGGAGTTGGATCTTTTGCGAGAAACAGTAAAAAACACACAGAGAGAGAGAGAGAGAGAGAGAGAGGCCATTCCCGGGATTAATCCAAAACAAAGCTTAATACCGACCACTTAAATATATTGGCGCTGGTGAACACACACATGGATGGAAAGAAACAAAAGAGCTGCTCATCAACACGAGAGAGAGAGAGAGAGAGAGAGCGAGAGAGAGTTGGCATCCGAGGGCAGCTGCCCGTATTCGACGATACCTGGAAGCTGTGGTCATATATATATAACGGAAGGCGCATAATTCGGATTTCATGTAATTTATCTTATAAACGTGGAATGGAGCTGCGTTGGGGGAAAGAAAAGACCCGTGCTTGCCACAGCTGCGTGAAAGCCCACATGCACGAGTGTGGGAGCAGCTCTCCTCCCCCAGCAGAGGAATCTCCTCAGGAACGATGTCAAAAGGCGTTATAATTACCGGCGAACATACGAGAGAGGGAGTACAGTCTTGGATATATATCAGATCGAGCTCACGGCCCCTCCAGGTCCTCCCATCGCTCTCCCTCCCTCCCTCCTTATTCTGGCGACGGCCGGGCTCACACCTTGGCACAATGATGGCACCGCCTGTGGCTAGCTGCAGGGCACTGCTCGTGATCCTCCCATATATATATATATATACGGACCTGGGTAAAACTAGTATTGCTGTGGAAGGACGTACTATAACATAGTATGTGTCTCAATGTACGTACCCACCACCGGCCACTTGCCCCTTCTAAATTATTTATACGTATGTCACATATATACTTAACGGCACTGACACTGTGCGTGCTATACACCATCAGACAATATAATATAAATAGATAGATAAATAGAGATAAAGAGGTGGAGAGAGAGAGAGGGAGTTTAAAAACTTGCATCTTTTTCTTTCGTTTATGCGTCTTAAGTACCATATATTAATTACACAAATTTTTTAGAGGTTTTTCATTTGGAAGCTAGGGTGCATATGGCCGTGAGTCTTTATTATAATATATTTAATTACATGAGCTGCATGTGGAGGGGGCCGGGGGGGCGCGGATGGTTAATTTGTCCGGGCATGGGAAAGAAGAGATCGAGATGATCACTACTTACAGTGATGGGAAAACCTTCGATCCCCTTCCCCCACAAATCTTACCTCTCACTGACCTGGAAAGACGCGACCGGGTGCGGATCAAATGGGTGCATGTAAGAACCATACACATATATATGTGTACACGGAGGCTTGGCGACAGATGTGGTTAATCCAGATATTAATATACGGGAACATATATAAATCACCCGTCTATGTACGTTGTCACGTTTGATGTATACGAGATGGGCAGCTGGGGGACGGGGGGGGGGCGGGGGTAAGGCCTGCCGCGCGGGGTCGGTGGCCCCAATCCATCGCCGCATAGCGACACCGCCTGCCTGCGAGAGACTACCATCACGAGCTCCTCTCACTCTCTCTCTCTCTCTCTCTGTGGTTTTTGATAGGGTCTGTGGTGGTACTACGGATCGAGCAAATAGAGAGAGGAAAATACCTCAGAGGGCTGTACCAAGGAGAGGAAGGAGTATGATTAGAAAACTGAGGGGAAACACTGCAGAGACCTCGCTCGTCATGCCACCTCCAGGGCCTCAAAAGCGGAGGAGTGTTGGGGGAAGGGAGAGACAGGAGGAGGAGGAGGGACGGAGAAGTAGAGGAGAGAGGTAGATAGAAGGGAAGGTCTCTGTGGATTGGTTTGTTTTTCTTTCTTTCTTTTTTCTCTTCCTTCTTCTCCTTCTCTCTTTCACGTTTTGCTCTCTCTCCCCTGGCCCTCTCCCTCCCTCCCTCCCTCTCCCTCTCTCTCTCTCTCTCTGTCCATCCCTCTGTCTACCTCTCCTTCTCCCTGTCTACTAGTTTTGAGTGCAACTGTTTGCTTGATTTTCCGCTCTTCTTTGTTTGTTTGTTTATCTGGAGAAGAGGCCTCAGGAGGGGTTTGGAGGCTTTTGGCGAGGGCTCTTGTGGGCAGCAGTAGATCCACACACACCCAAGGTACTAGGATCCCTGCTGGGCCTCTCTCTCTAATTTGTTCTTCCCTTCTCCTTTGGTTTCTAGTCGCTCTTGGGATTTTAGGAGCCGGGGAGAGAGGCGTGCGGGCGCCTCCTCAATAGACAGAACAAAAGGTGTGGGAGGAGAAGCTTGTATGATTCTATGTTGGGTAGCGAGAATTTTGGTTTGATTCAGACTGGACGGTACTGATCCGAAGAACAGAAAGGAACAAGAGAGGGAAGCGGAAAAGAGGAAGATAAGGGCCGGAGAGCCGGAAGATTTTCCTTTCCGGTTGGGAGCGAGGATGGCAACGGCTCCGTCCTCATCGCCCTTCTTTGGCATCAGAGAGGAAGACCTCCAGAACCAGATGAAGCAGCAGCAGCAGCAGCAGCAGCAACCGCAGTCGTCGCCTACCCCGTCTTCTTCAGCGGCTGCGCCGCCACCAGCTGCGGGTCAGAAGAAGAAAAGGAGCCTACCAGGAACTCCAAGCAAGTATCTACACACCCAAAGTCTCCCAGCTGCACACCTTCATTATTTTCAAACCGGTCCTTTTTTTAATTTCATGGAAAACAAACATCTTCATGTAGTTGCATGAGTACTCATCAATCCCTACTCATCCCATGTTGTTCTTCTCCCACCTTCCAATAATTTCAAAGTAGAAAGAGTTAGCAAAAGCTCCCAAGCTCCCTATGTATCATTTTTCTTTTTCCCTTTCGCTGGAAGGGGTCCCTCCCTCTCTGTTATGGGTTAATCCATAAATTGGTCTTTGCCCAGCCGTCAACCTGATACCTCTCACACCTATCTTCTTCGTTATCCTGGGACATTATTTACCCACTTCACATATATATATATATATATATAGCTAGTCTCCAGCTTTAATAGCCCCAATTCATCTTGAAGGACTGCCAAACAGCTCTTGGCCCCTTGTGAATTCGATTTCTCCACTGCATGAAGCAAACTTTCTCTTTCCTTAGCTATATATTACATATGAAATCTTAGTCTCTGCTATGTATACACGCGCGGAAACCATCCCCCTACATATCGGCTGGCAAGAATTCTCTATACATATAAGTACTCAAAACGGATATTCTAGTTGGGCCTTTCCTTCTTCCCTTTCTTCAACATTTCCTCTGCTAATTAATCCTTGTAACTAATTCTTTCTAATTCTTTGTGTTTTGCTCATAATTAATTTCGAGTACGTATCTGAGCGGGAGGGCTTCACCAGTATGTGCTTTGAATCACACGTGTTCTTTGTCCAAATCATCCACACGGATATAAACATCCATATATATACTCATATGTTTCGTCTGGATACGTGTATCTGATTTCACACAACGCCAATGTATATTTCTAATGCTCTATATAATGATCAGTAACTCTTACTACCCACGTCCTCACGAGCAATATATAACACGTACAACACAAATATGTGCACAGATCCGGATGCGGAGGTGATAGCGCTGTCGCCCAAGACGTTGATGGCGACGAACCGGTTCATCTGCGAGGTGTGCAACAAGGGGTTCCAGCGGGAGCAGAACCTGCAGCTGCACCGTCGGGGGCACAACCTGCCGTGGAAGCTGCGGCAGAAGAGCACCAAGGAGGTAAAGCGGAGGGTATACCTCTGCCCTGAGCCCACCTGCGTCCACCACGACCCCTCCCGCGCCCTCGGCGACCTCACCGGCATCAAGAAGCACTTTCTCCGCAAGCACGGCGAGAAGAAGTGGAAGTGCGACAAGTGCTCCAAGCGCTACGCCGTCCAGTCCGACTGGAAGGCCCACTCTAAGACCTGCGGCACCCGCGAGTACCGCTGTGACTGCGGCACCCTCTTCTCTAGGTACGCAGCCGCACACACACACAAGACCCCCCCCCCCCCAATCGCCTTCCCCCTCGTCCCCCTCCTCACCAGTACCCATATTGCTATACTGTGTGTCTTCTGCGTGTACGCCTTCTGTGTACGTATGTGTTCGTGCTTGTGTCTTCGCCGTTACTCTCTTGACTCATGATGTGTCTGGTGACAGTGGGGGTCTTTCCTCTAAAAATAGGAATTTAGGGTTAGGGTTAGGGTTGTTATGTTGGATTCCGTGATGACAGGAGGGAGGAAAAGGGGAAAAAGTGGTGGTCTTTTCCTTCCCGTTTGGAGAGCGATAAGCGTGGACCTGCTGAGTGAAGGGAGAGAGGTTGGGATGGGGGCAGGGACTTGTTATGTTCCTGGGAAAATGGCAGTGGTGAGACTGCTCTCCCGTGATCCGCTGTCTTGTGGAGCTGCTGTCGTTCAGCAGAGGCATATGTTTGCAGATTTCAAAAAAAAAGGCAGCCATCTTTTGGGCATTGGAATCAACCCCCTCTCAGCCCCTCTCTCACCGTCCTCCCATCTCCTCTCCTGCACAAAAACACATAACCGTACTCTCCCTCTCTCTCTCTCTATTCACGTGCTGCCATGTAGCCAAGGTTTTTAACAGGTTTGTTCTCTTCTGAGTAGCCAGCTCTATATAGCGACGAGGGCTTCAGCGGGTGCAGTTGAGCTGCTCCACCTTTTGATGAAAAAGATGGAAATGGAGGACCCTGCCCTTTCTCCACCCCACTAATCCCTGCCTCAACCTCTACAAACGACATGGATTCCTCTCTCTCTCTCTCTCTCTCTCTCTCTCTCTCTCTCCACTGACTAGTGCGAGTGCCATAAAGGGTACCACGATGGTTGCCAATTCGTTAGCCGTGGGTTGGACAAATTAGAAATCAGAACGGGATCCATGTTGCCATTATATAATCTGGGTATAAGCTCGGCAGTCATTGATGAAGAGGGGCCGGGTTTTCGGAAAAGGAGATGCCGATTGGTTGTTTTACATGGTTTTGGCAAATTCTTTCAGGGGAATGGGTAGGATGAGATCGATGCTGGTTAATTATATATGGGTACACATTGACTTAATTAATGTAGGGGGGGTTCTTTTCGTTTTTCTTGCAAGAGTTTCCCCTCGGCATTTAATCAGGGGGGGGATGGGACCCTCTGGCCGTCTGTTAATTTCTTGGACCACTTGTATATATAGTTTCTCAAGTTTGATTAAGCCACCATATCCTCCTTCATCGATCCACTCCAGACATGCATGAATGCATCTCATATTTGAATGGTTTTTGTCGTCTCTCAAGTGTTCACCAGTGATGATCTAGTTATTTTCTTTCGTCTCTTACAAGAAAACTAATCTCGATCTGTTACATTAGATGCATGCATGAGTGCATCCTTGTAAATCTTATTGGGCCTCATCATCTTTTTTCATGATACACTGCACCTTTTATATATATATATATATGTGAGACACTGTTTTTATTATCAGAGTTAAAGATCTCTTCTCATTTAATGTCGATGAAGGAGACCCCACATATATATAATTAAGGGGGTTCAAGCAAATTAGGGACATGAGGATATTCTCGTCCGGAGGATCAGAGGGTGGCAATCCCAGACAAGGGTTTGTCGTTGTAATCAGTATTTGACCCATTTCAACTTGAGTTATATGCTGTTCTTCACACTAGCTAGTTCCCTGCGGATTTTCTCCTCACGTCATTAATTACCACCCGTACGTACGTACGCTGCGTTCTAATACCCATGCATCCTCAGATAAGTTGATAGCTGTCATAGGCATATATAAGAAGTTGGTTTGAGGTGAAGGAGTAGATCAAGGGAGTGTACGTAGATGGAAGGCGTACAAATAGCATTTACGTTGATGATTATAGACAAAATTAATTACTCTCTCACGTACGTTTAGTTTCTTCGGCCCGTACTCTTCTTTGTTATTTTTTTCCTCATAAGTTTCTTCTTCCAACGCGCGTATATATATATATACACACACTTATATCTTGAACAATTAAAGAAATACCATTTCTCTTACCGTTTGCTAACTCAAAAACGAGCAAGATCTCTCTATCAATAAGGGGAGCATTAATTAATTAATTATACTTAGGGTTCATGAACCTCTCTTGTCTTGGCCTTAAATTTGCAGGAGGGACAGCTTCATCACACACCGGGCATTCTGCGACGCACTGGCCCAAGAGAGTGCCCGGATCCCCACCGGACTCAACACCATGGGGAGCCACTTATATGGGGGCAGCAACGTAGGCCTCGGCCTCTCCCAAGTAAACACTCAGCTCTCCAGCATGCAAGACCAGAGCCACCACCCTTCTACCGACCTCCTCCGCCGCGGAGCCAGCGGTGGCGGCGGCCCGGCGCAGTTCGAGCACCTCATCTCCGCCTCCAACCCTTCGACCTTTCGCCCGCCTCAAGCCGGCTCCTCTTCGGCCTTCTTCCTCGGCGGCACCGGCCAGGACTTGCAGGAGTCACAACCCCACCACCCTTTGCTCCCGGGCAAGCCCTTCTACGGCTTGATGCAGCTCCCGGACCTCCAAAACAGCACCGCCTCCCCCTCCTCCTCCGTGGCTGCCGCCGCCGCCGCCGCTAACTTGTTCAACGTTGGCTTCTTCTCCAACAGTAGCAACACGAGTACCATCAACAACAGCAACAGTGCCAGCAATCCCAGCAGCCACCTTCTCTTCCCTGATCAATTCAGCAATAGTGCCAATGCGAGCGCCGAGCCCGCTGCAGGTCTCTTCCCCGGGAACCTGATGGGAAACCACATGGACTCGGGGGTAGTATCCTCCCTCTACAACGCCTCGGCGCAGAGCGAGTCCTTGCTGCCTCACATGTCGGCCACGGCGTTGCTCCAGAAGGCGGCCCAAATGGGTGCGACCACCAGCACCTGCGGGTCTCCCTTGCTGAGAGGGTTCGGGAGCTCGTCTTCTTCCAGCAGTGCCAAGCCAGCCATCTTCAAGGCGGGCTTTGGCGGCGGAGAAGGCATGCGAGCGCAGATGGAGAACGAGACCCAGTTTCAAGATCTCATGAACTCCCTCGCGAACGGAGGCGCCGGTGTGTTCGGTGGCAGCTCCGGGGTAGCAGCAGCCGCGGCAGCATTCGGAGGGAGTTGCACCGGCGGCGAGCATGAGCAAGAGGCAGCAGCATTTGGCGGGTTTAACCCGACCTTGTGTAGCATGGCCGACGAGGCCAAGTTGCACCACAACCCGTCCATGGGGAGCATAGGAGGATCCGACAGACTGACCAGAGACTTCCTAGGTGTCGGCAGCATGGTAAGAAGCATGGGGAACGGGATGCCACAGAGGGAACAACAACACCACGGCATCGACATCGGCTCCCTGGGATCTGAGATGAAGTCTGCATCGACAAGTAGGTCTTTTGCCGGGGGGAGTTTGCAATGAAGAATACGAGACCACCTCCCATCACCCTCACCGCCACAAACAAAACAAGAAAAGGAAAATAAGAGAAAACAACAGCGAAGGCCGAGGAGGTGAGAAGAAAAACAAATGGGGGGAAGGGGGATAATAGAATAATTAACAGGGGCTTTGATAGGTATGACTCAACTCAGGTGGAAACTGGTCGAGGACGTTCTTGTTCTTTTTCTTGTTGCTGTTCTTATTGTTTAATTAGTTCCCCAGAACTCGCATATACGTGTCATTGAGGTTTATATATATATATATATATTTATTTATATATATATCATTCTCTTTGACTCATGAGGGCTTCTTTCTCTTTGGTTTTGTAGGTAGCCGTGAACAGGGGATCCTTTGTCTTCTCCTTGTTTGGACTTTCTTTCTTCTTCCGGGAGAGGGAGAGAGAGAGAGAGAGAGAGATACGTACATACACACACACACACACACATATATATATATATATAAAAGAAAAAACTGGTAAGAAAGAGAGAGAAAGTCACGTACGTTCCCTTGGTAATTTCATCAGGCCTCCGTTATTTCAGTGCCTCCAAATTATTCGTAGCAGCTTACTCCCATGACCCGTCAGGGACACCACATGCAGTTGCCCAGGATTACCAACACCTGCCAACTTTGCTCAGACAGTGATCAGCAAGCTAGCGCCGTGGTGTGAATTAGTGATCATGCACACCTATGCTTTTCACATGTTCGCCAGCTGCATTACCCGTTGTGCGCCTGTATTTTCTGTCAGTGTTCGTGTGTGTTTGTGTGCCTTTTCTTCTGTCGCAAGATCAGAGTGCCCAGCGAGGGGGATCGATCAGATCTAGAGAGGATCGAAGAGAGAGGTTTAATTCGTCTTGGTTAATTTTCCTCCTCCTCCTTCTTTCTTCTTCTTCTTCTTTTCTCAGCTTAGCTGCAGATATATATATATCTTTGATAACAACCCAACCTAAATATTAATTATTGTCGCCTTCATGAGGGACTCCAACAGGCAAAACTGATCAAGGTGTGTGGGTGTCACTCTAGCAGAGAGCAGCTGCTAATTAAGACGTACGGGCCGGCTCAACTCTGGTGATGCTGAGCATAGACCGGCAGTGCGATCTGGCGCGGGGGAGGGGGGATGGTAGATCAATCATTAGGCTGTATATATAATTTTATAGAGATTTTTTTATTACTTGATTAATATATAAGATTATTTTAGCATGTTTTTGACTTAATTAATTAAAGTTCTGTTATATATATATATATATATATATATAGACAAAATAACGAGTACGACGTGTGGAGTGCGTATGGATTCAAAAATTTTAATTTTAAAACAGAGGGTACGTAAAAGTGGAGTGTTATATTTTTTTATTTTTAATGAATATATATTTAACTATATATTACAATACGGTTAATTCTCACGTACGTACGTATAAACTAGTTTAGGATTATAATAAGCAGGAGCTGATGTGGTGTGACTTAACTAAGCAGGAGATCCGATCGATATCACGTTAAATTATTAATCGCCCACCTCTAAATTAATTTTAAGATGTGAAATCGAAGAAACCTCATTAATTTGTAAATATGTATATATTTTTCTCTTGTCAATTATATATTCTAACACAGCGAAACTGCACCGAAATGCATGCCCAACATTAAGTAATTAATCGCCCGTATGTAGCTAGCTAGCTAGGATGGGGCCGGGCCATGCATGCATATATATGATCATGAGCTAGCATTAATTAGCTGTTGAAGCATCGATCGATCTGGTTCACAGTTTCATGAACTGATCTTATATTTCAGGACATTTCACACAACAGCTCAACTCTGGTGACCTCCACATGCCGCGCGCGGATCAGAAGGGCACGCAGCAACTCTGCTGAGAATATATCATATATATATATATATGATCGAAGGTCGATCTCTGATATCATCACCCCACCATGATCCACCTTGTCACCTGTGTACTGATCATCCAGATTACCTTTCCTTTGCTCACGTATATATGTCTTTATCGTTTGCTGTTGGAAGCTTTTGCCCGGAGAACATGCTTTCTTCCCTGCATCCTCCCTGTCAACTCACGAGGGGAACAGTATTTAAGCTAGCTAGGCTTTTGTTTGGCACACGCAAACACAACGCACCCGTACACACATGGTGTGGATCGAGCAGCATATATACAGATATACATCTGCGTGCACTATGCTCTATATATATATATATATATATATATGACATCGATAAATAACGAGCGCACATGCTTGTTTGGCACACACAAACTCAACGATCCGTACACACATGGTGTGGAGCAGCATGTATACACACATATATCTACGTGTATTATATATATATATATATATATATATAGCATCGATAAATAACTAGAAATAACAGTGGAAGGTGGGCGCTGTCACGTGTTGGTGTAATAATCTTTTCCTACTGAGTATTTCTGCTTATTGCAACACAACCAATAATGTATTTCTAACTTCTCTCATTTTTATTGTTTATTTGGTGCCTGTGTTTTAATTTTCAGCAACAATCCCCAACATGTAATTGGTTCGAGTATGGTTGATATTGGCCGGGTATACTAGCCCAGGTTAATTAGCGTACGTCTCAGTTCTTCTTCTCTCTAATTCTACTTAATTCACACAGGGAGATCGAGACTCACAAAATTATAAAAGGTGCACAGATCATGTGAAAAATTAAGTTCATATATAGCATCAACTTAATTAAGTTAATTAGTGCGTACAAACCAAATTAAAACTTAATTTGATGGTACAAGACTAGATCGAAGACGTACATGGACACCTATCATGCATCATGTAATATGCTTAAAAACAAGAGGCGGGCTACGTACGTACGTACGTCTTGGAGAAATGGATCTTCTTGACCCCTCATGCTGACCAGTCATGCCGTTTCATTGGCTTGAAAGGGGGAGGAATGAACGAATCTTAATTATGGCATGCAATATATGAACAGAAAGTACGCACCCTCTGTTGTATTATTATTATTATTATTATTATTGTTATTAATTTAAACACCCGAGATCGTTGTTTTTAGCGTTGTCTTAGTAGTTTTTGGCACGTCCGGTGTGCCTGTTTTCATACGTTGGTAGTGTTCCACGTTAGGGAATCAAAGGTAGGTATATAGGACGATCGAGGCACCTCAGGGTTATAAAGTACAAATTAATATATATGTATTGTGCGTTACATTAATGGAATGTATGTCTTTTCTGATCAATAACGGCTATAAATAAAAGCGACACTATTTATAGCGACACTGATCAGATCCAATATATTAACAGCTTCATGGGCCAATGTTGAAATAATATCTTCATGCATGGTCTATAATATATATGCTGAACATGAAGCATGATTTTCTAATATTATTTTTTCCAAACTGTCTTGCACATGTTTCCATATGTGTTATATATATATATATAGGGGAGGCGATCAGATGATGCCGACACCATCGTCACCCCTCCCCCCATATATATATATATATATATATATATATATATATATATATATGCGGTCAATTGGTTAAACAGGGTTAATCTCACCCTAAAATTAAGTGAAATGCGTAAGCTATTCAGTTCTCCAAGTCTCACATGTGAATTATAGATAAACATAGAGATTAATTTCTAATGGTCATCCCCTATATATATATATATATATTGAGATGTACGATTAAATTAAAATTAGAATTATCTGCAAATAAACTATGGTAGAGTGGCTTGTGAATATATCTTAGTGCAGGTGGACTTGGTTTTCTCAGAGATACAAGAAATAATATTTAATAAGGGTCACTTTGATAATAGATTAGGATAAGTTAACTTGAGTGGGTTCGAGATGAGCTATTTAATTTTTGAGTTTTTATATTTTTATTTTGATATCTATCTTACTCGGGGTCGATTAGAGTACTCCTATGAAATAGGTGGCATGAGTTAACTCTAGATTAAGGGTACGTCTTAACTCTATCTGACCTCGAGTGATATATTCTGACTCTTAAGTTTGAATAATTCACCCGTCATTAGAAGTCTTTGTAATCACTCGATCAAAAGATTCTTATTAAAAAAATGGTATCATACTAATCAAGCCATGCTAGGCGTGTCCAGATAAACCAATTAGAAAAAAAGACTAGTTAACCTCCTTATCCATTTGACTACAAAAAACAAAATTAGGACAACCAGAGACAAGAGGTGATAAGAGAAAGTAAGTCTACTATTTTCCCTTTTATATCCCTACTTTACACTTAAAAATAGGCATAGATCATCATATTAAAAGGGGTAGAATTAATAGTCTATATATCTCAAACCCGGCGAGGCCCCGCTGCGCGCCAAGCCCTTCCCCCTCCGGTCGCGGGAGCTCGCGGAACTGTTGGTGGGGGGGAGCTCCCGCCGGGAACTCCCCCCCCCCCCTCTCCTTCACCACCCACCGGTGGTGCCCCTGCACGCTGGTTCGTCCAGCGGAACCTTCATCGTCGGCCCCGGCCGCGGTGGCTTTTGTCGGGTGGGGGAGCCCCCGTAGGGAACCCTCCCTCCCCAGGTACGCGCACTTCCTGTTCCCCCCCTCCGCCGATCTCCGTCTCCCTCCGGCCCTCTCCTCCCCTCTCTGCCCTCCTCTCCCCCGTCTCCCCCCCTTTCTCTCTGTGTCCCCCCCGCCCCCCCTCGTTCCTCCTATCGTCTCCCCCTTTTCTCCCCGCCGTTCCTTCCGCCCCTCTCCTCCTTCCCTGGCTCCTCCCCCCCCCCCCCCGTTCTTCTCTCTCCGCCGGCCCGACCTCCCAACCCTTCCCCCCCTCCCTTCGCTGACCTTCCGCCCTCCCCACCTCTTCCCCCGTTCCCTGATTTCATCGCCGGCCGACCCGCCTTCCCACCCACCCGGTCCCCCTCCCCTTCTCTGCAACGTCTTCTCCGCCCCCCCCCCCCCTCCACCCCCCAAGCCCCTGGCCCTCCGCCCCTTCACTGCCTCCCTCCTTGTTTGTTCCCCCCCCCCCTCGTCGACCGCTGCCCCCCACCCCCGTAGACCTCTCCCCCTCAGCGTCGTCCCTCCCCCCTTTTCTTCTCCGTTTTCCCTCCCTTCCCTCCTCTTTCTCCCTGCTCGCCGCCCCTGCCCACGCTATCGTCTCCCTCCTGTCGTCTAGCCCACCGGGTTAGCCTCCCCAAACCTTATTTTGATAGCCCATCCCCTTCCCTCTTATCCCCCCTCCATCCGCCGCCCCTGCCTCCCGTCACCGTCGTCTACCTCTTCCTCTTGTCCCCCACCCCCCCTCCCCACCGTCCTTGTTCGTCTCTTCCACTGGTTTGGGCATCCCCTCGGACTCCGTCGGAATGGGTCAGGTTCTCGTGTTGCAGGTTATGGGTCTCCTCTCTCGGTCTCGAAGAAGCTCGGAGATACACCGCTTTCCTCCCGTATCCAACCGGATATCGGCCTCCCGAGTTCTCTTTTCTCACCGCAGTATACAAGAGCGGTACGGCTGCCAAGTGCGCCCCGAGGATGAACCCGGCCACCTTCGACATCGACTGACTCTTCTTCGGTTCTCTGGAGCTCCCACCCTCGGTGGTCCCCTGTGCTCTCCTCGTATCCCGGATACCCTCCATGTTTGCTCGCTGCCATGGTGTTGTTATGGGCTATGTCTGATCTATCTGTACGGTTGGGGTTTTTTTCTTCCTCCTGTAATCAGTTTGTTCTTCGTATGAAATGAAGTTCTATCTTGTTTTCAAAAAATATATATATATCTCAAACCCATTTTCTCTTTTTTACATTAAATTTAGTATTATAAATAAAAAGGTAGAATAATTCATCTGAAATTCATTTTATCTTTTTTTTTGACATTAAGTGTATTCTTATAAGGGAGGATCGCTTCTACCAGATCGATAAAACGCCATGACATGACCTCAAAGTCACAGATGTGACCATGGCGGTTCAAAATTCTTGTTGGTCCAATCGTGTGTCATGTCATGTTATAAAAGATTTCAACATTTTTTTTACCACACGTTCACCTCAACGATTTTTCACAACACTTCCGTGCAACGCAAACGTTTTTAACCGGTTTGGTTCCTTATGATGCACGATGTGCGCATTGACCATTCATCGCAAATATCCCGCTGTTATATAACATTAAAGATTCCTAGTCAATAGTACTTACGTTTTCCACGAGTACCGTTAAAAAAAATAACATATTATGTACGCTGAGAATCTGAGATAGTAATTAAGTTCTCTCGCTTATATGTCCCCGAATCTATTGTCATTTGTGTAACACTGCCAAAATGATCAAGTCTTTTATAGTAACTCTCGTAATCGAATAAGGGAGGAATAAAAGATTTTAACTCAAAGAATAAGAAAAAATATAATTTGATAAGACGGATAAATTTTATCCCCCTTAATTTGAAATTTTTTAAAAAAATTAACTCTAGTCAAAAGGTAGAATTAGTTATTCTATCTTAATCCAGATACGTTTTAAAATAAAAAAATAAGAATAATTTATCTGAATTTAAATTAACTCAATTTTCTTTATTCTGTAGGGTAGGGTAGAGAAGGGGGGGTGGAGAGGAGACAGGGGCGATATTATTCGCATTGTTTGGAACTCTCACAAAAATAATAAAATTGAGAGAGGAGGAACAATATTGAGCACTATTCATTCTTTAATTTTACTATTCAACTCACAGTTATTAATCCTAAAATTGTTATTCTATATTGTTCATTTCTCAAATATTTTATTTACCTAAAAAAGTTAAAAAGAAAAAAAACATCCAGGTGAGTTGATGGCGACGCCATCGTATTGTGCCGTGCCTTCGAGGAACAAAGGCGCCCTAACCCAAGGGCAGAACAAACCATGTTCGTGACATCCATTGATGCATTAGGACCTCTTTGACAATCGAATTGTCGGGGAATAACATATACGATGAGAGAGAAGTGGGGGTGGGGCCCACAATCCTTCCTCACATAACGCGATATTTGATCTCGGGTGACGCGTTCGACCCTCCGAGGTCAAATATGTTATTCTTAACCGAAAAATAAAGAGGGCCTCAGAGAATATTAACGTAACATTTTCACGGGCATCCACAGAAAGGTACACCCGTAGGTTTTATTTGAATTTCAGGGTACCACGGCCAATCTAAATCCTTTAATACCACCTTTGATATTAGAGTAGGATAATGCATTCAACCCTCTGGGTCGAATGCACTATCTGACACCGGTTAAGAGTGTTGTGTTTGAGAGGCACTAGTGAGATCCACGTGCCCTCTCTCATGGGATAGGGCATTCTAAATATCCTAGCCCGATATCAAAGTGGGATCGACAGTACATCTCAGATACACAAATTATGTCAACAAAAAACTATTATTTGTGTTTCCTATTTGGTAAATGAGTTTTTTTGCGTACACACCTTGATTAAAAATAAAATTATATGAGAATTGATCTCAAATTTATATTTACATATATCTATCTGTCGCAAATATCATGTATACACTTATCATCATTTTCTATCAATAAACTATTAAAATCTCTCAGGAGAGATGAAGAAAAACATGGAACATTCCATGAATATCTTGATCATAGGAGAGCAAGAGACATTAAATTCATATATAAGGGGTATTCGAGCAAATTTAAATATATAACAAATTTACACAATTTATTTTTAGCATGGTCTGTTAATAAAATCCTAATTTCTTTGTCATAAGTAAGATTTGCCATAGCGCACTGTATTGGTGTGTATCGTACGTATCAGATTGTGTCAGAGAAAAATTGATACGTTGATATGACATGGCACGGTCGTCGACAAAGGAGAAGGCAGTGAAGGGAGGAGACAGTGACCGAGGGGGGAGCCAACGAAGAAGGGGGAGGTTGTGACAGAGCCATGGAGGGAGGAGGGGGAGGCCAACGTGATCAGAGGTAGAGGCATTCTTAGATTGTTAGCGGCGACGGCTCGTTGAGCCGAGCTCGATAACGACGATGGCATCAAATGGCATCGACAACTTCACGAGGGTGGGGGCACCGCATTATTCGGATCGAGTTGTGCATAACTTTGACTGACAGACGTCATCAAAGAGGATAAAGAAAGAAAGGAAAAAAATACTGCATGATATCATGCTATATCATGTCATTCAATGTCATAGGAGCACCGACATGGTGCGTACATCAAATCTTGATAAGAAGACTCAAAAGTCAAAACAAGGGAGCATACGCACAGATATAAACAGTAAGAATTTTTTACATATATATCTCTCTTAAATCAAATTTATATAAATATATATACTATATTTATGTTTATATATATGCCCTCTTTATGTGAATTTAAATGACTATTTTTGTAAACCAATATCATAATATCTATATAACATTTCATCACCTTTCTAGTCACTTTTTAAAATATTTTAACAGTTTTTTAACAAAAAAGTGACAACAAAGATATACACGATATTTATTTCATAATAATAGAGTATACATATAAATATAATATAAATTTTATGTAAAGTTATTTTTAGTGGGGGTATGCATGCAAAAGAACCCCCTTGCCTGCCGGGGTCTTTCCCAACAAAATCCCGAAGCAAAAAAAGAACCAGGAGCGGGCCGCCCAATCCCAGCTCGGCTCCTCCTCCCTGGTCTGCCTCCTTCTCGGCCCCCTTCACAGCGCAACTCCCCAACCTTCTTTATATACCAACTCCGCCGGCCTCCATGGATCGAATTGGCCCCGCAGAAACCCTCCTTGATCTGCTGCTGATGCTCCTCCTCCCCCGCCGCGGATCCTCCTCGTGAGATCCTCGGCGTCCCCTCTTCCCGCTGCCGGGCTTGATTCCTAGGAGGAGTACGGGCTCTCTCCGGCCGAGCATCGGTGATGGAACCCATGGACATCGTCGGCAAGTCGAAGGAGGACGTCTCCCTCCCTAAAGGTGTGCCGTGCTTAGCTCGTTATCTCCCCCGCTTTCTCCTTGTATTTTGTATTCTTTTATTTCGAAGTTGGTTCGGTGGGGAAGATCTCCATTTATGTGTGCACGGGGGTTTTATTCCGGTTTACTCTCCGGTGATCACTGGTCATGAATCCACCCCGTTTTACCCTGTCCGTGGAGGGGAGCGTGTGACTGCTATTATGGAATGCTCGCGTATTACTTGAGGATAGGTTCTGTTTACGTGCCTCCATATTTTTATGATGTAACTTGAATGCAGCTTTTGAAAAGTGCGGATGGAGTTATCATAACTTAATTTTTGTGAACATGTTTATCGTAAACGCATCTTCGGTAATGTTTTCCGGAAGGCCCTCGTTGTCCTTAGACCCAAGTGGGCTCATGAAGGCTACCCCCGTGCATACCAACTCCAAGGTGCTTTATTAAGGATGCATTTTTGGTAAGGTTGTGACTTTTTGGTAAACTCAAGTGAGTTTATGGCAAATGCTTATTTAACTATACAAACTAAGCTTATGGTGAACCCAAACTTGTTTACGCTTTGCATCCAAGTACATCACTGAACTGTTTTTCTTAAAGTTTGTACCCTGCAAATTATAGCTTTCTTAGAGCATCCTTACCAAGCTACCCATGAGCCAAGGCCCATTCTACAAAGGTTGGTCATAGCAGGCTTTGTAGAATGGGCCTTGGCTTATGGGTAGCTGTTTCTGGGAGTAACCAAAGTGTAGGCATGTGGAGTGCTGAAGATTACATGTCATGGCAAGCTTCAGAGTATTATAGTTAGGGCTGGCACTGAGACAAGTAGCTCGAAAGCTGCACGAGTTCAGCTCGGAAATAGCTCGACTTGGCTCGACTTGAGTAGTCAAATAAGCCAAGCCCGAGCTTGGTGTGAGATTGGTAGGTTAAACGAGCCAAGCCCGAGCTTCACTGGGCTTGGCTAGGTTGGCTGATGAGACTAGTCAAATTAAACATATGTAATCATCATCATCAGAGCCTTATCCTAATTATTTAGAGTCAGCTACATGAATCATGTTCCGCCAGAGATTTCTATCAAGTGCTATATTCATATCTAAACCCAAAAAACTAATGTCCTTCCTAATAACATCGCATCATCTCATTTTAGGCCTTCCCCGAGCTCTTTTACTAGCATCCACTAAGATTCGGTCACATCTTTTAACCGGCGCTGAGTTAGGGCGACGAAACACATGTCCAAACCACCTGAGTCTATTTTCTCTCATTTTACTATCAATTGAGGCTATCCCTAAGTCCTTACGGATGCACTCATTCCTAATCTTGTCTTTCTTAGTCTTGCCACACATCCATCTCAACATTCTCATCTCTGCTACAAACATATGTAATATGTACACAAAATAAATACTACCATTTTCAAACAAGAAATCCATGCAAGGCAGCAAAGATATCTTTGTTTCCCATTTAATGTTACCATTTAATGCTTATGAATGGCTTTTAATTTACTGTTATGTTCCCTATATGGGAGTAAACTTGGCAGGCTTTTCACATTTTGGAAGGTTACGGGTGTAGGCAGGGGCACCCAGGCTGAGGGTGGGTGTGCAAGCCGGACTGGGTTGCAGGGCAGGGATGCATGGCACGGGTGTGTGGGCGGAGCAGGCAGGCGTGAAGGGTCTGTGCACCATGCGTGGGGCAATGGACAGGGGCAGGCATTTTTAGTCCCATACCGGGAAACTTTAAAGCTGAAACTGCCAGCTTTCTATAAAATTCCGCCTTTGTTTGAACAACAAGAAGTTGTTAGCTTGGCAACTGTGACTCAGTGTGAACCAAGCTCAAGCCGAGCTCGAACTCATAAATGAAGCATAAAGCAGGCTGGGCTGGGCTTGAGCTTGAGCTCAAGTATTATTGGCTGAGCCAAGCTCAAGCATTTGAAAGCTTGGCTTTGCTTGGCTCATTGCCACCCGTAGTTATGGTGATTGTGAAACACAATTGAAAGCCTCCCCTTAATCCCTCTCAAAATTATAATTTTTTTCCCAAACAAGGCTTTTTCGAGGGGTGACTAGTTAACATTTGACAAGTTGATAATGCCATTGTGCGGGCAGTGAAGAGGATATGTGTTGTATAAGCATGGGTGCTTTAGGGTTTTATATCAAAATTGGCAATTAATTGGATTGACATAAGAGTAAATGATAGATCATGGGGCCATCAAGGAGAAACAGGGAAGAAAATTAAAGAATGAAGAGTAAAGGGAATAACCGGCAATTAATTAATGTATAAAAGACATACGAGAAAATGAAAGAAGAGGAATTAAAGACATGAATAAAAGGAAAAGAGAAGACTGAGAAGTCTGGGGCATTTTATCACATCTGAGATGCTGAACACCACTGAAAGGGAATAAGAAGAGATATTTTAGATGGTGTTTTGAGGTAGAGGTGTTAGCAACATCCATAATTGTCAAGGCAAAAAGACTACCCAAGGCATTCATGGGGAGCCTAAGTGCTTAGGCGACAAGGCGTCTGCTTAGGCGTTGCCTAGGCGACACCTGGGCACCTATTTAAAAATCAAAAGAATATATATCCTAATATATAAATTATGAATTAGGTACATGAAAAATTATAGATTTAAATATTAAAAATTGAGAGAGATAGAGGGTGGAGAGAGGGGGTAGAGAAAGAGAGAGGCACACACATAGAGAGAGGGGTGTTGGAGAAGTGTGTGGAGCCTGATCTATCTCTGACGTCGCCTCGCATTATGGAGCCCCCTGGCCCTTTTTCTTTTCTTTTGGGTGGGGGGGAGCATATTATGGGCTATGCCCAGGCTAGGCAGCCCAAGGCACTCAGGCAGGGTGCCTTACTCGTCTTTCTAGGGGGGGGAGGTAGAAAGGTGGGCTGGCGCCTTGGCCCTATAAGGGCACCCGGTCACCTAGGCAACCGCCTTGACAACTATGGCAACATCTCATTTTGTGGGTTCCGTACTTCTATGCTCAAATTCCTCTCGAGTGATCCAGCAGTGATATCTGAGCGAAGAGTGATTTAGTTATTACCATTTACTCTCTTTGTGAAGAGAACCTATCTAAATCAATTACCTCCAACCAACACGTGACAATGAACTTACAGCTATACTACTAAATTTTGGTATTAATCATTTGGTAGCCACAATGTTCCTCCAAACTATAAGGAATAGGGAAAAAGACTGCTTATTTCCTCAATTGTTTCTTCTCATTGGAGTGTCTTAAACAAAATGCATGTGAACACAAAGGAGAAAGTTTTTATGCATCCAGGACAGAATAACAGGTCGGTAGCTTCCAATAACCAGACCCATAGGAAGGGGCTACCTAGACGTAGGGGTGACAACGTGTCAATGTGTAATTGCCAAGGCGTGGAGCTACCATTGTGTCTAGAGGCTGGGGCAGGGATGAATGGCTTAGTCCATATCAAAAGGTGAGAAAAAAATGCTGGGCTATATTTGTGAGGACCAGATCCATAACTTGTGAGGTGCCTTTTGGAGACAAAACCATGTCGACTTGGTCAAAACCAAAAAATACCTCACAAGGGTTGGACTAGGTTGTGACAATATGATATCTTACCTCTACTTGCATAAAATAGGTGTAATTGGCTTTTTCTCCGCAAGATCAAAAATACTTGATCACTAGATTTACAACAAAAATACATGTTTATTGTGTCTTTTTTTTGCTGAAGATCCATCTCTAGTTTGTAATATTTTTTTGTTGATATCCATCATATTGTTCATGGTTCATACTTGTTTCAACTTACACTCATAATAACCAAGATTTGAATACTTTCTACCCTATTGATGTGTCCAGTTTCAGTTTTCTCGAAATTTGTCATCATCGTGATAAATGTCATCATGTATAGCCATATGTGCTAGGCTTTTATCTGATCTGGCTTGTGGCTGCATGAATTTGACTCTTAATGTTAGTCAAAATGTTTTCAGTGCTGCCCTCATTATTTCCTTTCTTTAACTTTGCAAGTTTTAAGCCTAAGTTGATGAAAACTTGTTATTTTTTATTCCTATATTCATGCATCTTATCTTTTTATTTTCCAGCAACTATGTTTAAGATTATTAAGGAGATGCTGCCACCTGATGTTCGTGTTGCACGAGATGCTCAAGATCTTCTTGTTGAATGCTGTGTAGGTAAGAAGAAAAGGCTTTAATAGGGTCACGCACTATTAGTATGCAACCACATTCGATTGGCACACTGTAATTTCCATTTGATCCTTTCATTGCAAACATAATGGAGGTATGGGATTGGTTCTAATTTCACTTTACTATGAGATTTCACTGTTGATATTCCTCCCTACGTTGCACCTCCAGTCTGATGCATGAAAAAAATTGACATAATGTGGGACTCTGGTTGAATATCCTTCTTTCTTTGGAAAATGCCCTTTTTCTTTAGCCTTTAAGAAGCTGGCAACATTATCTAATATTGATAATATTAAAAGTTGAATAGTAGATAAACCATCGATTGCCTGACATGAGACTAATAAATTATATCTTAATGGCTTTTTACTGATTCAGAATGACAAGATTAACAAATATTCTCCATTATTGTTACCAGGGAACTGAAAATCTGAAGTGCATATGCTTTTCGAAGTTCCTTGTATTGACATTGTAAGGTGTTGAACAAATGAGAACTCTGTGTGTGGCTCTTTATCATGCTTGCTAGCTTTGATCTTACAACTCCCTCCCCCACCTGCACACACACAGACACACACACGGAGAAGGATGTTCATCCTCTCCACTCTTACGTAGCACCAGCCTTGTTTTTCCCTACTACCCGAAAAAAGGTTGATTTTTACCACCATACTTGGGCGTGTATATATTACAGAACCATCTTGCCAATCACATTCCCTGCAAACTCTGCTGTCTGCCCAAGGATGACCCTCAACAGATTCACAGTGTCTGCAGCGGTTAGTTATTAATTCTTTGAAGAAACCAGAGTCTACCTGCACCTCATGCTGGGCTGATCATTCACGGGCATGAGGTATCTGCCTCATCATAACTGATATTTGTGATTCCATTTGTACAATTACTTGTCTTTATTGTTAATCCGTCTGCAAGAAAAGTTGTAAGCCATTTTTAGGTTGCGAAGTGCTACATGTCCTGTTATCTTCAATTGATTAAATTTCTTCCATTTACTGGTAGGTGCCATAAAAAGGCAGTTAAGCAGTTGTTATATTTAAATAGCCATTTTTGCATAGGTCTAGGAGCTTAGTTTATTCTTTCTGTTTCTTTTTGGGCATTTTTACTATTTTATCCAATAGCTTACTTTCTGCTAATGTCCTTGTCTGCTTCACAATCATTGATTGTCTTTGTTTTCTTATTTTTCCTCTTTTTTAGTGAATTTTGTTCTATTTTTGTTTCTGCAGAGTTTATCAACCTCGTTTCTTCCGAGTCCAATGAAGTGTGTAGTCGGGAGGACAGAAGGACAATTGCTCCTGAACATGTTGTTCAGGCTTTAAAGGTTTCTGATCTTAACCATGTTTTATATTTCTGTAATGTTGACAAGTTATTCTTAAGTTTGCATAATCATTTGTGCATCTCTTCCAATTTTTTGACTTAGTTTTTGCAGATCCTGAAGTTTGTGTTAGACTGTAGTCATTATCTCCCTTGTTTTTATTTCCTCCACTTTGTGAAACAAGTATACATAGTTATGTACCTCTGTTGAACTCTAAAAAAGTTCGTAATTTCTGGTAATTTCAGAAAATTTCAGAAATTAAAATGTCTTAGACTATGATATGAAGCGATGCTTGGCCATCGCCGTCATACGGATGCTCATCGGCGTTTCATCGAACACCTTGTGAGCGGCACAAAGTCATGCACACCCGCTCTACAACATCAAGCGTTCAGCTTCTAAAGTTCATTAAGACATTTTGCCAAGCACCTGGCAGGTGACATAAGGTCACCAAGTACTTAACAAAGGCCCACGCCAAGCCAAGCTTTTTAGCTCTTTATGACAAGGGGGCATTCTGCCGAGCACCTCGTGAGCGGCATCAAATTACACGCTTACGGGATAAAGTCCATACGAAATTAAGTTTTTAGTGCCATTGTGTATCCCCGTGGCATTGAAATATAATTCCCGTTACCCCCAAATCAACGAGTAGCAAGACGGTGTCTGGAGACGGGCAACAAACAAACAAAACCTGCTGTGAAAAAGGGCAAAAAAGGATAAAAAAATTTCTAGAACTATGGCCTTTTATAGGCATTGATTAGACTGCACAAGAGGGGGGGACCGCCCTCTCCCTCTTCCCTCCGGCCAAGGAACCCACCGGAGGGGGGAGCCCCCCCCCCCCCCCCCCCCCAACTGCACCCACCGGGGGGAGCCCCCCCACCTGCTGAGCCACCCGTCTTTTACCCCCACCGGGGGAGGCCCTGTTAATTGAAGAAGGGGGGGTGCGGTCACCACCTTCTAGTCCCCCCGGGGAGTTCTGGTCATCTTCTAGGCTAATGGTGAGCCTAAGCAAGTGCTCACCCTTATGCTGCGCCTGCACACCACCAGAAGAGGGAGGACCCGGGGGTGGCCTCCTCTCCTTCTCTTCCCACCAGGGGTGCTCTCCCTTGACCCTTGTTTACACGCGGAATTTTGGAACATCCGTTTCGTTGGATGAATATGTGGATATTTTGGCATATTTGTAATTCCGCGCTTTTGAGTTTATCAGACGATTTAGGGTTCGTGTACTAGACTTTTCTCCACCGACCGGAATCGGTGTTAATTTACATCGGATAAGTTCGAACACCTTTGATTAACTGTCGAAGAACGTCTTTTGCCTCTATACGTTGTGACACATATGATCTTGACGATCGCCCGTTACGAGTACACTCTTGCGAAGAAATTTGAAGGCTTGATTTCCTTGAACACATGTAATTAGAATTACAATCGGTCTTTCAAGACATTTACATATGGTCCCGATTGTGTAATCGGGTCTTCGGAATTATATCCAGTTGCAACCAGAGTCTTTGAATTCGCTTCAGTCTGCATTTGGATATTTGAATTTGACTTCGTCATGATCAGGTCATTTACTTTTGTCCCCTGATCGGACGGTTGAACTTGAATTCCATCACGAGGGCCGTTGGATCGCCAAGATGATCGTTGTCGATCCCTCGGAGTTGTTTCATAGTCATAATCACTCTTTTAATTGTGATTGGACTCTTAAGTTGGCTTGGTGTCCATAAAGGACAGTCCCGCCTGAGGCGGGGTATATCTGTAATTTTCCCTCTATCAGGGTATTTTTGTAGTTTTCCCAAACTTTGGGATGTTCTTGTAATTTTACTTTCTTGGAGATAGTTCCGTCACTTCTTGACTTTATGGGAATTCTTGTCATTTTGACTTTTTGGCATATATTTGACATTTCTTGACTTCTCAAAGATAGTCCCGTCATGTCTTGACTTCTTGGGCATTCTCCGTCTTCATATTTTGACTTCTCGGAAATAACCCCATCATGCGACTTCTTGGGCATTCCTCGTCTTTATTTCTTGAATTTCGAGGATAACCCTGTCATTTGACTTCTTGGGTATTCCTCGTCTTGCTTTCTTTTGGCGTTCCAGGGTTCATTTGTAATTTCACCATTTAAAAGTTTTCGGACATGATAGCTCTCGGCCATGAAAGAGATACACGGATTTGGATGGCTAGCCATAAGCCGAACTCAGGAAAGCGCACACCGCTTCAAGGAAGGTGCGTGGTCTCGTCCCACCGAGTCGTGCAAACGGTGCCAACCGAAACAAGAGCATTCTTTGGTGATTTTGAGACAAAGCGAGAACTTTGTACAACTTCTAAACTGAACAATGACTTTCATGTAACTTTCCCACAAATGTGGTATTTTCGCAACTTTCTGATATTTCAAGGCCTTTTTGCATTTTCCCGCCATTAGGGAGATTTTTGTGATTTTCCCGTCATCAAGGTATTTCTGTAATTTTTCCATCATCGGGAGTATTTCTGGAAATTTCCCGCCACCGAGTATTTCTGCAATTTTGTGACCACCGGGGGTATTTCTGCAATTTCCTATCCACTAGGGATATTTCTGTAATTTTCTTCCCACGAAGGGTATTTCTGCAATTTTCTGCCCACTAAGGGTATTTCTGCAATTTCTGTCCGCTGGGGATATTTCTGTAATTTTCTGTCCACTGGGGATATTTATACAATTTTATGCCCACCGAGAGTATTTCTGTAATTTTTTACCCACTGGAGATATTTCGACATAGTTCTAACACTTGCCTTCACTTGTTCTTCAATTTTGTTGAATGCATCTTTATTTCATTTTTTCTCCCCCTTTGATTCTCCTTGAGTACATTTTGATTGTCCCTTTCCATCTGAGGTGCCCTTTGCTCAGTTGCTGGCAATAGAAGCATCTGGCTTTGGTGTGCCATTTCGTGCAGCCTCTTGCTGCTCTAGTGCCTTAGACTCAAAATATTCAAGCCATGCAGCAGCATCCTGCGTTCGGAGGTCTTCTGTTCCAAGTTTTGCTTTAAGTATTTGTAGAGTTGTTTGCTCATGCTGAACACCTGGAGAGTAAGCTTTCATCAAAGAAAGAGCAATAGCAATCGCTTGGTATCTTGCTACAGTCTGTATGTGATCAGCTCCAAGTAGCCTCTGATTACACTTGAGAGCCTCATGCAGATACTTGAGAGCAATGTGAATATTTCCTAATCCTTCTTCCGTCATCGCCACATTGATATATGTTGCAGCTGTGTTGGGGTGTGAAGGGCCGCAGGTCAGGTGCAGAAGATATAATGCACGGTTCACATACTTCAAGGCCAATTCAGTGTGTTGAAGCCTGTAATAAAAGACAGCAAGATCTCCACAGCTTTTCATTGTATCTGGGTGATCAAGCTCCCTCTCATTTATATCCAGAGCTTTTTGTTGATAGATAGTGGCCTGCTCTTTGCTGCTCCTGGACTGCTGCGCTGCTTGCTGCTGCTCCTCTCTTACTTCGTATGTTCTTTCTTCGTGTGTTTTCTTTTTCTTGGAGCTCTAGGCTCCCTTTTATAAGGGGTGGGAGAATGGGCGGAGGCTTCTTCAAAGCCCTCCTCCGGTGGAATCCAAAGTCGTGGACCTTCGAGCTTCTCCACCCCGCCCCCGTCTCTTCCTCTTCAGTTTTTTCTTTTTTTTTTGATGAGCTGCGGACCCAGGGCGGAGGTGGGCCTCCTCCGGCCTGCCAGCAGGGCGGAGGACCTCCCTCCAGCCTGGCAGGGTGGAGGGGGCTTCCCTCTGGCCTGCATAGGGCGGAGGGCTCTCCCTCCGGCCTGCGCAGGGCGGAGGGCTCCTCCTCCGGCCTGCACAGGGGTCCTCCGCCCTGCACAGGGCGGAGGGGAGGTTCCTCCGGCCTGCAGGCAGGGCGGAGGAGAGGTCCCTCCGGCCTGCCTGCAGGGCGGAGGAGGCCCCCCTCCGGCCTGGCAGGTCCGGAGAGGCCTTCTTGGCTCTTTTCTGCTATAAAAATACCTCTGTACAGCTTTAAAAAAATCCCACTTCAACACGTGGATCTTTATTTGTCTGCAAGGAGAATCTCCATCTTATCTTCTTCTTTTGAGAATATGTGGGTGACAGCATATGTCATGTCTTCTACACACACATATATATACTTCTCGTGCACTTAATTTTAGCTTCTTCACATTTGAAGAACGGTCAAAGATCACTTTCTTTTGGGCCTTCGAACGGCATTGACGAGCCATCTTGTCGACCCTTGTTATATATCTTTTTTCTTCAGCAATTTCTGAAAATATAAAACTTATGAAGATATTTTGCGGGGTCAACAACCCTCATGTGCATTAAAAAAAGGGGGGAATGGGAGAAGATGAAGAGGTGGAGAGATGAAGGGTCAAAGAGCACACCCCCACTACAATCCACCGGGGGATGCACCCCCACTTGACATCCTCCTACCACTATAAAAGGAGGAGGTTGATTACACTCAAAAGGGGAGGAAAAAAGGGAAGATGGCGTCAGAGCTTGGAGGAACCATGCAGGAACACTTGGAGGCTTTCAGCTCCAAGATGTTTTGTTATCTTCTAAAGCTCTTGGTGGCTTGAAGATTTCAATGTGTTTGGTTGTTAAACTAAAACCCACAAAAGGGGTGTGCGTCCCACACTTGGGATATGATTTTTTGATCATCAAAGTTGTTGGAATGAAGATGGAACCATGCAAATTTTATAAATAGCCAAAGTCCATGAAGAAACTTGGGAAATTATGAGAAATACCTTCTGCTATTCAGAAATTACAGAAATATCTTTTACTGTTCAGAAATTGCAGAAATGCCTTCTACTGTCCAGAAAATTACAGAAATAACCCCACTCCTAGAAAAATTACAGAAATACTTTCTGCTATCTAGAAAATTGCAGAAATAACCCTAGTTGTGTGAAAATTACGGAAATACCTTCCGATGGCAGGAAAATTACAAAAATGCCCCCCGATGGCATAAAATTACAGAAATGCCCCCCATGGTGGAAAAATTACAGAATTGCCCCGAACCCGATGATGGGGAAAATGACATAAATATCCCCGATGACGGAAAAATTACATAAATGTCTCCGGCGAAGGAAAAATTATAGAAATACCCTGATTGTGGAAGAATTGCAGAAATACCCCCATTTGTAGGGTCTCAAAATTACCAAAATATCCTCGTTCTGGTTCACATCGTTTGCACGACTCGGTGGAGCGGGACCACGCCCTTTCCTTGAAGCGGTGTGCGCTCTCCTAGGTTCGGCTTATGGCTAACCATCCAAATCCATGTATCTTTTCATGGAGCCCTGAGCAGCTTCCCGAGAAGTCAAGAAATTAAGACAAGGAATACCCAAGAAGTCGAATGACGGGGCTATTCCCGAGAAGTCAAGAAATTAAGACAAGGAATACCCAAGAAGTCGAACGACACGACTATTTCCGAGAAGTAAGAAATGAAGACGAGGAACGTCCAGGAAGTCTAATGACATCGCTATTTCCGAGAAGTCAATAAATGAAGTCAAGAACGCCTAGGAAGTCAAACGACGGGGCGATCTCCAAGAAGTCAAGAAATGTCAAATATATTTCTGAGAAGTGAAGAAATTAAGACAAGGAATACCCAAGAAGTCGAATGACGGGGTTATTTCTGAGGAGTCGAAATGAAAATGAGGAATGCGCAGGAAGTCAAGGCATGACAGGGCTATCTCCAGTAAGGACGAAAATGTCCTTTATGGACACCAAGTCAACTTAAAGGTCCAATCACAACCAAAGGAGTGGTCATGACCGCAAAGCAGATCCATCGGACTGACAATGGTCATCTCGGCGATCCAACAGTCCAATCGTGATGCAATTCAAATTCAACAGTCCGATCATGATGAGACTCAAATTCAAAGGTCCAAATACAGACTGAAGCAAATCCAAATAGTTCCAACCGGATATAATCCCGAAGACCCGATTATACAATCGGGACTATATGTAAAGGTCTTAAAAGACCGATTGAAATTCATAGTACATACGTTCCAAGAAGTGAAGTCTCCAAATTTCTTTGCAGAAGTATGTATCCGTTATGGGCGATCATGAAGATCATTAATGTCACAATGCATAGAGGCAAAATGCGTTCTTTGACAGACTGACAGTTAATCAAAGGTGTTCGCACTTGTCCGATGTAAATTAACACCGACTCCGGTCGGTGGGGAAAAGTCCAGTATACGAACCCTAAATCGTCTGATAAACCCAAAAATGCGGAATTAACAAATATGCCTAAATATACGTATATCCATTCGACGAAATCGGATGTCCGAAAATTCCGCACGTAAACAACCTCGTATCACATAAAGGCACTGCCTGAGTTGTGAACGTGATATTTTAATTAGAAAATCTGAGAGTTTCTACATGCCTACCTTAGTGGACAAGTCTCTTGAAATTATAGTACTGAGGTTATGGACTCTGCCAATTCTAACCGTTGCTAAATGCAAGATGTTCTGAGTCTGTTTGGCATGCTCGAATTGTTATGCAAAATTATGGCTCTTAGACTGGATAAAGAAAGATCCATATAAAAACAGCCTGGGCTTTTGACACTGGATAAGAAAGATTCGTGTAAAATAGCTAGGACTTTTGACTGTCTTCTTGGAAGCTGTTTCCCATGCTTATCCTTTATGAAATCTCTTGCACATTGTCTTCATAATATAGATTGATCAAAAGTGTGACAAATACTACATCATTAACAGCTTAGGAGGAATGATCCAGAAGGGACCAATATCCATCCTATGGTCGACAAGAGTAAAGATTAGATCCTTTATCTTACCATATTGTAACTTTTAGGAGGGAAAAGTTCAAGCAGCCAGGACTATGGAAGGCAGAATCGGATGGGATCGGATCGGATCGCCCGATCCGATCGGATTTCGGGCGAAACGATCCGATCTCGATCCCAACTGAACCGATCCATGCCCGGGATCGGCCCGGATCGGCCGATTCTGCATTCCATTACCAAATGCATCACTTCTTCATATTTCACTAAAACCATGAACTTTTTGAGTTGTGCTTTGATTGTCAAAGTTCTGATGTGCCTTTATAAGTTGATTTCTGTGTCCAAAACACATTGCTATGCACTGCTTTTGTAAATTGGCTATCAAAAGTTATGGAATGCCTCTTGTTCTGAAATGCATCATACTCATTTTAGATTTTAGATCATCTGAGATGTGGTTTTCAGTCAACATTGACAGATGGGGTTAACTGGATGCAAAAGCTTTATCATATTGTCAATCATGCACAGAATTGATGATGTTTTTAGTCTCTATTTTTTTTTCTGTTGATATTCATTTTTTCTGATTAACCTTTGTACATGTTCAGCTTACCAAAAGCAAATAAAAAATCATTTTCAATGATGTGTCTGCACAGATTTTGAAGGAAACCTAGGTTATTCCTTGTTTCAAGCTTGCAAATATGTAAAGCTGCTGATAAACAGGTTAACCATTCTGGTATTAGTTAGAATACCAAATATTCAACTAAAGTCAAACTAAATCTGAGATTGCCTTGTTGATAGTTCCCTCTAACTTTGATGTTCAAGCAAAGAGCATGCATTACATATCTTTCCACTGCTAAATTATTGAATCCCAACCAATAAATGGGTCACACAATCTGCAGACTTCCAATTAGTCCATAAGACTGATGCACATAGACACATGCACTTAATCAATGCATGCACCTATTTCACAAAATGATGAGCAAATGTCACCTATTTCACATTAAATTTGATATAGATCTATGTTAGAATGCTTTTTCTATTTTTTTAGATTTTTTCAGATTTATTTTGATTTTTTTAGACACTTATATCCCTAGCCGAGTCAGCTGTCCTGACTCTGCCGGGATCGGCCGATCCCACCGACCCGGATCGGTTTGGGACCGGGTATCCCGGCCGATCCCACCGACCCGGATCGGTTTGGGACCGGACGATCCGATCCCAATCCCCGATTCCGCCTTCCTTGGCCAGGACTGTCCACCCTCAGTAATTTCCCTTAGGAGAGTGGGGTTCAATTTTTTAGTATTCCTCTTCTCTGAAGAACCACCAACTCCCTCACCCAGGCTGCACACTCACACCCTCCCCCCACACACACTGCATACCCGCTTAACCAATACGACAAATACACAGACATATGCATGTATGCCCGCCCACATACATGTGCACACACACAAACACACGCACGTGGAGGGTGTACACATTGGATCCCTGTACACCAAAACAGACGTTAGTTTGGAGTTCATGCAATTTGTTGTCAGGGAATGGAACTTGTGGAAATTTGATGATGGATCCACGAGTAAATGTGTGCACACCCTACAGCAACCCAAAACTAATCAGCTGTGAATGGAGAGGCCCAAGATCATATAAATCAGCCCTTCCATATACAACTGATGTGGGATTAACTGGATTAACACACACCCCTCGTATCCAGGCCAATTTACAAGGCCAATGGTCTGACATGTGGGGCAGAAGGCACAAAAGGAGTGGAAACAGAAGCAGGGATACAGAACATCAGTCGGACATCGAATGGCTCGATACTATGTTAGAGCATCCAAGTCAAAACTAGTTGGCAGTGAGTGGAGAAGCCCACATTCATATAACATCAAGACTCTACACTAGCATTGTGGATTCTGGAAGATCAACTTGAAGCACTGGTTCTAATATATTTTCATTTCATCTGCAGAACTTGCACATAAAATAGAACTTGATGTCCTATCATGAGGTCCATTATCTTTACCATGTTCTGAATCCATAAAAGGAGGCAACTATATGTCAGTCATAAAAAGGCACTGTGTTTTTCACATGTATCATGCCTTCCCACTTGGTTTAAAAGATGTGATTGTTACAAGGAACGTGACTAGTCTTCGTTTACCACCTACCTGTTAAAGATCTTTACTAAGTTTTTTTAACTTTCTCTACGTGTTAGTCTTTTGTTTCCTAGTTGTCAGTCTTCAATTTCACACTCTTTATAATCTCTCTCTCATCTAGCTCTAGGCCCATTGTTCAAACCCCCCCCCCCCAACACACAAAAGAATAATAATAATAAATAAATAACAAAAGAATGGCAGCGATTCTTGCCAATTTTGAGGTTGAAAATGTGAATCATGTCTTCTTGTTGCTTGGTTTGCCTAAGATTATCCTCACTTTTCTGACTTAGAAAGACATGGATACTGTATTGTTGATTTCAGGGAATAAAATGTGTTACTGAAGCATTTTTTGTTTTTGTTGTCACGAACAACCATGGCAGGATTTAGGTTTTGGGGAATATATTGAGGAAGTTTATGCTGCATATGAACAACATAAGCTGGAGACTATGGTATGCCTTCTTTCAAATCCCTCTAGATTGTTGTTGGCGGCTTTTTTATGGTGTCAACCCTTTTTTACCTCTTGAATTCTCTTTTAGCCAAGTAATGAAATTTTTAACTATTTGTTCTTTTGAGGCCAACGTGTAAAAGTTTGGTCAAGATGATGTCACATGATCAAATTGCCGGCCCCTCACTCTTTACACCTGCCACATGGATCATTCCTCTCTGCCTATCTTCGTGAACATCCTCTTTTTCCTTTCTCAATTTCAGCTTAACCTATCAATGTGTTCCCAACAGGACTCTCCCAAAGGTGGGAAATGGAGTGGGGTGGAGATGACCGAGGAAGAAGCATTAGCCGAACAGCAGAGGATGTTTGCAGAGGCACGCGCAAGGATGAACAATGGGATGAATATCCAGAAGCAGTCAGATTCAGATAAGAGTGCAGATAGCTGATCTGAAAAATGCAAAACAACATTTTCGTTGGTTTGGGCTTTAGCAAGACTTAGAATCTTATCTCTTTGATAGTCAATCCCTCATATAAATGTATTTGTTTCATATCACTGCCGCATAATCAACATGATTGTGAAGAATCTGTATGTAGCTGGCTAATGGTTTTACAATGTATATAAATATCCCAAAGTTTTCACTGCCATCAACTTTGACCTATAACAACAGTGTAATAAAAGTTATTTCAGATAAGCGTGGAGATCTGAGTTGTTTTTGCTTGTGCTGATTGATTGCGGAGGGCTGGGATTTGAATGATCGGTCCTTTTTTGTTTCCTCCTTTCCGGTGATTCAGTCAGTCAAGTATTTATACTTCTTTTTCGATGTAGGGTTCAAACCTGAATTTCATCAATTATTTTCTTTCAGAGGGAAACTTTTCTAAATTACATGACGACTTCATTCTTTTTGGAGGATTATTCCAGGTCCGGAGAATCCGTCGCGAGAATTAGGATGTCCGTTCTATGCGATCGCGAGAATTAGTATGTCCTTTTTTACGTCCCACCATATGGAAGGAGCATTTAGGTGTAAATCTCCATGAACCCATAGATTAAATCATCCTTGCACAATGGTGAAGGGTGAGATGTGAATCTAAGGTCTCCCTTCTAAGAGGTGACATGGACCATTGAGCTACATAGACTAGTTGGTGGATGACTTTTGAGTGTGTAGCAAAATTTTATGACCTGTGTTATACTATACATCGGAAAATGCATCGATGATTCACCGGCCGTGGAAGCTGGTACTGGTTCCACACCCAGTACGTTTTGAGATTTGGCATTGAATGCTGCACTGTTGGTGTGTGGGCAATGGGCATCGCTCGCACATGATTTGTTCAGTCTCCCTCTTTGCCTACACAAAAAATGTGGATGTTCGTGGAGAACTACCTAGTCCCCCACACAAATGTTTTGCCCATGCCCCAACCTTGTGGGATGAATGTTGAAGAAAGAACATATTCAACCGCGTGTGGGTTATCGAGTTGCTAAAATTTATAAGGATTTTTAACATTAAGGTAGAATGTTCGGACTTAGGGTTGTCAATTGACGGGACTGGCCCACGGGCTTCAAGCTGCCCTGCAGTCCATCCGAAACTTGAAGGAGCGATTAGAGGAAGTGAGTCGGACCAGGTCGGTTGCGGGTCAGATCATGAGCCAATGTTTTGGACCTGCGGGTTGGAAGTGGGCCAAATTTTGAGCCTGTTTCCAGCCTATTGGCCCACAATGTTAGGCTGTGACTCGGCTTGCCCGAAAACCCGCGGCCGGCCCGACCCAATGATAACTTTACATCTTTAGTATAACGTGGGCCTTAATCGGACCTTAGCCCGGTTCGACCCATTGATCTTAGACGGACTTGGCCCATCTCAGTCGATTGAAAACCAATAAAAATATGCACTACAGAATATATTGATCTTCATAGCAAGGACTGGGCGGGCCCGGGTCATATACTAGTCACAGGCCGGACCAAAAAAACAATGTAATGCTGGTCTTAATAGAGCCAAGCCCGCGCCTACTCGAACCCCCTTTCTTCTATTGTGATGAGCACGTCATTACTCCGTTCAGTTGTCCCGTTGCCAAAGAGGAGTGTTAGTTCCTTTTAGCACAGCCTTGTACGGGAGTTAAACCCGAGAATAACCCTTGAACCCCCGGTTAGCTCAAAAAAATATTTTGGTGGACCAGATTTCCTGACCAGGTTAGAATAGAGTTAAATTGGGTTACTCTACTCTGGGTTAACTGCCCCACCTCAACTGGTGGGTTTTGCCTAACCCAGCGGAATAACCCCAACCATCAAAGCAAGAATGAGTTTCAAGTCCACATTTATTAACCACTTCTGAATTAACCTACCAGAGTGATCATGTCGCCGTCCCGGTTGGCCAGGATTTGCTGATGACCCAACAGTGAGTGAGGCAGCCCAAGGGTGCTTTTTTCTTCTCTCCTGGCAAAATCACCATCATCCATGGCCACACCTGTGAGGACGAGCAGCGACAAAGAGCCAGCTCCTGTTTGGTTTCGGGTCAGAGGAATCTGAGAACAGACCCCTCTGCCCTGATGCCCGGACCGTCGTTCCCTCCCCCACCCACCCACGCAGGGTTTCCGAATCATTCTTCCAAGTCCCAACAACTTTTGAGTGCCCCCCCCCCCCCCTCGTCCTCCACGCCTCTTTAAAACCTACACCTGTGAAGAGTCGTAACTCAAGCTACCACCGAAGGGGGCGTTACGTTATTTCACCGGTGCCATGGGTACTTGCCCCCCAACTTTACTACCGCCTGCTATAGGATCCACAGGTAAAAAGACATCCTCTGCTCTGCAGCCTTCGATACTAACACCGGAGGGTTATTCGTTCTCAGGAGCTCGACCGGGCTCCCCATAAACGCCCTGAGATGCGAGCACTTGTAGTGCATGGCAGCTCAGCTTGGCCCCCCCACGAAATCATGGGACTGGAGGGTCCAGGGAGCCTACGTGAGCAAACATCAATGTGTGTACTACCACAAACTATTTCCTCGAAGCCCTTAGATTAAATTCCGCAAGCAAAAACATAAACGCAAATTTAGAGTTAGACATTTCACAGTCACGCAAGTCTCACCCACAGGCCGCAGCTCAGATGGGCACAAGACTAAACATACAGCATCCAACCATCAAGTCACCAGCAGAAAGAAGCTAAATCAGTGAATAGGCAATAACGTTAGCCAATCAGCAGTCAAGTATTTGATTTAAGACTACTACATTGCCACTTAAAACACAACAAACATCCACAGGAGAGAGTTACACAAAACCAAGCATGAAATCCGTGGCAGTCTCAAACACACCAAACACAAACACAAACCAATCCAGCACACCGGGACAACGACACCAGTATGTTAAAGAGGCGGTCAAATAGATGAAAGAGGTATAGCCTAACAATAGAACATCACCCTCTTCACATTCTCCTTAAGGGCTGGAAGGGGTCTCACAGCCGCACTTGCCGGGACACGGGTACTCCGTGGGCCTCCACCGGCACCACCTCGGCTGGCGGCCGCTGCACTTGTCATTGACCCGCTATCAGAGGTCTCAGGTTCCATGTAGAAGCGTGCTCGGAATGCAGCCAAATGGGCATAATATGCAGGGGGGACTGCCAACAAAAGATAGGCTATGAGCATCAACCCAAACACACAAGCAAACAAGAATCCTCCAACCAGTTGAGAAGGGACAAGCAGCTTACCTATGGACACGGACCGAGTGCATCTTGCGTAGCTGCGTACAAATTTTCAGTTAGTTTACAGATCCAAAGATGGCAATCACTCAGCACAGATAAGATGGGTAAATAGGTCGAGCAGCCTACGTGTAGCATAGGTTGTTCGTAAGAGATTGCAAGCCATCAGCACTAAATTTGTTCTCATCCCATAGGACATGGTAATGAGCAGGGCGGCTTGTACCCTAGAGTATATATACCCATAGCGCCAATTAAACACAAGCAGAAACCCAGAAAGAAAAGAAGAAAAAGATGGAGAACTTACCTGTATACCAGCGTGACTACACAAATAAAAATCAAACTCAGTGGGGTGGCAAATTTTAGAATCAACTACAGTGCCTGCATGTCATACAGGTTCACTCATGGACGTCAGATGATACGACAAAAATCTGAACCTCAAGACAAAAGAAAGGTATGCAACTAACCAGGCAGTATATTGCCACTTTTATCAATTGAGTGCTTATCTGCATGGTTGTTAGCAAACAGCCTTGTGTGATGGCGTTTCTGCACTACCACGAATGTCACAGGAGGCTGATAATTCGGTTCAAGTGATGCACAAGCCTAAAACATTTATAATATAAAATGTGAACAAAAACATACCACACTGACACAAATCAAATCAGATCTTACGGTTCCTAAAGGACAAAGCCAACCTTCCGAATTGCATCAAGCTCATAAAGAAGCACTTGATAAAACTGGCCTTCACTAACACCGTCTCTGCAAAGGGAAAAAGAATGTAAACACCACCAACCAGCATGTCACAAACAACAGATTCCACAAAACATGTACAATAATCCTCGATTGGGCGTCTTGTGTAAAAGTAAACACCTATAAAATATGATTCGCTGAGGCTTTTGTCCAGTCGCTTTCTTAAAGGAAATTAGCAGTTCCCTGAGGCCATTCCACACCATTAGTTGAAAAGAAATCCATGGGCCAAAAATTGACTAATGTCAGATGCTAAGATGCACGTACTTGATCATGCCACCAGTAACCGTTCCTTTAACAGGATCTTGATAGACCTTAAAGAGATCTTGTATTAATTCTTGACGATGTGCTTGAGCACTCACCAGACCAGCATACTTGGTCACCTCAGGCCAATCCTGAGAAGCAACCACCTACAGGCCGTGGAAAAAAAAAGGTTTCACAGATTCATACTGAATCCTGGGGCAAAAATAAAGACCTCAGGAACAATATAGGTAACTTACCGCTGCAATTGAAGGACTCGAGTCCTCCCCAGGATGTGGATGGGTAACATCAGCACCAAATATAATTGTTGGCCTATCACTGACCAAGGGTATGCGCCTGGTTAAAGCATCCACTAAAACAGTGTTTCTACCACCAACCTGTCCATCAGAGGGCAGTGAAATTGGAAGTTTAGAAACAAATTACAAGTGTATGAACAAATATATTACATACTAACCTTAACATTGATCTTGAGAGCAACATTAGCAAGATACTGTTTACTCATCCGGAACACATGCTTGGTTAAGCAGCATTGTGAGACTAAGCCCAGATCTGTCTCACAGATTCGCTTCAGATCCCCTGCCATGAAAATAGATATAACACCAGCGGTTAAGAAAGTTGTATGATATGATGAACAGATTTTAAGCAATGGCACTTGATAAAATCTGTTAAAATGGTAGAATTGTGAAATGCAGCATACCATAAAGTGAACCATTATTGTCTGGCAAAATAACAATAAGCAGATCAAGCTCCTTGCCCTGAGGCTGAAGAATGCTCATGGCATCATGATACCTAGTTTTCAATGCCCTCTCCACCTGTTCAGGCCGGGCACTTGATGGAGGCAGTACTGGTTCCAGAGAAAATTCCTGTAAGACATTGACACACAGAAGAATCATAACAAGTACCACTCACACAGCATGAACTCCAAATTCCAGAACATTGAATCAGTTAATATACCATGCCAGAAATTTCACACATTTGGGCAAGCTCGAGGCAGAATCCCCGAGCAAGGGTATCTTGAACATTCCGAGAAAAATTAATGCACGTCCAGTTATGGACTTTCCCACCATGGAACATTTTCTGACAAAAAAATCATTCAAGAACAGTCAAAAAAATGAAGTATTCATAGTAATAATATGAAAAATATCATGCAAGAAAATGAAACAGTAAAAGAGCAGACATAGCATATCACAAATTGAAGGACCAAAAGTCAATGCAGAAAAGATGGTGGTATCAAGCATGCGTCCTAACAAACTATAAAGATGAGAACATTATGAAGAGAAGGCTGAAATTTTTAAAATGACAGCAAGAAAGCACAAGAGTATACAATGAACCACCAAAAACAGCAAGCAATCTCAACTCTATGATCAGTTTGGTACCTTATTCATCATGTTCCACTGACCCACTCTAGGCAGACAATCCTTCTCCCTACCCGTATCATGATATTTAAGCTGTCAGATAGAAGTAAAAAACACCATGATTGGCCACTGGTTAAGCATTCTGAACTGACAGAAAGTTGATGGTCTTGCTTTTTACACTTACCCATGGTGCAGGCAAGATGCGTGCTTCTACAGAAGCAAGTTTCTCACTGATTTTAATACCAAACTCCTTTGCATATGGGTCATCATGATAAGCATTATGATGAACAGTCTGCAAAAAAGAGTATTTTTTTTAAAAAAAAAGACAAATGGCCTTGGTACCCAACAGAAACAACTCAACAAGTACTCCCATGTCCAAAAAGGAAACAAGAAACACATCAAGCAAAATTCAAAAACACCAAGATGCAAAAATTTTCAACAGTCATCACAGAAAGAAATTCAGTAAGGAAAAAAAAAAGGTGCAACTAATAACACTCAGCTGTATCAATTCTCCAGAAACATGACATCCACGAGCTATATGCAATCCTGATAAAGTTTTGCATATAATAATCAGATACAAATTCCAGACAGTGGAATAATGTCATCTGTAAAGTTGAACAGCAGCCATATGTTTAACTATACCTTAGACAGTAAGATAAAACTTGTGCTAAAAATTCAGCAGTTCACAAAATGATTTTTCTAATAAATTTGATGCCTCAGGCATCAACATGACATTAGTAATACAATGGGACCAAGGAGGTGCCAGAAAGATAACCCCAAAGTTGTCCATTACTGCAACAATTAGAAGAAAATTTTACTCAAGAAGGCAGCAGCAGAAAGAATTAACAAGTAGGAGTGGTAATTCATTTCAATATGTCGTGTTTGGGTAGAATCCATTCAGCCCAACCCAGGCAGATTGGTACCTCATCTTTTCTAGCAATTTGTGTTAAATTTTTCAACACTATAATTACCTGCCAAAAAATTAAAATGTTGTCCCACCTTGACCCACTTCAAACCACATAAAGGTTGGGTTCAGGTCAACATAACATAGCCCCTTTTTGGCCTGAAACTTATATCCTTCGGCATGTCATTCCCTTTATTAACTAATGAAAGGGTTACAAAAGGGAGCTAGGAAATGTAATGATTAATAACACACAACTCAGTTTAACCCATCTGATCTGACCTGCACAATGTAGCAGATCATATTCTAAAATGACCAGACCCATTTATTCAATCATGTTGAACAGGTCAACTCATTTATAGTCAATTGTCAATCTTTTCATGCAAGGTTTATAGGTCATGATTTTCCACCCTAATTAAAGTTATCCAACGGCATCACATTGGCATATTAAAGAAACCAAATCTTGATTTTCTGTGCAATGCAATTTTGTAATAAATGTTTGATCCACAAAGATTCTAACCGATCATAATCAGCCTCATCAAACAACCTGAAATCAGCTAGGGTTTGGCAAGCCAAAAGGAAATTCACAAAAAAGAGTGACCACTTATGGGAACAAACCATTATGGTACACAAGATGCAACCGCAGGACCCACCCCCACCCTCACAGCAACAGTGGCTGTACGACAAAAAACATCACTACCTGTGGTAAGCACTGAGCCAACCACACTCTGACTGGCGGTCAAAAGGTTGACCACCTGTGCACAAGATCACACCCATGTTTGCGCTATTCTCCAGGTCAACGAGTTGTTGGCAGGCAGCAGGACAAATATCTCAGTGGAGGTATGCCTACATCCCAAATGACTACTTAGCAGGTAGAGTAAACCTGGAGTCAATGTTACATAACATCTAACTACTACAACAGGGTAGGCAAGGTTTGATAAATAAATCAGTTCGAACTCAAAGGGCATATTAAACGATTAATATTCAAAATAAGTACCTGCAAAATATCAAGTTCTCGGTCGTGTGGTCGTTGACAGGTAACCTTTAGAAGATGAGTTATTTGTCTTTCATTCAATCTCTTTGAGTATCTCTGTCCTTCAACAATTTTGCATACCTAAGGAAGCCAAAAAGAAATTGATGCTTTATCTAAGTATAACCAGATAAATCATAAAAAATCATAAATATCTACAAAAGTGCCACTGAAATTATCATGATTCATAAGCTAGCAAATGCTCACACAAAAAAAAGGAACATTCAAAGGCTGACCTCCATAGGCAGATAATTTGGTCGCTGCTGATTTCCAACTTGCAGACAAGGCAATGAAGTATGTTGAATAACAAAGCCATATGTTTCTTGAAAATACTGAACAACAGACTTCATTGTCCCACGTTCATCAACTGGGAATCTGTTCATTCCATGCAGGCATTGAAAGAAAACACAGAAAAATATGTCAGGACAGCATGAACAAGAATCACCCTAACATACTCATCAAGCATCATGTGTCAAAGCATATAAGAAAGATAATGACAATAAAACCATACGTCAATTCTCTTGTTGCCTGCGACGTTAATCCAGATATTCGGTACTTCCGACGCATGTTGCCACGATGTGTGACTTCAACCTTGACGCCTCTAAGTGCCTTTTTGATCTGCAAGTAAACAATTTTGCAAAAATCGAACGGGAAAATTTCAGATAAAAAGTAATAGACAGCAATAAAAAAGAAAGAAAGAAAATGGACCCTCAGAGTCCATATACTAGAGTCAAAGTAAATCTGACAATTCCATACAACAGAAGAGAGAGGCATGCAGCTACATCCAATGCTTACTCAACTCAAACATATGTTGCGACAATCTCATCCAAGGGAAGGCAAAGGAGAGAGCTAAAAGTTTCATGAGCTCCCAGCAGCAATGTTTTTAAAAGCATGGGATTAGATTAGCTGTCCAAAACCGAGCCACATTAGCCAATTTCAGAAAATACTCACATAATGCGTCAGGATCAGATGGACTGACTAGTATCAATCAGCTGAGAACATGAATATCAGATCAGGAATAGCACTGGCAACAGAGAAGTAGAACATTTCCTTTTATTACAATGGGAACAACAAAAACATGAGAGAAATCAGAAATTTTCCTTGCCGCCATCCCATGGATGGAAGAAAATTAGCATGTTGTTTTTATCTTTCATGAATCAGCAGAAAGAAGGAAAGAAAAGGTCACACCTTGGACAAAAAAGAAAGTTTTCTTTATTCCAATGTTTTTCAGGGTTTTCCCAAGGGAAAGGCAGAGATAAAATGAATATCTTATGACAGAAATAGAACCATTCCACAACTGGGAATAAAGAAAAGGAATTTCAGAATGCAATAGGCCCAAGGTCACTCCCAGAAAATGCATAGACTAGACTACATTGATGGAATGGACACCCTTAGGATTTACTCCCAAAGGCTTCAAACACTAGGAAAAGATAATTCAAGAAAAATTAAAAAGAAAACATACAAGAGAAAAGAACTGATTAACAGACCTTAACACGGTCAGCATCAGATAGATGTCTGGCAGTGACATCCCTGTTGAGAAGCTGGGTTACAAATTCTATGACTGGGAGTGGTTCTATGAAAGCAGTAGACGACATATCTGCACCAAAAGAAATCTTAGCACCACATCCATGCAAAAGACATCTGTTGCATATAACCATGAGTAAAAAAATGTGAGGATGTCCCGAGCTATCACGGGCAACACTATATCTATTTGCTGCAAATAAGAACATCCAGGATGCAACACTGAAAGTTCTTTAGAAGATCAAATCACAACTTTTCTACTTCCAATTAACTCCTTGTCGACATGAAAGGAACAGGAACACAATATTTTTCACATTTTCCACGAGTTGCAACCAAGTGACCCGTAAATCACAATAAATGAGGGGAAAAAAGAGATCTGTTTCTCCCACCTGGTGGCACATTCCCTCTCCAATCACACATATCTACTCCCCCGCTCCCACCCTCCACCTAATCTATCCAATGATCTTGTCTCAGATCAAGAACAAAACAAATAAGAATACACATGGAGACCAACTCAAGGGGAAAAGTTGACCCTCACGGAAAGCTCCCAGCAAGTACCAAAAGAAAACCAGAAGACAGACAGAAAGGGGTGGTAATGGGGGCCACCATGTGCTGCTCTTCCAACGCCCCGAGAACACAGCACCCATCTTGGGACGCCATCGATCGAGGGTTCACACCAGGAAGAAGAGCACAGAAGTTCCCCTAATTCCAGGAAGGAGAAGGCACCTGCGCCATATCCTTCGACCTCTCATAAGACCAGTGATTTCAAGTTCCCAATTTCACCACCAGCCAATCTCCGATGCTGACATCATGTAATGGGAAAGGAAGAAGACAAGGAAGGAGATGCTGGGTCAGGGGTGTCATGGGGGGGCCTTGTGCGTCTCATTACTTCTCTGGTTCTCCGAAAAGCAAAACAAGTGGGGAACTGTTTTTATTTCAAGGGAAGTTAACAATGGATTTGAAATTCTCCCTAAAAATTAACAAAAGTGATACCAAATATATAGATGGTCATGGTTTCTTTCTTCTTTACTTTTAAGATAAAAAAGTTCCAAAACATGCATCCAAACACCTTACAAATACAAGAAGATATGGTCTTCTTCATCAGCGGATTAAGATGCTCAATTAACAATTTCAGAATCAGCTGATGGAGAATAATGACACAACTTTGAATAATAAAAAACCACCAATTTCGATTCGCAATGAAAAGAAAAGCTGGGATATCCTATCATTGTTATTTGCACTTAAATTTCCTTCTACATTGCATGCAACAATGGCATCTATGAATAACCAAGTAAACAACTTATGCCTCAAGAGAATGTGATTAAGAGAGTTGTTTCGCAGCTTTGTCAAGGAAATAGTACATAAATTATCATTTACACCTATATCAATTTGCTTGGAAATCTACGCACAGGTAACCTTAGAAGAGGGAAAAGGGTCAAAAGAAGTTAACCAACCAATATTAAGAGACAAGCCCATTTGAGTTGGTCGAATACTCTGGTAGAAACCACGCCAACTTTCTAGCCCTTCACCAAGGGGTTGCCTTCTTCCTAGGTCAGGGGAATAAAATGACCGCCCCACTGGAGAGTACCTAGGCATACCAGATCAAAGTGTGGTTAATAAATGACTACATGATTGGCAGATAATATAAATAGCTCATGAAACCAATTTCCTTGACTCAATAACTTACCTCTTAGTTGGTAACTCACGCAGCACAATGTCAAGAACCTGAAGTGCTTCTTGAGGAGCATCTGCTTGCTTCCCCGCTAAAAACAACTCCAGATGATGAAGATCTGCACGAGCTGCTAACTTGATAACAACACGAAACTGTCTTTCTCGCCTGTACATTAAAAGGTCATAGCAAGATAATAAGAAACCACCAACCAAAGTTAGCCCAAAAAAAATCCAGCATGATCTAAAAAGTGCAGTTCCAGACTGAACCTTTGGCCACCTGCACCATCATCCTCATCATCAAGGACGATGGAGAACTCTTTTGATGTAAAAGGAAAAGGTCCAGCAGTATATAAACTCTTCCGCCCATCATAAGCAGGAAGTCTTCCTCCTAAATGGGATTCTTTGTATAATTTAACCAACTGCTCCATGACAGCACGGTTCACACCACGAGAAGTAACCTCAGGTGTAATAGAAACCTGAAAAGTTAAAAAAAATGGGATATATTATTAATCTCTTCAGTCTCCCTCAACAAGAAAAATTAACAAAGTAGACAAAACCAAGCAAAACATACATCATATTGGTGAAGGTCTTTGTTAGGAAGCTCGGCAAAGAAATGGTTTGCCTTGACCATGCACTTAATTCCAACACTTCCTTTACCAGGTCGCAATGGAAACCTCATCGATTTGCTGGATCCTGCAACAGGAACCATGGCCTGGCTAGAGGATGATTCAGCCTGCACAGAAAGCTGCTGAAATTGCTGAGCTATTTCAGCAGAGGACCTCTCAGGCAACTGAGATGAGCTTGCTTGTGACATTGATGAGTGTGTGGCTTGATAGGAAAACTGGGTTGCTTGGTGCAGCTCGGGAACCGGCGGCCTGGATGGAGTAACAGAGGAAGGACCACCTCCACGGCCACCTCCCATACCACCACCCCTACGCCCATAATATTGTTGTGATGGCATTCCTCCACGGGGTTGATGTCCACCACGCCCCTGGTGTTCAGGAGAAAAAGTGCTATATGGCTGCTGATGTGCCATCCCACCGCGTGGTTGAGGTCCACCACCACGCCCTCCCCCTCGCCCACCCTGTTGTTGGGGATACTGTGGATTGGGTGGGCCCCAACCCCTTCCACTTCCGCTGCCACCCTGCATCTGTGGTATTGGAACCCTCTCTGCAAAGCGCTCCAGCCCACCACGGCCACCACTGCTACTTGCTTCTTGAGATTCTGAAGTCTCACCTGCTCCAGGAGGTCCGGTCCTCCTTTTTCTCCCCATGATGATCACTGCATAAGAACCCAAATATACTTGAGCAAATGAAATTATATAGCAGCAAGAGAAATTTGAGGTCAAACTAGAAATTTTAAACTGAAAGCAAGAGAAAAAGAAAGCAAGCATGACAATCCAAAACGATAATCCATTTTCAACCATCAGCAGACTAAATGAAGACATTGAAATGTGAGGTTAGACTAATAAATAAAAATCTGTCAGTAAAAAAGGCATAAAATAGTGAAAAAATGAAATTGGTTTCAGGGGAAAAACTATCAAAAAATGATAAGCACATGTGGGGGGAAATTACACAAACATTTAACCTGCAAACCCATACTCCAGTAAACGCCATAGGGGGTTGAAGCTCTATAAAGATCCACAAAGTACTCACATCATACAAAATCTTTAAGAGTCAGAAATATATCATACTTAGATAAACAAAATGCATCTCCCCGGGAGAGTAGTTACAGAAAATAAAACTACGTATAAACATCATGATCCAAAACCATAACAAATTATGCTAAAAGGAAACAGAAGAACGTAACATATAGATAAGCAGAGAACAAAAGCAAAAGAAGTAAAATTAATGCCACCTTGACTCAGTTATCAGAGTGTATGAACAACATTTGAACAAAAACCTTCAGCAAACATGCTCCTCCAGAGTGTGAAAAATGAGCATCACCACACTGAGATTCAGGAAGGGGGGAAAGTGTATGACATGAATGAATAGAATGAATAGAACACATGAAGGATCAATAGAACAAATGAACTAAATATAGATGAGGGCATATTAGAAAACCACTACCAGCTTCGTCCGACAGGTTTACTCCATAAAGAAACTACTCATGCATTAAGGCCTCTACACCAAGCGCATGACGGAGAAAGAAACCCAAAACAAACCATGAACGGCATGACCTGTTAATCGCAAGAACAAGTGCAAAAACCAGCAAAGCTTTCCAACTCACAAAAGCAAAGAAGTGCGAGCCTTCAATTTCTCCATTAGAAGATACATGTAGTTCATGTAAACGTTTAAGCACCGTGCAGGAGGTAAACATTTAACGTTCAAATAAGCTATTGGATCTTACAAATCATGAAAGAAACATGCAACATCGACTACCCACGTTAGCATCTATGCCAAAGACAAGGCCTTGACCGGAAAAAAGAAAAAGAATCAGATGAAGAAAAAAAAAGAGAAGAGAAAACTTGCATCCTCCACAAATCCATCACCCGCATGGCCCTTAATCAACCCATCAGGCTCCGAGCTGACCAGTCCAACCGAAAGAGTATGACCAAAACACACATCAAAAGAAACCATAAAACAACAGTATTACCGAAATCATGAAAAAAACACAACGAAATTACAGAATGAAGTACAGTAGAAAAACGCAAGGCAAAAGGATAGGACAGACATAGAAGAAACCCAAAAGATCACAACTTCTCACAGGAAGAGTAAGAAAAAGAACCAAAAAAAATTGAAGGCGGAGCAAACAAACCCAGACTACAAACAGAGAAAAAAGGCATAAACTTTGGGATGAATAGAAAACGAATACAGACCACAAATAGAGAAAAAGTATAACTTTAGAAAGGAAGCTCAAAAAGAAACCGAGCAAACGCAGCAAAAATCTGCACTCAAGCGTTCTGAGGATCGGTCAGATCTGGAACTCCACCTGAGAAAGGAGAAGAGGGAAGAGTGAGAAGAAAAAACCGCTTACCGCGAACAGGAAAACTCGAGGCAAAACGACCTCTTCTGCAGAAACCACTCTGGAAACCGCTCGCACGGTCGCACCTCCGGCCGTCCTCTCTCCCTCTCTCTCCAGCGGTAGTTGCTCAGTGTCTCGGTGGAGGAGGGGAAAAATGCAGCGTTGGTTCCTAAGAGGAGTTTGGCATAAAAAAAGGTTTTGTATATATACTCATATAAACATGATTGTTGTCAAATAAATTTTTTATTTAAGTTTATTATTAAAACTATTCTTAATATGTCTCGAACAATTGTGATTATATCTTTATGATTTCAGAGTGTTAGCACGAGATGAATATTCTAAAAAATATATCACGAAAAAAAATTAATATACGTGAAATACTCACACTGTACCCTCTATTGGAGAGAGAGAGAGACTCGAATAATTGTGATTATATCTTTATGATTTCAGAGTGTTAGCACGAGATGAATATTCTAAAAAATATATCAAGAAACAAATTAATATACATGAAATACTCACACTGCACCCTCTATTAGAAAGAGAGAGAGATCACCCCTTGACGGCCTCTCTCCCCCTACAGTCAGACCCTCCCAACCCGACACCACCCTTCCCATGCTCGCAAACCCCCCAACCCGGTATCACCCCTTGCCCTTCGCACAGACCCCCCCCCTTCCACCTTTGTAGCCCCCCCACCTGTGGACACCAAAAATTGCACGCACAGATATCCTGCTCGGCCCAGCATCAACAACGGCACCGAGTGAAGAAACCCCGGAGAGACTAGTCACCCAGCCTCCCCAAATATGCACACTGCCGTGAAGCCGTCTCCGGAGTCACGACAGTGAAGAGAAATCAACCACCAAGAGCCCCACAATCCATGGGACTCGAAGAAAATCAAACGGGCCATAACTCGTGCTCACAATGGGCTCAAAACTGCCCATTTAGCCATTCAACGGCACGCCCAAGGCCCTTCAGCGGCACGCCCTTGGCCTTCAGCGGCACACCCCCAGGGTGTCTCCAGCGGCACACCCCCTGGGGAGCCCCAGCGGCACACCCCCAGGGTGCCTCCAGCAGCACACCCCCAGGGTGCCTCCAGCGGCACGCCCCCCAGGGAGCCCCAGCGGCACACCCCCAGGGTGCCTCCAGCGGCAGGCCCCCTGGGGAGCCCCAGCAGCACACCCCCAGGGTGTCTCCAGCGGCACGCCCCCTGGGGAGCCCCAGCGGCACGGCCCCTAGGGAGCCCCAGCGGCACACCCCCAGGGAGCCCCAGCGGCACACGCCCTCCTGGCCTTCAGCGGCACGCCCATTTGCCCCTCCAGCGGCACAGCCCTTGAGCTCTTCAGCGGCACGCCCTGGCAGCCGTTCAACGGCACGCCCTCCTGGCCTTCAGCGGCACGCCCTGGCAGCCGTTCAACGGCACGCCCTCCTGGCCTTCAGCGGCACGCCCCATGCATCCCTTCAGCGGCACGCCCTTCTGGCCGTTCAGCGACACGCCCTTTGGGCTCTTCAGCGGCACGCTTGCCATGTCTTCCAGCGACACACCTTTTGGCCCTCTCAGCGGCACGCTTGTTGTGCCTGCCAACGGCACGCTGTCCAGGCTCTTCAGCGGCACGCTCCGGCAGGACGACGTGATGCCCATGCCCTATAGAGCCTTGGCGCGCAGTGAGCTGTCCGAGGTGTCGATCGGAGGCTGAGCCACGCATGCTACTCCTCTGCCACCAAGGAGGGGGAGGTCAAACCCCATTCAATGCCCGTCACCTCCAGCCACCGTCGTTCGCGCCCGAACGCTCCCGCCGCTGGGGTATAAAACGCCCCCCTTCTTCGGCCAAAAAAAGTGAACAGAGGGGAGGGGAGAGGCATACAGACACAGAGAGATACACGCAGAAGAGAAGAAGAGAAGAGAAGAAGAGAAGAAGGGAAAAAAGAAGAGAAGAAGAAGAAGAGGGAGTCGTCTGCCCTCCGGCCGCTCCACCCACCGCCGCCGTCTGTGCGAAGAAGAGAAGAAGAGGAAAAGAAGAAGAAGAGGAGGGGAAGCTTTGACTCCCCCCCCCCCCCCCGCCATGCTCCATCCACCATCGTCCGCACGAAGAGAAGAGAAGAAGGAGAAGAGAAGAAGAAGGAGGGAGCTCCGCCGTGAAGCCCCGACGATCACCAAAAGGGAGAGAGCTGAGAAAGAGAGAGAGAGAGAGCATGTACTAGAGGAGAAGGGGAAGAGCAGCGAGCCGTCGCCCCTGCTCGACCCCAGCTCATCCCTTTCCTTTCCCCCCTTTGCTTTTCTTTCCTTCTCCTCCGTTGTGCCTCATGTTCCAGCGTTCTGAGGTGTATGTGGCCGGTTGCAGCCTTTGTCGGCTATGAATAAAATCGCTCTTTTGAGTTCTTTCTTCTTACCGTCTCCGTTGGTTTGAATCCGTGCACGTGTTTGAACGCTTCCCCCCTCCGCCTCCCGATCGTTTGATCCTTGGCGTGGGCTTTCGTCCCCCTCGTCATTGCTCTTTTCTTCTTCTTAGCATACCCGAGCCCAACACCATCCTTGGCCTTCCTCCCTTCTCCAACTCTAGGCCACCTGGCCAACTCTCAGCCTCCACCCCCTTGCTCAGCCACCCACCGGTGCACCCCTACCGCGGTGCAGCCTCCCCAGCTCCCAGCAGTACGCCCTGGCTAAGCCCCTCGCCGGTGCACCCTTCTTTGAACCCTTCGCCGGTACGCCCCTACGGGCCTTCCCCGGTACGCCCCGGCCAAGCCCTTTGCCGGCACACCCCGTGGGTCTTCCCCGGCACACCTCGGCCAGGCCCTTCGCCGGCACGCCCTCTCGTGCCTCCCTTGCCCGGCACACTTGCCCTTCCTTCTTTCCCGGTGCATCCCCCCCCAGCCAGTCCTAGAGTAGTCTTCCACTCGCCGTTCCCTCTGAGTTTTCCGAGGTTTATAAAGGTGTTGCCGCTCACAGGCGCCCACCTCCAGTTGTCGGGTTCCGCCACTCCATGTGGGCGCGTTCCCTGTATCTCCCTTACGCTCGGGTCAAGGGGAGATGCTGCCGAATTTTTATTAGAAACGATAACATATTAAAAGATAAAAGGAAGCAACAAACAAATGGAACAATCACACCTTAAAAGGACTAAAAGAAAGTAACAAACAAACGAAAAGAACAACGGTGAAACGCGTTCACCAAGGCAAGGGAACCGTGATCAACATAAAGAGAGCCAAATCGAACGACAACTAAACAACTTGAACATTCGTCCTCATGGGAGAAAGAATGGAAATTGATCAAGAGAAGAAAATGAGAAACCCATGCAAACTTAATAAAAATCAGAAAAGAAGAAAAGAAAAGCCTTAAAAGAACTAGAGGGAGAGTGGACCCTCATCGGTATTTTCCAACCTAGCCCTTCAGCGGTACACCCTTTTAGCCCTTCAGCGGCACACTCCTAGCCCTTCAGCGGTACACCCTTTTAGCCCTTCAGCGGCACGCTCTTAGCCCTTCAGCGGTACACCCTATTAGCCCTTCAGCGGCACACTCCCTCAGCCCTTCAGCGTTACACCCATTTGGCCCTTCAGCGGCACACTCCTCAGCCCTTCAGCGGTACACCCTTTTAGCCATTTAGCGGCACACTCCCTCAGCCCTTCAGCGGTACACCCTTTTAGCTCTTCAGCGGCACGCTCTCCCTGCCTTCACCGGTACACCCCTTTTTGCCCCCAACGGCCCACTTTTCCTTCCAAAATAAATATATATAAATATATATATATATGTCATGATAACGATAATGATAATAATGATAATAAATTAATAAAAATCATGATAAATAAATAAACCTGAATATATATATATGAGAAATAAACAAAAAAATGTGAAATAATAATAATAATAATAATAAGATATAATAGTAATAATAATAAATAAAATGGAGAGATCATCCAGAATAAATACATAAAAGGGAAATAAGCAATAAAATATATATGCACATAATTTAAAACTCAGATAAAAAAATAGAAAAATCCACTCTGCAGTCCCGTCTCTCTCGTGATCCGGTGCTGAAGGAACAACAATGTCGCCCTTCCAGGTTGGGCCTGAGTCTTGGGAATTATCCCGAAATGGCCATGGCCCGACCTCGCCTCGGGCCGACATTTCGATTAAACCGGACTCGTTTCTCAGGCCGGATCCTTTCCGAGCCACTATTAAACTTGCCGCACGCTCGGCAGACATTTGAACGGGTTCACCTCGGTTTTCGCCGCGTTTCTATTACGGACCTGTGTCTGAACATGAAAAGACCCATGAGCAACTAATATGGCCGACGGCTCCCTCCCCAACATGGTCGTGAGCCGGCATTGCTCCGGGCCGATAGCCCGTTAAATCGGATTCATTCTAATGGGATTCGTTCCCGTTCTTTCATTGAAACTGCCGTAAACTCGGCATACATTTGTACGGGATCGTTTCCATCCACGTCGTACTTTCAATATGGGCCATTGCCCGAACATGAAAAGGTCCGTGAGTGACCGACAAAATCGGAATAGAACGAGACGGTCCTCGCCACCCCTGGACCCCTTCCATGGGAATATCAATAAGACCCACGTGGGCCACGCTTAGACCTCGGGTCCGTCCCAATCGTGATCGCCGTTCGGCTCATATCCTCGGTCTACAGCCCGCTCCCTTCGAACACGTTTTCGATTTTGGAGTCTAGTTTTGGGACTCTCCCCCGTTGCCCTCCGGCACCGGAAATATTAATGATGCACGCGCAAGCCTCGTTCGGACCACGGGAGGCGCCCCCGATATGGTCTTGACTCGATCTCGCACCGGGCCAATAGATTTACCGGTTTCCTGCTACATTAATCGAGATTTAACCGAATGTTTTCGGTGTCCCAGAATAATAAACTTGCCGTATCCCGGCATGCATATGTTCCAGGTCCTCCCGCGACGATTACAATATTCTCAAGCCGGACTCCCGTCCGAATATTAAACGGTCTCCCGAATGACCGACACGTTTCGAATGTCCGCTTCCCTAGACACAGGGCTTTTCAGTCGATTCAAGGGATATTCCCTCGTTGCCCCTTGGCACCGGAAATATTAATGACGCTCATGCAAGTCTTGTTTCGACCGCGGGGGGCCCACCGCAGTATGGTCGCAGCTTGCTCTTGCACCGGGCCAACAGATTTACTAGTTTTTGAGGGCTCCAACCGAGGCTCAGCTGGACGTTTTCCGCTCTTCCGAACAATAAATTTGCCGTACCTCGGCTTACATGCGTTCCGGTTTTCCCGTGACAACCGCGATTTTCTCGAGCCGGACATTCGTCCGAACATTAAATGGTCAGTACACGACCGACATGATCGCGAATGTTTTCTTCTCGCCCTCGCGCGAGGATTTCAATACCTCGTAATAGACCTTCCATGCAATTGATTTCTTGGCCATGAGGCCCTGAATCCCGGCGATTAATCAAGGGTGTTCCCTCATATGGGGGATGTAAATGACGCTGTGCCCTTTATGGCGCGCGGGTTTTGGTCCCGACCCGAACTACACAATCGTCTGATTAGTCAGATCGAGCGCACCATGGGCTTCCTCGAGCCCGAATAAATTGTCACTTTGTGACTGGCACGCCCACGCACTTAATAGACGAATCAACCATTCCCGAATAGACGAGCTTAATAAACGAACGAAAAGTGCGTCCACAATTCTGGCACGCCCGGTGGGACCAAACCACCCTTCATCTCTTCGTCGAGATTCAGGGCCTCATGACCCCCTAATAAACGATGTTTGCCTGCTTTGATGAATTGCAGGTGCTGTCTTCGCCTGCCCTATGGGGAGAAAAGCCGGACTAGGCGAAATTATCTTTGTCGCCTCGACGATGCTACTCCGAGGCACCTAAAGCTTCCAGGAATCATGGGGGGCTGTGATAAAAAAAGAAGAGAAAGAGAAGAGAAGGGAGGGGAAATCAAGCCCCCCCCCCCCCCCCGTTTCCCTCAAGAAGAAAAGAAGAAAAGAAGAAAAGTAGAAAAGTAGAAAAGAATGAGAGAAGAAAAGAAGAAGCAAAAAAAGAGAAAAGAAAGAAGCAAAAAAAATGGAAGAGAAAGAGCCGGCGAGAAAGGGTTGTATGGCCACGTCCGCCGAGACCCGTGCTGAATAAAGATTATCATTGTGGGGTTTATGCGGTGGAGCGAACCACTCATCCCCTCCCTGAGGGGGTGAACGCTCTCCTGCACCTCCACCATGGTCAATCATACAAAAAAGAAGAGAAGAGGAGAAGGGACAAAAAAAAGAGAGAAAAAAAAAGAAAAAAAAAGAGAAGAAAGAAAGAAAGAAGAAAAGTCGGCCAGCATCGCCAACCAAATGAGCAAGAAGAAACCTGGCGTCCCGCCCGACTCTAGGAGGCTCCGAGTCCGTGATGTAATGACCCGGCCCGTCCCTCCTTCCTGCTGCCTCTATCCGGCACAAAACGGCCCCTCGAGTGGTTGTCAATGGACCCAGCGAGCCACAATTGTAGCTTGATGAATGGTTGCCCGCTGTGGGGAATGCTTTATAGCAATGAGGCCAAGCACAACCGCCACTCTCGAAGAGAGCATGCACATACCCCGCCATGGGGAATAAGAAGAAGAGATATACCCCGCCATGGGGGCATAGGAGGTAAAAAAAAAAGGATATACACCCCGCTCCTGGGGGCACGTGAAGAGATTCTACCTCGTCCGGGGGCACAACAGACAACAAAGCTACACCCCGACTCAGGGACACTCGAAGAAAAGTCTACCCCGGCTTAGGGGCACAAGAAGCAAAACATGCCCCGTCCGGGACATAGAAGCCATAAGAGAATACACCCATGTTCTAGGGGTGTTTGAAAAAGAAACACACACCCCGGTCCGGGGGCATAAGAAGCAAAAGATACACCCCGTGCCAGGGGCATACGAAGAGGATACACCCCGGCCTGGGGGCATAAGAAGAAGGAGAAACACACTCCGCCACGGGGTCATAAGAAGCAAAAGAATACACCCCGACCTGGGGACACATGCAGAGCATCTACCCCGCTCTAGGGGCACAAAAAAGAGATACACCCCGCCCTCGGCGCATAAGAAGCAGTAGCACATACCCTGCTTCGGGGGCACAGAAGCCGTAAAGAGACGACATACATCCCGATCCGGGAATACATGAAGAAAGGCATACCCCCCGCCCTGGGACACTTGAAGAAAGAAGCACATCCCGCCACGGGGGCACATGAAGAGAACCCCTCCCGCCTCGGGAGTATAAGAAAGAGAAGAATACACCCTGGTCTGGGGGCTTTTGAAGAAACAACACACCCCCTCCATGGGAGACAAAGCTACACCCCTACCCGGGGACACATGCAGAGCATCTAGCCCGCTCTGGGGGCACAAAAAAAGAGATACACTCCGCCCTTGGCGCATAAGAAGCAGAAACACCTACCCCGACTCGGGGCACAGAAAGAGACACACTCCGCCCTTGGCGCATAAGAAGCAGAAGCATCTACCCCGACTCGGGGCACAGAAGCGAAGAGACATACATCCCGATCTGGGAGCATAAGAAGAAAGATCTACCCCGCTCAAGCGGCATTTGAAGAAACAACACACCCCGCCTCGGGGGCACAGAAGCCGTAAAGAGATACACCCCTACCTCAGGGGGGCATAAAAAGTAAAAGATGCACCCTCGTGCCTGTGAGCGACGTCACGCGGTTAAGGGAAGAGCGGAGAGGACGCGGAGCTCGCGGGCTCCTTCTTTTTTGTTGTTTGTTTGCTGCAACACAGAAATAAGAGAAGAGAGAGAAGGGGCCACCACGGGAGATTGCTCCGGCGGGGCGAGCGGGACAAGTGTGATATAGCAAAATATGGGGGTTAAACGGCCATAGCGGGAAGTGACTCGCCGTGGCCTCGGGGGGACGGGAATGGTGCAAAAATTAAATAACAAGAATTGAAACGGCTATTGGGGAAGTGACTCGCCGCGGCCTCGAGAATACAAACAGATGACAGAATATAGAGAGAATACAAAGAGCGGGAATTTAAACGGCCATTGGGGAAGTGACTCGCCGCGGCCTCGAGAACACAAACAGATAAGAATATAACGTATAAGAACGTGAATTTAAACGGCCATTGGGGAAGTGACTCGCCGCGGCCTCGAGAACACGAATAGATAAGAATATAACATATAAGAACGGGAATTTAAACGGCCATTGGGGAAGTGACTCGCCGCGGCCTCGAGAATATGAGCAGAATATAACAGAGTATATAGAGAATATAAGAACGGAAATTTAAACGGCCATTGGGGAAGTGACTCGCCGCGGCCTCGAAAACAAGATGTGATCGCCAGGGGCCGAAAGACCCCAAAATAAGAAAGTGATCGCGCCTACCTCAAGAGCGGGAGATGGCGGGTTGCTTCTTCCTCTCCCTCCGGCCGGCCGACGGAGAGGGCTTTCCTCGGCTACTCTTGCAAAACAACGACAAACAAATGACAAGTGGATTAGAAAGACGGAGGTGTAGTACTCAAATCCTTGCGATAAAAAATAACGAAATGATGGCAAGACACACACCTGGTTGGTGTTATCTTTTAAACCCCTCTCGGACTCAAGTAGGAGAAAAATGAGATGATGGATGTAAGAAGTGTATAAGAAAAGGCGCCCTTATGAAGGGGGATAGGGGATGCAAGATGATGAATGCAAAAGAACTACGAAGAAAAGGAAAGAATTGTCTTATTGGATGTGCCGATGGTGAAATCCGGCGGAGCTCCGGCAGCGTGGGGACGACGTGGAAGCGCGGTGGATGAAGACGACCTTCCTCTCGCGAGCGTGAGCACCCGAGAAGCCGGCAGAACCTCCACCTACAAAAGAACCCACGGGTTAGAAAATGACTCCGTAGCCTCTAGGCTCCGGCAGCCTATCGGATCACTTTGAAGCTCTCCCAGAACTGAGGGGGTGGGCCTCTATTTATAGGGCTACGGAGGGTGGAGGCGTCCAGGACCCTGGACATCTCCATCAGGGCCGAATTAATATTTTATTATATTTTTATTAATTTTTTTGGAATACTTTTGTGGGGGCGTCCAGGGTCCCGGACGCCTCTAACAGGTCCACCGAATACTGCTGACGGCCGCACGCGGTTTGGCACAACGCGTGATTTTGTGAGCGGCGCCTCGTGATTCAGAAATGGGCGCGTCCAGGTGACTGGACGTCTTCAAAATTTAGATTTTTTCACACACGACAAACCGTCGTTCGGTGGCCGGCGCCCGTGAGAGAGTTGATGGAGGCGTCCAGGGGCCTGGACGCCTCCAAAATATATTATTTTATTTTTTATTTATCTTTTGTGCCAAGGCTGGCATTTTGATTTTTTTATAATTATTTTTATGGAGGCGTCCAGGGGCCTGGACGCCTCCATTAATATATATATATATTTATTTATTTTTTGTTTTTGTATGCCAACTGGCATTTTACACATATTTTTTATTTTTGTTTTTATGGAGGCGTCCAGGGCTCTGGACGCCTCCATTAATATATATATTTTTTATTTGGTTTGGGCCCTGAGAAAATAAAATAAATTAAATTAAAAACATGGGGGCGTCCAGGGGCCTGGACGCCCCCATTAAGACCCACACGGGTCCTCAAATCAGGCGTCGGCGGCCGCCCGTCAGACACCCTTCCTGATTCCGGAACCTCCTGATGCGTCTGACTGGTGTTGACGCTGTCCGAATGCCGTGACGGGACGATTCCGAATGCTGAAAAGGGCAGAAGAAGACCCAAGAAAAGGAAGCACTCGAGTGATTTAAAATGCGTAAGCCGTTGCGGGGCGTCGTATAGTAATATGAGACTTTCTCAGGAGGCGTCAAGAATGGCGTGTCTACAGCTGCCCCGCCTTGGCGTCTGCTTTGCAAGGGAGCGACATGTAGTGGAATGGTATCGAAGTGGAGTGAAATGAAGTGGGAGCGGACTGATAAGTTGATGCCAAGGTGTGATGAGACACGCTTTTGACGTTACTGTTTGGAATCTTCCTGAAGTTTCAATGAGGCGACCTTGAAGAAGGTCTTTCAAATATTGACGATTGCTTGGACGGAGATCAAATAAGGGAGGGTGAGATGTGCGCTTAGGCACGAAAAGGAGACTAACTTCTCGGTGTGGAAGTACCTGGGTCATAAACCGGAGGTTTCACCTTTGGGGAGCGGTTACCAGCCAATGTGGAAGTGCTGCGGCCAAGGTGGGTCAAACAAGGTCAAAAGTAAAGGAATATCTGAGGGTCTGTCCAAACAAGGGTCTCCTTTGGAAGAGCAGCGTCGGGGCTGTCTCAAGGAAACTCGGTATTTCATTCGGAGTGGAATATCTCATATTTGTGGGAATTGAAACACAACGGCTTTCACAATCGAATCACTTGAATGATCTTCCGCAATAAATCAAAGTCCTATATGAATGCATGCTGGGTTTAAAGAAAAATTTAAAATAAACTAAAATAGAAAATAGCCAAGGATAATATTGTCAACTTGTTAAGAACGGGTCAGGATACCGATCCGGTGAGCCGACACTGGGCTGGGGCCCGTTTATCCGCGCACCAACTCACTGAATGGAACCGTCGTCCCCATGCTACCACAAATTAACGGCCTATCCGTACAACCCAAATTCTTCCAGGATCATCACTGTTTTTGTTGAAGGGGAACTCAAATCCCAGATTCATTCGGGCCGCAAGGTCCTTGACATGTTCTAGTAGCGTAGGTATCATATACTACGATGCATGACATGGTAGGACCAACCATTGAAAGGTGGGACAGGAGATAGGATAAAGATGTCCGTTAGTAAAACCTGCACAGGCCAGCATGGATCAATAACATCAGAAAGTAGCAGATTTACAACAGAATCACACCACAATGGAAAGGAAATCTAGCCAAAATCCTGACACTGACGGCTGATGTGACATGTTCCATCCTGTAGCGATCTTCCCTTCCTATAAGAACTCCCCTTAGGCTAGTTCATTCAAATGCACCAAGGTGGGTTTTGGAAGCTCAGGAGAGGAAGGAGAGGAGAATCTAGAGATTTCAGGATGGAATGAGAGTCTTCCCGCGTTATGAAGAGGAGCAGGCCTAGCAGCGAGATCAGGCGACTCTCCGACCTCGAGGGTCATCTGAGTGGGATGATCTTGTCGCATATGGTAAGCTGATTCATTTCAAATTTTCCATGTGAACCTTCTTCTTACTTCCTTCATTTCTTCTTTCTTTCCTTTTCCAGCCATATCCACTCTTCCCAGGCCCGAGGAAGTTTTCCAAACTGCCATGGCTTTCAAAGCTAACTTCCAATATCTCCATTGGCATGAGGGCCATACTCTCGAAGTGGCATCTGCAGGGGCTCCTTATTCACGCCAAGCATTACGAGAAGATTCGTATGGACTGGGCAGCTATGGGCGCACTAGTGGAGATCTGGCATCCCCAGACCCACACTTTTATCTTCCCGACCTTCGAGGTGACCATCCTCCTCGAGGAGGTGGAACTTCTGCTCGGATTGAAGAAATTCAAGAGTGACAGGAAGGTGAAGGCTATGCGGATGCTGACACGGGGGACTTCTGAAAGCGTCCTTGGAAGCTTCATGCCGCCCGACGCAGCCTGAAAGGTCCGTACTCAAAAGGGGATCGATCTCCAAAAGCTTGCGGAGTGGGTTATGGACGCCCTGAGAGGGTCACCAGACGATGACTATTTGGAGGGAATCATGAAGGGGTTCACCATTTGTCTGGCGGGTGCTCTCTTGTTTCCTTATACCGACAACATAGTGGAGGAAGACCAACTGAGTGCTATCTGCGGGATCTGGCGTGGAAAGAGGGTGGGACCCGCTGTCCTCGCCTACCTGTATAGTGGCCTTACTGCCTCGAGCATGGGTAAGCCTCCTTTTGGTTGCGCAATTGTCCTGAGCTGCTGGCTGGATTTGCATTTCAAATTCGACCACCGCGAGGGAATGCCAACCGCTTCGAAGCTCTTCCAACAAAACCCTCTTCATCACATAGTCGACGTGTTAGGCTTCGGTGGTACTGTAGTGAACCGCGTTCCGTGGCTGAAGAAACGTGAAGACTGGCAGTCTCACTTCCGCACCGTGACATAAGGCTTCTTTACTTGCGCACCGGCATGTTTGCTTCCGCTAGATCTCCTCATGAGGCCTTCTCCCGAAGTTGATCTTCAACTGATCGGCGCGACCGAGTTCGTCCTTTATAATGCGCATCGGTGCTGCCTCCAGATTGGCATCCCACGCCATTCGTTCCCGCCACCGACTGGCATCGTTCCTTTGAAGAAAAGGGAGTTGGGCACTGAAGCGGACGCGAAGGAAGCGAAGGCCATTAAAGCTCCTTGGAAGACAAGTGTTGCGGGAAAGGCCTTAGCGTACGTGGTGGAAGAATGCGAGCCGTGGAGGGCTTATGTAACATAACTGGGGAAGTTAAGGCCTAAGGCGCCTAAGCCCCTGATGTAGTTCATTCTGCTTTCTGATGGAATAAAATCTGGCATTGATGTTCTGGGACCCCCGTCCACTTAATTATTATTGTCTTTTTTGTGGTTTTTCTTTTTCTTTGTGTTTTTTCTTTTGTTTGGATTATATACATACTCTTATCTTTTTTACTTTTATTATATATATATACTTTTTTTTGAGAAAATTTTTTATTATGGGGGCGTCCAGGGGCTGGACGCCCTTAATTTTATATTTTTGATTTTTTTAGGTTCTTTTGTCTTGGTTCTATTTTTTTTATTTTTGATTTTTTTAAAATTTTGTTGATTTGGGGGCGTCCAGGGTCCTGGACGCCCCAACTTCTTATTTAATATTTTTTTTGGTTTTTTTTATTTTGGGGGCGTCCACGGTCTTGGACGCCCCCATGTTTTATTTTTTATTTTTTTGGTTTTTTTTGTTTTGGGGGCGTCCAGGCGCCTGGACGCCCCAAAGTTTTTTTTGAATTTTGAAAAAAAATAAAAAGTGGGGGCGTCCAGGCGCCTGGACGCCCCAAACAGGGTGGATTCTATATATATGGGGGGGGGGGGGGGCCTCCCCCCTTTGCTCAATTACTGTTCATTCAACGACCTAGTCACCCTAGACGACCCATTCTTAGTCCCAATGGAGCGAGGAGGATCGAGCCAGGGTCCACAGAAGAGGAAGCGATGGGCTCGTCGTCCGAGGAGGCTGGGGGATGATGCCGAGGAGGCTGCTGCGGCGGAGGAGATTGCCGCGGGTGAGGAGGCTCTTCCTTTGGCCTTGGAGGCTGCAGTGGACGCTGGCGACGCAGCAGAGGACGAGCACGATCCGGTAAGCCCCTCGGAACTCTCACTCTGTGGTTCAATAGGCTAAACGGACGGGTGAGAGGCTGTGAGAGAAGGCCGGGGAGTGAGGGAAAGGAGGCGTCCAGGGCTCTGGACGCCTCCACATTTTCTTTATCTTTTTTTATTTTTTATTTATTTACAAAAATAATAGAAATATAATTAAAAATAAGGAGGCGTCCAGGGCCTGGGACGTCTCCATGATATTATACATATTATTAATATATTTTTGTTTTGGTTTTGGGGTTTTTCTAAAAATAAAGGAAATGGAAAGGAGGCGTCCAGGGGCCTGGACGCCTCCACAAAAAATAAATATTTTAAAAATAAAAAATAAAATAAAATGAATAAGTAGTATATACAGTGTTATTGTTTAATATTATTCATGATGCTGATGTATTTTTTATTGGTTTTGTGGTGTGCAGGGTGTGATGAAAGGACGGATCAGCTGGTCCCTAGTGGTGGCAGCATACCGCGGGCTGCCGGACTTCCTGAGGGCGCGTGTGGACGCCATGGGCTTTGGAGCTTTCCTTAGGATCGAGCCCTTCCGGCTCGACCTTCCTCTTATCCAGGCACTGAGGGAGCGGTGGCACGCATCGAGCCGAGCGTTTCTGATGCCCTGGGGGCACATGGTGCCGACACTAGAGGACGTGGCTCGGATTACCGGGCTACGAGTTGACGGAGAGGCAGTCAGCGGGGTCACCTACCCCGACTACCAAGAGAGTGCCCTGGACCTGCTGTGGTTAGAGACGAGCGTGACTGATAGAGACAGTAGGGTAGTCGGCCGAGTGGAGATCATGGAGGCGCTCGGATTCGTCGACCCGCGCCAGCGGGTTAGCGAGACTGGAGCGGAGTTCTTGGCTCGACTAGAGGGGGACGCTCGCGCTGCTTTTACCCAGGATCCGAGTGAGCGGGAACTGGTGGATCTAGACCTTCGGAGGTTTCTTTTCTTCTTCCTGGGCCGCCTTCTGCTAGGGACGAAGGGGGATGGCATCCACTGCCGTTTCCTCGGGATCTTGGCGGATCTGGACAGAGTGGGACACTATGCGTGGGGAGCGGCTCTGCTTGCCCATTTGATTGCCGATCTCTCCCAGACTTCGGAGAAGGAGACGACAGTCAGTGGCTTCGCACCTTTTCTCCAGGTAAACATTTTATTCATGCATTCCCACAGTTAAATATGTAATTATTTGTACTAATGATGTATGATGGATGCAGGTGTGGAGCTATTACTATTTTCCGATGGGGAGGGCTAGGCATGGGAACAGGAGGGCTGTGCCTCTGGCGCGGCGGTGGAGGCCGGTCGTGGTTGCATTACCCCACGGCTACCAGCTGGCGTCACTTCGTCGGGAGCTGAGCGAGTATCCCGAGGCCATGGTATGATGCGTATGATTTTTTTTGTGCTTATGCATGTGACTGAATGGTAACTAACATGATGTATGTATGGTGATGCAGGTGGTGTGGAGACCCTACCTGGGCATGGGCGACGCTGGCCAGCCTTGGGTTGTAGCGGGTCTTCCTCGTTTCAGGCGGGACGTGTGGGTCCATTGCCTGAACGAGATCGAGCAGCTTCGGCTGAGGTTGGTTATGAGGACGTTGGGGCTGGCCCAGGAGTGGGTTGATGTAGAAGAGCCGGCCCGCATTGGGCGGAAGACCAAGGGGAAGGCGAAGGTTGTGGACTGGCGTACGCGCTTCCCAGCACAGTACCAGGACTGGCAGCAGGGCGGGGTCCCAGTGGTGTCCCATGTACAGGACAGTACTGATTACCTGAGACGGTACCGGGCTACGTATGGGGACCGCCTCTTCCTTGGTGGTATGGCAGGGGTAAGTGAAATGAGAATGCTTCACTCTTTTATATGTATATGCATGTGGTACTAACTTACGTGCAATGCAGGATGCTCGTGATACCATGATCGCCGACCTGCGGGCCTAGTTGGCGGACGCCAGGCGACAGTTGGTGGCCATCCGACAGGAGTTGGAGATCCTGGTGAGTTTATGCGATGCATTTTTTTGTGACCTGGATTTTTGATACTTGGCCTCTAACTGTCATTCGCTCTGTGTTTCAGCGGGCCCACCAGACAGCGGCAGTCGGGATGGCTGGTGGAGCGGGTTCCAGTTCGCGGGGCCCTCCTCCGGAGGTTTCTGCCCTCCAGGACAGCTGGCGTATGCGGTGGCTCGGGCTGAGGAGGCCGAGCGTGACCGCGAGGCTCGAGTGAGCGTTTGCCTGACCTCGACTCTCCTTCTGGCTGCCCTCCTTCTATCACTGTTGTTCTCTTATGGTGCATGCGTGCTTTGATAGGTGGCCGAGATCCGAGAGGCCCTGGCGCGTGTTGTTCGAGCTGAGCAGGAGCGCGATGCCCGGGTGGCAGAGCGCACGCCCGGATTGCGGAGCTAGAGGAGGAGCGGCGACAGGAGGCTGAGGAGCTTCCTCGCGACGTAGTGGATCTGCGGATCGCCCTCGAGCTGTCGAGGAGAGAGGCGATGAGGGAGAGAGAGGAGAGGGAGAGGGATAGGGAGAGCGAGGAGAGAGAGAGGGAGAGGGATAGGGAGAGAGAGAGAGAGAGAGGGAGGAGCGACAGCGGGATCAGACCGAGAGGAGGGCTCTAGAGGCCCAGCTGCTGGAGCTCCGATTGAGTCTCGGCACGGCGGAGGGGAGGCTTCGGGAGAGCGAGGAGCGGTACCAGAGGGCGAAGGAACGCGGGGCGCGACTTCGTCAGTCTGGTTCTTTTTCCATGGGCAGCTATCTGGTTTCTTCGGCCGAGGAGCGTCGTCGCGCCTTCGAGGCTGGAGTGCCACCGCAGGGCGAGGCGAGCACGGCTTCTCAGGGTTCGCAGAGGCCCCCTAGGGATCCCTGGCGGAGGAGGGAGGAGAGAGATGACCAGGAGGGTGATGGTGAGAGTTAGAGAGTTGTTTGTACACATCACCCTTCTCACTGTATGATGTACTTTCGGCTATTATATGAAATGAAAATGGCTTCCTTGTGTTGTGTGTACTTTTCTCTCTCCCACACTTTCTTTTTTGCACTGAGTTGTTCTTCGAGGCACGCTCCACGAGACCTTGCCCTGAACAGCGGGGAACTACGCTTTGCATGAGGGGATTCTGTTTCCTTTCTCCCCCCTTTTGGGCGCGTCCAGGCGCGAGGACGCGTCTTAGTCATTGAATTCAAATTTAAAGCGTCGGGTGGCCTTTCTTCTCCCGTGCCTTACCCGCAAACGAGCCCTCCTTCCGTCGAAACTCGCTTGCCCCTTTTTCGTCTTCCTCCTCTTTTGATTGATGGAGTTCGGTGGGCCCGACCATGGTGAAGGTGGAGAGGGACGAGGAACTCCTCGCCCAAGGAGGGACGCGCCCGAGCACGGAACGGCGTCCATGGAGGAGGAAGGGCCGCTTCGGGCCCCCGAGGGGCCCGAGGGACCCGATGGCGTGGGAGGAGGTGAACACGGTCTGGTAGGTCCTCCGATCTCTTCCTTTTTTAATTCATTTTGGGTCTTAAAGCGAGCCGCGCGAGGGGGAAAGGGTTCGACGAGTGTTGCACTCAAATGATGGACGCGTCCTAGACAGGGGACGCGTTCCTTTTGACTGATGTGGGACCCCTTTCTTGGTGCAGGACATGGCAAGGACCCTGGGTCTGGCCGATGAGTGGGCGAGTGCGGACGAGCCGAGCCGCGTCAGGAAGGAGAGTCGTGGCAAGGCGAGGCTCGAGGACTGGCCCGTACGTCTCCCTGGACAGCAAGGGGGTGTACTGGTGCAGGATAGTGCCGACTTCCTGCGGCGGCAGAGAGAGAGATACCCGGGGCTTCCCCAAGCTGGGGACACGCGTGGCATCGGCGGCTCGCGCGCCCAACTGTCAGAGACGAGGCGGCAGCTGGCCGTCGCTCAACATGAGCTGTCGCTCCTGGTAAGTTACGTGCCGCACTTTTAACTTCAGATTTTGGAGTTTCACTGACGGCCGTTGTTTATTTTGTTCCAGCGTGCCCAGCAGACAGCGACGGTGGGAGTGGCTGGCGGATCTTCCAGCTCCTCGGCCCCTTTTCTCGAGATTGCCTCCCTCCGGGAGTAACTTGCCGGTGCGGTGGCCCGCGCGACCCGGGCGGAAGAGGAGCGTGACGCCTGGGTGGCGATTGTAGCGGAGCTGCGGCATCGTGGTGAGGAGAGACCTTCTCCAGACATCCTGGAGTTAAGGGTTCTTCTGCAGATGATGAGGAGAGAGGCAGAGAGAGAGAAAGTCGAGAGAAGGTCCGAGCGACAGCGGGATCTGACCGAGAGGAGGGCCTTGGAGGCCCAAGTGAGGGAGCTCCAGCTGGGCCTTCAGGCCGTCGTGCAGAGGATAGGAGGGATGGAGACGCGCTACGAGAGAGCGCGAGAGTTCGGGGAGCGACTCTGCTAGTCCGGTCGCTTTGCCGCCAGTGGCTTCTTTGCCACGCCAGGGGAGGAGCAGCGAGTCACTGCTGCGGAGCGGGCGCCCAGAGGCGAGGCATGTGCTACTGCACGGGGATCCCGGAGGCTTCTGAGGGACCCTCACCTAGGGGGAGATGAGGAGAGTGCCCAGAGGGATGAGTGATGGTGAGGATTGGCGAGCTAGTGGATCCGCCACCTCTCTATAATTGTAGTGTTTGTGACAGCTTATGGAGTGATTTGATTTTCTGCTATTTATTTGCTCTTTTGTGCGTTCCTTCTTCCCTACACTTCTTCTCCTTTGCACTGTTCCCATGTGATGGGTCTGCCGAGACTCCGTCCCGAGCGGAGAATCGCGTCTTGTGACCATTTTCCACGGGAATCTGCCGTCGAAGTCAAAAAAGACGGCCCTAGTTTCTTTTCCCGAATGTTGTGTCAAATTTTGCGGACGTCCTCCAAATCATGATAGGGTATCCCTAGACAACATAGGGGGCTAGTCGTCATATTCTTCGTCCAGTCAATCACCCTGTGCGAGCGGTGAAACGACACATGGGACCGCTTGGCAGGTGCCTCATTGCGAGGGCTATCATTGACAGGTGATGGAGGCAATCTTGGCCCGCACTCCTTCTATTTCTATAAATTCGTGTCCCTTTTATCTTCCCAGGTATATCGAGGACTAACTCGAGGAGCACAAGTTCTCACGGGAGAGGAGGAGTTCAAAATTCTGAGAGTTGGATGGAGGGCGAATCTTCCCATTCCTCGAAGAGAAGTAGGTCCAGTGGTAGTAGTTCTAGGAGGCTTTCAAACCTTGAAGGGCACTTCAGCGAAAGGGCCCAATCACAACTCGTAAGCCAAGTTTTCTTGCCCTTTTTTCATTCTTTCTTCCTTTCTTCTGACCAAACCTCACCCCCATTCCTTGTATGTGTAGGTTGTGATGAAATCACAAATCTTATGGGAGTTGGTAGTAGCAGCGTACAGGGGCCTCCCAGATTTTCAGAAGGCGAGGCTAGACGTGATGGGATTTGGTACCTTCCTTCGGATCGAGCCGATCCAGCTCGACCTAGTCCTGATCCAAGCCTTGTGTGAGAGATGGGACCCAGTGAGTCGGGCATTCCTGATGCCCTGGGGGCACATGGTGCCCAGCTTGGAGGATGTGGTCCGGATCACAAGCCTGAAGGTAGAGGGCGAGGCAGTGACCGGAGTCACTTACGCGGACTACAGAGAAGGTGCCCAGAAGTTACTGGGTTTGGACCTAGATGGTCGGAAAAACAAGTCGGTAGCTAGGGCGTCCCTCATGGATGTATTAGGACTTACCGACACTCGTCGGCGGGACGATGAATCCTCAGAAGAGTTCATGAAAAGGATGGAAATAGGATGCCGTGCCGTGTACTATACAGATTTCGGCGACTGGGAAAGATGCAACATAGATTTGAGGAGATTTCTCCTCTTCCTTTTGGGGAGATTGGTACTGAGCTCGAAAGGGGACGGCATCCAATGTTGCTTCCTGGAGCTGCTGTCAGACCTTGAAAGAGTAGGGTATTATGCCTGGGGAGCCGCCATGCTGGCACACTTGTTTGCAGGCCTATTCCAAGAAGCGGATCGTGAGATGACTGTGAGTGGTTTCACACCATTCATCCAGGTATTTTTTTGGTTTTGCTTGTTTTGTAATTTTTTGTGTTTTTGCAAAGTATTGATGACCTGTGCCGAGCAGCTATGGAGCTATTATTACCTCCCCATGGGGAGAGCTCGGCATTGGCGACCCGTGATGGTGCCGTTAGCCAGGCAGTGGGAACCCATCATGAGTGCGGCACCCCTAACCTACCAACTGATGGTGCTAAGGCGGGAGCTACAGGAGTTCCCTACAGCGATGGTAAACTGGAGACCCTACTCAGACATGGTCGATGCCGACCAGCCGTGGGTTCTAGCAAGTCGTGCCCGGTTCGGACGGGAACTGTGGATGCACTGCCTGAATGAAATCGAGCCGCTTCGGCTACGATTAGTTATGAGGACTTTAGGACTGGCTCAAGAATGGGTGGATTCAGCTGCGTCACCTCGTGTCGGGAGAAAGACGCGGGGACCGGCGACCTGCATTGACTGGCGCGTGCGATTCCCCGAACAGTATGAGGACTGGCAACGGGGTGGCACGATTGTAGAATCACAGGCGCGGGATAGCGAGGATTAGTTGCGTCTATATAGGACAAAGTACGCAGAACGGCTCCAACCCCGGGGACTTGCGGAGGTAGGTTTCCCCTTTTTCTCTTTTCTTCTTTCTCCCTTTTCTCTTTTTTTTGGTTTTCCGGTGGAAATGCTGACTCGTATGGCTGCAGGATGTCCGGGATGCCATGATAGCGAATTTACGAACTCGCTTGGCAGAGATGGAACAACAGTTGGGCGATGCCCGCGGAGCTACGAGCGCCTTGGTAGGTGTACATTGCGCGTTCGTAATTAAATCCTCAGATTCCTGATGTTGGCTGCTAATTCACGCGGTCGTAGCATGCCCAGATTGGCGCGGCTTCCCCAGCGATGTGAGTAGGTGGTGCCCCTTCCAGCTTGTGGATTCCCACCTCAGAACTTGACTTACTTCATGAGCAACTTGCTCACGTCACGCAGCGTGCTGCGGAGGCAGAAGGGATGCTCTCTATACAGGTAAGAGTCTCAGTGTTAAGTTCTCCTTGTTTATGCCTTATCGTGTATCTGAGATGGCACACTCGGCAGGAAAAGGAGACGGAAGAAGCGCTTGGCCAAGCTGCGCAGAAGGAGGCTAGGATAGCAGAACTGGAGAGGGAACTGCGGCGTCATGCTGATGACGACTCCTCTAGGGATGCTGTGGAACTGAGGATCACTCTCCAGTTAGAGAGGGAAGACCGTGAGAGAGAACGTGCAGAGAGAGAAAGAGACGCGGAGAGAGAAAGAGCCAACAGATTGACTGAAAGGGAGGAACGAAGGGCCATGGAGGCCCAACTATTCGAACTCCGAATCAGCCTTGGTCTTGCTGAACAGTGGCTGAGAGATGGCGAGGAGCGCTACCGAAGAGCACGAGAGCGTGACTTTCGTGTTGGTAGCTTCTCTGCTGCTTCCGTAGATCAACGCCGGGATGTGGGAATAGGAAGAGGAGTACAGAGCGGTAGGAGTACCGCTTTTCGTAGTTGGGTAGCACCTTTGAGAGTGTTTTGTCCGGAGAGTAGTGGGACGAGTAATGCAGAGAGAGAGGGCGGAACTTGATGTAATTTTTTTAGTTTTTGGAATAAAACACAAGGTTTGGTTTGTTTGGTTTTCACCTTTGCTTCTGTTGCCTGAATCCCTGCACACATCACTGAAACAAACAAATCAGAATTTCTGTTCTGACTTGGCCCCTTGCTCAATAAGCAAATGGTCACTGTGACTGTCCTTGATAACTGGTCAAGGGGCCAAGCCTTTATTTTAACGAAGGCGAGGGAAAGAAGTGGTGATGATAAATGCGACAGGCAAGCACACGAATGCAAGCGGTATTAAAAGTGAGATGCTGCACGCAAATGCAATCATGCAAAATTGATTTGTTTTCTTTCTTTATATTTGGCATTTTTTTTATTTTATAAAAAAGATTTTTTTTGCTTACAAATATGTACATTTTCTCTTTTCCATTTTTTGTTGTTTTATCATCTCAATTTTTTTTATTGCTAACGCCCGTCAAGCACCCAAATGGCACCTAACCTTCGTGAGAACAGGGGTTTCTTACTAACCTCCCAGGTATCCTAAGTGTACATCTAGGTTGATTTGGGCCTCTAGACCCCTCGAATGATGATCCCGCCGGCTAAGACTTACCCTGATGACAATACCGTCATGCCATGCTTAGGCTCCCAGTCGCTTCTGACCACAGGGATTCACCCAAAAGGTGTTCGAGGTAAATGATTTGCCCGACCCGGGTCTGTTTCCTCACAACTCTAGATGGTATATGATGGAACACCCTGGAACCCTAACGACCAACCGCGCGACGCTGACCCGGAATCAGACGCCGTCGCACCCATAGGTGACGCGCTTGCATTGGCCTAAGCCCGAGGTTAAACAAGAAGACATCAAGGTGGTAAACAGGGGTCTTGACCAGCCAGAAACACAGAGACTCCTTCGCAGCGATAGCTTTTGCTTTTCAAAGTAGGCAACCAAATGTGTATATTAAAATAAGGTCGCAGACCCTGGGCAGTTTTCACCCTTCAGAAACTCTATCGAACGTTCATCTTTTGAGGGAGAAGGAAGAGTGTAGGGGATAAACCTCCTGAGAGGACCGGCAAAGCCGTTAACCCGGCGAGCGAATAAGGGCCCATCAACTCTTTCCTTTCGGACAACTTCGGACCAAATCTCGAGCATTTACATTCCACGGCCCCCTTTGTGGATTCAGACTTTTGCTTTGAGGGGTTCCGTTTATCGTAACAGGCACGGTCACGACCAGGCTTTTCTCTTGATTTTGATTTTGTATTTCTTTTTGTGAGGGAGATATAGTCGTTTGACGTTTGTGGGCTCCCTTTTTGTATGCCTGCGGGAACACTGCCCTCTTCTCGTGCTCTGATCGATGCTCGAGGAAATGGATCCTACTCTTGTCTTTAGGGTTTGAGTTTCGGTTTCTCATGCTCAGCGTTTTAAGGGCGCCGACTGTCTCATTTGGTCGAAGAGAAAAGAATAAAGATTACAGCTTCCGGAGATCTTCTGGGTGACGCTCCACCGTAGGTGATGCTACCGACTTTTTTGAATAAAATACATAAGTGAGCACATGTTAGCTTCCTTCGAGCGAGCATAGGCCGACGTGGCCGGACAGGGATCTCCACGGTTCTGGCAAACCAAGACCCGGTGACTACCAAGCCTTAATGGGCCCTACCCTAACATGAAGGTTAGATGCAGGAACTTAACTACGTGGTGACTGCCAGGCATCGGCATTTTGAATTTTCCATATTTTTAGTGGTTTTTGATATTTCTTTGTTTTTAATGTTTTTATCTTTTCATCATTTTTTTTGTTTTGTGTTAAGGGTAGTATTTCTTAAGATAAAGCCCATTCCAAGGGTGGGATAACTCGGTCCCTTCGGCATTGACTAGCTTGTAGGCATTGCCAGGGTACACGGCTTGAATTACAAATGGTCCTTCCCAATTAGGTTGGAGCTTAGAACACGGCCCTCCAGGTTTGACAAAAATTCTTTTTACGACCATCTCACCGACTTTGAATTTTCTCTCAACGACTTTCTTTTGGCAAAAGCGAGCGAGTCTATTTTGATACACACGCGCGTGTTCGGCAGCGGCCAGCCGTTTCTCATCCAAGAGTTCCAACTGGGCGAGGAGTGAATTACGACGATCGTCGAGGGGAAATTCCTCGTCCAATTGTACCCTGAGAGAAGGGATCAGAGTCTCGTACGGGACTACCGCTTCCATACCATAAGTAAGGGCAAATGGAGTCTGCCCGGTGGGGGTACGGACTGAAGTGCGATAGGCCCATAGAGCTTCGATAAGCTTTTCTGGCCAGTCTGAAAACTTACTAGACTCGCATGTTTTTTTGATGATTTTGAGCAATGTTTTATTGGTGGCCTCCGCTTGGCCGTTACCTTGTGGGTAATATGGCGATGAATGATGCAATGCAATTGCGTACCTTTTGCAGAGGTCCTGTAGGTCCTGAGAAATGAACTGTGGCCCATTGTCGGTGACGATCGTGCTTGGGACGCCGAATCTGGCGAGGATGTTCTTTATGAAGAACTTGCAGACTGTTGACGCCTTGATTTCCGCGTAAGCTTCAGCTTCGGCCCATTTGGTGAAGTATTCCGTCGCAGTAAGGACGAAAGATTTCTGCTTGGTGAGGGAATTGGGATCACCTAGGGGACCAATGATGTCGAATGCCCACATGGAGAAAGGCCACGGGGAGGATATTGGATGAAGTGAGGAAGATGGTGAATGAATTTTATCGGCATGAAGTTGACATTTGACACACCTACGGACATAGGCAGCACAATCCTCTTCCATAGTGGGCCAATAAAAGCCTTGACGAATGATCTTCTTGGCGAGCATCTGACTATTCACGTGGCCACCGCACACACCCGAGTGCGTCTCTTCTACACATTTCCAAACCTCATCGTCACCAAGACATCTTAACAGAATACTAGTAAGGCTCCTCCTATAGAGTAGACCTCCAACCAAAGTATATTTCTGAGCCACCCTTCTTATGGCTTTCTTGTCCTCTGTGGTGGCTCCTTCAGGATAAGACTGATCTTGGCAGTATTTGACAATTTCATAGAACCATGGTTTCTCTTCATCAGCCAGTTCCTCTTCGGCCTCTGCCAACATGATTTCCCTCTTTTCAAGGATATCTTCTTGCAGTATCTTCCTTGCTATCCTGTCTTTGATATTTACGTAGGAAGCATCATCGATTGCAGGGGCGTGAAGTTTGTAGATGGAAATGGACTTAAACCATCTTCCTAGAGGGAACCTTAAGGATGATGCCAATGAGGCGAGGGCATCGGCGAGAATATTCTGATGACGAGGGACATGAACAAAGATCAGTTTGGTGAATAGTTTGGCAAAGGCAGCAGTGAGTTCTTGGTATGGCTTGAGTTTGGGATCGCGAGTGCGATACTTAGTGAGCACCTAGCGAAGGATGAGTTGACTATCACCTACGACTCGCAACTCAGTGATACGAAAAGAATGGGTGAGTTCTAGGCCAGCTAGAAGAGCTTCATATTCGGCTATATTGTTGGTGACTGGAAATTTGAGCTGGTATGCCAATGGGAATGTGAGGCCTTCAGGCGACAGGAGGGCGATGTCGATTCCTCTCCCTTGAGAATTCAGAGCTCCATCAAAATATAGCGTCCACATTGACTCATCTGATTGGTTGATGGACATTAGTTCCTCATCTGGAAACTCTGATTGGACGGGATCGAACTTGGGAAGAGGATGGTGAGCGAGATGCTCGGCTATGGCATAGCCTTTAATCGCCTTTTGCTGGATGTAGGTGATGTCGAACTGAGAGAGAAAACTTTGCCAGCGTGCTAGCCTATCCGTAAGGATGGATTTCTCCAGAAGGAATTTGATAGGATTCATTCGAGCAATCAAGTGGACCTCGTGAGCCAAGAAGTAGTGCTTTAATTTCTGCACTACCCAAACGAGGGCAGCACAGGTTTTCTCCATGCCGGTGTACTTCTGCTCACAGGGATTGAGAAGTTTGGACAAGTAATAGGTTGCCCGTTCCTTGCCTTCCTAATCAGCTTGTGCGAGGACGGCTCCCACGGAGTCATCCAAGACTGAGACGTAAAGGATCAGAGGTTTTTCCGGTTTGGGTGGAATGAGAACGGGTGGACTAGTCAGATATTCCTTTAACCCTTCAAAAGCTTTCTGACATTTAGAATTCCAGTGGAATTCTACTCCTGGCTTGGTCAACTCGTAGAGAGGTCTACACCTTTGTGAATGTTGGGACACAAATCGACGAATAAACTGCAACCTCCCGATTAAACCTCGGACTTCCCTCAAATTCTTGGGAGGCGGCATATCCCTGATAGCCTTGGCTTTGTCAAGATCTATCTCGATCCCTCTTTTGCTCACAATGAACCCCAGCAATTTACCTGACGACACACCAAACACACACTTCTTCGGGTTCATTTTCAATTGGAACTCTCTTGACCTTTGCAAGACCTTAGCCAAAACTTCTGGATGTTCCATCCTGGTCCTTGATTTCACCAATAAGTCATCCACATACACTTCCAGATATATGTGCATCATGTCATGAAATATGGCCATCATCGCTCTTTGGTAAGTAGCTCCAGCATTCTTTAATCCGAACGGCATGACCACGTAACAATATGTTCCCCAAGGGGTAGTGAATGACGTCTTTTCCTAATCCTCTTCTGCCAAACGAATTTGATTGTATCCTGAAAATCCATCCATGAAAGAGAGGGTTTCGTAGCCTGCCGTGTTATCAATCAGCACGTCAATGTGAGGTAAGGGAAAATCATCCTTTGGACACGCGCGTTTAAGGTCCCGGAAGTCGATGCAAATCCTGACTTTCCCATCTTTCTTCATGACCGGGACAATGTTCGCCACCCATTGAGGATAAAGAACGACTCTAATGAACCTGGCTTTGTGGAGCTTATCGACATCTTCTTTCATTTTCAAAGCCATCTGAGGGTGGAAATGCCTTAATCTTTGTTTTACCGAGATGGACCCTGGTTTTAGGGTTAAACGGTGTTCGACCAAGGTTGAATCCAGACCCGGCATATCCTCGTAGCTCCATGTAAACGTGTCCTTATATTCTTTGAGAACCCCAATTAATGCCTCTTCTTCAGAGGGTGGTAGGTTGTCACTTATGAGGATGATCCTAGGGTCTTCCTCAGTTCCCAAGTTGACTTCTTTGGTGGATTCTTCTACGGCGGTTGACGGCTCGTCGAATCTCCTTATTCCACTAGCGTATGCGTCCGCCGCATCCTCATATTCTTCACCCTCATCTTCAGTGGGACATTCTTCATCCGTGATTTCGTAGACTCCATACCCTTCATCAGATGCACAGTCGCCCTCGCATTCTATTTCGAGTAGCTGGATGGGATTTTCTAACAACTGGGGGATGGCAAGAAGGGCCTGACACCTGGCGGTCAAATCCAGAAGGAATCGACGAGGGATCTGCCTACCCTTGGATTTCTTCCTAGGTACTACCCTTGGCCTATCATTCCTAGATTGACTGACATTATTTACAGAAGAAGAGGAAGACGAAGAGGATGGTGTAGAATGTACAGGAGAAGACCCCTCAGAGGAGGGGTAGAAAAGGTCGCTCATCGGACCTTGGACGGGTGGTCCGCAAGGCGGTACGCACCCGTGAGAGATGTAGGAGGTTTCCTCAACGAAGATGTGCTGTTGGAGAGTTTGAAAATTGACGTTTTTTTTTTCGTTTTCATTTTTAATGACAAAGCAGTGAAAAGAGATTAGAGGAGAGAGGAAAGCGGTTATGGCTAGAGGATTGTGAGGCTCATAGAGCAGATCATGGTTGAAGACCTGGCGCGGGTTGAAAAGCCCGCGCAGGTATGTAAGCAAAGAAGGGGACCTGGGAAGATCATCAGACAATTGTCTGGCCCAGGAAGAAGATATCAGCAAAGGCTGAGACGAGTGGGTGGAGAGGATGGCGGCTAATGAGCCGTCGACGGCAATGTTGAGGACGGATGAAGATCCGTCGATGACAGAGTTCTTCTGGCGAGGACGAGGATAGTTTGGAACCTTGGCAAGAGTGGTAATATTCTCTGGTATTTCGGAGATCGATGGTGGTCCTTCAAGCTGCGGAGACGAGAACATCCTTTCCAGTGCAACGGAAATGTCCCGTATGTCGAACCATTTGTCCCACTCGCATTCCGGATCTTTGATCTTGCCTCTTTTGGTGATCCTCGGACATTTTTCAGCCAAATATACAGCATGTGATCCCCCATGTGCTTCTCGTGGGTGATCTCCCATCTGAACAACGGGCCCTCTGTTGAAGTGGTTTGATAGAGTCCACGCGAGGGGCTTCCAATCTGCCTTGAACGGTCCTTTGAAGCCTAGGCCAAACCTGCGGTTCGGCCTAATTTCCTTTGGCTGTTTGAGCATACCCTGTAACTGTGCGCCCAGACCTTTTCCTTGTTGATAGTCGATGTTCCTCATAATCTCCCAACCTTTGGAGTGAAAAGGGAGACATGATGTTGTGGTTGCCCTGACCGGCTCCTTTGGTGCTAGTGGGACATGAGATGGATCACGTACGTCCAGCAGTGACAATATGGGCCGATGAGACGGCCAAACAGAAGGCAGAGAGGTGTTGATAGCATCCACTGTGTGAAGGACATGTGTACTGACCACTTTAATAATTCTTCTATTGTAAGGAAACTTCAGGCACTGATGGTTGGTGGAAGGCACAGCGTCCATGGCTTCGATGTAAGGGCGACCCAGTATAGCCTTGAATGTGGGGTCCATGTCGAGGACATGAAATTCCGTGGGAATTGACATGGGCCCTAGTTCTGCCTTCAGAATAATCATCCCCTGCGGCGGCCTTTTGCTATTGTCATAAGCCGTGACCGTGATCGAGGAAGGTCTTATTTGTTCCTCGTTGACCCCACACAACTGAAGAGTGCTCATGGAGATCACATTTATGGATGCACCCGTGTCCACAAGACACGGGTTTATGGATACCCCATTAATTTTTATTGAAATACACAATGCATACTTCCGAGCTTCCTTGGGAGCGAGCTCGTAGTTGTGAAACATGATGGCTGGTTGTGTGTCTGTTGGGGTTAGGACGGTCGAAATCTTCTCCACGGGGAGGTCTTCATTAACCATGACCTTTTGAAGATATTCCATCAAGGCCGCCTGGTGGGATGTGGATCTTTGAAGTAGCTCCAGGATGGAGATCCGAGCAGGTGTCTTGTCCAAGTGTTTCAATAGATCATACTGTGTTCCAGGGATAGCTCTTTCTGGTTGTTCTGCATCATCCTTCTCTGGCTGAGATTGCTCGGGATTCTGACTGTTGTGGGGAAAAACCCTGTGGAAAATCCTTCCACTCCGGAGCACCATTGCCTGCGGCTTTTGTACCTCTGTGGGGCTAGCAGTGGGTTTTAACAGGGGTTTGAGGGGTCGTAGTGGAGGAATGGTTGATGAAGCAGGGGTGATGACGGGAGCAGGGATTCTGATGAGGGGTTTGTTAGGTGGCGGCATGGTGGAGGTAGAGGGGATATTGCGAGGATTATGAAGGATAAGGGGTCTAGAAGGTGGCGGCGGAGGCAAAGTGGAAGTGGGTAAGGTTTGAAACGGGTAATGGTTTTGAGGTGGATGGTGGGTGATGAGTGGTTTTGAAGGCATTAGTGGTGATGTGGTGGAGAAAGACGGGGTTATGTATGGTTGACAGATGATAAGGGGTTTAGAAGGCGTAGGGGTAAATGTGGTAGATGTGGATGGTAAAGTGGGGGAGTGAGAGAAGATGAGAGAGTGTGAAGGCGTAGTGGAGAGTGACGGTTGATAGGAGGTCGGGGTGCGGATAAGAGGGCGTAATGGTAGTGGAAATGATGATGGTGATACTGACGCGGGTTGATGAGAGAGAGGTGCTACCCGGGCAAGGTGAGGGGGTTGCATGACGATAGGGTTGAAGGTATAAAGAATGGAGGTACTTTCCTGGTGCCACACCTGCTCTCTCTCGATTTCCGGGAAGGAGGAGATGGGGTTAACCTGATGATTGGGCTGTTGGTGCTCCGGTAGTGGATTCTGGATTATGCCCATGTCGGGCTGTTGTTGTGGGGCCTGCTGAGCCTGCTGTTGTTGTTGTGGTTGCTGTTGCTGTTGTAACTGCTGCTGTGGCCTATGAGGAGGTCTCCTAGCCTTGAGAGCCGCGACGTATCGTCTCATCTCATCCCAATCTATTTGATGTTCATCATTCATATCATGGATGTAATCTTTGAAATGGAAGCAGTAATCCACTGTGTATCCCGGCTGCCTGTGGTAGACGCAGTATTTGGAGGTATCAACATTGGGGGGTCACGCGGGCCTTTCTCTGGGTAGGGCGAGTTGGTTTGATGCCATGAGAGCATTAAAAATGTCTGCTAAGGTTTCCGGCAATGGTGGATAGTAGGCTCTCTTGGGACCGAGCGGCCTCCTTTGTTGCTGTTGGGGACCATAGTTCCCCGGGAGTGGAACTTGGTTGTACTGAAGCGGTGGTTGTTGTTGCTGAGGTTGTGGTTGTTGTTGCTGGGGTTGGCGTAATGGAGGCATATTATCCTGGGGTGGATTATTTTGGGGTGGAGGACGAAGAGGGAAAGGACCCGGTTGAAGGGGAAGTCGGGGCATTTGTGGAGGCCTTGGGTTGACTGCATAGTTGGCATTGTTGACCGCACTGACTTGCTCATTTGTCACTACCCCTTCTGTGGCTCCGCCCGGGACACCAGCGCCTATCTTTCTGACCACTTTGGACTTCGGCGACTCAAACATGTTCATGATGGGGGAGTCTTTTAGTTGGGTTTGGATGTATCGGGCCCTTTCATAGAGTTCCTCCATTGTAGTAAGTTTATTCATGGCCAGGACATGTCTGAACTGTGGGGTTGCATTAGACACAATCATCTTCACTTGTTCGGGCTCGGAGAGGGTATCCCTTATTCTTTCTGCCAGAGACCTCCATCTATCAGCATATCGGACAAAATCCTCGTCGGGTTTCATCTTTTCGGCCACTAGGTCGGTAATGGAGAGTGAGGGACCGACCCTATCCCTATATTTCTGCAAGAACCTTCTCTGGACTATTTCAAAATTCTCGGCCTCGCGGGGCTCCAGAGAATAGAACCACTCAAGCGCGGGACCATCCAATGATCTCCGAAAGAGGTATGTCAGGGACCTCTGATCGTTTTGCCAGTAAGAGGATTCATACATGAAATCCTTGAGATGAATGAAGGGGTTGCTGGTACCATTGTATCTGCGGTACGTGGGCATTTCAGAGGGAGGAAGATGAATGGCGGGAAGGATTGGCAAAGCAACCTCCGGGGTGGCTTTCACGTCCACCATCCTTCTCAGATTTTGAAACTACTCGTCCATGCGGTTGAACCTATTGAGGAGCGATTGGGCGAGCTCCTCTGGAGGTGAAGGTGGCACTTGCCACTGGGGGAGAAACTGTCTCCCGGAGACTTGAGGGGGGAACCCAGAATGAGAGGGAGCTATCGGACCGCCGACAGTTGGCCCCGGCTGAAGCGGTTGTGAGCGACGTCACGCGGTTCGGGAGGAGAGCGGGGAAGAGGAAGCGGAGCGCGCGCGGGCTCCTCTTTTTTTGTTTGTTTGTTTGTTTTGCTGCAACACAGAGATGATAGAGAAGAGAGAAGGGGCCACCACGGGAGATTGCTCCGGCGGGGCGAGCGGGACAAGTATAATATAGCAAGATATGGGGTTCAAACGGCCATAGCGGGAAGTGACTCGCCGCGACCTCGGGGGGACGGGAATGGTGCAGAAATTAAATAACAAGAATTGAAACGGCCATTGGGGAAGTGACTCGCCGCGGCCTCGAGAATATGAGCAGAATATAGCAGAATATAAAGGAGAATATAAGAACAGAGATTTAAACGGCCACGGCCTCGAGAATATGAACAGAATATAACAGAATACAGAGAGAATATAAGAACGGAAATTTAAACGGCCATTGGGGAAATGACTCGCCGCGGCCTCGATGATATGAGCAGAATATAACAGAATATAGAGAGAATATAAGAACGGAAAATTTAAACGGCCATTGGGGAAGTGACTCGCCGCGGCCTCGATGATATGAGCAAAATATAACAGGATATAAAGAGAATATGAGAACAGAAATTTAAACGGCCATTGGGGAAGTGACTCGCCGCGGCCTCGATGATATGAGCAAAATATAACAGGATATAAAGAGAATATGAGAACAGAAATTTAAACGGCCATTGGGGAAGTGACTCGCCGCGGCCTCGATGATATGAGCAAAATATAACAGGATATAAAGAGAATATGAGAACAGGAATTTAAACGGCCATTGGGGAAGTGACTCGCCGCGGCCTCGATGAAAAGATGTGATCGCCAGGGGCCGAAAGACCCCAAAATAAGAAAGTGATCGCGCCTACCTCAAGAGCGGGAGATGGCGGGTTGCTTCTTCCTCTCCTTCCGGCCGGCCGACGGAGAGGGGTTTTCTCGGGTACCCTTGCAAAACAACGACAAATAAATGACAAGTGGATTAGAAAGATGGAGGTGTAGTATTCAAATCCTTGCGATAAAAATAACGAAATGATGGCAAGACACACACCTGGTTGGTGTTATCTTTTAAACCTCTCTCGGACTCGAGTAGGAGGAAAATGAGATGATGGATGCAAGAAGTATAAGAGAAGAGGCGCCCTTGTGAAGGGGGATAGAGGATGCAATATGATGAATGTAAAGAACTATGGAGAAAAAGGGGAAGAAAAGGCTTATTGGATGAGTCGAGGGTGAAATCCGGCGGAGCTCCGGCAGCGTGGGGACGACGTGGAAGCGCGGTGGATGAAGACGACCTTCCTCTTGCGAGCGTGGGCACCCGAGAAGCTGGCAGAACCTCCACCTACAAAAGACCCGACGGGTTAGAAAATGACTCCGTAGCCTCTGGGCTCCGGCAGCCTATCGGATCACTGCTTAGCTCCCCCAGAACTGAGGAGGTGGGGCTCTATTTATAGAGCTCCGGAGGGTGGAGGCGTCCAGGACCCTGGACACCTCCATCAGGGCCGAAATAATATTTTATTCTATCTTTATATATTTTTTTGGAATACTTTTCGGGGGGCGTCCAGGGTCCCGGACGCCTCAAGTAGGTCCACCGAAAGCCGACGACGGCCGCACGCGGTTTGGCACAACGCGTGGTTTTGTGAGCGGCGCCTCGTGATTCAGAAATGGGCGCGTCCAGTTGACTGGACGTCTCTATAATTTGGATTTTTTCACACACGACAAACCGTCCATCGGTGGCCAGCACCCGTGAGGGAGTTGATGGAGGCGTCCAGGGGACTGGACGCTGGACGCCTCCAAAATTATATTATTTTATTATTTTTCTTTTGTCTTTTATACCAGGCTTGGCATTATATATTTTTTATATGTTTTTATGGAGGCGTCCAGGGGCCTGGACGCCTCCATTAATATATATATATTTTTATTATTTTTGTGTGTTTTTATGCCAACTGGCATCTTACAAATATTTTTTTATTATTATTGTTCATGGAGGCGTCCAGGGGCCTGGACGCCTCCATGAATATATATATTTTTTATTTTGTTTAGGGCCCTGAGAAAATAATAAAAGAAATTAAAAAGATGGGGGCGTCCTGGGGCCTGGACGCCCCCATTAAAATCGACCTGGGTCCTCGGATCAGGCGTCGGCGGCCGCCCGGTAGACCCCCTTCTTGATTCAGGAACCTCCTGATGCGTCCGACTGGTGTTGATGTCGTCCGAATGCCGTGACGAGACGATTCCGGATGCCGAAAAAGGTAGAAGAAGACCCAAGAAAAGGAAGCACTCGAGCGATTCAAAATGCGTAAGCCATTGCGGGGCGTTGTATAGTAATATGAGACATTCTCAAGAGACGTCAGGAATGGCGTGTCTACAGCTGCCCCGCCTTGGCGTCTGCTTTGCAAGGGAGCGACACGTAGTGGAATGGTATCGAAGTGGAGTGAAATGTAGTGGGAGCGGACTGATAAGTGGATGCCAAGGTGTGATGAGACACGCTTGTGACGTAACTGTTTGGAATCTTTCCTGGAGTTTCAATGAGGCGACCTTGCAGAAGGTCTTTCAAATATTGATGGTTGCTTGGACGGAGATCAAATAAGGGAGGGTGAGATGTGCGCTCAGGCACGAAACAAAAGGAGACCAACTTCTCGGTGTGGAAGTACCTGGGTCATAAACCTGAGGTTTCACCTTTGGGGAGCGGTTACCAGCCAATGTGGAAGTGCTGCGGCCAAGGTGGGTCAAAAAAGGTAAAGGAATATCTGAGGGTCTGTCCAAACAAGGGTCTCCTTTGGAAGAGCAGCGTAGGGCTGTCTCAAGGAAACTCAGTATTTCATTCGGAGTGGAATATCTCATATTTGTGGGAATTGGAGCACAACGGCTTTCACAATCGAATCACTTGAATGATCTTCCGCAATAAATCAAAGTCCTATATGAATGCATGCTGGGTTCAAAGAAAAATTTAAAACAAACAAAAATAGAAAATAGCCAAGGATAATATTGTCAACTTGTGAAGAATGGGTCAGGATACCGACCCGGTGAGCTGATACTGGGCTGGGGCCCGTTTATCCGCGCACCAACTCACTGAATGGAACCGTCGTCCCCATTCTATCACAAGTTGACGGCCTATCCGTACAACCCAAATTCCTCCGGGATCATCATCATTTTTGTTGAAGGGGAATTCAGATCCCAGATTCGTTCGAGCCGCAAGGTCCTTGACATGTTCTAGTAGCGTAAGTATCATATACTACGATGCATGACAAGGTGAGACCAACCAATGAAAGGTGGGACAGGAGATAGGACAAAGACGTCCGTTAGTAAAACCTGCACAGGCCAGCAAAGGTTAGCAACATCATAAAGTAGCAGAATGATAGCAGAAACGCACCACAGTTCAAAGGAGATCCAGACAAAATCCTGATAGCGACCGCTGATGTGACATGTTCTGTCCTGTAGCGATCTTCCCTTCTTATAAGAACTCCCCTTAGGCTAGTTCATTCAAATGCACCAAGGTGGGTTTTGGAAGCTCAGGAGAGGAAGGAGAGGAGAATCTAGAGATTTCAAGATGGAAGGAGAGTCTTCCCGCGCTATGAAGAGGAGCAGGCCTAGCATCGAGATCAGGCGACTCTCCGACCTCGAGGGTCATCTGAGTAGGATGATCTTGTCGCATATGGTAAGCTGATTCATTTCAAATTTCTCCACGTGAGCCTTCTTCTTACTTACTTCCTTTCTTCTTCTTTCCTCTTCTAGCCATATCCACTCTTCCCAGGCCCGAGGAAGTTTTCCAAGCTGCCGTGGCTTTCAAAGCTGACTTCCAATATCTCCATTGGCATGAGGGCCATACTCTCGAAGTGGCATTTGCAGGGGCTCCTTATTCACGCCAAGCATTACGAGAAGATTCGTATGGACTGGGCGGCTATGGGCGCACTAGTGGAGATCTGGCATCCCCAGACCCACACTTTTATCTTCCCGACCTTTGAGGTGACCATCCTCCTCGAGGAGGTGGAACTTCTGCTCGGATTGAAGAAATTCAAGAGTGACGGGAAGGTGAAGGCTATGCGGATGCTGACACAGAGGACTTCTGAAAGTGTCCTCGGAAGCTTCATGCCGCCCGACGCAGCCCGAAAGGTCCGTACTCAAAAGGGGATCGATCTCCAAAAGCTTGCGGAGTGGGTCATGGACGCCCTGAGAGGGTCACCAGACGATGACTATTTGGAGGGAATCATGAAGGGGTTCACCATTTGTCTGGCGGGTGCTCTCTTGTTCCCTTATACCGACAACGTGGTGGAGGAAGACCAACTGGGTGCTATCTGCGGGATCTGGCGTGGAAAGAGGGTGGGACCTGCCGTCCTTGCCTATCTTTACAGCGGTCTTACTGCCTCGAGCATGGGTAAGCCTCCATTTGGTTGTGCACTTGTCTTGAATTGCTGGCTGGATTTGCATTTCAAATTCGACCACCGCGAGAGAATGCCAACCGCTTCGAAGCTCTTCCAACAAAGCCCTCTTCATCACATAGCCGACGTGTTAGGCTTCGGTGGTACTGTAGTGAATCGCGTTCCGTGGCTGAAGAAACGTGAAGACTGGCGGTCTCACTTCCGTACCGTGACACAAGGCTTCTTCACTTGCGCACCGGCATGTTTGCTTTCGCTTGATCTCCTCATGAGGCCTTCTCCCGAAGTTGATCTTCAACTGATCGGCGCGACCGAGTTTGTTCTTTACAACGCGCATCGGTGCTGCCTGCAGATTGGCATCCCACACCATTCGTTCCCGCCACCGACTGGCATCGTTCCTTTGAAGAAGAGGGAGTTGGGCACTGAAGCGGACGCGAAGGAAGCGAAGGCCATTAAAGCACCCTGGAAGACAAGTGTTGCGGGAAAGGCGTTAGCGCACGTGGTGGAAGAATGCGAGCCGTGGAGGGCTTATGTAACCGAACTGGGGAAGTTAAGGCCTAAGGTGCCTAAACCCCTGATGTAGTTCACTCTGCTTTTCTGATGGAATAAAATTTGGCATTTGGATGTTTTGGACCCCCGTCCCCTTAATTATTATCTTTTTTATGGTTTTTCTTTTTCTTTATATTTTTTTTATTTTGTTTGGATTATATACATATTCTTGTCTTTTTTTACTTTTATTATATATAAATATTTTTTTTTGAAAATTTTTTATTATGGGGGCGTCCAGGGGCCTGGACGCCCCTAATTTTTATTTTATTTTTATTTGATTTTTTGTTTTGGGGGCGTCCAGGGTCCTGGACGCCCCAACTTTTATTTTTTTTTATTTTGTTTGATTTTTTGTTTTGGGGGCGTCCAGGGGCCTGGACGCCCCTAATTTTTATTTTATTTTTATTTTATTTTTTGTTTTGGGGGCGTCCAGGGTTCTGGACGCCCCAACTTTTATTTTTTTTTATTTTGTTTGATTTTTTGTTTTGGGGGCGTCCAGGCGCCTGGACGCCCCAAATTTTTTTGAATTTTCAAATAAATAAAAATTATGGGGGCGTCCAGGCGCCTGGACGCCCCAAAGAAGCTAATTCCTATTTAAGGGCTGCCCCCCCCCCCTTTTGCTCATTTACTGTTCAATCTGACGACCCAGTCACCCTAGACGACCTATTCTTAGTCCCCATGGAGCGAGGAGGATCGAGCCAGGGTCCAGGGAAGCGAAAACGACTGGCTCATCGTGCGAGGAGGTTGAGGGATGATGCCGAGGAGGCTGCAGCAGAGGAGATTGCTGCGGAGGAGGGGATGGAGGTCCCTCTCCTGGCCGCGGAGGCTACTGCGGATGCTGGTGACGCGGGAGATGACGATCACGACCCGGTAAGTACCTTGGAATCCTCACTCTGTGGTTTAATAGGCTAAAACGGGCGTGCGAGAGGCTGTGAGAGAAGGCCGGGTAGTGAGAGAAGGAGGCGTCCAGGGGCCTGGACGCCTCCACTTTTTCTTTTTCTTTTTATTTATTTACTTATTTAAGTAAATAATAAAATAAAATTAAAAAAATAAGGAGGCGTCCTAATCCTTGGACGCCTCCATAAAAATATATATATTATTAATAAATTTTGTTTTGGGTTTTTGGGTTTTTTTTTAAAAAGGAAAAATGGAAATTGGAAGGAGGCGTCCAGGGAGTTGGACGCCTCCATAAGAAATTATAAATATTTAAAAAAAGTAAAAATAAAATAAAAAGAATAAGTAGTATATATATAGTGTTATTGTTTATTACTGTTCATGATGCTGATGTGTTCTTTGTTGGTTTTGTGGTTTGCAGGGCGTGATGAAGGGCCGGATCAGCTGGTCCTTGGTGGTGGCAGCATACCGTGGGCTGCCGGATTTCCAGAGGGCGCGTGTAGACGCCATGGGCTTTGGAGCTTTCCTTAGGATCGAGCCCTTTCGGCTCGACCTTCCTCTTATCCAGGCATTGAGGGAGCGGTGGCACGCACCGAGCCGGGCGTTTCTGATGCCCTGGGGGCACATGGTGCCGACACTTGAGGACGTGGCTCGGATCACCGGGCTACGAGTTGACGGAGAGGCAGTCAGTGGGGTCACCTACCCCGACTACCGAGAGAGCGCCCTGGACCTGCTATGGTTGGAGACGAGTGTGACTGATAGAGACAGCAGGGTAGTGGGTCGAGTGGAGATCATGGAGGCGCTCGGATTCGTCGACCCGCGCCAGCGGGTTAGCGAGACTGGAGCGGAGTTCTTGGCTCGACTAGAGGGGGATGCTCGTGCAGCTTTCACCCAGGATCCGAGCGAGAGGGAGCTGGTGGATCTAGACCTTCGGAGGTTCTTTTCTTCTTCCTGGGCCGCCTTCTGCTGGGGACGAAAGGGGATGGCATCCACTGCCGTTTCCTCGGGATCTTGGCGGATCTGGACAGAGTGGGACACTACGCGTGGGGAGCGGCTCTGCTTGCCCATTTGATTGCTGATCTCTCCCAGACTTCGGAGAAGGAGACGACAGTCAGTGGCTTCGCACCTTTCCTCCAGGTAAACATTTTATTTATGCATTCCCACAGTTAAATATGCAATTATTGTACTAATGATGTATGATGGATGCAGGTGTGGAGCTATTACTATTTCCCGATGGGGAGGGCTAGGCATGGGAACAGGAGGGCCGTGCCTCTGGCGCGGCGGTGGAGGCCGGTCGTGGTTGCAGCACCCCACGGCTACCAGCTGGCGTCACTTCGTCGGGAGCTGAGCGAGTATCCCGAGGCCATGGTAAGATGCGTATGATTTTTTTTTTTGTGTTTATGCATGTGACTGAATGGTAACTAACATAATGTATGTATGGTGATGCAGGTGGTGTGGAGGCCCTACCTGGGCATGGGCGATGCTGGCCAACCCTGGGTTGTAGCGGGTCTTCCTCGCTTCAGGCGGGACGTGTGGATCCATTGCCTGAACGAGATTGAGCCGCTGCGGCTTAGACTGGTCATGAGGACGTTGGGGCTGGCCCAGGAGTGGGTTGACGTAGATGCGCCGGCCCGCATTGGGCGGAAGACCAAGGGGAAGGTGAAGATTGTGGACTGGCATACGCGCTTCCCAGCACAGTACCAGGACTGGCAGCAGGGTGGGGTCCCAGTAGTGTCCCACGTACAGGACAGCACAGACTACATGAGACGGTACCGAGCTACGTACGAGGACCGCCTCTCCTTAGGTGGTATGGCAGGGGTAAGTGAAATGAAATTGCTCCACCTTTCTATATGTATATGCATGGGACACTAACTTATGTGTAATGCAGGATGCTCGTGATACCATGATCGCCGACCTGCGGGCCCAGTTGGCGGACGCCAGGCGACAGTTGGTGGCTATCCGACAGAAGTTGGAGATCCTGGTGAGTTTATGTGATGCATTTTTTTGTGACCTGGATTTTTGATGCTTGGCCTTTGACTGACGTTTGCCCCGTGTTTCAGCGGGCCCACCAGACAGCGGCAGCCGGGATGGCTGGTGGAGCGGGTTCCAGTTCGCGGGGCCCTCCTCCGGAGGTTTCTGCCCTCCAGGAGCAGCTGGCGCACGCGGTGGCTCGGGCTGAGGAGGCCGAGCGTGACCGCGAGGCTCGAGTGAGTGTTTGCTTGGCCCCGACCCTTTTCTAGCTGCTTTCCTTCTATCACTGTTCTCTTACGGTGCATGCGTGCTTTGACAGGTGGCCGAGATTCGGGAGGCCCTGGCCCGTGCTGTTCGTGTTGAGCAGGAGCGTGATGCCTGGGTGGCAGAGCGTGACGCCCGGATTGCGGAGCTAGAGGAGGAGCGTCGACGGGAGGCTGAGGAGCTCCCTCGTGACGTGCTGGATCTGCGGATCGCCCTCGAGCTGTCGAGGAGGGAGGCGGTGAGAGAGAGAGAGGAGAGGGATAGGGATAGGGAGACCATGGAGAGAGAGAGGGAGTGGGATAGGGAGACCCTAGAGAGAGAGAGGGAGAGGGATAGGGAGACCATGGAGAAAGAAAGGGAGTATAGGATGGCAGAGCGATATCGGGATTGGGACGAGAGGAGAGCTCTGGTGGCCCAGGTGTCGGAGCTCCGGCTGAGTCTTGGCACGGCGGAGGGGAGACTCCGGGAGAGTGAGGAGCGGTATCGGAGGGCAAAGGAGCGCGGGGAGCGACTTCGTCAGTCTGGTTCCTTTTCAGTGGGCAGCTTTCTAGTTTCTTCAGCCGAGCAGCATCGCCGTACCTTGGAGGCTGGCATGGTGCCACCTGGAGAGGCGAGCACGGCTTCTCAGGGTTCACAGAGGTCGCGGAGGCCCCCTAGGGATCCCCGTCAGAGGAGGGAGGAAGGAGATGACCAGGAGGGTGACGGTGAGAGTTAGAGAGTTGCTTGTACGTCACCCTTTTCACTGTATGATGTACTTTCGGCTATTATATGAAATGGAAATGGCTTTTTTGTGTTGTGTGTACCTTTCTCTCTCCCACACTCTCTTCTTTGCACTGAGTTGTCCTTTGAGGCATGCTTCGCGAGACCTTGCCCTGAACAGCGGGGAACTACGCTTTGCACGGGGGGATTTTGTTCCCTTTTCCCCCTTTTGGGCGCGTCCAGGCGCGAGGACGCGTCTTAATCCTTGATTTCAAATTTAAAGCGACGGGTGGTCCTTCTTCTTCCGTGCCTTACCCTCAAACGAGCCCGCCTTCTGCCGAAACTCGCTTGCCCCCTTTCCGTCTTCCTCTCTTTTGATCGATGGAGTTCGGTGGGCCCGACCATGGTGAAGGTGGAGAGGGACGAGGAACTCCTCGCCCAAGGAGGGACGCGCCCGAGCACGGAACGGCGTCCATGGAGGAGGAAGGGCCGCTCCGGGCCCCCGAGGGACCCGAGGGGCCCGATGGCGTGGGAGGAGGTGAACACGGTCCGGTAGGTCCTCCGATCTCTTCCTATTTTAATTCATTTTGGGTTTTGAAGCGAGCCGCGCGAGGAGGAAAGGGTTCGGCGAGTGTTGCACTCAAATGATGGACGCGTCCTAGACAGGGGACGTGTTCCTTTTGACTGATGTGGGACCCCTTTCTAGGTACAGGACATGGCAAGGACCCTGGGCCTGGCTGATGAGTGGGCGAGTGCGGACGAGCCGAGCCGCGTCAGGAGGGAGAGTCACGGCAAGGCTAGGCTCGAGGAGTGGCCCGTACGTCTCCCTGGACAGCAAGGGGGTATACTGGTGCAGGACAGTGCTGACTTCCTGCGGCGGCAGAGAGAGAGCTACGCGGGGCTTCCCCAAGCTGGGGACACGCGTGGCATCGGCGGCTCGTGCGCCCAACTGTCAGAGACTAGGCGGCAGCTGGCCGTTGCTCAACATGAGTTGTCGCTCCTGGTAAGTTATGTGCCGCACTTTTAACTTCAGATTTTGGAGTTTCACTGACGGCCGTTGTTTATTTCGTTCCAGCGTGCCCAGCAGACAGCGACGGTGGGAGTGGCTGGCGGATCTTCCAGCTCCTCGGCCCCTTTTCTCGAGATTGCCTCCCTCCGGGAGCAACTTGCCGGTGCGGTGGCCCGCGCGACCCGGGCGGAAGAGGAGCGTGACGCCTGGGTGGCGACTGTAGCGGAGCTGCGGCATCGTGGTGAGGAGAGACCTTCTCCAGACATCCTGGAGTTAAGGGTTCTTCTGCAGATGATGAGGAGAGAGGCAGAGAGAGAGAAAGCCGAGAGAAGGTCCGAGTGACAGCGGGATCTGACCGAGAGGAGGGCCTTGGAGGCCCAAGTGAGGGAGCTCCAGCTGGGCCTTCAGGCCGTCGTGCAGAGGCTAGGAGGGATGGAGACGCGCTACGAGAGAGCGCGAGAGTTCGGGGAGCGACTCCGCCAGTCTGGTCGCTTTGCCGCCAGTGGCTTCTTCGCCACGCCAGGGGAGGAGCAGCGAGTCACTGCTGCGGAGCAGGCGCCCAGAGGCGAGGCAGGTGCTACTGCACGGGGATCCCGGAGGCTTCTGAGGGACCCTCACCTCCGGGGAGAGGAGGAGAGTGCCCGGAGAGATGAGTGATGGTGAGGATTGGCGGGCCAGTGGGCCCGCCACCTCTCTATGATTGTAGCGCTTATGACAGCTTATGTAGAATTATGAATGGTGTGATTTGGTTTTCTGCTGTTTATTTGTTCTCTTGTGCGTTCCTTCTTCCCTACACTTCTTCTCCTTTGCACTGTTCCCATGTGATGGGTCTGCTGAGACTCCACTCCAAGCGGAGAATCACGTCTTGTTGTGACCATTTTTCACGGGAATCTGCCGTCGAAGTCAATATTGACGGCCCTAGTTCCTTTTCCCGGATGTTGTGCCAAATTTTGCGGGCGTCCTCCAAAACACGATAGGGTATCCCTAGACAACATAGGGGCTATTCGTCCTATTCTTCGTCCAGTCAATCACCCTGTGCGAGCGGTGAAGCGACACATGGGGCCGCTTGGCCGGTGTCTCGTTGCGAGGGCTATCATCGACAGGTGATGGAGGCAATCTTGGCCCGCACTCCTTCCATTTCTATAAATTCTTGTCCCTTTTATCCTCCCAGGTATATCGAGAGCTAACTCGAGGAGCACAAGTTCTTACGGGAGGGGAGGAGTTCAAAATTCTGAGAGTTGGATGGAGGGCGAATCTTCCCATTCCTCGAAGAGAAGCAGGTCCAGTGGTAGTAGTTCCAGGAGGCTTTCAGACCTTGAAGGGCACTTCAGCGAAAGGGCCCAATCACAACTCGTAAGCCAAGTTTTCTTGCCCTTTTCTCATTTTTCTTCCTTTCTTCTGACCAAACCTCACCCCCATTCCTTGTATGTGTAGGTTGTGATGAAATCACAAATCTCATGGGAGTTGGTAGTAGCAGCGTACAGGGGCCTCCCAGATTTTCAGAAGGCGAGGCTAGACGTGATGGGATTTGGTACCTTCCTTCGGATCGAGCCGATCCAGCTTGACCTAGTCCTGATCCAAGCCTTGTATGAGAGATGGGACCCAGTGAGCCGGGCATTCCTGATGCCCTGGGGGCACATGGTGCCCAGCTTGAAAGATGTGGTCCAAATTACGAGTCTCAAGGTGGATGGCGAGGCAGTGACCGGAGTCACTTACGCGGACTACCGAGAAGGTGCCCAGAAGTTACTGGGTTTGGACCTAGATGGTCGGAAAAATAGGTCGGTAGCTAGGGCGTCCCTCATGGATGCATTAGAGCTCACCGACACTCGTCGGCGGGATGACGAATCCTTAGAAGAGTTCATGGAAAGGATGGAAATAGGATGTCGTGCCGTGTATTGCACAGATTTCGGCAACTGGGAAAGATGTAACATAGATTTGAGGAGATTTCTCCTCTTCCTTTTGGGGAGATTGGTACTGAGCTCGAAAGGGGACGGCATCCGATGTTGCTTCCTGGAGCTGCTGTCAGACCTTGAAAGAGTAGGGTACTATGCCTGGGGAGCTGCCATGCTGGCGCACTTGTTTGCAGGCCTATTCCAAGAAACGGATCGTGAGATGACTGTGAGTGGTTTCGCACCATTCATCCAGGTATTTTTGGTTTTACTTGTTTTGTATTTTTTTTGTTATTTTCGCAAGGTGCTGATGACCTGCGCCGAGCAGCTATGGAGCTATTATTACCTCCCCATGGGGAGAGCTCGACATTGGCGACCCGTGATGGTGCCGCTAGCCAGGCGGTGGGAGCCCATCATGAGTGCGGCACCCCTAACCTACCAACTGATGGTGTTAAGGCGGGAGCTACATGAGTTCCCTGCAGCGATGGTAAACTGGAGACCCTACTCAGACATGGTCGATGCCAACCAGCCGTGGGTTCTAGCAAGTCGTGCCCGGTTCGGACGGGAACTATGGATGCACTGCCTGAATGAAATCGAGCCGCTTCGGCTACGATTAGTTATGAGGACTTTAGGACTGGCTCAAGAATGGGTGGATTCAGCTGCGCCACCTCGTGTCGGGAGAAAGACGCGAGGACCGGCGACCTGCATTGACTGGCGCGTGCGGTTCCCTGAACAGTACGAAGACTGGCAACGGGGTGGCACGATTGTAGAATCGCAGGCGCAGGACAGCGATGACTACTTGCGTCTATATAGGACAAAGTACGCAGAACGGTTCCAACCCCGGGGGCTTGTGGAGGTAGGTTTCCCCTTTTTCTCTTCTCTTCTTTCTCCTTTTCTTGGTTTTTCTGGTGAAAATGCTGACTTGTAAGGCTGCAGGATGTCCGGGATGCCATGATAGCGAATTTACGAACTCGCTTGGCAGAGATGGAACAACAGTTGGGTGATGCCCGCGGAGCTACGAGCGCCTTGGTAGGTGTATAGTACATTCCTAATTAAATCCCCAGATTCTAGATGTTGGCTGCTAATTCACATGGTCGTAGCATACCCAGATTGGCGCGGCCTCCCCAGCGATGGGAGTAGGTGGTGCCTCTTCCAGCTTGTGGATTCCCACCTCAGAACTTGACTCGCTTCATGAGCAACTTGCTCACGCCACGCAGCGTGCTGCGGAGGCAGAAGGGATGCTCCGTATACAGGTAAAAGTTTCAGCGTTGAGTTCTCTTTGTTTACGCCTTATCGCGTATCTGAGATGGTACACTCGGCAGGAAAAGGAGACGGAAGAAGCGCTTGCCCAAGCTGCGCAGAAGGAGGCTAGGATAGCAGAACTGGAGAGGGAACTGCGGCGTCATCCTGATGACGACTCATCCAGGGATGCTATGGAACTGAGGATCACTCTCCAGTTGGAGAGGGAAGACCGTGAGAGAGAACGGGTAGAGAGGGAAAGAGACGCAGAGAGAGAAAGAGCCAACAGTTTGGCTGAAAGGGAGGAGCGAAGGGCCATGGAGGCCCAACTATTCGAACTCCGAATCGGCCTTGGTCTTGCTGAACAGTGGCTGAGAGATGGTGAGGAGCGCTACCGAAAGGCACGAGAGCGTGGCTTTCGTGTTGGTAGCTTCTCTGCTGCTTCCGTGGATCAACGCCGGGATGTGGGAATAGGAAGAGGAGTACAGAGCGGCAGGAGTACCGCTTTTCGTAGTTGGGTAGCACCTTTGAGAGTGTTTTGCCCGGAGAGTAGTGGGACGAGTAATGCAGAGAGAGAGGGCGGAACTTGATGTAAATTTTTTTGGTTTTTGGAATAAAACACAAGGTTTGGTTTGTTTGTTTTTCACCTTTGCTTCAGTTACCTGAATCCCTGCACATATCACTGAAACAAACAAATCAGAATTTCTGTTCTGACTTGGCCCCTTGCTCAATAAGCAAATGGTCACTGTGACTGTCCTTGATAACTGGTCAAGGGGCCAAGCCTTTATTTAACGAAGGCAAGGGAAAGATGCGGTGATGATAAATGTGACAGGCAAGCACACGAATGCAAGCGATATTAAAAATGAGATGATGCACGTAAATGCAATCATGCAAAATTGATTTGTTTTCTTTTTTATATTTGATATTTTTTGTTTTATCATAAAAGATTTTTTTTTTGCAAATATGTACATTTCTCTTTTCCATTTTTTTTGTTGCTTTTATCATTTCGATTTTTTTTTGTTGCTAACGCCCGGCAAGCACCCAAATGGCACCTAACCTACGTGAGACAGGGGTTTCTTACTAACCTCCCGGGTATCCTAAGTGCACATCTAGGTTGATTTGGGCCTCTAGACCCCTCGAATGACGATCCCGCCGGCTAAGACTTACCCTGATGACAATACCGTCATGCCATGCTTAGGCTCCCAGTTGCTTCCGACCACAGGGATTCACCCAAAAGGTGTTTGAGGTAAAAGATTTGCCCGACCCGGGTCTGTTTCCTCACAACTCTAGATGGTATAAGATGGAACACCCTGGAACCCTAACGACCAACCGCGCGACGCTGACCGGAATCAGACGCCGTCGCACCCATAGGTGACGCGCTTGCATTGGCCTAAGCCCGAGGTTAAACAAGAAGACATCAAGGTGGTAAACAGGGGTCTTGACCAGCCAGAAACACGGAGACTCCTTCGCAGCGATAGCTTTTGCTTTTCAAAGTAGACAACCAAATGTGTATATTAAAATAAGGTCGCAGACCCTGGGCAGTTTTCACCTTTCAGAAACTCCATCGAACCTTCATCTTTAGAGGGAGAAGGAAGAGTGTACGGGATAAACCTCCTGAGAGGACCGGCAAAGCCGTTAACCCGGCGAGCGAATAAGGGCCCATTAACTCTTTCCTTTCGGACAACTTCGGACCAAATCTCGAGCATTTACATTCCACGGCCCCCCTTTGTGGATTCAGACTTTTGCTTTGAGGGGTTCGTTTATCGCACCAGGCACGGTCACGACCAGGCTTTTCTCTTGATTTTGACTTTGTATTTTTTTTGTGGGGAGATATAGTCGTTTGACGTTTGTGGGCTCCCTTTTGTATGCCTGCGGGGACACTGCCCTCTTCTCGTGCTCTGATCGATGCTCGAGGAAATGGTCCTACTCTTGCCTTTGGGGTTTGAGTTTCGGTTTCTCATGCTCAGCGTTTTAAGGACGCCGACTGTCTCATTTGGTCGAGAGAAAAAGAATAAAGATTACAGCTTCTGGAGATCTTCTAGGTGTGGCCCTACCGTAGGTGATGCTACCAACTTTTTTTGAATAAAATACATAAGTGAACATATGTTAGCTTCCTTCGAGCGAGCATAGGCCGACGTGGCCGGACAGGGATCTCCACGGTTCTGACAAACCAAGACCCGGTGCCTACCAAGCCTTAATGGGCCCTATCCTAACATGAAGGTTAGATGCAGGGACTTAACTACATGGTGACTGCCAGGCATCGACGTTTTGAGTTTTCCATATTTTTAGTTGTTTTTAATATTTCTTTGTTTTTGATGTTTTTTATCTTTTCATCATTTTTTTTTGTTTTGTGCTAAGGGTAGTATTTCTTAAGATAAAGCCCATTCCAAGGGTGGGATAACTCGGTCCTTTCGGCGTTGATTAGCTTGTAGGCGTTGCCAGGGTACACGGCTTGAATTACAAATGGTCCTTCCCAATTGGGTTGGAGCTTAGAACGCGGCCCTCCAGGTTTGACAAAAAATCTTTTTACGACCATCTCACCGACTTTGAATTTTCTCTCAACGACTTTCTTTTGGTAAAAGCGAGCAAGTCTATTTTGATACACACGCGCGTGTTCGGCAGCGGCCAGTCGCTTCTCATCCAAGAGTTCCAACTGGGCGAGGAGTGAATTACGACGATCGTCGAGGGGAAATTCCTCGTCCAATTGTACCCTGAGAGAAGGGATCAGAGTCTCATACGGGACTACCGCTTCCATACCATAAGTAAGGGCAAATGGAGTCTGCCCGGTGGGGGTACGGATTGAAGTGCGATAGGCCCATAGGGCTTCGATAAGCTTTTCTGGCCAGTCTGAAAACTTACTAGACTCGCAGGTTTTTTTGATGATTTTGAGCAATGTCTTATTGGTGGCCTCCGCTTGGCCGTTACCTTGTGGGTAATAAGGCGATGAATGATGCAATGCAATTGCGTACCTTTTGCAGAGGTCATGTAGGTCCTGAGAAATGAATTGTGGCCCATTGTCGGTGACGATCGTGCTTGGGACGCCGAATCTGGCGAGGATGTTCTTCATGATGAACTTGCAGACTGTTGACGCCTTGATTTCCGCGTAAGCTTCGCTTCGGCCCATTTGGTGAAGTATTCCGTCGCAGTAAGGATGAAAGATTTCTGCTTGGTGAGGGAATTGGGATCACCTAGGGGACCAATGATGTCGAATGCCCACATGGAGAAAGGCCATGGGGAGGATATTGGATGAAGTGAGGAAGATGGTGAGTGGATTTTATCGGCGTGAAGTTGACACTTGACACACCTACGGACGTAGACAGCACAATCTTCTTCCATAGTGGGCCAGTAAAAGCCTTGCCGAATGATCTTCTTGGCGAGCATCTGACTATTTACGTGGCCACCGCACACACCCGAGTGCGTCTCCTCTACACATTTCCAAACCTCATCGTCACCAAGACATCTTAACAGAATACCAGTAAGGCTCCTCCTATAGAGTAGACCTCCAACCAAAGTATATTTCTGAGCCACCCTTCTTATGGCTTTCTTGTCCTCTGTGGTGGCCCCTTCAGGATAAGACTGATTTGGCAATATTTGACAATTTCATAGAACCATGGTTTCTCTTCATCAGCCAGTTCTTCTTCGGCCTCTGCCAACATGATCTCCCTCTTTCAAGGATATCTTCCTGCAGGATCTTCCTTGCTATCCTGTCTTTGATGTTTACGTAGGAAGCATCATCGATTGCAGGAGCATGAAGTTTGTAAATGGAAATGGACTTAAACCATCTTCCTAGAGGGAACCTTATGGATGATGCCAACGAGGCGAGGGCATCGGCGAGAATGTTCTGATGACGAGGGACATGAACAAAGATCAGTTTGGCGAACAGTTTGGCAAAGGCAGCAGTGAGTTCTTGGTATGGCTTGACTTTGGATCGCGAGTGCGATACTTAGTGAGCACCTGGCGAAGGATGAGTTGACTATCACCTACGACTCGCAACTCAGTGATACGAAAAGAATGGGCGAGTTCTAGGCCAGCTAGAAGAGCTTCATATTCAGCTATATTGTTGGTGACTGAAATTTGAGCTGATATGCCAACGGGAATGTGAGACCTTCAGGCGATAGGAGGGCGACGCCGATTCCTCTCCCTTGAGAATTCAGAGCTCCATCAAAATATAGTGTCCACATTGGCTCATCTGATTGGTTGATGGACATTAGTTCCTCATCTGGAAACTCTGATTGGACGGGATCGAACTTGGGAAGAGGATGGTGAGCGAGGTGCTCGGCTATGGCATAGCCTTTAATCGCCTTTTGCTGGATGTAGGTGATGTCGAACTGAGAGAGAAAACTTTGCCAGCGTGCTAGCCTATCCGTAAGGACGGATTTCTCCAGAAGGAATTTGATAGGATTCATTCGAGCAATCAAGTGGACCTCGTGAGCCAAGAAGTAGTGCTTCAATTTCTGCACCACCCAAACGAGGGCAGCACAGGTTTTCTCCATGACGGTGTACTTCTGCTCACAGGGATTGAGAAGTTTAGACAAGTAATAGGTTGCCCGTTCCTTGCCTTCTTCATCAGCTTGTGCGAGGACGGCTCCCACGGAGTCATCCAAGACTGAGACGTAAAGGATCAGAGGTTTTTCTGGTTTGGGTGGAATGAGAACAGGTGGACTAGCCAGATATTCCTTCAACCCTTCAAAAGCTTTCTGACATTTAGAATTCCAGTGGAATTCTACTCCTGGCTTGGTCAACTCGTAGAGAGGTCTACACCTTTGTGAATGTTGAGACACAAACCGACGAATAAACTGCAACCTCCCGATTAAACCTCGGACTTCCCTCAAATTCTTGGGAGGCGGCATATCCCTGATGGCCTTAGCTTTGTCGGGATCAATCTCGATCCCTCTTTTACTCACAATGAACCCCAGCAATTTCCCGACGACACACCAAACACACACTTTTTCGGGTTCATTTTCAATTGGAACTCTCTTGACCTTTGCAAGACCTTAGCCAAAACTTCTGGATGTTCCATCCTGGTCCTTGATTTCACCAATAAGTCATCCACATACACTTCCAGATATATGTGCATCATGTCATGAAATATGGCCATCATCGCTCTTTGGTAAGTAGCTCCAGCATTCTTTAATCCGAATGGCATGACCACGTAACAATATGTTCCCCAAGGGGTAGTGAATGACGTCTTTTCCTGATCCTCTTCTGCCAAACGAATTTGATTGTATCCTGAAAATCCATCCATGAACGAGAGGGTTTCATAGCCTGCCGTGTTATCAATCAACACATCAATGTGAGCTAAGGGAAAATCATCCTTTGGACACGCGCGGTTAAGGTCCCGGAAGTCGATGCAAATCCTGACTTTCCCATCTTTTTTTATGACCGGGACAATGTTTGCCACCCATTGAGGATAAAGAACGACTCTAATGAACCTGGCTTTGTGGAGCTTATCGACCTCTTCTTTCATTTTCAAAGCCATCTGAGGGTGGAAACGCCTTAACCTTTGTTTTACCGAGATGGACCCTGGTTTTAGGGTTAAACGGTGTTCGACCAAGGTTGAATCCAGACCTGGCATATCCTCGTAGCTCCATGCAAACGTGTCCTTATATTCCTTGAGAACCTCAATTAATGCCTCTTCTTCAGAGGGTGGTAGGTTGTCACTTATGAGGATGATCCTAGGGTCTTCCTCAGTTCCCAAGTTGACTTCTTTGGTGGATTCTTCTACGGCGGTTGACGACTCGTCGAATCTCCTCATTCCACTAGCGTATGCGCCCGCCGCATCCTCATATTCTTCACCCTCATCTTCAGTGGGACATTCTTCATCCGTGATCTCGTAGACTCCATACCCTTCATCAGATGCACAGTCGCCCTCGCATTCTATTTCGGGTAGCTGGATGGGATTTTCTAACAACTGGGGGATGACAAGAAGGGCCTGACACCTGGCGGCCAAATCCAGAAGTAATCGACGAGGGATCTGCCTACCCTTGGATTTCTTCCTAGGTATTACCCTTGGCCTATCATTCCTATATTGACTGACAATATTTACAGAAGAAGAGGAAGACGAAGAGGATGGTGTAGAATGTACAGGAGAAGACCCCTCAGAGGAGGGGTAGAAAAGGTCACTCATCGGACCTTGGACGGGTGGTCCAGAAGGCGGTACGCACCCGTGGGAGATGTAGGAGGTTTCCTCAACGAAGATGTGTTGTTGGGGAGTTTGAAAATTGACGTTTTTTTTTCGTTTTCATTTTTAATGACAAAGCAGTGAAAAGAGATTGGAGGAGAGAGAAAAGGGGTTATGGCTAGAGGATTGTGAGGCTCATAGAGCAGATCATGGTTGAAGACCTGGCGCGGGTTGAAAAGCCCGCGCAGGTATGTAAGCAAAGAAGGGGGCCTGGGAAGATCATCAGACAATTGTCTGGCCCAGGAAGAAGATATCAGCAAAGGCTGAGACGAGTGGGTGGAGAGGATGGCGGCTAATGAGCCGTCGACGGCAATGTTGAGGACGGATGAAGATCCGTCGATGACAGAGTTCTTCTGGCGAGGACGAGGATAGTTTGGAACCTTGGCAAGAGTGGTAATATTCTCTGGTATTTCGGAGATCGATGGTGGTCCTTCAAGCTGCGGAGACGAGAACATCCTTTCCAGTGCAACAGAAATGTCCCGTATGTCGAACCATTTGTCCCACTCGCATTCCGGATCTTTGATCTTGCCTCTTTTGGTGATCCTCGGACATTTTTCAGCCAAATATACAGCATGTGATCCCCCATGTGCATCTCGTGGGTGATCTCCCATCTGAACAACGGGTCCTCTGTTGAAGTGGTTTGATAGAGTCCACGTGAGGGGCTTCCAATCTGCCTTGAACGGTCCTTTGAAGCCTAGGCCAAACCTGCGGTTCGGCCTAATTTCCTTTGGCGGTTTGAGCATACCCTGTAACTGTGCGCCCAGACCCTTTCCTTTGTTGATAGCCGATGTTCCTCATAATCTCCCAACCTTTGGAGTGAGAAGGGAGACATGATGTTGCGGTTGCCCTGACCGGCTCCTTTGGTGCTAGTGGAATGTGAGATGGATCACGCACGTCCAGCAGTGATAATATGGGCCGATGAGATGGCCAAACGGAGGGGCAGAGAGGTGTTGATAGCATCCACTGTGTGAAGGACCAGTGTACTAACCACTTTAATAATTCTCCCATTGTAAGGAAACTTCATGCACTGATGGTTGGTGGAAGGCACAGCGTCCATGGCTTCGATGTAAGGGCGACCCAGTATAGCCTTGAATGTGGGGTCCATGTCGAGGACATGGAATTCCGTAAGAATTGACATGGGGCCTAGTTCTGCCTTCAGAATAATCATCCCCTGTGGCGGCCTTTTGCTATTGTCATAAGCCGTGACCGTGATCGAGGAAGGTCTTATTTGTTCCTCGTTGACCCCACACAACTGAAAAATGCTCATGGAGATCACATTTATGGATGCACCCGTGTCCACAAGACACGGGTTTATGGATACCCCATTAATTTTTATTGAAATGCACAATGCATATTTTCGAGCTTCCTTGGGAGCGAGCTCGTAGTTGTGGAACATGATGGCTGGTTGTGTGTCTGTTGGGGTCAGGACTGTCGAAATCTTCTCCACGGGGAGGTCTTCACTAACCATGACTCTTTGAAGGTATTCCATTAAGGCTGCCTGGTGGGATGTGGATCTTTGAAGAAGCTCCAGGATGGAGATCCGGGCAGGTGTCTTATCCAGGTGTTTCAATAGATCATACTGTGTTCCAGGGATAGCTCTTTCTGGTTGTTCTGCATCATCCTTCTCTGGCTGAGATTGCTCGGGATTCTGACTGTTGTGGGGGAAAATCCTGTGGAAAATCCTTCCACTCCGGAGCACCATTGCCTGCGGCTTTTGTACCTCTGTGGGGGTAGCAGTGGATCTTAACAGGGGTTTGAGGGGTAGTAGTGGAGGAATGGTTGATGAAGCAGGGGTGATGACGGGAGCAGGGATTCTGATGAGGGGTTTGTTAGGTGGAGGCATGGCGGAGGTAGAGGGGATATTGCGCGGATTATGAAGGATAAGGGGTTTAGAAGGTGGCGGCGGAGGCAAAGTGGAAGTGGGTAAGGTTTGAAACGGGTGATGGTTTTGAAGTGGATGGTGGTTGATGAGTGGTTTTGAAGGCATTAGTGGTGATGTGGTGGAGAAAGACGGGGTTATGTATGGTTGACGGATGACAAGGGGTTTAGAAGGCGTAGGGGTAAATATGGTAGAGGTGGGTGGTAAAGTGGGGGAGTGAGAGAAGATGAGAGGGTGTGAAGGCGTAGTGGAGAGTGTCGGTTGATAGGAGGTCGGGGTGCGGATGAGAGGGCGTAATGGTAGTGGAAATGGTGATGGTGATAGTGACGCGGGTTGATGAGAGAGATGTGCTACCCGGGCAAGGTGGGGGGGGTGCATGACGATAGGGTTGAAGGTAGAAAGAATGGAGGTACTTTCCTGGTGCCACCCCTGCTCTCTCCCGACTTCCGGGAAGGAGGAGATGGGGTTAACCTGATGATGGGGCTGTTGGTGCTCCGGTAATGGATTCTGGATTATTCCCATGTCGGGCTGTTGTTGTGGGGCCTATTGAGGCTGCTGTTGTTGTTGTGGTTGCTGCTGCTGCTGCTGTTGTAACTGCTGCTGTGGCCTCTGAGGAGGTCTCCTAGCCTTGAGAGCCGCGACGTACCGTCTCATCTCATCCCAATCTATTTGATGTTCATCATTCATATCGTGGATGTAATCTTTGAAGTGGAAGCAGTAATCTACTGTGTGTCCCGGCTGCCTGTGGTAGACGCAGTATTTAGAGGTATCAACATTGGGGGGCCACGCGGGCCTTTCTCTGGGTAGGGCGAGTTGGTTTGATGCCATGAGGGCATTAAAAATGTCTGCTAAGGTTTCCGGTAATGGCGGATAGTAGGCTCTTTTGGGACCGAGCGGCCTCCTTTGTTGCTGTTGGGGACCATAGTTCCCCGGGGGTGGAACTTGGTTGTACTGAAGCGGTGGTTGTTGTTGCTGAAGTTGTGGTTGTTGTTGCTGGGGTTGGCGTAATGGAGGCATATTATCCTGGGGTGGATTATTTTGGGGTGGAGGACGAAGAGGGAAGGGACCTGGTTGAAGGGGAAGCCGGGGCATTTGTGGAGGCCTTGGGTTGACTGCATAGTTGGCATTATTGACCGCACTGACTTGCTCATTTGTCACGACCCCTTCTGTGGCTCCGCCCGGGACACCAGCGCCTGTCTTTCTAACCACTTTGGGCTTCGGCGACTCAAACATGTTCATGATGGGGGAGTCTTTTAGCTGGGTTTGGATGTATCGGGCCCTCTCATAGAGTTCCTCCATTGTAGTAAGTTTATTCATGGCCAGGACATGTCTGAACTGTGGGGTTGCATTAGACACAATCATCTTCACTTGTTCGGGCTCGGAGAGGGTATCCCTTATTCTTTCCGCCAGAGACCTCCATCTATCAGCATATCGGACAAAATCCTCGTCGGGTTTCATCTTTTCAGCCACTGGGTCGGTAATGGAGAGTGAGGGACTGACCCTATCCCTATATTTCTGCAAGAACCTTCTCTGCACTATTTCAAAATTCTCGGCCTCGCGGGGCTCCAGAGAATAGAACCACTCAAGCGCGGGACCATCCAATGATCTCCGAAAG